>CM039584.1:36337037-36947798 GCA_022457205.1 Saccharum spontaneum
TATTTGAGCAGACGATTAATAGATGCTGAAACCAGGTATTCGGCTATTGAGAAATTATGCTTATGTCTATATTTCTCCTGTAGTAAGTTAAGGCATTATTTACTATCGGCTGAATGTACTGTTGTATGCAAAGATGATGTAGTCAAATATATGCTATCTATGCCGATATTAAATGGTAGGATTGGTAAATGGATTTTAGCGTTATCAGAATTTGACTTACGTTTTGAATCGGCTAAGGCAGTTAAAGGACAAGTTATGGCCGATTTTGTTACTCAACATTGCAATACAGTAGATTCTTTGGAAGTTGCTACATGGACATTGTTCTTTGATGGATCCACTTGTAATGAAGGGGCAGGCATCGGCATCGTGTTGATTTCTCCTCAAGGGAAGAAGTATGAATTCTCATTGCCGATCGTTGCCACATCAACAAACAATCAAGCTGAATACCAAGCATTGATAAAAGGGTTGGAGTTGCTTAAAGAAATACAGGCTGATGCTGTTGAAGTCTTTGGTGATTCTATGCTAGTTATAAATCAATTGATTGGGATTTATGAATGTCGAAGTGAAATCCTGATTTCATATCATGAGAAATGTTTGGAATTGTTAAAAGGGTTTAGGAGTTTTCATCTGGAGCATGTTTCCCGGATGCATAATGAAGAGGCTAACCGATTGGCTCAGCATGCTTCAGGATATCAACATGTTCAAGAAGCATTGACATTGGTGGTTGATGCCGATGACTGGAGAAAGGAAATCATTGATTATTTAAAGAATCCATCTAAAAAGGTTGAGAGACGTGTAAGATTCCAAGCGACAAAGTATGTACTCCTCGATGATGAATTATATTATCATACCATAGATGGAGTTTTACTCAGGTGTGTTAGCATAGAGGAATCAAAAAGCCTGATGAGTGAAATTCATGAAGGAGTATGTGGGGCTCATCAGTCAGCATTCAAGATGAAGTGGATGATCAGAAGAAATGGATATTATTGGCCAGCTATTCTTGAAGATTGTTTTAAATATTTTAAAGGATGCTAGGAATGTCAAAAGTTTGGTAATATTCAAAGGGCACACCCGCATCGGCTATGAATCCTATAATTAAACCATGGCCATTTAGGGGTTGGGCTATTGATCTCATCGGTCAAATTTATCCACCATCGAGTAAAGGGCATAAATTTATTCTGGTTGCTACCGATTATTTCACAAAGTGGGTTGAAACAATTCCTTTGAAAAAGGTGACATCGGCTAACATGGTTGATTTTGTGAAGGAGCATATTGTTTATCGATTTGGTATCCCTCAAACTATCACTACCGATCAGGGCACTATGTTTACATCAGGTGAATTTGATGAGTTTGCTTTGAGTATGGGAATTAAAGTTTTGAATTCTTCACCATATTATGCCCAAGCAAATGGCCAAGCTGAAGCATCTAATAAGGAGATTATCAAACTTATTAAACGCAAGATCAGAGAATATCCTAAAAAGTGGCATACAATATTAAATGAAGCTTTGTGGTCATATCGGATGGCATGTCATGGTGCAACCAAGGTGTCGCCTTATCAATTGGTGTATGGCACGATGCAGTATTACCTTGGGAGATTAAGATTGGATCTAGGCGGATGCGTTTTCAGGATCAACTGACAGCCGATGATTATGATATCCTTATGAAAGATGAGTTGGAGGACGTAGCAGGTCATCGGTTAAAAGCTTTGATTAACATCGAGGAAAACAAGAAGAGAGTAGCCAGGTGGTATGATAAGAAAGTGAAGGTAAAGGAATTTGCCGATGGTGAATTAGTCTGGAAGTTGATTTTACCGATTGGGACTAAAAATTCTAAGTTTGGCAAATGGTCCCCTAATTGGGAAGGTCCATATCGGATAAGTCAGTCTGTTCCTGGTAATGCGTATATTCTTGAAACTCTCGAAGGAGTGGTATTTCCCAGAGCGTTAAATGGAAAATATTTAAAGAAATATTACCCTAGTGTTTGGATAGATGCATAAAGAGTATAGTTGCCGATAACAATCCTATCGGCTGGAGTTAAAACAAAGTATCAATCATGCCGAATTTAACAAAGCCTGAATGGCTGATATCGCACGCAGGCGAATTTCATCGGCTTCTTTTAGTTCCTTGGCATCTTCATCGGCATTTCCTTCCACAGGTTTGATTTTCTTTTTTAATGCCAAAGCCTTGCGAGCTTGAGCATCCCGTTCCTGTTGAAGGGCTTTAATGGCGTCGGGAAGCTGGTCTTCCTCTTGTTTGGCCTGGGTCAGAGCTGTCTCAACTTGTTCCAGTTCAGCTAGCAGGGCTGCTTTCTTTGCCGATAGATCTGAGATCTTCTGTCTAATATCGGCACTAGAGGCTTGCAAATTATTGATGTTCTTGTGCTTCTCGTCGGCAGTCTGCTTCAGCTGTAGCATCTCTTCTTTAAGTTGAGATTGGGCTGCTCTGTCAGCAATACGATGAACGGCCCTTTGGTATTGAAGCTGTCTGCTTTCCAGATGGACTGCTGGAAAGATGATTTCTTCAACATTGGAGGGGACTTGGCCGCGGATTGTCTTGAAGATAGACTTCGCAGGATCCGAGTCGATTACCAATTGGGCAGTTTCTTGCTGAAGCAGGTTTAGGAGGGTTTCCAGCTTGCCGTATGTGTCTGATGATATTATTCCCAACGCCAGGGAGGAGCTCGCCTCTTCTCCATCATCATCAGAAATATCGATAGCAAAAGAAAATAAGCTATCGGGAGAATCTTATTCCTATGGGATAAAGAGAATTAGAAATCTTGTTTATAATACTTTGAAGATATAATAAATCAGGTAATTGATTGGTTTACCTGCTTCAAGGCTATCTCTTGAGCTTGACTTGAAGGAGCGGCTTGTAAAGGGTCCTGTGAAGGATCGGCAGAAGATGCCGATGGAATGTCTTCAATGACCACATCGGTAGTCGGCCCTTGAGGTACAATTGCCGATGATGTATCTTGAGAAGGAGCAGTTTGTTCAGAGGCTGATCGACGGGTGTTGGAGCAGATGTAGGGGCCGATGTAGGTTTTTGTCGTTTCTGTTGAGCCTCAGCATCGGTCAAAGCTTTACGTTTCTGTTGTGCTTCGATAACAACTGGCTGGGGGCATCAACATCTGTTGGTTGAGGAGCTTGTATGATCGGTGTGCTTACCGATGTATCCATTTGTTGCTGAAAAAACAGGTATAAGATTGGATGTTTAATGGGAAAAATAAAAATAATGAAAGAATACCTCTGAGAAAGGAGTAGAAGTTGTGGTGCTCGGTAAAGTTGCCGATGATGATCCAGCTGCAGCTTGTACACCCTGATAGTTGTATGTTAATATAAAGTGTATCGGCAGAGAAAATAGTAAACAAGATTATTACCTTAAAAGCCTTGATCAGGCTTGAAGCAGCAGCCTTTGGAGAAGCCCTAGATGTTCCCAATCTTGGTCTAGAAGCACCAATTTTGGTACGAGTTCTTTGGAAAGTCAAGGCTTCCAGGGTGGGGGCATTGTAGCCGATTGCTGAAATCGGAGAGGCCGGATAGAGATTGAAGGGTTTTCCGCTTTTGCTTATCGGTGGAACTGGATCGTCAGCCTGTTTCAAAGAGGGTTAGTTACCGATACACATAATAAAAGAAAAGGGAAAGGGCAAAAGTTGAAAGGAACTTACTGCATTATCAGGAATAGCATAATCAGGGTCAATCTGGTGCCGATATGTATGAACAGATGTTGAAAATAGGTGTTCTTTCCATTCCTGCCACCATTGCTTATATGATTCTGTTATGAAAGAAGCTGGTGACCAGGCGGAGAGATCGACATTGGAAATATCGGCATCAGGAGCAAGTCTTACTATCCTGCTCCATTCAGTTCCAGAGGTGATGATTTCCCTGGGTTTAATTACATCGGCATAGCACAGTTTAATGGGTAATTGCCCAAAAGCCAGCTGGCGAGATACTGCCGATGGATTGTAAAATTCATAAGTAATGTGGGAGGCTTTCCCACTGCCAAATGTATTGACTGGAATTGCTCTAGGGGTGATGATGGCCATCATCAGATCATTATCTTGGTTCAGATCACCATCGGCAAAATTGAAGAGGAGGGGAAATTTGTTATCCTCGTCAATATAAGGCACCCAAGCCCTGTGATCACGAGGGAGGCCATGGTAGAAAGTATGAAAGAATCTGCCGATTTGATCCTCATTGGCTTCTGTTCCGGGAAGGACGATAATTGCTTCACCAAAGTTGAGAGGGGGGCGTGTTGCCGATTCATCATCCCTAAGGACGTGTTCTTCGGGAATCTCTCGTGGGAATTCTTGAGCAAAGAAATCCCATTGTAAACGCTTGTGCATATGGGCGTTTAACCACATATTAATAAACCACCATGGGCCTCCCAGATTGCCGATGGGTTCGCCAAGTATAAGCTTTTGGGATACTTGGTGGAGGAGATGGTAGGTTGAACTCAGAAGATATCGGCCAAGTGGAAATCTGACACCGTTGGCCAAGAGTTCTGCTGCTGGGAGGAAAGCATTAGTTGGTCCTACCGATCGTCCGCAGAAAATAAATTTTTCTAGCCACATGTTCAGGAATGTGGCATGCTCCCTTTGGTTGACAGTACCAGTCTTCTGGTACTCCTGGATATATCCCGTCCAGCCGCCGATGTTGCGTGTGGTTATTCTGTACTCAGCTTTTCTGCCGAAAATATGGCCTTCATCGACAGTTGAAATGTCTAGGCCTGTGAGCATATATACATCGGCAAGGGTGGGGGCACATGGACCGTGACCAAACATGAAGGAGTTGGTAGTGTCAGACCAAAATTGAGCAGCAGCTATCATCATAGATTCATTTTTCTGCATATCGGCAATGGACAGCCTGATACATTGATCTATTTTTCGCTCTGCCCAGAATACTTGCATTGGCCTGTTGACCCTCAGAAACCAATTTTTCCACCCTTTGGTGGGTTTGGGCCAAGAACGAAATGTATCTTTCCACAAATTCAAGGAGAAATTCTGAGATTTGAAAGGAATACGATTGGCTTCTGCATTAATCAGATCAGTTGGGTCTGGATTGCCCATCGGACCTAAGCAGTGAAGAGGAGGTTGATGGGTTGGAATCACCAATGCGTTGCGGAGTTCCTAGATTTGGAAGACCGAGAAAATGAAAGAAAAAGAAAATGTCGACTGTAAGAATTCGCAGGGAACCGAAAGGATTAAAGTAAAAGTAATAAAGAACAAACCGCAGGGACGTTGAAGTTGACAGCCATTGCTTCAGGAGGATGAGGGCACGAGTTGGGAATTTGAAGATGATGATTCAGATGAGTTGAAGACGCGCGGTTGTTGGTTAGGGTTGCCGCCGGGGTGAGAATGCCAAAAGGTGGAGTTTGAAGGTAGAAGATGAACAGCCCGGGGGAATCTATTTATAGGTTACCTGGAGTAGGGGTATTCTTGACTTATCTCTATGCCGTATGCGGATAAATCGAGGTGGTTCAGTTGGATATGGTAACTGTGCGCACGACAATCAAGGAATGGTACAGAAGATTTGACAGCAAGTAATCATAGCTTGAAGGATATCTTGATACAAGATTTTTCAGTTCTAAAAATGATGCGTTGCGGTGAGATATTATTGAAAATGTGTTATTTTGGTATCTCAACCATAGTTAAGGCAAAGAAGGTTAGAAAAATGCAATATATATATATTGAGATACATGGATTGCATCAAGTCTGGTAACAAATCATGTTATGCTTGGAGAATGGGTTAAAGGAATGGATAACAGCAAGCATCAGTTGGAGTAAATTTCGGAGCATCGATATCTTATACTCTGAAATTGGGGGGCATGTGTTGACACCGTTTTTAGTACGTGTCAAAATGATCAGAAAAGGTTGATTAGCAAGGGAGAGATTGCCGTGTGAATTGATGGCCAAGGAGAATAAGTTTGTTTTAAGCGGTGGCAGTGTATGAATTTGATTGGGAATGTTGCCGATGAAGTCAAAGGTGTTATTGCCGATACCGATGGAAGAAGGTTTGGAGACTGTTGCCGATAAGGGAGTGTATCGATGAAGGAAGGTGTGAAGACTGCAGCCGATGGAATAGGGAATGTGCCGATGGAAGGAGATCGAGGGTTGCTGCCGATGGAAAAGGGGATGTGCTGGTGGAAAGGAGACCAATAAGAATACCATCGTGATTAAGGCGGATCATGGAATAAAATAGGAATTGATTTCCTTGTTTACGATTAGTAGAGTCTGAGTTGTGTAAAAGTCATATTCTTAGATTTGAGTTTAGTATCCTAATCATATTCGATTATGTTTCTATAGATCAGGATATAAATATAGAGTGGAGGGAAATGTAATAGGGATCAATCAATATACATCAAAAAACAGCTTTTACTCTTATTTACATCTACTTTTCGGCGACTTCGTCAATTTGCATATTTTTCCTTTTTTACGAGTTCTCATCGATTCGGCGAGTTGCATTGCTCTAAGTGCAATTTTCGTCAATCCTCGAGTTCCGCGTGAGTACCTCTTGGCCGTGACTTCCGGGCGTATCGCTGTTGTCAGGACCAAAGTGCTCGTATCTTCATCCTTGTCGATTAACAGGTCAAATCGACTGGCACGCTTTGGATATCGACTTCGGGTATTAGCCCTTTGTGTTTGCAGATTCACTTTTGCATCAACAAGGTGGCTTGCATAGTATAGTTGAGCTAGTGCTAGAATTAGCTTAGCCATCTTTTATACTAACGTGGTTGTTTAGTGAAGCTTATAGATTTTTAAATAGGCTATTCACCCCCCTCTAGCAATTTGGACCTTACACTAACGCCGGCAACAGGAGCATCTCCGGTGAGCCTGCTTCCTCTCCAGCAGCTGTGGTGCAGAGGCAAGGGGCATATGCACTGTTAGAATACTCTTTTTACATTGTTAGAATACTCTTTTATACATTGTTAGAACACATGGACATATTTTGGGTACCATATGCACTGTTAGAATACTCTTTATATTTTATTAGAATACTCTTTCATACATTGTTAGAATACTCTTTTATATATTATTAGAACACATGGACATATTTTGGGTTCCGTTTGCACGGTTAGAATTCTCTTTTATACATTGTTAGAATACTCTTTCATGCATTGTTAAAATACTCTTTTATACATTGTTTGAACACATGGACATATTTTGGGTTCCGTATGCATTGTTCGTCTATTAATTATTCATCCTCAAAGTGAGAGCAATGCCTTGAATAACTTTGAAGTGTAGCTCGCAATTGATATATTTTTCATTTCTCCTCTTTGATGCACACAAATCTGTGCTTGATTTTTGCATTAATGTACTTGATATTAGTTTCATGAATAGATTTTTGCGCCTATTATAAACATGTTTTTTATGCCATTATTTGCTGTTGTATGATTTCTGCGCCTCCTCAAACATGTGTCTATGCTTTTGTTGTGATGTAGGATGGCTGGAATGGACTCATTTGGTGTGAGATACAAAACATGGCTTGTGATATTCACGACTTCCTTGGCTTGGGATGGCTATTGTCTCGCGGCGGCTGTGCGGATAGTGACTGGTTCACGCTGACTCGCTACCTGGCGGCATGGTCAACTTCAGAATAGTGATTGAGTGGCCTAGGTAGTGTTGGTTATCTAGGATGATTTTCGTCTAATCATAGGTTTCTATGCATGGTGAAACTGTGATTTTTGAAGATGTTGGGGGTGATTTCACACTAGTTGAAGTCATCTTCATTATTTTGTTTGTTGATTTGTGCACCTATGTCTGTGTGCATAAGTTTCTACGCATGGCCTGTAACTTTGTTATTTATTCTTTAAATTGTTGGTACGCAACTCTGTACATTTAGTGTAACGTCCATCTCGTTGAGAGATTTTTATGTTGTAACACAATTAATTTTTATTCGTCAAACTATTAATTTGTATGCAATGTTTCTGCGCATATTGAGTGTTGATTCTATGAATCTGATTATCTGTTACATATTATTTTTCAAATTTCAAATTTTGGAGAACAAAAGATCCTTTTCCATGAGTCAATCACAGTTGTCATGTGGAATGTCCACCTCGTGGAGAGGTCATTATAGGGTAACAAAAGCAATTTGTATTCATCTAACCACAAATTTCTAAGCAACATCGGCGCAAAACTTTTGTACGCATCTTCATAGTTATACTGTGCATCCAATTGGTCTTTAAGTGCTATAACTCTATGCATTTTTGGAGCATACGAGAGTGTCTTCCATGTTTCTATGCACCCTCTCACATGATTCAATACGTAGATAGAAGCATAATACTGTTAAACCTTTGTACGTATCTTGACCAGTGACTATATATATCCAATCGACCATCATGTGGCATGATTCAAATTTTAAATCCATGAATTTTAAAAAAGTTCAAAAATATATTCATAATGGATTTTGAATCGTGCAAAAAAATATGTCATGAGTTTAATGGTGAAAACCGTTTTTGAATCGGATACTTCGTTGAGGAATTATCACGAAAAATGGAAGAAATTAGATTGGGTGTGTGCATGTCAGCCTGTGTCATCATGTGTCAGCCTGCGTCAGGTGGAACAGCCAGCTCGTAGAAAGGTTTTTGTGCGTCAATGAACTGATTTTGATTCACTCAACCACTGGTTTTTATACATCGTCGTGACAAAAAAAACGTTTGTACGCAGTCTAACCTGAGTTTTTATGCGTCCGATCTGCTGGGTTTGGAGGGGTCCCCTCACTCGCGCACGTCAGCACCTGGATGGTTGGGCTTGCTGGGGCTCCCTATAGTTATTTACAACCCAGGGCTCCCAATAGTTCGACCATATATATATATTGACTATGATACCGGGCCTTAGGCAAATTACAGGGCCATGCCATGCCGCCCGGCGTGCCTGGGGAGCAGCCTAGACATGGCCCTATACATCAGGCCATGCCAGCCCGAGCCACCGCTCAAGGGTCAGGCCATGCTCGGGCTGGGCCAAAATACGTGCTTCGCGCCAGGCCACCTAGGTGCGGGCTGCATACCCATATATAACCACTAGCCACACCCACATACGCCCCGTGTTGGACCAGTGCGTGCACAAGAGCGAGCCCCACCCTAGAAAAACAAAAGTTGATTTTGTTTCCTCAGGCTAGGCTCCACGGTGCTTTAAGCACCATGTTGACCAGACTCGGATGGACGCCAGACAAAGAAACAAAGTCTCTTGCAGCCTGGGAGCTTGACCCATCACCCCATCTAGGCAATCAAACATGCTCTAAGCTAGTGCTCCCAACATAATCCACTGGCGCATCAAGACTCCTTTGTGGGCAGCAGGTGATGATGTCATTATTCGTGCCCGAGCAATATATCCGAGTGTCGAGTATATATAACAAAGAAACCCGATTTTCATGGTATCTTTGATTCATAGTTACACAAAGGCTCAAGCAAGCAATTGATGGCACCAGCGGATGATGCATTTGTTTAGTGTGGAGATAATGGGTGACTATTGGGAGGAGAAAGAGATGTGTGATGTGGACAGATTCAGCCGACACATACTGCGAAAACAAGGTTGATATGTGTCCTTATAGTTCATTTTGTGATGACTGATTATCAACGTGATCCAAGACCTAGGTTGAGTTTGTGACTAATCATGGCGTGAGTTGGGTTGTGCGACATGTCTCTTGGCTTGTGGTGTGTAGGTGTGGAGCTCGGAGGCGGTGGTCAACGGCGAGGTGAAGGTCAAGTAGGGACGTGCCGTGCCGATGGACCGGGAGCGGTGAAGGGCGGACGTGAGGCTTGGATCGAGAGACCAGGAGGCCGGGTGACCAGCCGCGGTGGCTGACATCTGGAACATTAACAAGCGCAAGTGTACATGGGAGTGGCCGTGTTGACCGAGTCAAGATGGCGAACGTGCGAGTCAAGCGGGGCCTAGGAGGACTTGGCGGACGACTGGTCGAGGACGGTGGTGACACGTGTCGAGTGGCAGGGGATGCGTATGGAGTACGTTACTCATGTGTGGTTTGATGGTTTGAGCCTCAAAACCATCGGTGGCCGGTTTCACGAGTTTGGGTCTCAAAACCCGGGCGGAGGTTCCGAGAAGGAACGGACGACACGTGGTGGCATCGAAGAGTTTGTGCCGAGGCAAAGCTGTCTCATGAGGGGCACGGTGGCCTTCGGATGAAGATTAACTCGGGTTGGACCATAACGCCCTCGGGTTAAGTGGTTTGACTCAAAATATCTAGGGACAAAACTGGGATTGTATAATAGCCCTGTTAAATAGGATAAGGGAGCCCCCATCTCCCTCACCTCTTTTATTTTTCCTTTCTTCCTTTCCTAATTTTCCCATCTCCTTAGGGTTTCTTGTGAGAGGTCCACAAATTGGTGAATTTATGTAAGAACCAAAGATTACAGCGGGAATGGAGGCCCTAACCTCTTCGTGTCCTCCGGGATTCGATTTGTGATGTGTTCTTTCTGATTAGCATTTTGTTCTTCGCGTTCTTGCGTTTTCCCCTTTCTTCCCATCATTCTATCTCTCCCTGTGGTTGATCTTTCTATGAACTGTTTGTTCCGTGAGGTGCTATGACTCCATAGGAAGATTTTCACCAAAGGGTTTGAGCTAAATCGAGATGAACACTTAGATTGGGCGGTTTTTATTTTTGGGGACTTTTTTGTTTTTGAACCAAGATCCTTCGATTCCTGGAGTTGTGAGGCATGAAAGGCTATGATTTTCATGGAGTAGCATCTTAGCTACCTTAGGAGTCTGCCCATAAAATTTGGGATCAAACGGAATTGAAACGGAAGATATCGGGCATTTTTCGTGAGACTCGCTGCCGATTTCGGAGTCACCGGATGCTGCTACAGTAGCAACTAACGCTGCTACAGCACAGCACAGTATCCGATCGTAAGCTGTAGGCGCGCACTTGCTACAGTAAGCAAGTCTGCCGCGCCTTGCTAGAGTACACGCGTCCGCTGCTACATAACAAAGGCTGGTCGATTGTGCACTATTTCACTTCGTTTGAGCTTATTTTTATCTGTTTCAAGTCTCGTTTTTTTGCGTTTGGTACATCTCTAAGTACTTTAACCACCGGTTGATTTGAATATTTTAGGTTGGGATTTCTTTTTCTTCTCTATAGGAGTAGAGTGCACCATTTTTGTTTCATTTTAGTGTTTTCTCTAGCGTTTTTGCTCCGTTTTCAATTCTGCCTTTTGCGTTGGTTTGTTATCGGTGAGTGGATCTTTTCTAAGCATCTTTGTCACTTATTGGCTCAGGTGTTTAAGGTTGGATCCTTGCCTCTTTTTTATAGAGGTGGAGGGTTCATGTATTGGTCTGCTCGGCCACACTCTCTCCCGTTTACTCAGCGGTGTTCTTGTGTATCGATTCTGTTGACACCCAAAAGTGTCCAAAGTGCATAATGAACTCCTCTCTCATGTTTCTACTGTAAAGATGGCCAGGAAAGATCATCGCATTTGGAGCCCGGGCAAAGGAAACAGCTTTTTTGGAGCCTGATCTAGCTAGAGTCGGCTTAGCCAACAGTTGGCTAAGCCGACTTGACCAACTTCCTTAAATGCCAGAATGGACTTCACCATTGCATTTCTCTTGTCGAGCTGATAAAAAAACATATATGATTCACCTGATTTAGAGTCCGAATGAATTAATTATGAATTTTAGAAGACTTTCACTCGAAATTTCCCAGTGCTAGTTAGCTTAGCCGAGTCACCTAGTCGGCTAAGCCGACTCTCTAGCCCAAAAATAGCGTCTTGGGCCCGTGGAAGTCGGCCTAGCCGACTCGGGAGTCGACTTAGCCGACTTTGTCAGGTCTAGAACAGATCTATGCGTATTTTGACGCAATTTGGAAGGGATTCCGATTCCTTGAGGGTAATGCCACCCTCACCTTATAAATATAAGCTCCACGGGTGGTTGAGGTGCCCAACACACACAATCGAACAAAAAACCAATCTACTACCTCTCTTTTACCATATCTTCCTCTCTCTTCTCCTCGTTCTCCATCGGTGCTGCATGGACGGTGGATCGACAACGACGAAGCTCTAGAGTGGCCAGGCCGGCTAGAGCAGCCCATAGCCGCTGCACGCCCCAACGTGTCCCTCCCGAGCATGTAGGGTTTTGGGTCTCAAGAGACCTCACCGGCGTGTCTTGCATATCGCGCTCCCGGCGAAGCTCCTCCGGTGACGTGTCTTGCGTATCACGCTCATCGCTGGAGGCATAAGGTCCAGGTGTGGACATCCCCTAGGCGCCGGTCGATCCCTAAATCGGCTAGGCCCTACATCGAGCAATCTAGCTCCTTATCGAATGTGTGACCTAATTTAGCGTCAACACACTTTTTGGCGACTCCGCTGGGGATGATTGGTTCGGCTATCTCATATAGCCGATCTTTTTGACCTAGCCTATTCATTGGTTCCAATATATCCTCTTTGTGTTTATCATTACCATTGCATCTGGCCCAAAAGACCGAAAGCATCTAGTCTTGATCCCCTTTTATCAAGATGTGGAACAACGGTCGCAATAGCGAGTTCACCGATCCGATGGGTTAGGAGAGCATCGTCAAGTCTCCAACCATAACTGTCACACCCGGTTTTAAGGACAAAACCAGACATACACTATATGTGAAATAAAGAAGACAAATCTCACATATAGCCACAGATAAGTGTAATATCAAGAGACAATTGCTTAAAATACATAACACAATAGTATAAAATATACCTTAAAGAGCAACACAGCGGAAAGACAACTCCGAACACCGGGTGTAGACTTCACTCCAAGAACAAACTAACTGGTTGATCACAAGCCTATTAACTCCAGAGACTATCCTGGGATGTGGGAAATAGCAAGAGTGAGTCCATGTCGAACTCAGCAAATATATCATGGGGTTCATGAGGCTCAAAAGGTTTGACACGGTTTTACTGCAATAGCTTTTAGTGAGTCATCTTTTTAACATTTGAGTAGCAACAAGTTTACCGTAAACCCAAATAACCTCATGATCACGTAAACGAGAATAATGTATAGCAAGAAACAATAATCATTAGTGAGCATCAATATCATCAGAATTCATCGTTTATTCTGTAAGGGTCCAAGGCCACTCGTGACCGTGAGCACGGCTGTTATAACAGTTTTACACTCTGCAGAGGTTGTACACTTTCACTGTGAGTCATGATTACCCATATGCCCGGGATCGCGACTCCCAAAACACTTCCAAGGTGAGCAGGCAGGGAATCACTATGAAGCCTTTCAAAGGTTCGTCTAACAAGTTAGGGCCGCTAGGTTTCAGAAGTCAGTCCGTGTGATACACCACGCAGGGATCCACAGTCTGCTTTACCCCATTTGCGCCACAAGGGTAACCTCTAACAAGCTAGAAAAGGTCCTCATACTGAGCTAAAGCCAGAGCCATATAGCCCTCACAGTTGTACTGTAAGTCCCGAATGTTCGCTTACAGATAAGTCCTTATGGAGAGAAACTAGAGCACCATAAAAACAACCAAATATGCTCTAGCCCTCTTGAGCCATATTGCTTTAAAGCATCATTTAAACGTTTATTGCATATATCATTAGTCAAGTTACAGATCATGGTTATTTATCTTGAGCACTAGCATAAATACTACCCAATGCAATGTCCCATGGGTGTCAAGGTACAAGATACAAAAACTAGGATATCCTTAGTGGTAACAAGGTAGACACATGCACATGAATTAAATATATTAAAGGTGAATAGGAAACAAGGATGATCCCATGCTATACTTGCCTTAACTTAGATCCTTCTTCAAGTCCAAATCTTCAATTAATAGCTTCTTGAATCTCCACGTAAATCTCACCGACTGGACTTGATCAATAAATCACCACACATACATCGAGCAATCATACACGAAGCAAACAAATAATAATTAGAACAGTACACCAAACATATAAAACAATATGTGAAAAGGTTTTAAAGATGTTCTACGCATTGCTACGAACACACAGACACGAAAAACACGCTAATCGGAGCTACGGTAAAAGAAACGACTACCGAAAGATTTTGTTGTATAAAACGGAAAATTATAGGTCTCATTTGTTTTAACTATATAAAAATACTTTTTATAGATATTCAAAAGTGACTTAGGCTAAATTACATTTAAACTTAGAAAACTAAAGGAGAAATCAATAATATTTTATTCATAAATCTAGTTGCACAGTTAATAATCAAATTAGATCTAAACTATGAAATTCCAGAGATTTTGATAAAGAAAACATTAATACTAATACGTAGTTCATGTTGTTATAAATCCATTGCAATTTGAACGGACTAATTCGGAATTAAAACAAATAAGTTATGAATTAAACGAGATTTTCTTTAGTAAAGTAATAGATTAAATCTAACATCGAATCTTAAAGGTAGAAAACCTAACCAACAGTAGCACTAACCGTATAAAAAGTTTGTAAAACTCTTCTACACGTTACTACGATCACACAGACGTAAAGATCACGAAATTCAGATTTAAAATGTGAAAGTTATGAATTTTCTAAGATTTCCTATAGATAAATAATTACTTTAATATAAACTCGAAAATAAATTAATTCAAACCTACTGTACAGTTGCATCATTAGATAGAGCTCACAAATATGAATCTAACGCAATTTGAATGGATCAAATCGGAGTTAAAACGAAGATTCTACGGCTAAAACAATCTCAGTGGCAAAACTGTAAATATCAGAAAGCGTATTTTTCTTTTTCCGAAACGAATTACGTTTTCTTTTATTAAAAACGTATTTTCCCGGTTTACGCTTTGGACTGCAGGTTACATATTTGAAAACTCCAGGGACTCTTTAGCAAAATTAACCGCCGAACCGGTATGTTCTAATCTTGACCATCCGATCTAGATCCGACGGTCCAGATTTGACGGTGGAGAGATCGGGCGGCGTTCCGGCCGGACTTCAACCGCCGGCGACTCCCCGCGGCGGCGCCATCGTCGGAGAATGCTAGAACACGGCTCCGACCACCATTCGACGAAAGGAAAACATCGGGAGCAAGCGTGGAGCACGGCGAACTCACCCCGGACAAAAACAAAGGCGAGGGATGGACGAGAACGGCGGCGTGCTCGGGATGGCGGACGGTGGCGGCGGTGGTGCTTACGGTGGCGGCGCTAGACGGCTACGGCTGCCCCAGAGGGTTGGAATGAGGGCGGAAGGGTGCGGGAGCTCCGTTTTATAGCTCGGGGGTGTCGCTAACTATGGAAGGGAGGGAGATTCGAGGGGGATTTGATTCACCGCACCGGGTAGAGAGAGGAAGGCGGCGTCGGCGTTTTGGGAAGCTCGGGAGGAAGAAGATGGAAAGGGAAGGCAGTCGCTGACAAGAGGGACCCACCTGTCGGCGACTCAGAGCGGGAGATCGGCCGCGTGCGCGCAAGACGGGCCGCTGCGGCTGCTGGGCTCGGCCCGCGAAGAGGAAAACGGCGCGCGCGGGGAAGGGAGAAGTTGGGCCGCTGAAACAGGCCGGTGCGGGAGGGAGCGGCCCGGTAAGAAGGTAAAATCCTTTTCTTTTTCTTTTCCAATTTTTCAAATCCATTTTTCAATTGATTTTCAAATCAAATTTGAATTGGATTTCAAACCACTCATCACAAAACTCCAAATGCAGCAGCATGAATGCTCAATCATGTTTCTACCCTTATATTTGATTTTAAATTTATAAAATTATTCTTATTCTATAATTGCATGCTTCACAAAAATAAATATAAAAATCACATTTTCCCTATTTTTCTTTTCTTCAAATTTTAGGGTGTTACAATTCTACCCCCCTTAAAATGAATCTCGTCCTCGAGATTCGGAAGATGATGATAAAAGAGATAATGACACTTTGTCTTTATTCGATCCTCATTTTCCAAATTACTCTTTCGTTCAGAGTCATGAGACAGTTTCTCATATCCCGACTGACTAATCTACCTAAACATGATCATCTCACCTATTGAGCTCCTCCAAAATTATTTGTTCCTCTGCTATGACTTCTGTAAACTCATGATCCACTTTACTATCCTTGGTGTATCTATCTTCTAATTGATCATTTTCGTCTCCCTCAGGTAAAAGTTGACCACCTTGATACTCAATTCTTTTCCCTGTCGGTGTTGTTAAGAGCATTGTGCACCGAGTACCATGAATCACTCCTTTGTGTGCACAGAGCCATCCATTACCAAGAACCATGTGAATTTTAAGTGACTTCAACACAATGAGAGTTGCGGTGAAGTTTTCCTTGTTTATGACAAGACTGACATTCGGGCATATCTGATCTGCCTGCATTTCTCCCACTGAGGTTTGAACTAGCAAAGGCCTCCTCATTGGACACTTCACCATCTTGCACGTCTCTACCATGTCGGCGGAAATGAAAGAATGCGAAGCACTAGGGTCAAATAGAGCAAAAACTTGTACTGAACTTACTTGAATATAACCTCCCACTACTTTGGTAACTCCATGAATTTTATCCATATCCACATTGCTCAGTCTTCCATTGACATAGTTTTGCTGCGCTTTGCTTCCTTGAACAGGCTTCTTATGGGCTTTCCTTTTTCGCTTTCGTTGTTGTGGATTCTGACTTAGTTCACTCCCAACTTGCTCTTCAACATTGTTGTTTTGATAGTGCTCAGCTTCATCATACCCATAACATTCTTCAATGGCAGAAACATCAGTCTTTTCCCACATATTAGTGCGAAACATCATATAGGGCTCCTGAGTCATGAGACACTACACTTCCTGTTATCAAGTGACCAACATCAGCAACACGAGCAAGTATAGGTGATCATAAGCTATCTAAAGGGACAACTCTCATCTCCATGGATCCAAAGTTATCAACCTTGTTCACAGGACATTTTTGCTCATGAGTGGCAACTCAATCATAGAGATTAACCAATACTTCCAAATAAAGAGTTCAATCTTAATAAACCTTCTTTACATTGGCTACCCCCCTTAAAATAAGGGACACTGAATAGGGTAGCTTGAACCCTTTTCTAGATGAGCTAAAAAGTGTTCTGACATCTCAATGATACTCTTGTGTATGGGTAAGAACAAGAAATCTGAAATTTCTCGCGAGCAGAAAATCAGCAGTGCAGTAAAACAGCTGTAACTCTCATTCTATTAATCCAATGAAACTGTAGTTTACACCGATGGAAAGCTTATAAAATTCTCTACAACTTTCTTATAGAACATACGTCCAGATTCTGTAGTTAACTTGGTCGAAATCAGCACATAACAGATTCTGTTCCAATTTCCAGACAGCACAGTTGCATCGTCTTGTGATTTTTGTATCTCCCAATCCAAAATAGCTTTGGAGGTGGTTCTTGCATTTAGAGAAAGATATTGAAGTCCACTCTTATCCAGAATTTTCTCATGATTTTTGGTCTTTCAAGAACAGAGATATAAGTTGATAAAGATAGGCTGCTCCGAAAGACAAGATATAGAAAACAGGAGATAACCAAAACCCAGCTATTTATTTCATTAATCCTTATACCTTATACATATAAACTAAATGAAATCATGGACAAAACCCACGAGATCATTCCACTCATTACAAAATTCCAACTCAAGCATAAACATAAGCACAAAGCAACTAAACACTTAAAAGTTCATAAGCCACACATTAAGACGACTCAACTTGGCTACTAACGGTTTTATTACACGGGACATAACTCCTATTTCTTAATCATGGTGTGATTGCAGCAGTATCCGGAGTAGACAGAGTCTCTTACATTCCTGAGTCCTCTATATTGACATCTGAATCTCTGCATCCCTCTTTACCATTCTTATAACTCATACCTTAAGATGGGTCAACCTGGTATCCCTCAGGTGTAGATTTAATACCCTCATACTTAATCCTTTCTCCTGAAAATGTAGTTAGAAACACTGAACGTTGGGCATACTCAATCACTCCTTTACAAGTAGATAACCAGTCTATTCCCAGGATAACATCAATGCCCATTAATTCCAAAACAATGAGGTTTACCTTAAAATTTACCCCCTTTATGTCAAGACTAACTTTTGGGCATACGTGGTCTGCTTTTATTTCACCTCTTGGAGTTTCAACCATCACTGTTTTCCCCCTTGGAAGCACAAGTATGTTATGATCGTTTACATATTGTCTAGATATGAACGAATGTGAGGCACTGGGGTCAAACAAAACCTTAGCGTTTCCTGAACTTACTGGGATTGATCCAAACACGACCTCCTTAGCTCCAGGAATGGTGGTAATATCCACATGTTTCAACCTTCCATGGATGTAATTTCTCTTTAATTTATTTCCCTACACATGCTCCTTTTGGACCTCCTGTCCTGGGTCTCGCTGTCGTTGATTCTTTTGCGGGCAAGATTTGACATAATGTCCTTCCTGCTGGCAATGATAACACTTTCTCTTAGCTGGATCTTTTGTGATGTCATACTCCACGGAACTATTGTTTGGTATGCTGCTATCTTGCTGGCCATAAAAGTTCACCTTCGTACCTTTGGCTTGTTTCTTAGCTTGTTTGGCCTTTCGGGGTTGATACTCCTTATAGGTAATTGTCCACCCATCTATGACTACTTCATGGGGAGTAGTTTTAGCGGGAGGGGCTTCTAACTCTTCAGAGTTTGGATTTGTTTGACAGGGGATCAGGGCTGCATGTGACAATGTAGTATAACTCGATTGTTGATTGCTTTCCACAAGTGGTTCTAATGAGATTGTCTTCCTCTTCTTGTCCTTGTTGATCTCAAAATTTGGATCCACCCTGACTTTCCCCTTATTAGACTCGTTTTGAAGACAGGGAAAACCATAATGCTTACAACAATGACATTGTTTCTGCTCTCCAAGTGCCTTACTATCAATATCTTTATTGGGTTTCATATTCTTCCAAGCTTCTGCTACTTGTATCTTCTCTGGCCCCTTGGATATGTTGGTCTGACCTTGAGTTGAGCATTGTTGAGAATTTCCATGTTGAGCCATTTCTTCTGATATTTGATTTTGCATTGCTAATGGCTTCTTGTCAAAAGTGAGCAAAAGCGACACAGTTCAGTCCTCTTAACCTCTGAAGTCCAAAGTCTTCTCGTCACGAGCCGTCTAATAGACAAGGAGAAAAGGTTCAAAAATAGAGACAAGGTTTTTATAACAGAACGGGGATAGAATTAAGCATAACTTTGAGAAAATAACAAAGTTAAAGAGAAAGCAAGAAATAGGAAAAATGGAAACATGCTAAACGTCCAGTTCTAACTAGGCTTGCGTCCTACAGTCAGCATTGCTCTGATACCACTCTGTCACACCCGGTTTTAAGGACAAAACCAGACATACACTATATGTGAAATAAAGAAGACAAATCTCACATATAGCCACAGATAAGTGTAATATCAAGAGACAATTGCTTAAAATACATAACACAATAGTATAAAATATACCTTAAAGAGCAACACAGCGGAAAGACAACTCCGAACACCGGGTGTAGACTTCACTCCAGGAACAAACTAACTGGTTGATCACAAGCCTATTAACTCCAGAGACTATCCTGGGATGTGGGAAATAGCAAGAGTGAGTCCATGTCGAACTCAGCAAATATATCATGGGGTTCATGAGGCTCAAAAGGTTTGACACGGTTTTACTGCAATAGCTTTTAGTGAGTCATCTTTTTAACATTTGAGTAGCAACAAGTTTACCGTAAACCCAAATAACCTCATGATCACGTAAACGAGAATAATGTATAGCAAGAAACAATAATCATTAGTGAGCATCAATATCATCAGAATTCATCGTTTATTCTGTAAGGGTCCAAGGCCACTCGTGACCGTGAGCACGGCTGTTATAACAGTTTTACACTCTGCAGAGGTTGTACACTTTCACTGTGAGTCATGATTACCCATATGCCCGGGATCGCGACTCCCAAAACACTTCCAAGGTGAGCAGGCAGGGAATCACTATGAAGCCTTTCAAAGGTTCGTCTAACAAGTTAGGGCCGCTAGGTTTCAGAAGTCAGTCCGTGTGATACACCACGCAGGGATCCACAGTCTGCTTTACCCCATTTGCGCCACAAGGGTAACCTCTAACAAGCTAGAAAAGGTCCTCATACTGAGCTAAAGCCAGAGCCATATAGCCCTCACAGTTGTACTGTAAGTCCCGGATGTTCGCTTACAGATAAGTCCTTATGGAGAGAAACTAGAGCACCATAAAAACAACCAAATATGCTCTAGCCCTCTTGAGCCATATTGCTTTAAAGCATCATTTAAACGTTTATTGCATATATCATTAGTCAAGTTACAGATCATGGTTATTTATCTTGAGCACTAGCATAAATACTACCCAATGCAATGTCCCATGGGTGTCAAGGTACAAGATACAAAAACTAGGATATCCTTAGTGGTAACAAGGTAGACACATGCACATGAATTAAATATATTAAAGGTGAATAGGAAACAAGGATGATCCCATGCTATACTTGCCTTAACTTAGATCCTTCTTCAAGTCCAAATCTTCAATTAATAGCTTCTTGAATCTCCACGTAAATCTCACCGACTGGACTTGATCAATAAATCACCACACATACATCGAGCAATCATACACGAAGCAAACAAATAATAATTAGAACAGTACACCAAACATATAAAACAATATGTGAAAAGGTTTTAAAGATGTTCTACGCATTGCTACGAACACACAGACACGAAAAACACGCTAATCGGAGCTACGGTAAAAGAAACGACTACCGAAAGATTTTGTTGTATAAAACGGAAAATTATAGGTCTCATTTGTTTTAACTATATAAAAATACTTTTTATAGATATTCAAAAGTGACTTAGGCTAAATTACATTTAAACTTAGAAAACTAAAGGAGAAATCAATAATATTTTATTCATAAATCTAGTTGCACAGTTAATAATCAAATTAGATCTAAACTATGAAATTCCAGAGATTTTGATAAAGAAAACATTAATACTAATACGTAGTTCATGTTGTTATAAATCCATTGCAATTTGAACGGACTAATTCGGAATTAAAACAAATAAGTTATGAATTAAACGAGATTTTCTTTAGTAAAGTAATAGATTAAATCTAACATCGAATCTTAAAGGTAGAAAACCTAACCAACAGTAGCACTAACCGTATAAAAAGTTTGTAAAACTCTTCTACACGTTACTACGATCACACAGACGTAAAGATCACGAAATTCAGATTTAAAATGTGAAAGTTATGAATTTTCTAAGATTTCCTATAGATAAATAATTACTTTAATATAAACTCGAAAATAAATTAATTCAAACCTACTGTACAGTTGCATCATTAGATAGAGCTCACAAATATGAATCTAACGCAATTTGAATGGATCAAATCGGAGTTAAAACGAAGATTCTACGGCTAAAACAATCTCAGTGGCAAAACTGTAAATATCAGAAAGCGTATTTTTCTTTTTCCGAAACGAATTACGTTTTCTTTTATTAAAAACGTATTTTCCCGGTTTACGCTTTGGACTGCGGGTTACATATTTGAAAACTCCAGGGACTCTTTAGCAAAATTAACCGCCGAACCGGTATGTTCTAATCTTGACCATCCGATCTAGATCCGACGGTCCAGATTTGACGGTGGAGAGATCGGGTGGCGTTCCGGCCGGACTTCAACCGCCGGCGACTCCCCGCGGCGGCGCCATCGTCGGAGAATGCTAGAACACGGCTCCGACCACCATTCGACGAAAGGAAAACATCGGGAGCAAGCGTGGAGCACGGCGAACTCACCCCGGACAAAAACGAAGGCGAGGGATGGACGAGAACGGCGGCGTGCTCGGGATGGCGGACGGTGGCGGCGGTGGTGCTTACGGTGGCGGCGCTAGACGGCTACGGCTGCCCCAGAGGGTTGGAATGAGGGCGGAAGGGTGCGGGAGCTCCGTTTTATAGCTCGGGGGTGTCGCTAACTATGGAAGGGAGGGAGATTCGAGGGGGATTTGATTCACCGCACCGGGTAGAGAGAGGAAGGCGGCGTCGGCGTTTTGGGAAGCTCGGGAGGAAGAAGATGGAAAGGGAAGGCAGTCGCTGACAAGAGGGACCCACCTGTCGGCGACTCAGAGCGGGAGATCGGCCGCGTGCGCGCAAGACGGGCCGCGGCGGCTGCTGGGCTCGGCCCGCGAAGAGGAAAACGGCGCGCGCGGGGAAGGGAGAAGTTGGGCCGCTGAAACAGGCCGGTGCGGGAGGGAGCGGCCCGGTAAGAAGGTAAAATCCTTTTCTTTTTCTTTTCCAATTTTTCAAATCCATTTTTCAATTGATTTTCAAATCAAATTTGAATTGGATTTCAAACCACTCATCACAAAACTCCAAATGCAGCAGCATGAATGCTCAATCATGTTTCTACCCTTATATTTGATTTTAAATTTATAAAATTATTCTTATTCTATAATTGCATGCTTCACAAAAATAAATATAAAAATCACATTTTCCCTATTTTTCTTTTCTTCAAATTTTAGGGTGTTACAATAACTGAGGTAAAGGCACATGGGTCTACCGAAGATTCTCCTCTTTTTCATATTATGAATAAGATTATGTCTAAATTTGATGAATTAGAGGAAATGATGTTTGGTGCTCCAATTGTTACTTTACCTCAAGCTGCACATACTAGTGAATCGGCCCCAGCTTTTAGCCAACCTCAATATGAGAGGTTGTTTCATTATGATCTTGATCAACATGATAGATTTGTTTATGATAATCAATCCGAATTGGCCTCTTCGGCACCTGAAACTGATAGGGCCAATTTAGGAGGGGTTACCACTAAACTTTCTGCTGAGAGGCCATATTATTTTAATCAACATGGCAGGGTGATTTTAAAGAGTCTATCCAAATTAGCCGCTTCGGCGTCTGAAACCGATAGGGCCAATTTAGGAGGGGCTAGCACTATACCTCCTGGTAAGATGTTATCTTACTGTTATTTTGATCAAGATGGCAAGCTTATTTTTAGGAAGAAACCCAAATTGGTCTCTTCGGCGCCTGAAACCGACAAGACCAATTCAGGAGGTGTTAGTACTATTCTTCCTACTGCTACATATATACCCAATTCGGTTTGTACTTCTCAAACTGATGACGGGACAACAGCACCACATGCTTCATTGCCTCATATTATGGTGTTGCCTAACTCCCCAAAGTCATCGTGCATGACTCCAATGCCTAAGACTTCATGTGATGCATCCCAAACCATTTAACAGAAATTTATAAATTGGTTTTGAAATCAAAAGTGGCGAAGTTGGACATGCAAGCTACGCATGATGGAGATGCATATCCTTCACCTTGCAATAAGACACTTTCCATGGCTAAAACTCTGGAGATAAATAATCCAGCCATCTTAATATGATCAGAGCAAGCCGATTCCACTTTTGGAAAGAATGTGATAATCGGTGAGCCCATGGAATCTAAGAAGGGAAAGAAAGATTTAGATCACGAGGTGGTGCTAGAAAAATCCAATGATAATCGGGAGAGTCTCAAGATCACTATCAAATCTTCTGGGCTTGGGGGGCAAGCCCAAACTCCCATGGACAAGCAGAAATCAGCCACTAACACTATTGTTCAAAGAGGATCGATTAGGCCGACTTTAAAAGTCAGCCAAACTGATTTTAATGTTGGTGGACAGAAAAAATCAGCAAGACTGATTTCCCAAATCGGTCAAGTTAGATGTAAACAAAAATTGTAGGACACATATAAAGATGGAGTATTGATTCCTAACCCATTAATACATCAAAATCCTCACCGATGGAGGATGTGTGCTGATGTAACTCACAATGAGCAGCGGTGTTTCCCTCATAGCTGATTGAGCTACGGCCAATCAAGCTCCAACAAGGAACGACCAATTAAGCCGGTTTTGCATAAACTTACTAATCAGGTCCAACGAAAGGGTAAAGCATCAACAAAGCAAGTGTATGTGTTGAGGGATAAGAAAGTTTCCATTAATCCCACAAGAAAGGCCGATGAGCAAATAGTCATCAAAATCGGTCCTGCAGGTGCTCCAATCAAAGAAAGTGAAGGACCGATTGTCATTGATAATCTGAACCAATCTAATATGGAGAAGATATCAAAGGGTGCTGATATTAATAATCATGAAGCTTGGATTAGCACATCGGCTCTTGAGAACTTCCAACCGACATGGTGCCCTTCGGGTTTGTCAAGAACGCAAAAGTGCAAACTCTAGTGTGCTCGTTGCAAGAAGTTCAAGGAAGAAGGGCTAACAAAGATGGGAAAGCAAATCTTCAACAAGGATCCAATTTTCCCATAATCAAGCAAGAAAGAGCGAGCTGTCTGCTCAAAGTCGGCTGAGCCGACTCCCCCTGTCCCTACTGCCTTGGCCAACCCCAAGTCAGCTAAGCCAACTCCAGAGTCGGCTAAGCCGACTTTCTCAGGTCGGGGTGCCTCTGGGGTGTCTCTAGTTGATTTAGTTCCCACTGTTATTGACCTGGTCCCTACTAGTGCCGAGAAACTTTCTGGAGGTCCAGCTATTTTCAAGAAGCCAGCAGATCACGTGAAACACCTCAAGCCACTACATGTGAAGGGCTTCATTAATGGCAGACCGATCAACAACATGTTGGTGGATAACAGAGCCAGTGTGAATCTAATTCTATATTCGCTTTTATAAGAAGCTTGGTGGATCTGATGAGGAGTTAATTAAAACCAAGAGGACGGTCAAAGGTATTGGAAGAAGAAAACCTATTCCGCCCAAGGGACTTGCTTTGATGAAGCTTACTATTGTGATCAAAACATTGGCCACCGTCTTCTTCATTGTTGCAGAGGTGCAAGGGAGCTACAGTTTGATTCTTGGGCGTGAATAGATTCATGGCAACCTATGTGTGCCTTCTAGCTTGCCCTGATTCCTCATTCAGTGGGTGGATGATGAAGTTGAGATCGTCCATGCAAACTCATCGGCCTATGCCATGGGCGATGCCTCTTTGCTTGGGGGCATGATGATATGATTTGCTTGTTAGGGATAAACCTTGCTGGTTTTGAGTCAATAGAGGAGGTTTTGTTCTCATTTCTCTAGAGCCGATTGATGATCGACTCCATATCATCATGTAGTGTAAATTCTGTTTGGACAAGGGATTGTGTCAGCCAACCCATGCATTAGACCACGGTCGACGTATGCAGGATGAAATTTAGAAGTCGATTATAAATAAGTTAATCGTGCTTTTCAAGAATTCTCTATCAACCACTGGTTCTTCGTGCATCTAGGGGTGAAGCTCCATTCACATTATATTATTGCCGAAGAGGATGTATCAGTGTTATATTGACTCAAGAAGACAAAAGGAAAGGATATGCTATCATCCATGTTGGTTGATGTCTTCTTGATCTTAAGAAAGGTATGCCCATGCTTTAAATAATGCTTAGCATTGTACTATGCATGTGCTAAATTGAAACATTAATTGATTTAGTACACGCGTAGTGGCTTGCCAGGCCGATATAATAATGCACATGTTATATCGGCTAATATTCTTCGTAGAAGGATAGGCGAATGGGCAAACACACTAATTGACTGTGATTTTGTTCTTGAGCCATTGAGTATGTTGAAAGGTCAAATCCTCGTCAATTAGATTGTTGAGCATGGAATTGATTTAGGAGATGAGATCAATTACCTATTTTCTACCCCATGTTGGCTTTATTTTGATTAATCGACTTGCAAAAATGGCCAAAGTGTTGGTATAGTCATTATTTCTCATAATGGTGCTGTTTGAGACATCAAGCCAATTAAACACACATTTACACCAACATTCAAGCCAAATGTGAAGTTCTTTTATTCGGCTTGGAAATATTGCATTCCATGGAGGTGAGACATGTTAAGGCCTTTGGTGATTCCTTGCTGGTGGTATAGCAAGTGTCTAGCAAATTTCAATGATTAAAAGGGGTCACCATTTGATATGCATCTTGGTATGTGCCTGTTGATATTTGTTAACGCACACAGAAAAGGATCCACAAGCACACGAATATTGGTGAGCATTTCACCCGGGAGATATTTCTAGAGTATCATATTTTTTTATCTGCAAGGAGAAAGCATGCGATGACTAACCTAAATCTATACTTAACCCCTGGGCCGCACTATAAGATAGCGAAGATATAAGCGATTAGAGAAGATTACGACGATAGTCTGGTTCCAACCTATGAAAAGGAGACACCACAGAGGATGCTTAACCAGGGCACTTAATTCTACCAATCCTTCTAACGGGATGTGGGGTACAAAGTAAGCAACAGGATGGTCATGTCCCGCGCTACTACCACGGATCCAGCCAAACAGGGGATATCTACGAGTATCTCTAGACTAAGCACCACGCTTACACTACAGACGATTACCCTAACCTCTACCATGGAAGAGAATAAAGTAAACTTGTAAACCATAGAACAATAATAACAACGAACTTACTTAGTATTGAAACTTGAATTACCGAAGAATCCTAGAACCAAGCCTCGGGTTAGGAGACTTGATCCCGCAGGTACAAGCCGGAGAGGAGACACCAACATGCCGGGCTTCCTCCAACTCATCGCTCCACTCTAACTCTCTCAATCTAGAAGAACTCTAAACTCACATGGAGACTACAAAGCTAATCTCTCTTATATGTGCCCTAAGAGAGAAGATCCATTCAAGGGACCCCTCTCAGCTAATCCTCACAAGAAAATAATGAATTAGGGTTTTATGGGATTGCCTCCTCTAGGGGCCAGGGGCCTTGCTTATATAGCCCTCTAGGAAGCACCATAGACCTCGGATCAAACCGACCTTGATCTATGATTATTATTGATCCTCAAAGACGGTGGAGGTAGGATCCAAGAGGTGGAGCCTAATTGGCTCTACAGCCCGAGTGCCTGCCCCGACCCTTTGGCGGCCGCCCGGCTCTCGGGCCCGTTTCGCCTCCGGTTTGTTTCTAGAGTCTTCTCATATCTTCCAGATTACAGAAAAGTTATGTGTGGCCCTCTTGTCTCTATGTAAACCTCACATGTGGGCCTTCCTTGGTTCTTTTCAGCTGACACCCTGCAGAAATAGACATTCGCCAAAACTCATGCAATTATGTCAGTAAACCCCCTATATCTAAGTGGTAATTATTGTTTAGTCCTTTTTTCATGCTATGTTGATGGTTAAAAATGATATTTATCTACCATCAACAAGCTCCCCCAAGCTTACCCTTTGCTCGTCCCTGAGCGAAGATAAACTCAGTGATGGATCAAGAGTTGCTACGATGCTTTTATGTCTCAAAAGTACACATGTGTTCAAACAAAAACTTTCCTCCGGGTTAGAACGAACTATCCTGACTTCAAACTTACCCATATTACCTTTTTACCATGGGGCTTGTAGCCGTCACTTGGTTCTTGAGCAGTTGAAAGACAGAACGGTCAAGTCAAGCACTATGTCTCAAGCTCTTTGATCAACCATTATTCCAGAGTTTTGCAGGGTTTTCAAATAAAACTCAGAGATTCCTGTATATGACCCTTTCACGTCTCTCCTTTATGATATTTATGAATCCTCACCAAGGCATTAATGGTGTATGCCTTCTCTCTTCTCTCAAGATATGTGGTATTTTTGGCATAAGGCATAGTAACATTATACCTTCTCTCTCACCCTACTTCTAATAGGTCTATCTAGAGCTCATAGGTGGGAGACAAGGAATTCATACTTGCAAACATTTATTGCATAGTTAGACACATGGATCTAGAGGGATAAGTCCAGCCATACAGTCAAATCAAGATATGCATGTGTGTCATCCTAAATATGGGCTGAGTGGATATGTATATAGTGGTAATGATGGTGGATGTAAGTGGAAATAAAGGGGTAGAGGAAAAATGGTGAATATCTATTTCTACTTTTGCTCCTTGAAAGAAATTTATACCTCTCTTAAACTTTGAAGAACTTGCTGAGAACTTGGGTTGCTGAAAAATCTCTCATAATTAGGACCCTTGTCCTTTTATTCTCTCTTTATTTTTCTTTCTCACTCTCTTTTCTTTTTTTCTTTTTTTAAAGGAACCGAATACGATGGAATAATTCTCAAGTATCTTTTTAGAAACATAGATAAGAGATAGCAACAGAAATGTTGGAGCTTATAACAAAAGGGGCTAGCAATGGATGAAGGGTTCTGTTCACTCCCAGTATAGGAGTAGAACAACTTGTTGGGTTGTGTCTAATGGAAAATATTTAAATGCATACCTCCAGGGTAGAAGCAGTATAAGTAGGTGGAGTGCACATGAATCTTGATTTTAACCGCATGACTAATCCCCTAGGGTCAACACAGACTGACCACACTCAATGCTTACAAGCAGCTAAGCTAACAAGTGAAAGTCTTTCCTAATCTAGTAAGCATGTATATATGGCTGTGGTAGGATTTAAACTCTCGTCATATAGGAACTCATCAGGCAGGATTTTTAATTTTCAAAGATAAATTCTCCAGAACTCTAGTATCTCTAGGAGCATGATAAACAACATCTCAAAACCTTCCCATATCATATCCGTCAACTACCTAGGCTTAGATCAAGCATTCGCTACCCACGAGTTTCAGGTTCAGAGCAAATCTTAGATCAAAATAGTTGTGTCTAAAACTTAGGAGAGTTCGAGGTTGAAAACTAGGTACTTGAAAGGAATTACGGCAGAGCAACTATTTATTATTTCCATGCAAGAGAGTATTTGAGATTCTTCTTTTATTATCAACTTCTTTAAGAACAAAAGCAACTAGACACACCCTTTTTATTTTGTTTCTATTATTTTAAACCATCTTTATTACTAAATAAGAAAACTCATAAAGAATAAGGTAAAACCGAGAGAAGAAAATACTTAGCTAGATACATGGGGGTGCTTTCCCCCAAGCTAGATGTTGATGTAGTCATTCAATCTTATGAAGTAGCAGACTGGCAGCGGAGATATTCTTCCTCCTCTAGTGGAGCATTAATTGATGTTGATGATTGTTGAGACAATGCTCCACCAGTGTATAGAACATCCACTTGCTTGTTGGCTCTTCTTGGTCCCTCAAATCCTGTGAAACTCAAATAGACAACAAAACTTGTGGAATAGATTAAGCGTTAGTGGTTGGCCTCTCAAGCTTTAATTGTCCAGAGTTTTTAAGATTGTTCTTGATTCTTTTAAGCAAAGTTTCAATAGGATTTCTCTCAAATACTTTTTATATTTTTATAATGCAGAGAAAGTCTAACAAGATGAATGCATATTTATTTTTATTTTATGCCACCACAGTGAATATTCCTATGGGTCCATGCCACAAAATTGTTCACATGGGGCTTATAATTTATGATGCAGCAAAGCAAACATATATTTATTTTATTTTCTAATGCAATGCTAATGCAGAAAAGTAAACATGCAAAAAGGAGAATGATTATGCAACTGCTGGAAAGTAACTATGTGAAAAGGGAAACTGATGTAACACTAAAAAAGGATAAATATGGATAACTACTGATTTTACCTTTCGGCAAGGGTTTAGTGTTTTTAGGTTCTCTGAACAGGACCTCTTACCATGATCATTCTGTAGGTGCACCATCTTGTCCCATAGTAGAGTCCTTGATAGCTTGCACCTCTTAAAATGGTGTCACCCATGTTCCTTGCTCTTCCAACAGTTTGAAGTGAAGTACTAGTTGTGGAAACTGGCAGCGTCTTGCTCATTGTACATGTACGTAGCTCTAGGATCTTCATTTGTAGGATTCTTGTGGAGTTGACAAGCTCCTCTATTGTTGTGTTCAAAGTGGGTCCTACTCATAGAGACAAGGCAGAGATCAAGTGCATGGGCTCTGTTGGTGAAAAATACCAATAGAACCAAAAGTTTATTCTTCTCTAACCTTAGGCATATTGAACAAGATAAAGTTGATGTTTATGTGTTTTGCTTGAACTTGACATGGATGATAGGATCAAACAATGAGCATGAATATAGCATTAAATCAATTGGGCAGATCAAATTTCTTAACCTTATGGAAGGATAGTCTATCTATGCATATTGTGTAATGATTTCATGATTATGACTATCAACTTCCAAAGAAAAGACATGCAATTATTTCAGATCATTGAGTTAAGATTATAAGATCAAGAAAGTGGTGATAAGAACAAAGATTAGAGAACTAAGCATGTTGAGTTAATTAGGTTGGGCCAAATAAGGTTGTAAATCAAACATAGTTGGTTCTCTATTTTATGTGTATACCAGCATCAAGGAAAGGATTTTAATGTGATGATCACTAACCTTAGGATCTTACCTTTAATGTTGGAGCGTGCTGGCACTATAACACCTTGTGAAAGCTTTCCTTCATTTCTTGTTCTTTTGTTCATGCGTCAATGTCTTCTCTGTTGCACTCCTTCTTTCTTACATTTAGTAATGCCATGTTTCGTTCTCTCTTTAATTTGTGCTTGGACCGTTAGCTCTTCTTATTGTTTTATTCCTGCGAATCATTAGTGGACACACATACCCGAAGGAGTATACAAGTAATGATAGGGGCATTGTTGTCACAAAGCTAAGGATCAGTTTCTATGCTATAGAAGAATTTATTTGCACATACTAGCACAGAAATATTCACTATTATTTCTTTTCTAGAGGATTGATTTTATCTTATATTTGATTATCATATATAGGCATTATCAAATAACTCAAACTTATAGAAATAAAGCAATAGTTAATTGAGAGATTGCAAACCAGTGTGTAGAGCGATGAGAGCATGATAGGAGGAAGGTCATGGTTGGATCATCTAAATGAGTTGGCCTTCCTTCCTCATGCATCAGTTTCTCAATCTAGTGAGGGTGCAGAAAATTGCATGCTCTCCTCTTGTTAATCTTTCTTCATTTCCGATGATTAATAATTGATAAGAGAATGCAACTGCAACTCAAAATCCTCCACGATGGCCTTTGTCTTCAAGTGGTATGACGGAGATTTGTTCACCTGCTTCCATAGAGTGAGTGCTTTGATTTTGGATCATGCTTTGTGGCACTCTTCTTCTTTCTCCTTGGCTATGAATGAGTTGTGTCTCCCTTGTGTAAGATTATTTTGTCTCTTTTCATCTCCAGTATGAGTTCATCTCAGGACTTTCCTATTTTAAATTTTGGAGTTTCCCTGCAGGGGTTAGTCTAACAAAATATCCAACATCTACTATAGCATACTATCGGCTCAAAAATCAACCTAGACACCACGTCTAATGTGATTTAGGAAGGCATTCTAACCGCACGCAATTAAAAGCCTTTGAAAGTAAGATCACTACTGTCACACCCATTTTTAAGGACAAAAATAGGATGCATAAAGTACTCATGTGCGCCCCAGGTCATGATCGCACACATAAGCAGACAAATTACATAGTATCATCACAGTGCTTATTACATAGCGAATAAATACTTAAGACATAGTCTTGAACGATAAATAATAATATCTAATAATAATCTCCAGCGGAAACTCCACACAGGGACACGGTTGACTGGTTGACACCAAGACTAGTACTCATTACGATAATCTTCATCATAATCTTCATCTGTTATGGTGGAAATAGCAAGAGTGAGTCCATGTCGAACTCAACAAATATAACACAGGGTTCATGAGGCTCAAATGGCTAGACACTGTTTAACTGCGGTTAGCTTTTAATCTTATAACTTTCATTTGAGTAGCATCAAGATAAACCACTTCCCATTAAAGAACCAATGATCAATTGCAATAATGATAACGAATAACATTAACAAGAGCATAATATTAATCAACAATAATTAAACATAGTATAACAATGGTGATCATCTATCTGTAGATGTTCCAAGGCCGCTCGTATCCGTGAGCACGGCTAGTATACCAGTTTTTAACTCTACGCAGAGGTGTACACTTTCACTGTGAGTCATGATTACCACATGAGTGGGGAGATCAAGCCCAAACACTAGAGAACCATATAAAGCCACTCAAGAGTTCGTCTAACAAGTTAGGGCCATTAGATTCACTCGGCAGGCAGATGTAGAACCCCCCTTCCCTGTGGCACAACAACCGCAGCCTATACACACTAGGCCAGGGGCTCGCACTACACCCAACGTGTCAAGCCATTCTTACGCCATTTAAGGTAACCACTAACAAGCTAGAAAAGGTCTCTTGAACAACTAAAGCCAGAGCCATATAGCCCTCACAGCTGTACTGTATATCCCGGATGATCACGTACAGATAAGTCCTTACGGAGAGTAACTAGAGCACCAAAAATAACACACAGGCTCTAGCCCCCTTTTAACATAAATTAAACCATCTTAAAGATTGATTGCTGGATCCATTAATCATAATGCAAGATCATTGTTCTTAGTTTAAGCACTAGCCATAGCTACCCATATGCATACCCAAGGTTGACAAGGAATCAAGACATCAAGCACTAAGTTATAATCTCTAAGGTTGTCAAGGTAAGCATATGCATATGTATGATAATTTTGATGAATAGGTAACAAGGATAGTCCTGTGTTATACTTGCCTTGATCAAAGCTCTCCAAACAATACTGCTGACTTGGCTCAAAGTAATACTCCGAATCGTCCAAGTACTGCTCACCTTCTATACTCGATCATCAATCAACAACATACATGCATCCAATCAAACATACACGAAGCAAACAAATAGATATAATTAGAACAGTACACCAACAGTAACAAAACAGTAATAAAAGTTTATAAAACTCTTCTACATGTTTCTACGATCACACAGACGCAAAGATCACCAAAATCGGAGTTAAAACGTGAAAGTTATGAATTTTCTAAGATTTCCTATAGATAAATAAATACTTAATTATAAACTCGAAAAATAAATTATCAAAACTAACTGTACATCTACACTAACATGTAGAGTTCGCAAATACGAACCTAACGCAATTTGAACGGATCAAATCGGAGTTAAAACGAAGATTTTATGACTAAAACAATCCTAGTGGCAAAACTATAAATTGCTGAAAACGTATTTTTGATTTAACCGGATGAAAATACGCTTTCAAAATGTGAAAACGCAATTCCCGGAATACGCCAAAGACCGCGGGTTATATACTCCAAAAACCCAGGGACTCTTTATGAATTTTACCCCGCGAAGGGGTATGATCTAATCTCGATCGTTGATTTCGAATCGGACGGTTCACGATCACCAGCAACTACACAGTGCAAAGTCCGGCCCTTCTTCCTCTAAACCGGCCGTCGGCCGCCATGCCCGCCATGGCCACCTCGCCGGAGTTCTTCGGCCCCACCTACTCCGACCACCATTCACCCCGCTACTAACTCCAATCGGTGGAGAAGCTCCACGCGATCTCATCTATTCGGTAAAGACTAACCATGGTAGCCCAAGCTCTACACGCGACGAGAGGAGAGCGGCGGCGCCATTGCCGACCGGCGGTGCCCTTCAATATCGCGGTAAATTGCACAAGAACTCAAAAGAAGCACATGGGAAGGAAGAGGAGGAGCTAACGAACTCACCTAGGCGAAGAATTTGACCCCAAATCCACCCGAAAGCTCCCTACCCGATCTACCGCCGGCCTTCAACGAACTCAAACCCTAAAGCTCGATTTCCCGTGGCAACCCTAGCTTTTTAGTTGAAAAACGGAAACTAGAGATACCCGGCTATCCTTTTATAAGGCCATATCCCCTATCTTGCTTAGGAACCCGAAGATTGCAACCGAAGTCGGTTGAACGACCGAGCTTCGAGTCCTACTCGACTACGGCTGGAGGAGGAAGATACGGCTGACAAGCCGACCCCACATGTCAGTGGAAGAGGGAGGGGAGGAGCGCGTCAGCTGGGCTTGGGCTGAACTGGGCCGCTACGCGGCTTATCGGACCGGCCCACGCGAAAGACACCGCCCAGCCCCCTGCCGAGGCCCAACGCGGGCGCTGGCAAACAGGCCGACCCGAGGGCCTTCGGGCCTCCAGCAGCAGGTAAGCTTTTCCTTTTTTTTTATTTACCTGCTTTCAAAAATATTTAAAATACATTCTACTCCAAAATAAAATAAAATAAAATAAAACAAATTCACACCACACAATAAAAATGTATGCAACAGCATGAATGCATCACAAAATTTATTTTATTATTATTTTAAATTGGCCATTATTTATTATCTAAATTATTCAAAATTTGTTATCTCTAAAATTTGGGTGTTACAAATTCTACCCCCCTTAAAAGAATCTCGTCCTCGAGATTGGACTGCTTACTCAAACAACTGCGGATATGATTTCCTCAATTCATCCTCTCTTTCCCAAGTTGCCTCTGCCTCTGAATATCGATTCCACTGTACTTTACACATCTTAATAACCCGACTTCGAGTAACCCTCTCAGCAGTCTCTAAAATCTTAATTGGAAACTCTTCATATGTAAGATCCTCCTTAACAGTCAACTCTTCCAAAGGCATCTGCTCCTCAGGCACCCGCAAACACTTTTTAAGTTGTGAAACATGAAACACATCATGCACCCCAGATAAATTCTCAGGCAACTCTAATTGGTAAGCAACTTCCCCACGTCTAGCAATAACTTTAAATGGTCCAACATACCTTGGTGCTAGTTTACCTTTCATGTTAAATCTCTTCACACTTCTCATAGGTGACACCTTCAAATAGACATAATCACCTACTTCAAAAACTAGATCTCTTCTCCTATTATCAGCATAACTCTTCTGACGAGACTGTGCCACTCTCAAATTCTCACGAATCACTCGCACTTGATCTTCTGCGTTTCTAAGAACATCTGTACCAAACACATGAGATTCACCTGTCTGATCCCAAAACAATGGAGTTCTACACTTACGTCCATACAAAGCTTCAAACGGTGCCATCTTAAGACTCTGTTGATAACTACTATTGTAAGAAAATTCTGCATAAGGCAAACTCTTATCCCAACTAGTTCCATATTGCAATGCACAGGCTCTCAACATATCCTCTAATACCTGGTTGGTCCTTTCAGTCTGTCCATCTGTCTGTGGATGATATGCTGTACTAAAATTCAATTTAGTTCCTAAAGATTCATGCACAGCTTGCCAAAAGTGCGATGTAAACTGCGTACCTCGATCAGACACAATCTTCTTTGGTACTCCATGCAAACATACTATTCTTTCCATATACAAGGTAGCTAATTGTACTCCCGTGTATTTAGTCTTGACTGGTATAAAATGAGCAACTTTAGTCAACCTATCCACTATCACCCAAATAGAATCATAACCTCTCTGAGTACGCGGTAACCCCACTATAAAGTCCATACCAACTTCCTCCCACTTCCATTCAGGGATTTTCATTGGTTGCAACAATCCAGCAGGTCTCTGATGCTCTGCTTTCACCCTCTGACAAGTATCACACAATGCCACATACTCAGCCACATCTCGCTTTAACCCAACCCACCAATATTTCTGTTTAAGATCCAAATACATCTTAGTACTACCAGGATGAATAGAATAAGCTGACTCATGAGCTTCACGAAGAATTGCCTGTCTAATAGCTTGATCCTCAGGTACACACAGCCTCTTTCCAAACCACAAAATTCCATTATCATCCATTCTAAAGCCTGGTGACTTACCAATCACTATATCCTCCGCTATCTTCTTTAGTTTCTCATCCTTCAATTGACCCTTATAGATCTCTTGCTCTAAAGTAGGCTCTATCACTAATTCCATTGTATTAGTAACAATTCCCAAGTTCAAATATTCAAATTCAGCACATAACTCACTAGTCAAAGACAAGGTTCTTATCTCATTGGCATAACTCTTCCTACTAAGAGCATCAGCTACTACATTAGCCTTACCAGGATGATAGTGTATCTCAATATCATAATCCTTAATCAACTCTAACCATCTGCGTTGCCTCAAATTCAGATCTGACTGAGTGAAAATATACTTCAAACTCTTATGGTCAGTATATATGTCACTCTTATGTCCAATCAAATAATGTCTCCAAATCTTTAAAGCATGAACAACAGCTGCTAACTCCAAATCATGTGTAGGATAATTCAACTCATGCTTTCTCAACTGTCTAGATGCATAAGCCACAACTCTGCCTTCTTGCATAAGAACACATCCCAAACCTTGACGAGAAGCATCACAATAAATGGAAAACTTCTTACTCAAATCTGGTAAAACCAAAACATGCGCTGTAGTCAACCTCTTCTTCAACTCCTCAAAACTAGCTTGACATTTATCAGACCACACAAATTTGGCATTCTTTTCTAATAGAGATGTCATAGGTTTAGCAAGTTTAGAAAACCCTTCAATGAACCGTCTATAATATCCAGCTAAACCCAAGAAACTGCGAATCTCACTAACATCTGTAGGTGGTTTCCAATTCAGTACACCCTTCACCTTGCCTGGATCCACTGATATACCTCCATTAGAAACAATATGACTAAGAAAAGAAACTTCCTTCAACCAAAACTCACATTTACTTCGCTTCGCATACAGTTTATGCTCTCTAAGCTTCTGCAATACCAACCTCAAATGTTCAGCATGCTCTACATCTGTCTTGGAAAATACCAGTATATCATCAATAAACACTACCACAAACTTATCCAAATATTCCATGAACACCTTATTCATCATGTACATAAAGTATGCAGGTGCATTGGTCAATCCAAACGACATAACAGTATACTCATACAATCCATACCTTGTAGTAAAAGCTGTCTTTGGAATATCAGAGGCTCGAATCTTCAACTGATGATAACCAGAACGTAAATCAATCTTAGAAAACACACAAGCACCTCTCAACTGATCAAACAAGTCATCAATCCGGGGCAAAGGATACTTATTCTTGATAGTTACTTCATTTAGTGACCGATAATCAACACACATCCTCTGACCACCATCTTTCTTATCAACAAAAATGACTGGTGCTCCCCAAGGTGATGAACTAGGTCGAATAAAACCTTTTTCTTGTAATTCTTTAATTTGTTTCTTAAGTTCTTCTAATTCATCTACTCCCATCCTATATGGTCGTTTGGCTATAGGTGCAGTTCCAGGTAATAATTCAATAAGAAATTCAATGTCTCGGTCAGGTGGCATACCTGGCAATTCATCAGGGAAGACATCCGGAAATTCCTCAATCACTGAATTCCCCTTAATAGTATCTTCAATCTGATTCACCACCGCGGTTGGTTGCTTCTGCATTGCTACATCCACATTGATTTTATCTCCATTAGGCGCAGTCACAACTACCACTTTCTGCTGACACTGAATCTCTGCCTGATTTTGCATCATCCAGTCCATACCCAATATCACATCTATACCAGATGTTCTCAACACTATAGGAGTTATCTTAAACTCTACCCCCCTTAATACCATACTAATTGGAAGACAACGATTACTGGTTTGCATGGTACCTCCAGGTGAATTTACTAAGAGAGGTTCTTTCATAGCTAGCATGGGTATACTATGCATTTTAACAAAAATATTGGATATGAATGTATGAGATGCTCCAGAGTCAAAAAGAACAGTTGCGGGAGTGGAATGTACATTGAACGTACCAATCATAACTTCTGGTGCATTATGAGCTGTATCAGAAGACACGTGATTCACCCTTCCAGCACCGGATTGCCTCTGGTTGCTCTTCTGACTCTGAGGAGTCTGTTGGTTTTGCTTCTCAGGACAATTATAAGACAAATGGCCCTCTTTACCACAAACAAAGCATCTAATAGGAGTGCTGGGAGTACTATTCTTTATGGGGGTAGCATTGGGATTTCCAGTGCGAGGAGTCTGTTGCCCAGTCTGCTGATACTGTTGACGCTGTGGATATGATGAACGCTGTTGCGACTGATTGTTTTGCCAATTTTGGGACCACCTCTGATTTGAATTGCGATTCCACTGGCTAACCGGTCCCTGAAACTTCTGATGAAAGCCATGCTGAGAATTTGTGCGTTGACGGTTGTTGCTTCCTGAGCCTTGCACCTTCATCTTTCTTTTTCTATCCATCTCCCTACGCTCATTATCAAGCACAATAGCTTTGTTCACCAGCTCTTGAAAACTAGCATAGCTATTCCCCTTCAGTTGCAAGCGAAGATCATAATAAATTCCCTTCAAGAAAAGACGCTGCCTGTCTACATCTTCCCTAACTTCATTGGGAGCATAGCGAGCCAACTAGGTGAACCTGTCATGATATTCACTCACACTCATCTGTCCCATCCTTAGGTTTCTGAATTCCTCCTGCTTCAGCTCAATTATACCTTCAGGAATATGACGAGCCCGAAAATCTCTAACAAACTCATTCCAAGTGATAGGAGGAGCATTGTCAGGGCGTGCAGCCTGGTACGACTCCCACCAAGTCTGAGCTGTCCCTTGTAACTGACCAGATGCATACAACGTAACACCTTCTCCATATCATTGCATTGGGCTATATTCAGCTGTTTCTCCACTGCCCTCACCCAATCATCTGCTTCTAAAGGATCAGCGGCATGAGAAAACACTGGAGGGCGTCCCTTCAAAAATTCTCCACGCTTATCCCTTACTTGAACAGGTGGTGGTCCTCCAACAGGGGGATTGTTCTGCATATGCTGCATAAACATCTGCATCAGCTGATTCTGAGTTTGCATGAGTTCCTCCATAGTAACGGGTGGATTAACACCCCCACGACCTCTGCCACGACCCCTGCCTGACATCTGTTTCCAAAACACAGAAGATGAAATTCAGTACGATCCAAGATGATGTATACAATAGATAAACAAAATCTGATTTTCTGGGCAAACTCCAATTTCAGCAACTCAGTAAAACTGTCATATCTCGAGCTACAGACGTCCAAATCAGATGATCTTTACATGGTTGGAAAGCTTATAAAATTACCTACAACTCGTATTCACAACACTTTTTCTGATTCTGTCAATAAATTGGTCAAAAACTGAACTTAACAGAAACTGTTCCCGAATTCCAGACTGTGCAGTAACTCCAACTTGAAACAGGTATATCTCTTAACTCATAATAGATATTAAGGTGATTCTTGTGGGATTGGAAACATATAGAAGTCTAATTATTCCCAGTAAAATTTCTTAAATTTCCCATGAACGGATTTTAAGTTATTTCTAAAACATCCCAGACTGATCCAAAAATCAGCAAAGGACAGAACTAAGTTAACCTCATATTCACTAATATATCTTGATCAAACTTAATATTCTTAACCATGGAATTTGTAGGCATGTCTACAAAACTCCAGCACACATTACAAAGATCCAAATCACACATTATCATAATAACAATCCATCAATCACACAATTGTTCACTCCACAAACTGACTCTTAAAACAATCCAAACTTAAAATTAACTCGCAACTACTATCGTTCTTATTACATAGGGATTTTTCCTATTTCCTAATTAAGCTTCTCATAAATCTTAGGACGACCTAACTCCGCCCTTAATTGGTCAATCTCCTTATAAGCTTGCTCCTTAAGTTCTTTTTCCTTCAGCAACTCATCCTTCAGGTCCACCTCATGAAGAGCCAATTCACGAGCTAATGCCACTGTAGCTTGTAAAGTCAAGGAGGAATCATCTGCAAGTGGCACGGTCCAAATTCCCTTGTCATGCAAGAAACAAGGAAAGTGCCGAAGTGCACCCTTTAGCGTCTTGTCCGAGCGTAGCCCATGGTAGTAAACAAATGCATTGAAAGCGACATCCTCCATGCTTGTCTCCACAGTTGCCCGGCTCACTCGGGTAATGAACTTTGACTCCACCTTAGGCTCCTTAGTGGTAGGATCCCTTTTCTTGACCCATAACTCCGTTTCCCAATAGGAATCCATCCATGGATGACTATACTCTGCACTGCGATACTCCAAAGTAGCTTCCCAGTCGTAGTAGTAGTTGTCCAAGGTTCTTGTCAACATATCATGGAAGAAAGCATCAGCCTTAGGAACCATGATATGAAACTTCGTAGTCCACCCCATAACTACATCCTCCATAGGTGTATCACCAACTCTTGATTCAGCATCAGATAGCTCTTGATCACCCTCTTCCTTTGGCTCCTGGGGTTTGAAACGAGTAACATATTGTGCAGCTGACAGACGGGGATGAGGAGGCATCTACAAGATTTAGACATAGATTAGATAGAATCAATGTATTTTCGTAATAGAATAAAGTAGAGGAAGCATAAAACTTTAGTAATTAACAAGGTGAAAAGAGGAAGCATGAATTAAGTGAAGTATGGATGCTATCAACGACCATTCTAACTAGGCTTGCGTCCTACAGTCAACACGGCTCTGATACCAATCTGTCACACCCATTTTTAAGGACAAAAATAGGATGCATAAAGTACTCATGTGCGCCCCAGGTCATGATCGCACACATAAGCAGACAAATTACATAGTATCATCACAGTGCTTATTACATAGCGAATAAATACTTAAGACATAGTCTTGAACGATAAATAATAATATCTAATAATAATCTCCAGCGGAAACTCCACACAGGGACACGGTTGACTGGTTGACACCAAGACTAGTACTCATTACGATAATCTTCATCATAATCTTCATCTGTTATGGTGGAAATAGCAAGAGTGAGTCCATGTCGAGCTCAACAAATATAACACAGGGTTCATGAGGCTCAAATGGCTAGACACTGTTTAACTGCGGTTAGCTTTTAATCTTATAACTTTCATTTGAGTAGCATCAAGATAAACCACTTCCCATTAAAGAACCAATGATCAATTGCAATAATGATAACGAATAACATTAACAAGAGCATAATATTAATCAACAATAATTAAACATAGTATAACAATGGTGATCATCTATCTGTAGATGTTCCAAGGCCGCTCGTATCCGTGAGCACGGCTAGTATACCAGTTTTTAACTCTGCGCAGAGGTGTACACTTTCACTGTGAGTCATGATTACCAAATGAGTGGGGAGATCAAGCCCAAACACTAGAGAACCATATAAAGCCACTCAAGAGTTCGTCTAACAAGTTAGGGCCATTAGATTCACTCGGCAGGCAGATGTAGAACCCCCCTTCCCTGTGGCACAACAACCGCAGCCTATACACACTAGGCCAGGGGCTCGCACTACACCCAACGTGTCAAGCCATTCTTACGCCATTTAAGGTAACCACTAACAAGCTAGAAAAGGTCTCTTGAACAACTAAAGCCAGAGCCATATAGCCCTCACAGCTGTACTGTATATCCCGGATGATCACGTACAGATAAGTCCTTACGGAGAGTAACTAGAGCACCAAAAATAACACACAGGCTCTAGCCCCCTTTTAACATAAATTAAACCATCTTAAAGATTGATTGCTGGATCCATTAATCATAATGCAAGATCATTGTTCTTAGTTTAAGCACTAGCCATAGCTACCCATATGCATACCCAAGGTTGACAAGGAATCAAGACATCAAGCACTAAGTTATAATCTCTAAGGTTGTCAAGGTAAGCATATGCATATGTATGATAATTTTGATGAATAGGTAACAAGGATAGTCCTGTGTTATACTTGCCTTGATCAAAGCTCTCCAAACAATACTGCTGACTTGGCTCAAAGTAATACTCCGAATCGTCCAAGTACTGCTCACCTTCTATACTCGATCATCAATCAACAACATACATGCATCCAATCAAACATACACGACGAGCAAACAAATAGATATAATTAGAACAGTACACCAACAGTAACAAAACAGTAATAAAAGTTTATAAAACTCTTCTACACGTTTCTACGATCACACAGACGCAAAGATCACCAAAATCGGAGTTAAAACGTGAAAGTTATGAATTTTCTAAGATTTCCTATAGATAAATAAATACTTAATTTTAAACTCGAAAAATAAATTATCAAAACTAACTGTACATCTACACTAACATGTAGAGTTCACAAATACGAACCTAACGCAATTTGAACGGATCAAATCGGAGTTAAAACGAAGATTTTATGACAAACAATCCCAGTGGCAAAACTGTAAATTGCTGAAAACGTATTTTTGATTTAACCGGATGAAAATACGCTTTCAAAATGTGAAAACGCAATTCCCGGAATACGCCAAAGACCGCGGGTTATATACTCCAAAAACCCAGGGACTCTTTATGAATTTTACCCCGTGAAGGGGTATGATCTAATCTCGATCGTTGATTTCGAATCGGACGGTTCACGATCACCAGCAACTACACAGTGCAAAGTCCGGCCCTTCTTCCTCTAAACCGGCCGTCGGCCGCCATGCCCGCCATGGCCACCTCGCCGGAGTTCTTCGGCCCCGCCTACTCCGACCACCATTCACCCCGCTACTAACTCCAATCGGTGGAGAAGCTCCACGCGATCTCATCTATTCGGTAAAGACTAACCATGGTAGCCCAAGCTCTACACGCGACGAGAGGAGAGCGGCGGCGCCATTGCCGACCGGCGGTGCCCTTCAAAATCGCGGTAAATTGCACAAGAACTCAAAAGAAGCACATGGGAAGGAAGAGGAGGAGCTAACGAACTCACCTAGGCGAAGAATTTGACCCCAAATCCACCCGAAAGCTCCCTACCCGATCTACCGCCGGCCTTCAACGAACTCAAACCCTAAAGCTCGATTTCCCGTGGCAACCCTAGCTTTTTAGTTGAAAAACGGAAACTAGAGATACCCGGCTATCCTTTTATAAGGCCATATCCCCTATCTTGCTTAGGAACCCGAAGATTGCAACCGAAGTCGGTTGAACGACCGAGCTTCGAGTCCTACTCGACTACGGCTGGAGGAGGAAGATACGGCTGACAAGCCGACCCCACATGTCAGCGGAAGAGGGAGGGGAGGAGCGCGTCAGCTGGGCTTGGGCTGAACTGGGCCGCTGCGCGGCTTATCGGACCGGCCCACGCGAAAGACACCGCCCAGCCCCCTGCCGAGGCCCAACGCGGGCGCTTGCAAACAGGCCGACCCGAGGGCCTTCGGGCCTCCAGCAGCAGGTAAGCTTTTCCTTTTTTTTTATTTACCTGCTTTCAAAAATATTTAAAATACATTCTACTCCAAAATAAAATAAAATAAAATAAAACAAATTCACACCACACAATAAAAATATATGCAACAGCATGAATGCATCACAAAATTTATTTTATTATTATTTTAAATTGGCCATTATTTATTATCTAAATTATTCAAAATTTGTTATCTCTAAAATTTGGGTGTTACAACTACCTCCTAAATTAAGCACCATGCCTTATTTAAGAGATGAATGAAACTACTCCAAACCTAAACATATACAATAGTTAATGGAGGCAGCATTAAAGCATAATAGAGATTTACTCAAAAAGTGATGAAAGAGCATGATTGTTGTTTAGCAAATTGAGCATGTCTTAAAGGTAGGGACAACCATGATAATGACAAGAAATGTATTTATGGAAGTCTATCCCAAGCTTGAATTTTGCAATGTTGCATAATGATTGGTTGGACATACCTTACATTTGTTGTTCCTTCAATCTTTTTGCTCTAACCTAGAATGGTTAGTGACAAGAATACCCGAAGGAATATTTTTACAATTATAACTCTATGCTCATTTCACGAGGGCAGTGCAGCAGAAAGGTGAATACTCATGTTATGGTCTGAACAGTGCTTGTTTTAGGACAGAAAGCTTGTCCTTGGGAAACCTTTAAGATATGAATTGGCAAAGTGGTTTCCCCTCTAGCACTAATTTATGTGTACTAATCTCAAGATTCAACATAACGAGATCTGTAATGTTTATGATAAACATATGTGTCTTCAACCACCCTTTCAAAATCTTTAGGAACAAGGAGCATAAGGGGGTTGAAGATCTCGTGTGGGGCAATGTTAGAGAGACTAAGTGAATCAGAAGATTTCTTATACGAGCAAGGACTTGATAGGGTTTTTATAAAGTAGCTTCCTTCATTGAAGTCTCTATCATTTGTAAATTCCAATGGTGATTCGGCATAAATGTCCAAAATTTCCCTTGTATTGCCTCTCGAGTAGGTCTCATATAAGGACTCGCCTACACATTCAATGGAAATAGCACATAGATTTTTAATGCTCTTTGGCCATTGATGTTGCTCTTCTCGATCCTTCTTATGGTCTTGATGAATCCTATGCTTTAGATGTCTCAGTGGATTTCTAGGATCATTCAGGAGAAAGAGCATAGGAAGATTCATAGAGATCAAAGATGGGTTTAAAGATGGATTTGAATTTCATATCTAATGTGGGCATAGAAGGGGAGAAGATAGGAGTGGATTATAGATGGCTTTGCTCTCCTTCTATGGCATCACTTGACATGTCATTCTTGAGTCTTTCTAAATGTCCTTCAAAGGGATTGGATTTGAAAAGCTTCCAAAGAGATCCCTTCTTGAAAAAATTCAAACTATATGTACTAAAAAGTCTCTTATGAATCGGGAAGTTTATGCTCCTCCTAAAATCATTGGAAAGGAATTCCAAGGGTAGAATTACTTCTTCCCTCAAATGATTTTGGAGTACAACTGATTTGGGATGGATAGCCAAATCGTGGGATTGGAAAGTTTGTAATGTGGCAATGAAAACATCCTCTTCTAGTTTGGGGGATGGTTCCTTCTTTTCCTCTAGGAGTTTATCATGAAGGCTAGTGCAAGGAGTGTGTCTACTAATAAGGACAAACCTTGCTCCACTAATGGATAAAGAAAGGAAAACTCCTCCAAAGGTGATATTATCAAGACCCATATAAAAATATTGAAGAAGAACAGGGTCTTGTAAAGGCTAGGTCTAAACATAAATTTATAAGACGCTTGAAAGATTCCCTTAGTGTAGCCAAAAGTTCATTATCTCCTTGATCAGAACATAGAACCTTTGGTTCATTACCTTCTTGATTAGAAGATAGGACCTTGGGTTTATTATCTTCTTAATTAGAAGATAGGACCTTGGCTATAGGAAAGGGTTGGTTTTGACCTATTGCAACCAAACATGGGTGTAGCTCATAGCTAGATGTGAGAATCATGGGTTCTGGTGGCTCTAAGCTTTGGTTCATGGGTGTAGGATATTAATAGATAGGCGTGGAATTTGGGTTATCCATAAGGATAGAAAAGAAAAGGCAAAAGGAAAAAAGATAAAAGTATAATACAAGGTTAAGCAAGACTTGAGGTTAACTCAGCTAACGTCTTTCTCCCCGGCAATGGTGCCAGAAATGCTTGTTGATATTTGTTAACGCACTAGAAAAGGATCCGCAAGCGCATGGATATCGGTGAGCATTTCACCCGGGAGATATTTCCAGAGTATCATATTTGTTTATCTACAAGGAGAAAGTGTGCGATGACTAACCTAAATCTATACTTAACCTCTGGGCCGCATTATAAGGTAGCAAAGATATAAGCGATTAGAGAAGATTACAACGATAGTCTGGTTCCAACCTATGCTAAGCTATGAAACTATTGGTCTATGGGGACATACCGAGGTAAAAGAGACACCATAGAGGATGCTTAACCAGGGCACTTAATCATACCAATCCTTCTAATGGAATGTGAGGTACAAAGGAAGCAACAGGATTGTCATGTCCCATGCTACTACTACGGATCCGGCCAGACAAGGGATATCTACGAGTATCTCTAGCCTAAACACCACGCTTACACTACAGACGATTACCCTACCCTCTACCATGGAAGAGAATAAAGTAAACTCGTAAACCATAGAACAATAATAACAACGTATTTACTTAGTATTGAAACTTGAATTACCGAAGAATCCTAGAACCAAGCCTCGGGTTAGGAGACTTGATCCCGTAGGTACAAGCCGGAGAGGAGACACCGACATGCCGGGCTTCCTCCAACTCATCCCTCCACTCTAACTCTCTCAATCTAGAATGAGAACTCTAATCTCACATGGAGACTACAAAGCTAATCTCTCTTATATGTGCCCTAAGAGAGAAGATCTATTCAAGGGACCCCTCTCAGCTGATCCTCACAAGAAAATAATGAATTAGGGTTTCATGGGATTGCCTCCTCCAGGGGCCAGGGGCCTTGCTTATATAGCCCTCTAGGAAGCACCATAGCCCTTGGATCAAACCGACCTTGATCTATGATTATTATTGATCCTCAAAGGCAGTGGAGGCAGGATCTAGGAGGTGGAGCCTGATTGGCTCTGCAGCCCGGATGCCCGCCCCAACCCTTGGGCAGCCGCCCGGCTCTCGCGCCCGTTTTGCCTCCGGTTTATTTCTAGAGTGTCACACCCAAAAATTTTCAATTTTGGGTTGTGCTTAGAAAACACTAAATAAAATAAATAATTTCAATATTTGAATAAATTTAATAGATAAGTTAAGTTGCTGCTAATTTAAATATAGAAAATTGTGGTTTTAAACTTTTTCATATTAATTTGATAATGTAGTGTTTGTGTGATGCTTGTCTTTAGTGTTGGTGAGTGCTATTATTTTCAAAATACCATAGGACGATGATTACTTCTCATCAGAAAACTTTTTGGCATTTTATGGATTTAAAATTTCAATTTTCGTAAGCTTAATCTTTTTTCTTGATCTTTTCGTCAATCTTTTCATGAGTCCAAACCTATTTATTTGAGTTCCTTATCTCTCCAAGAGTCCTCATGATTTTTTCCGTGATTTTTCTAAACTTTGGGCTATTTTTCACGGCCAAAAAGGTAATTCTAGATTTTCTGGAATTATTTTATTCGCGGAATTAAAATAATCCTGAAATTAAGAAATTCCGAAAAGTTTCCAAACCCTACAACTATATATATGCCAGCGTAGCTCTCGATTCCCTAGTTTCAGAAGTACAACCCTTATCGCGAGCGGCCGCTCGTAGGTCCCTCCATCTCTCGCCGAAGTTCTTCATCTACAGCTTGCATTCCGGCGAACTTCCAACGAAGGTTCGGCGAGCTTTTCCGGCCACCTCAGACATCTCCAGCGAATTCTGCTTTCACTCCGAGGTTTGTCTCGTCATCCTCTACACCGTCACGCCTTTCGTTTCGCGAATCCGTCATTCATTCATCGATTCCCTAAAACCTCCCTCCCTTTTCCGACGAGCACCTCCGTGGCAAAGCTTCCGTGTCACTGTTTTTCTAACCGTGCACCTCACTGGGCCGCACAAGGCTGGTCCGTCGCCTCCTGATCAATCTCCGAGCTTGCCCTATGCCGCCCCGGCCCTCCTCGTCGCGTGGCCTGCGCACGGTCGCAAGACCTGTCGTCCACCCTGTGCGGGCAGGCACAACCGAAGGTGCGGGCTCCAGCTTGGTCCCGCCTCCGCGGGCCTCAAGGGACCTGGCGCCGCTGCTGGCCAACCAGCCGGCCGCCCTTGGCCCGGCCAAGCCCTGCCCTTCCTTCCATGCGCAAGTGCAGCAGCAGTGGCCATGGAGGCCACGAGCTCCTCCAAGCCAAGGTACAAGATGACCTTATTTATGATTTCGTCATTGAACGGAAATAGCAATAGGTTATTCGTTATAATTCCGTTTTGCTTCATTTCAGTCGCGTTAGTTTCGTCACGTGGAGCTCTACGCGATAGTACCAAAGTTTTTATATCACGTGTTTTTCTATATATCGCTAAATATTATATTGATTAATATGTTTGTACTAGCTTTATAATTAAAAGCAATTTAGACTATATACCCATGGTCTCATAAATAAATATTAATTTAATTCATGTTAACATGTGTGTTTATGATTATAATTTAGCTAGTATCGATGTTTTTTATGTCACTTGACCACGAATTTATTAACTTGAATGCTAATTAGATTAATATTTATTTAATAGTTATCCAACTAAAAACGATCTAAGTTTAACTCTGTTTTGGTTGTGGTACAGCTGTGCCGACTATAAGTTACATGTTAGTAGGAACTTTTAACATGTCTCTCATCTCTAAATTTTGTAAGTCAAATATTAATTAGATTAATGATTACGCAAACTGGTTTCCAAATAAAAGCAACATAGGAGAATATGGATCTTTTTATAATTACTTGCCAACTTAAATATTTATTTATTTTTTATAAATTGTCTAGTTTAAATATGATTCGGATAAAGCCAGTTTAGATCCAATTTCATTAATATTTTGTCACACCCATTTTTAAGGACAAAAATAGAATGCATAAAGTACTCATGTGTGTCCCAGGACGTGATCGCACACATAAGTAGACAAATTACATAGTATCATCATAGTGCTTATTACATAGCGGGTAAATATTTAAGACATAGTTTTGAACGATAAATAATAATAACTAATAGTAATCTCCAGCGGAAACTCCACACAGGGACACGGTTGACTGGTTGACACCAAGACTAGTACTCATTACGATAATCTTCCTCATAATCTTCATCCGTTATGGTGGAAATAGCAAGAGTGAGTCCATGTCGAACTCAACAAATATAACACAGGGTTCATGAGGCTCAAAAGGCTAGACACTGTTTAACTGCGGTTAGCTTTTAAACATATAATTAGCAATTAAATAGCATCAAGATACCGCTTCCCATTAAGGAACCAATGATCAATTGTAATAATGATAACGAATAGCATTAACATGAGCATAATAATAATCAACAATAAATTAACATGTTATAGCAATAGTGATCATCTATCTGTAAATGTTCCAAGGCCGCTCGTATCCGTGAGCACGGCTAGTATACCAGTTTTTAACTCTGCGCAGAGGTGTACACTTTCACTGTGAGTCATGATTTCCAAATAAGTGGAGAGATCAAGCCCAAACACCGGAGAACCATATAAAGCCACTCAAGAGTTCGTCTAACAAGTTAGGGCCATTAGATTCACTCGACAGGCAGATGTAGAACCCCCTTCCATTTGGCACATCAACCGCAGCCTATACACACTAGGCCAGGGGCTCGCACTACACCCAACGTGGCAAGCCTTTCTTACGCCATTTAAGGTAACCACTAACAAGCTAGAAAAGGTCTCTTGAACAACTAGAGCCAGAGCCATATAGCCCTCACAGCTGTACTGTATGTCCCGGATGATCACGTACAGATAAGTCCTTATGGAGAGTAACCAGAGCATCAAAAATAATACACATGCTCTAGCCCCCTTTCAACAATAATTGAATCATCTTAATGGTTGATTGCTTGATCCATTAATCAAATTACAAGATCATTGTTCATAGTTTAAGCACTAGCAGTAGCTACCCATATGCATCCCCAAGGTTGACAAGGAATCAAGATAACAATCACTAAGTTATAATCTCTATGGTTGTCAAGGTAAGCACATGCATATGTACGACAATTCGATGTATAGGTAACAAGGATAGTCCTGTGTTATACTTGCCTTGATCAAAGCTCTCCAAGTGATACTGCTGACTTGGCTCAAAGTAATACTCCGAATCGTCCAAATACTGCTCACCTTCTATACTCGATCATCAATCAACAACATACATGCATCCAATCAAACATACACGAAGCAAACAAAGAGATATAATTAGAACAGAACACCAACAGTAACAAAACAGTAATAAAAGTTTATAAAACTCTTCTACACGTTTCTACGATCACACAGACGCAAAAATCACCAAAATCGGAGTTAAAACGTGAAAGTTATGAATTTTCTAAGATTTCCTATAGATAAATAAATACTTAATTATAAACTCGAAAAATAAATTATCAAAACTAACTGTACAACTACACTAACATGTAGAGCTCACAATTACGAACCTAACGCAACTTGAACGGACCAAATCGGAGTTAAAACGAAGTTTTTATGACCAAAACAGTTCTAGTGGCAAATCTATAATTTCCTGAAAACGTATTTTTGAATAAACCGGAAGAAAATACGCTTTCAAAACGCGAAAATACATTTTCTGAAATACGCCAAGGACCGCGGGTTGATTTCAAAAGAACTGAGGGTCTCTTTAAGAAATTTACCCCGCGAAGGGGTATCTTCTAATCTCGACCCTTGATCTCAAATTGGACGGTTCAGGTTCATCATCAACTTTACTGTGCTAATCCGGCCACCCTCTTCACATCCGGCGGCGGCTCCTCCATGGCCGGCGACTCCTCCATGGCCGGAGATGATGAATCTCCCCACCGAGACCATCATTCAAGCCCAAACTTGAACCAATCGATCGAGATTCTCCGTGCGAACTCACCCAAGCAACAAAAACGAGCTACATCTACCCGTAACCAACGCGCGGCAACAAGAGGACGGCGGCGCCATTGCCGGCCACGGCCCGCGAGACATAGCACAAAAACTCAAAAGAAAAGCATTGAGAGGGAGAGGAGAAGATGACAAACTCACCCAAACGAAGAAATTGATCACCAAACCACCCGAATGCCTCACCCACGCCCAACCGAACCCGTCGGCTATGCCCTAACCCTAGAGCTTGATTTCACGTGGTGGAACTCGCGGTTTAAAGGAAAAACGGAAAGAGGAGGGTCACAGCTTCACTTTTATAGCTCCACCGCGTCGTGTTCGGTTAGGAGTTCACGGTTGATTCGCAAGGACCGGCGGCGGCAAAGTCCGGCTCGGTCACGAACAAGATGAAGAAGATGAGACCGACAGGTGGGGTCCAATGGTCAGCGAAAGAAAGGAGGGAGGCGGCTGCTGTTGGGCTCGGCTGGCTTGGTCCGCTGCGAAGCTGGGCCGGCCCACCCGGTAACGCGCGCGGAGGAAGGAAAGGCGGCCCAAACGCTCGCGCACAGAGGCAGGCCAGCGACCCTTCGGCTGCCAGGTAAGTATTCTCTTTTCTTCTTTTTTTTCTTTCTTTTCTTTATTTACTTGTTTTCAAAAATATCTCAAATAAATTTTCTAATCCAAAATAAAATAAAACAAATCCACACCACATAACAAAATAAATGCAACAGCATGAATGCAACACCAAATATATTTTGTTATTATTTTAATTTGCCATTATTTATTATCCAATTTATTCAAAATTCATTATCTCTAAAATTTGGGTGTTACAAATTCTACCCCCTTAAAAGAATCTCGTCCTCGAGATTGGACTGCGTACTCAAACAACTGCGGATATGATTTCCTCAATTCATCCTCTCTTTCCCAAGTTGCTTCTGCCTCTGAATATCGATTCCACTGTACTTTACACATCTTAGTAATCCGACTTCGAGTAACTCTCTCAGCAGTCTCTAAAATCTTAATCGGAAACTCTTCATATGTAAGATCCTCCTTAACAGTCAATTCTTCTAAAGGTATTTGCTCCTCAAGCACCCGCAAACACTTCTTAAGTTGTGAAACATGAAACACATCATGCACTCCAGATAAATTCTCAGGCAACTCTAATTGATAAGCAACTTCCCCACGTCTAGCAATAACTTTAAATGGTCCAACATACCTTGGTGCTAGTTTACCTTTCATGTTAAACCTCTTCACACTTCTCATAGGTGACACCTTCAAATAGACATAATCACCTACCTCAAAAGCTAGATCTCTTCTCCTATTATCAGCATAACTCTTCTGACGAGACTGTGCCACTCTCAAATTCTCACGAATCACCCGCACTTGATCTTCTGCATTTCTAAGAACATCTGTACCAAACACTTGAGATTCACCTGTCTGATCCCAAAACAACGGAGTTCTACACTTACGTTCATACAAAGCCTCAAACGGTGCCATCTTCAAACTCTGTTGATAACTATTATTATATGAGAATTCTGCATAAGGCAAACTCTTATCCCAACTGGTTCCATATTGCAATGCACAAGCTCTCAACATATCCTCTAATACCTGGTTGGTCCTTTCAGTCTGTCCATCTATCTGTGGATGATATGCTGTGCTAAAATTCAATTTGGTTCCCAAAGATTCATGTACAGCTTTCCAAAAATGTGACGTAAACTGCGTACCGCGATCAGACACAATCTTCTTTGGAACTCCATGCAAACAGACTATTCTTTCCATATACAAGGTAGCTAATTGTACTCCTGTGTAATTAGTCTTAACTGGTATAAAATGAGCAACTTTAGTCAACCTATCCACTATCACCCAAATAGAATCATAACCTCTCTGAGTACGCGGTAACCCCACTATAAAGTCCATACCAACTTCCTCCCACTTCCATTCAGGAATCTTCATTGGTTGCAACAATCCAGCAGGTCTCTGATGCTCTGCTTTCACCCTCTGACAAGTGTCACACAATGCCACATACTCAGCCACATCTCGTTTTAATCCAACCCACCAATATTTCTGTTTAAGATCCAAATACATCTTAGTACTACCAGGATGAATAGAATAAGCTGACTCATGAGCTTCGCGAAGAATTGCCTGTCTAACAGTTTGATCCTCAGGTACACACAGCCTCTTTCCAAACCACAAAATTCCATTATCATCCATCTGAAAGCCTGGTGACTTACCAATCACTATATCCTCCGCTATCTTCTTTAGTTTCTCATCCTTCAACTGACCCTTGTAAATTTTTTGCTCTAAAGTAGGCTCTATCACTAATTCCATTGTATTAGTAACAATTCCCAAATTCAAATATTCAAATTCAGCACATAACTCCCTAGTCATAGACAATGTTCTTATCTCATTGGCATAACTTTTCCTACTAAGAGCATCAGCTACTACATTAGCCTTACCCGGATGATAGTGTATCTTAATATCATAATCTTTAATCAACTATAACCATCTACGTTGCCTCAAATTCAGATCTGACTGAGTGAAAATATACTTCAAACTCTTATGATCAGTGTATATGTCACTCTTATGTCCAATCAAATAATGTCTCCAAATCTTTAAAGCATGAACTACAACTGCTAACTCCAAATCATGCGTAGGATAATTCAACTCATGCTTTCTCAACTGCCTGGATGCATAAGCCACAACTTTGCCTTCTTGCATAAGAACACATCCCAAACCTTGACGAGAAGCATCACAATAAATAGAAAACTTCTTACTCAAATCTGGTAAAACCAAAATAGGCGCTGTAGTCAACCTCTTCTTCAATTCCTCAAAACTAGCTTGACATTTATCAGACCACACAAATTTGGCATTCTTTTCTAACAGAGATGTCATAGGTTTAGCAAGTTTAGAAAACCCTTCAATGAACCGTCTGTAATATCCAGCTAAACCCAAGAAACTACGAATCTCGCTAACATCGATAGGCGGTTTCCAATTCAATACATCCTTCACTTTGCCTGGATCCACTGATATACCTCCATTAGAAACAATATGACCAAGGAAAGAAACTTCCTTCAACCAAAACTCACATTTACTTCGCTTCGCATACAGTTTATGCTCTCTAAGCTTCTGCAATACCAACCTTAAATGTTCAGCATACTCTACCTCTGTCTTGGAAAATACCAGTATATCATCAATAAACACTACCACAAACTTATCCAAATACTCCATGAACACCTTATTCATCATGTACATAAAGTATGCAGGTGCATTGGTCAATCCAAACGACATAACAGTATACTCATACAATCCATACCTTGTAGTAAAAGCTGTCTTTGGAATATCAGAGGCACGAATCTTCAATTGATGATAACCAGAACGTAAATCAATCTTAGAGAACACACAAGCACCTCTCAACTGATCAAACAAGTCATCAATCCTGGGCAAAGGGTACTTATTCTTGATAGTTACCTCATTTAATGACCGATAATCAACACCAATCCTCTGACCACCATCTTTCTTATCAACAAAAATAACTGGTGCTCCCCAAGGGGATGAACTAGGTCGAATAAAACCTTTATCTTGTAATTCTTTAATTTGTTTCTTAAGTTCTTCTAATTCATCTACTCCCATCCTATATGGTCGTTTGGCTATATGTGCAGTTCCAGGAAGTAATTCAATAAGAAATTCAATGTCTCGATCAGGTGGCATACCTGGCAATTCATCAGGGAAGACATCCGAAAATTACTCAATCACTGAATTCTCCTTAATAGTATCTTCAAGCTGATTCACCACAGCGGTTGGTTGCTTCTGCACTGCTACATCCACATTGATTTTATCTCCATTAGGTGCAGTCACAACTACCACTTTCTGCTGACACTGAATCTCTGCCTGATTTTGCTTCATCCAGTCCATACCCAATATCACATCAATACCAGATGTCCTCAACACTATAGGAGTTATCTTAAACTCTACCCCCCTTAATACCATACTAATTGGAAGACAACGATTACTGGTTTGCATGGTACCTCCAGGTGAATTTACTAAGAGAGGTTCTTTCATAGCTAGCATGGGTATACTATGCATTTTAACAAAAATTTTGGATATGAATGTATGAGATGCTCCAGAGTCAAAAAGAACAGTTGCGGGAGTGGAATGTACATTGAACGTATCAATCATAACTTCCGGTGCATCATGAGCTGTATCAGAAGACACGTGATTCACCCTTCCAGTACCAGATTGCCTCTGGTTGCTCTTCTGGCTCTGAGGAGTCTGTTGGTTCTGCTTCTCAGGACAATTATAAGACATATGGCCCTCTTTTCCACAGACAAAGCATCTAGTAGGCGTGCTGGGAGCACTATTCTTCATGGGGGTAACATTGGGATTTCCAGTGCGAGGAGTCTGTTGCCCAGTCTGCTGATACTATTGACGCTGTGGATATGATGAACGCTGCTGCGACTGGTTACTTTGTCAATTTTGGGACCACCTCTGATTTGGATTGCGATTCCACTAGCTAACCGGTCCCTGAAACTTCTGATGAAAACCATGCTGAGAATTTGTGCGTTGACGATTGTTGCTTCCTGAGCTTTGTACCTTCATCTTCCTCTTCCTGTCCATCTCTCTGCGCTCATTATCAAGCACAATAGCTTTATTCACCAGCTCTTGAAAACTAGCATAGTTATTCCCCTTCAATTGCAAGCGAAGATCATAATAAATTCCCTTCAAGAAAAGACGCTGCCTGTCTGCATCTTCCCTCACTTCATTAGGAGCATAGCGAGCCAACTGGGTGAACCTGTCATGATATTCACTAACGCTCATCTGTCCCATCCTAAGGTTTCTGAATTCTTCCTGCTTCAGCTCAATTATACCTTCAGGAATATGACGAGCTCGAAAATCTCTAACAAACTCATTCCAAGTGATAGGAGGAGCATTGTCAGGGCGTGCAGCTTGATACGACTCCCACCAAGTCTGAGCTGTCCCCTGTAACTGACCAGATGCACATAACACCTTTTCCATATCATTGCATTGGGCTATGTTTAGCTGTTTCTCCACTGCCCTCACCCAATCATCTGCTTCTAAAGGATCAGCAGCATGAGAAAACACTGGAGGGCGTCCCTTCAAAAATTCCCCACGCTTATCCCTCACTTGCACAGGTGGTGGTCCTCCTGCAGGGGGATTGTTTTGCAGGTGCTGTATAAACATCTGCATCATCTGATTCTGAGTTTGCATGAGTTCCTCCATAGTAATGGGTGGATTAGCACCTCCACAACCTCTGCCACGACCTCTGCCTAACATCTGTTTCCAAAACACAGAAAATGAAATTCAGTACGATCCGAGATGATGTATTCAATAAATAAACAAAATCTGATTTTTCTGGACGAACTCCAATTTCAGCAACTCAGTAAAACTATCATATCTCGAGCTACAGACGTCCCATTTAGATGATCTTTACATGGTTGGAAAGCTTATAAAATTATCTACAACTTTTATTCACAACACTTTTTCTGATTCTGTCAATAAATTGGTCAAAAACTGAACTTAACCGAAACTGTTTCAGAATTCCAGACTGTGCAGTAACTCCAACTTGGAACAGGTATATCTCTTAGGTCATAATAGATATTAAAGTGATTCTTGTGGGATTGGAAAGATATAGAAGTCTAATTATTTCCAGTAAAATTTCTTAAATTTCTCATGTACGGATTTTAAGTTATTTCTAAAACATCCCAGACTGATCCAAAAATCAGCAAAGGACTGAACTAAGTTAACCTCATATTCAACTAATATATTTTGATCAAACTTAATATTCTTAACCATGGAACTTGTAGCCATCTCTACAAAACTCCAGCACACATTACAAAGATCCAAATCACACATTATCATAATAACAATCCATCAATCACACAATTGTTCACACCACAAACTGACTCTTAAAACAATCCAAACTTAAAATTAACTCGCAACTACTATCGTTCTTATTACATAGGGGTTTTTCCTATTTCCTAATTAAGCTTCTCATAAATCTTGGGACGACCTAACTCTGCCCTTAATTGGTCAATCTCCTTATAAGCTTGCTCCTTAAGTTCTTTTTCCTTCAACAACTCATCCTTCAAATCCACCTCATGGAGAGCCAATTCACGAGCTAATCCCACCGTAGCTTGTAAAGTCAAAGAGGAATCATCTGCAAGCGGCACGATCCAAATACCCTTGTCATGTAGGAAACAAGGGAAATGCCGAAGTGCACCCTTTAACGTCTTGTCCGAGCGTAGACCATGGTAGTAAACGAATGCATTGAAAGCGACATCTTCCATGCTTGTTTCCACAGTCGCCCGGCTCACTCTGGTAATAAACTTGGACTCTACCTTAGGCTCCTTAGTGGTAGGATCCCTCTTCTTGACCCATAACTCTGTTTCCCAATAGGAATCCATCCATGGATGACTATACTCTGCACTGCGATACTCCAAAGTAGCTTCCCAATCGTAGTAGTAGTTGTCCAAGGTTCTTGTCAACATATCATGGAAGAAAGCATCAGCCTTAGGAACCACGATATGAAGCTTCGTAGTCCACCCCATAACTACATCCTCCATTGGTGTATCACCAACTCTTGATTCAGCATCAGATAGCTCTTGGTCTCCATCTTCATACGGCTCCTGGGGTTTGAAACGGGCAACGTACTGTGCAGCTAACAGACGGGGATGAGGAGGCATCTACAAGAGTTAGACATAGATTAGATAGAATCAATGTATTTTCGTAATAGAATAAAGTAGAGAAAGCATAAAACTTTAGTAATTAATCAAGGTGAAAAGAGGAAGCATGAATTAAGTGAAGTATGGATGCTATCAACGACCATTGTAACTAGGCTTGCGTCCTACAGTCAACATGGCTCTAATACCAATCTGTCACACCTATTTTTAAGGACAAAAATAGGATGCATAAAGTACTCATGTGCGCCCCAGGACGTGATCGCACACATAAGTAGACAAATTACATAGTATCATCACAGTGCTTATTACATAGCGGGTAAATATTTAAGACATAGTCTTGAACGATAAATAATAATAACTAATAGTAATCTCCAGCGGAAACTCCACACAGGGACACGGTTGACTGGTTGACACCAAGACTAGTACTCATTACGATAATCTTCCTCATAATCTTCATCTGTTATGGTGGAAATAGCAAGAGTGAGTCCATGTCGAACACAACAAATATAACACAGGGTTCATGAGGCTCAAAAGGCTAGACACTGTTTAACTGCGGTTAGCTTTTAAACATATAATTAGCAATTAAATAGCATCAAGATACTGCTTCCTATTAAGGAACCAATGATCAATTGTAATAATGATAACGAATAGCATTAACTTGAGCATAATAATAATCAACAATAAATTAACATGTTATAGCAATGGTGATCATCTATCTGTAAATGTTCCAAGGCCGCTCGTATCCGTGAGCACGGCTAGTATACCAGTTTTTAACTCTGCGCAGAGGTGTACACTTTCACTGTGAGTCATGATTTCCAAATGAGTAGGGAGATCAAGCCCAAACACCGGAGAACCATATAAAGCCACTCAAGAGTTCGTCTAACAAGTTAGGGCCATTAGATTCACTCGGCAGGCAGATGTAGAACCCCCCTTCCCTGTGGCACATCAACCGCAGCCTATACACACTAGGCTAGGGGCTCGCACTACACCCAACGTGGCAAGCCTTTCTTACGCCATTTAAGGTAACCACTAACAAGCTAGAAAAGGTCTCTTGAACAACTAGAGCCAGAGCCATATAGCCCTCACAGCTGTACTGTATGTCCCGGATGATCACGTACAGATAAGTCCTTATGGAGAGTAACCGGAGCATCAAAAATAATACACATGCTCTAGCCCCCTTTCAACAATAATTAAATCATCTTAATGGTTGATTGCTTGATCCATTAATCAAATTACAAGATCATTGTTCATAGTTTAAGCACTAGCAGTAGCTACCCATATGCATCCCCAAGGTTGACAAGGAATCAAGATAACAATCACTAAGTTATAATCTCTATGGTTGTCAAGGTAAGCACATGCATATGTACGACAATTCGATGTATAGGTAACAAGGATAGTCCTGTGTTATACTTGCCTTGATCAAAGCTCTCCAAGTGATACTGCTGACTTGGCTCAAAGTAATACTCCGAATCGTCCAAATACTGCTCACCTTCTATACTCGATCATCAATCAACAACATACATGCATCCAATCAAACATACACGAAGCAAACAAAGAGATATAATTAGAACAGAACACCAACAGTAACAAAACAGTAATAAAAGTTTATAAAACTCTTCTACACGTTTCTACGATCACACAGACGCAAAGATCACCAAAATCGGAGTTAAAACGTGAAAGTTATGAATTTTCTAAGATTTCCTATAGATAAATAAATACTTAATTATAAACTCGAAAAATAAATTATCAAAACTAACTGTACAACTACACTAACATATAGAGCTCGCAATTACGAACCTAACGCAACTTGAACGGACCAAATCGGAGTTAAAACGAAGTTTTTATGACCAAAACAGTTCTAGTGGCATATCTGTAATTTCCTGAAAACGTATTTTTGAATAAACCGGAAGAAAATACGCTTTCAAAACGTGAAAACGCATTTTCTGAAATACGCCAAGGACCGCGGGTTGATTTCAAAAGAACCGAGGGTCTCTTTAAGAAATTTACCCCGCGAAGGGGTATCTTCTAATCTCGACCCTTGATCTCAAATTGGACGGCTCAAGTTCATCATCAACTTTACTGTGCTAATCCGGCCACCCTCTTCACATCCGGCCGGCGGCTCCTCCATGGCCGGAGATGATGAATCTCCCCACCGAGACCATCATTCAAGCCCAAACTTGAACCAATCGATCGAGATTCTCCATGCGAACTCACCCAAGCAACAAAAACGAGCTACACCTACCCGTAACCGACGCGCGGCAACAAGAGGACGGCGGCGCCATTGCCGGCCACGGTGAGCTTCCAATCCCGCGAGACATAGCACAAAAACTCAAAAGAAAAGCATTGAGAGGGAGAGGAGAAGATGACAAACTCACCCAAACGAAGAAATTGATCACCAAACCACCCGAATGCCTCACCCGCGCCCAACCGAACCCGTCGGCTATGCCCTAACCCTAGAGCTTGATTTCACATGGTGGAACTCGCGGTTTAAAGGAAAAATGGAAAGAGGAGGGTCACAGCTTCACTTTTATAGCTCCACCGCGTCGTGTTCGGTTAGGAGTTCACGGTTGATTCGCAAGGACCGGCGGCGGCAAAGTCCGGCTCGGTCACGAACAAGATGAAGAAGACGAGACCGACAAGTGGGGTCCAATGGTCAGCGAAAAAAAGGAGGGAGGCGGCTGCTGTTGGGCTCGGCTGGCTTGGGCCGCTGCGAAGCTGGGCCGGCCCACCCGGTAACGCGCGCGGAGGAAGGAAAGGCGGCCCAAACACTCGCGCACAGAGGCAGGCCAGCGGCCCTTCGGCTGCTAGGTAAGTATTCTCTTTTCTTCTTTTTTTTCTTTCTTTTCTTTATTTACTTGTTTTCAAAAATATCTCAAATAAATTTTCTAATCCAAAATAAAATAAAACAAATCCACACCACATAACAAAATAAATGCAACAGCATGAATGCAACACCAAATATATTTTGTTATTATTTTAATTTGCCATTATTTGTTATCCAATTTATTCAAAATTCATTATCTCTAAAATTTGGGTGTTACATATTTATTCAATGCCATTTTGAATTACAACTTAGGTTTATAATTTTAGTCTTACATAAATAAATGTTAACTTGATTAATATCAACCTCAATGTCTTTTGAATTATGAGATGATTAGTTCAACCTTGAAACATAAATGCTTTCGTTCAGTTGCCACATGTTTTCTATATATATAGTTCAATATTAAATTGATTAATATGATTAATGTACAATATATTTCAAATTAACATTTGCTTAGTCTAAGTACGTGGCATATATGATAGACTTGTGTAGATAATTTCACATTACAGTACGTATCTGCTCTTCATAGTTATACTGCTTTAATCCTCGAGCATTTATTCGTTTGAAATCTGTTTTGCTCCAATTAAGTTATGTTAGATTCGCATCGACGTTCTCTGTGCAGTAGCACTAATGTTTTTCAGGTCATATGTTTTTCCATATATAGCTCAATATTATATTAATTAATATATTTGTTATTAGTTTTATAATTAAAAATAATATATAATCTTGTCATGTCAGTCCTTTGTAGCTAAGCATGAACTTAGCTAATGGCAACTTAAATATTTTTAAATTATAATTTACTTATCCCAAGCACATATCTCATATAATTGGAATAGTTGTTCTCACATGTTCTTTTATCTTTGCAAAGTCGGCAATTCTTATAAATAAAATATGACCAGGGTTAAACCTAACTTTGTAATTCAAATGATTAATCTAATTTTAGAATATTTCTTCAGAATGTTTATCACCTTATTTTAATAACTAATATGCATTAAGTTTATAGTCGGTCTTATGCGTTATGTTGTAATCGTCTCGATAGTCGCGTGTCCTCTTTAATGGTAGCTCCGTTATCCATCGTTCTTGCGTTTTCGTGATTGTAGCAATGTACCGCGTCGTTTAGTGCGCTCTCCTTTAAAGTGTTTCTTTTGATTGGTGTATTGTTCTTAGTTGTTTGATTGGTTGTCCATTTGTGTTGCTTGGTTGCTGCGAGTAGAGGAAGCATGGTTCGTTAGCAATGAAGACCAGGAAGTGAGGACCAACAAGTATAACAGAGGCTGAAGATGAGAGACAGAGGTTGAAGATTTTGAGCAGCTTAACTTTGGGAAACAGGCAAGCATAACATGGGGACCATCCTTGTTGTCCTATTCACTGAAATTATCATACATATGCATGTGTCTTCCTTGACAACCATAGATATTATAACTTAGCTATTGATATCTTATTTTCTTGTCACCTATGGGTTGTGCATTTGGGTAGCTATTACTAGTGCTTAATTATGAACGATGATCTTGTAATTGAACTAATGAATTAAGTGACCAACCTTTAATGATGATTTTATTACTGTTGAAAATGGGGCTAGAGCATGTGGGTTATTTTGATGCTCTGGTTTCTCTCCATAAGGACTTATCTGTGCGTGATCATCCAGGACATACAATACAGCTGTGAGGGCTATATAGCTCTGGCTTTAGTTGTTTAAAGGACCTTTTCTAGCTTGTTAGTAGTTACCTTAAATGGCGTAAGAATGGCTTGACACGTCGGGTGTAGGACAACCTCTAGTCCATGAGTATAGCCGAGAAAGAATTGTGCCATTTGAAAAGGGGGATTCCTACATCTGCCTGCCAAGTGAATCTAATGGCCCTAACTTGTTAGACAAACTTTTGAATGGCTTTATATGGTTTTCGATGTTCTAGGCCTTGCAAACCCATGCATTTAGAAATCATGACTCACAGTGAAAGTGTACACATCTGCGCAGAGTTAAAATTGGTATACTAGCCGTGCCCACGGATACGGGCGGCCTTGGAACATTTACAGATAGATGATCACCATTGTTATATCATGCTTAATTACTATTGATTATTATTATGCTCATGTTAATGCTATTCATTATCCTTATTACAATTGATCATTGGTTCATTAATGGAAATTAGAATACCTTGATGCTACTCAATTGCCAATTATATAATGAATAAAAGCTAAATGCAGTCAAATAGTGTCTAGCCTTTTTGAGCCTCATGAACCCCATGATATATTTGCTGAGTTCGACATAGACTCACCCTTGCTATTCCCCCACACCTCAGTGTGTAGTGAGGTGCTGCTCAGAAGAAGGATAAAGAGGTAGTGGAGTTTCCAGAAGTCTTTCAGAAGTGTTTGGCATACGGAGCCACCAGTCAGTCGTCCCTGAGAAGAATGGAGCCTGAAGTTTAGTCACCGTTTCACGATACTCTGATGTAAGTGTTTAATATAGCTATGTCTACGTTATATAATAACATTGTTTCTAATACTTTTTCATTCTGGCATATGTGTGGACTTCCTGGGTACACATATGATTAGTCTGGTTTTGTTGTTTAGAAAACCAGGTGTGACATAGAGTCTTCTCATATCTTTCAGATTACAGAAAAGTTATGCATGACCCTGTTGTCTCTATGTAAACCTGACATGTGGGTCTTCCTTAGTTCTTTTCAGCTGACACCCTGTAGAAACAGACATTCACCAAAACTCATGGAATTATGTCAGTAAACCCCTATATCTAAGTGGTAGTTATTGTTTAGTCCTTTTTTATACTATGTTGATGGTTAAAAAATGATACTTATCTACCATCAACAGTGCCTTAAAATTATTAATATATTTGCTGAATTTTGAATTCAGCATCTTCCAAGGTATGAGAATTGTAAGGTCAATATGTTAGCTCAACAAGCATCTAGCTATGACGTCGGTGGACGTAATTTTTATGTTGAAGAAAAGCCGATGCATGCAAATTGTAGTTTTTCCCGTGCAGGTGCAGACCAGTCGGATAAGCCAACCGCCCTAGTCGGCTCAGCCGACTCCCTCTCTGCTGAAGCCTAGTCATCTCAGCCGACTTCCATAGTCGGCCAAGCCGACTCCTCCAAGTCGGCTAAGCCGATTGCCCCAGTCGGCTCTACCGACTCTTTTGTGACCAGCTCGGTCAATTTGCCCGAGAAACTCCCAAATCGGCCCAACGTCACTTCCAGTGATGTTAGGGATGAATTTGATGATTGGAGAACTCCCATTATGGATTATTTAAGTAATCCAAGTGCTAAAATTGATTAAAGTTTTCGGCAATTGGCATGCAACAGTATCATGACCAATAATGATTTAATTGACTTTCTACCGAATGCTTGCCTTTGAGACGCTTGAATTCAAGATGATGACGCCCACTTGAAGCTTGCCACTTTAACACATCCTATTTTCAAGTTATGGTGCTTGGGAGTTCGACCATTTAGTCTATTTAAGTAACATGGTGACTCGGACTTGGTGGAGGACCGAATTCATTAATTATATTCTGCTTTGGAAGAACACAAAGGTTGGATGTTGACTGCACCAAACCTAATTTTAGAATTAAGATCGAGAAAGATTATAGATGGTTATAATTGATCGCTTGGTGTATATGCAAAAATTTGATTAAAACAGCTGAGGACATCACTTTAAAAAGTTCAAGACAACAAACAGAAGACACAGCGAAGGCAGAAAATAGAATTTGACATCTCAAACAGAAATTGAGTTTGGGCTCGATGGAGATATTTTTACTACGCAAGCTTTACTAAAAACAGAGGGGCATATGTTGACACCCAAAAGTGTCCAAAGTGCATAATGGACTCCTCTATCATGTTTCTACCGTCAAGATGGCCAAGAAAGATACTTGGATCATCGCATTTAGAGCTTGGGCGAAGGAAACGGCTTTTCCAGGGCCTGATCTAGCCAGAGTCGGCTTAAGTCGGCTAAGCTGGCTTGACCAACTTCCTCAAATGCCAAAATGGACTTCACCATTGCGTTTCTCTCGTCGACCTGATCGAAAAACATATATGATTCGCCTGATTTGGAGTCCGGATGAATTCATTACGAATTTTGAAAGACTTTCACCCAGAATTTCCCGGTGCCAGTCGGCTTAGCCGAGTCACCCAGTCGGCTAAGCCGACTCTCCAGCCCGAAGACAGCGTCTCGGGCTCGTGGAAGTTAGCCTAGCCGACTCGGGAGTCGACTTAGCCGACTTTGTCAGGTCCAAAACGGATTTATGCATATTTTGATGTGATTTGGAAGGGATTTCGATTCCTTGAGGGATAAGGCCACCCTCACCTTATAAATATAAGGTCCATAGCCGGTTAAGGTGCCCAACACACACAATCGTATAAAAAACCAATCTACTACATCTCTTTTACCCTATCTTCCTCTCTCTTCTCCTCGTTCTTTGTCGGTGCTGCATGGACAGTGGATCGACGACAGCGAAGCTCTAGAGCGGCCAGGCCGGCTAGAGCAGCCCATAGCCACTGCACGCCCCAACAGGGTCCCTCTCGAGCGTGTAGGGTTTTGGGTCTCAAGAGACCTCATCGGCGTGTCTTACGTATCGTGCTCCCGGCGAGGCTCTTCTGGCGACGTGTCTTGTGTATCGCGCTCATCGCTGGAGGCAAAAGGTCCAGGTGTGGACATCCCCTAGGTGTCGGCCGATCCCTAAATCGGCTAGGCCTTGTATCGAGCGATCTAGCTCCTTATCAAATGTGTGACCTAATTTAGCGTTAACAGATTCTTGAGTCTCACGCTGTGTTTCTTGGAGACATCTAGCCTTCTATAGGCTTGTGATTTACTCACCTGCCTAGGTGTGCTTTGGGGATTGATTTTAGAACAGTGGCCAAACTTTTCTGAAAAGAAATTTGAGGCTTCCATTCACACCTCCTCTAATCGCGACTTTCGGTCCTTCACGTACAAAATATGGAGTCGTGAACCAATAGGACATATTCTGGTCCCTCCTACGAGAGTGACTCAGAGGCGAGGCCGCACTCACCCAGTTAGTGCTCACGGTGGCAGTGACGGGTGAGCCAGCCGGCCAGGGTTGTACGCAGTACTATGAATCAATGTCAAGATTACTGTGGTCGGCATGAAATAATCCTCGGACCAAAGACGATGACTCTCCATCGCGAGACAGGTTAGTTACTCATCAGTTCAGTCGTTCCGTTCCGTTCCGTTTCGCGGCCATCGTCGAGCAGGACGTATATATGTGACCCGTGACTCGGTGAGCATTGTGACAACACCCTAGATACGTACCACCATAATCATATATATGGCCTTAATCAGTGTCGAAAGGAATTTTTTTTCTCTTGCGAAATGTATTTAATTATTGCCTTGTTGACCTCTGTAAAAATATGTGCATACTGCATACAAGAACAACGCAATAACTTAACCCATAATAAACCAGGGATGTTCGACGCAAAGTTTATTACGCGACTCGTCGCGTGCACGACGAGCTCGCAACGGGTGAGCTCGCGCCCGCGCCCAATGGAGAGGAAGGAGGAGGCCGCACATGTGCCTGTGCCAGAGAGGAAGAAGCCAGCAGCGTCTAGGGGTTCCGATGAAGGCGAGGTAGGTTTCTTCATCATCTCCGGTAGGTAAGAAGGGTCCGGCTGGGGGGAGGCAGGCCAGCCAGGTGGTGGGGAAGGAGGCCGGACGGTTCGTGGCCTCGGCGGCGGTGCCCGGCGGAGGCGGCCGGGCTAGGGAGGGGTGGAGGTGCCATGGCCGGAGCTCGGAGCTCGGAGCTCGGCGTCGCCGGCGAGCATGGCCATGGCAGAGCTCCGGTGAGAGGGGGAGGGGAAGAAGGCGGCCGGCGCGGGCGCTAGGGTTCACCGAAGCTGGTGGTGGCCGGCAGCGGGGCGAGGACGACGGCGAGGGAGGGGGTGGTGGAGGAAGGACACTGGGAGGGAGAAAGGCGTGGGGGAGGAGGCCAGGCGTGAGGACAACGGGATCGTGCGTGACCCGTTGCACGATAACCTTGCCCATTTTCGATGCCATATACTCAATATGTTACTTCATATTCCAGTTTAGAAGGCATTTGACGTAAATTAAGAGTTAAACTTTATAATATAATTTTTATTGATAATTAGGCCAATAATTTTTATATAAACTTGGGGTGTGTTTAGATGGTGAAAAAGTTTGGGTTCGGCTACTGTAGCACTTTTCGTTGTTATTTGGCAAAATTTATCCAATCATAGACTAACTAGACTCAAAAGATTCGTCTCGACATTTACAGACAAACTGTGTAATTAGTTTTTTCTTTCGTCTACATTTAGTACTCCATGCATGTGTCGCAAGATTTGATGTGACAGGTACTGTAGCACTTTTTGGGTTTGCTTTTTGGGTTGAGGAGGCAACTAAACAGGCTCTTGGTACTTTAAGATTGTAACCAAATGTACTACCCAATAATCATAAACTTAAAACCTTAAACAATATAATATGAAATAAATAATTAGTCAAATTGTAATTTAGAAGGCTACTTTTTATAAACTGAACTAGAGGGTATGTGCCATCAAACGCCAGCCTTGAGGCGTTGACTGACTTGTTCTCCTGCAGCACTAAGCGGCCGATGTATGTACGTCAATTACATCACTTTAGCAAACAAGTGCCTGCCCTCTGCTAATTATTCTGATTGAGTTGACATTGCTGCACTCTGAACCTTTCTTGATGATGTGGACGTAAGTCTTTGTACGGAGAAAACAATGAAGCACTGGCCGTTTCCTGAAAATTCAGTGGCTATACATTTTCTTTGACATCAGCTTACGTATATTCACGAACACAATGTATTTCGATAGAAACAATAGTGTATTATTGGGTACCTAGGGTTTCCCTCCTCAGCAATACACATATCCAATCAGAGGAACGTAGCCCCCTTTGATTTTATACGATATTGTACGTGCAAGTACAACGCGCGCGTTGCGTTGACCGACTTGTGTTCTTCAAGCTACCCGACGTATGTCGATTGCATAACTGTAGCATGCAGACAACCGAACAAAGGTTATTTCTTGATGCGCTCTGAAGGTTTCTCGAGTCCAGGACACTTATTTCTAATCGAGTTGACATTATTGCACTCTGAACCTTTCTTAATAGCGCAGATAAGAAAAATAAATCATCGCGGAAGCAAACCAAAGAAGCCTCGCCGTTGAGACCATTTCAAGAAAGAAGTAGACCTCAGCTTGCTGATATAAGCGTGGAAAATTTAAATGATGGCATCACAATGCACAACTACTATAAATTTGATGTGAACTGAGCAATCTCTTATGGTGGAACTTATCCATTTATGTCTAAGTCCTCAATTTGACATGAGTACTTGCTTTTTCTGAGTCTATGTAACGGTGCTATTCTTTTAGTAGTAAGTGACATACTTGCCGATACGAGTTGTCTACGGTGACTTTATCACATCTCGAGATTTGACGATGTATATGAGTGATTGCTCTTATTTTTCTGAACTTATTTAACGATGTTATTCTTTAAGGGGCAAGCGACGTGTCCATTGACAGTAATAAGTTACCTACGGTGTGACTTTGTCACATCTCAAGATTTGATGGTGTATAGAGGGTCTGTATTTTGTTTCGCATCAGATATCAAATATGGAACAGATAATGGTTAAGTTGTATTTGTATTTAGTATATCCAATAAAAATTTGTATGTGTATTTGATATCCAAATAAAATTGTGGATATTTAAAAAATGTGTATCTACATTATCCTACTATTTTCTGTTGGATGGTTAGACGAAAAATATCCATATTATTTGCACCTCTAATCACTACTAAAAAAATATTTGTCACTACCAATTTCAAACTGATCATCATTGTCTTTTTGGAAACCGTGATATTGGTGCCCGAATGTCCGGACAGAACCCACGTGTCTGGACGCCCGCGCAGCCCATGCTACTGCTGCGCCTGCTCGCTTGTCGTTGCATCTGCTGCTGCTGGGTTGGCGCCGCGCTTGCTGCTGTGCCTGTACCACCCGAAAGCATACTCTCTCTGTTCCAGAATATCTGTCGCCCTTGGTGTGCGTACCACAGGTTTGATTCGATTTGTAGAAAATACGTGCAACATTTGTAAAATATTAATATTTTTTAATATATATTTTGTCAAAGTTGTTTCTTGAGAAACGTAAACGACAGAAATTTAGGGACGGAGGGAGCACGAGAGAAGAAAGCACATTCTCGGCAACCGCGCTTGCTGCTGTGCCTGCACCACCGGAAAGCATGTGAGAGAGAAAAGCACATCTCGGCTCCCACTGCTAGCGTGGGAAGCTCGTGCTGCTGCTGGATGCCTGTCTCCCCACAACCAACAACCTCATTCCTATCCCTGACATCGGCCTCGTTCGGCTGTGCTGATAAGTCGGCTGAAAAATACTGTTGGCTAATTTGTTATAAGATAAAACACTGTTCTAGTTGAAAAAGTACGGATTATAAGCCGAATGAATAGGGCTCTTGCTCACAACCAGCGCCCGCCCCGCAACTGAGCCCACTTCCATCAGGATGCCCCCACGCACGCCCGATACGCGCGCACCTCGCCCACTTCCATCAGGATGCCCCCACGCACGCCCGATACGCGCGCACCTCGCCCCCCCTCTCCATCCCATCCTCATCCCCATCCGTTTGCCTTGTCCCTGTAGGAGCACCCCACATTGTCGTGCCCCTAATGATGGCTCCGCTCAACAATGCGCTCCTATCCCCTGGCCCTTCCCCAAGGCACCACCTTCTCCAACTGCAACATCAAAAAAATATCTACTGTAATAATGAAAAAATATACTGCAACAAATGGAAAATACGTACTGCAACACTGATAAATGTGCACTGCAACATCGACAAAAAAATATACTGCAACAACGAAAAAAATATACTACAACATTAATAAACGTGCATTATAACACCGAAAAATATCTACTGCAACAATGAAAAAATCTACTGCAACAAACAAAAAATATATACTGCAACAACGAAAAAAATTAACTGCAACAAACGAAAAATATATACTGCAACATTGGTAAACGTGCGCTACAACATTGAAAAATATCTACTGCAACAAAAAATCTACTGCAACAAACGAAAAATATATACTACAACATTGATAAACGTGTGCTACAACATAAAAAAATGTCTAATGCAACAAAAAATCTACTGCAACAAACGAAAAAAATATCTACTTCAAACAAACAAACAAAAACATGTACGGTAACATCGAAAAAAATCTGCTACAACAATAAAAATATCTACTGTAACAATGAAAAATATCTACTGCAACAGCGAAAAAATGTGTACTACAACATTAGAAAACATGTACTGCAATTCGAAAAACATATACTGCAATATCAAAAAAATCTGTTGCAACGACCCAAAAAATTCATTGCAATATTCAAAATCAGCTGTTGCAACATAAAAAAAAATTGCAACACGACGAGATCCCACCCCAGAGCTCGCCTGACGGAGGCCAATTTTAGTTGGTTAATCCGATCAATTAGCACCGCACCACCCTGCCGTGCATGGTTTAGTTGGTTACCCGTGTAAAAAATTCTCTTGCTTCCCGGTTTTCCCTTTGAGAGCCATGGGGACCGAGGCCAAGTCCATGCCCATGCATGGAGGCCTGTCTCAATGTCTCATGGAGGCCTGCCATGCCCTGCGTGCGTTCGAATGATTGATGGGGGACAACCGCAACAGCGCCAGCCTGACTCAGCGCCAAGTCTTTTTCACACTGCTATCCATAAGGATGGAGCGTGACGACGAGACCATGATATTCTCGGGTAGCACAGCGCCACAGCGCTGCAATCTGCAGCAGCGTTTGATTCGCGTCGCAGCATCGATGTGGGTGGTGGAGACGCCGCGACACCGACGCCAGGAGCACACGCTCTGGCTACTAGCGCCTTGTTTAATCATCGTCTTCACGCTCCATCATTATGGATATTTTTAATCTAGACTACTGTAGCACTTTCGTTTATATTTGTTAATTAGTGTCTAATCATAGATTAATTAGGTTAAAAAGATTAGTCTCATAAATTACAGATAAATTGTACAATTAGTTATTTCTTTTACCTATATTTAGTGCTCTATGTGAAAAAAAATTTAACTGGTAAGCATTAAATATAGATAAAAAATAACTAATCATACAGTTTAGTTATAAATCACGAGACGAATCTTTTGAGCCTAGTTAATCTATAATTGGATACTCATTGACAAATACAAATGAAGAAAAATTCTAACTTTTTACCAACTAGTTGTACGCACAGGCCCAGGTTAGCGTGGGGCCCATGAGACTGCGTGGGCGTGCATGCGCGCGTAGCGCTTCCCGCGCCGTTGTTTCGCGTAGGTCAGTGCTGGCCGTCGGGGAGACATGCGCTAGGGACTTTGACCCGTGCGGGCAAATGGAAAGCCGCGCCGATACGGAAGCCACGCCACAGTGTGGGAAAGCCACGTCCGATCGGTCCGGACGTCCTCGGCAGTAGCATTTCCGATTTTGGAAACTGTAGTAATCAGTAATGACTTTATCAATATTGATTTTAAGGAGGATCAGTGATACTATCGAAAAACTGACGGTGATAATCACTGATACTACTGAAAAATAAAATAAAATGTATGTTTCCAAGGATTTGAACTAATGACCTCGTGCATAGTGTTTTTACCATATTAGCTATGCCCAAGGTAATAAATAGCGACGGTAGCAGCCACAATAGCGGTAGCTGCCGGTTGCCGCAACCGCTATAAGGTAGCGCTCTGAACTTTGCAGTCCGAAACTTTGCGGCCGCTATTCTGAATAGCGGGGCGATTGTCACACCCATTTTAAAGGAACAAATGGAGTGCATACTCTTATGTGCGCCCAGAGATCAATCACACATAAGTTGACAAATATAAATAGTATCATCACATATGTTTATTACATAACGAATAGAATCATAGAGTCTTCACATAATTAAGCGGAAACTTAATATAAATATAGTGGTAGTTAGCTCCATAGCACAGGAATGTCAACTGGTTGACCACAAGTCTAGTAATCTTCAGGAAAGTAGTAGTAGTCACTATTTGCACTTTCGGGATTCCATCCTGTGGTGGGGGAATGCAAGGGTGAGTACAAAAGTACTCAACAAGTGTAACATGGGGTTCATGTAGCTCAAGTAGGCTAGACACTGGTTCAACTGCATGTAGCTTTTAGTTGATCATGTTTTAAGCAATTGAGTAGCATCGAATAGGTAATATTCCCGAAATAAACAAATGATCATGTAAAGAGAATAATGAATAGCAAAAACAAGTAAATTAATAGTGATCTCTATTCCGTAAGGGTCCAAGGCCGCTCGTGTCCGTGAGCACGGCTGATATACCAGTTTTACACTCTGCAGAGGTTGTACACTTTCACTGTGAGTCGTGATCCCCAAAAGTCCGAGGTCATGACTCCCCATTGGACAATCAAGTTTCACTATGAAGTCTTTCCAAGGTTCGTCTAACAAGTTAGGGCCGCTAGGTTTCTGTGGCCTGCGAATGTAGAGCCCCCCTTCCATATGGCACAATAACACGCAGCCTATACTCATAGGGACAGGAGCCGCACTACACCCAACCCGGAACACACCCCTCTTGCGCCATAAAGGTAACCACTAACAAGCTAGAAAAGGTCCTCTTATATGACTAAAGCCAGAGCCATGTAGCCCTCACAGCTGTACTGTAAGTCCCGGATGTTCGCTTACAGATAAGTCCTTACGGAGAGGAATCCAGAGATAACTCTAGCCCTCTTGTTCCCTGTTGCTAAAAGCATCTTTTATAGTTATTGCATATATCATTAGTCAAATTACAAGATCATTGTTTATGTAAGCACTAGCCACTACCCAATGCCAGTAACCCTAGGATTCAAGGAACAAGATCAATACTACGGCATCCTTAACAAGGAGACACATGCAGCATGAATTAAGTGAATTAAAGTGAGTAGGTAACAAGGATGATCCCATGCTATACTTGCCTTGATCTAGCTGATCCTGTTGATCCGACTCGTAAAAGTACTCTTGATCACCAACAAACTGATCACCGTCTATTCGCGATTAACATGTCAACAACAATCATCCAGGGGCAATCATGCAAAACAAACAAAGCTACAATTAGAACAGTACACCAACAGCAGTAAAATAAGATGAAAAGTTTTTAAAACAAATCTACATCGCTCTAGGATCACACAGACGCGAAGTTCACGCAAATCGGAGCTAAAACGGAGAAGTTATGATTTAAACAAGATTTACTTTATTAAAGTAATAGATTAAATCTAACCTCAAATATAAAAAGTGTAAAACCTACTGTACAGCAGTACTAATAGATAGAATATGAAATTATGAACCTAACGCAACTTGAACGGATCAAATCGGAGTTAAAACGGAGATTTTATGACCTATTTATACCTAGTGGCAAACCTGTAAATAACTGAAAGCGTATTTTCAATTAAACCGACGAAGATTACGCTTTCTAATTAGCAAAGCGTAAACCGGCAAAGGCGCTATGGACCGCGGGTTAAGACTTTAGAAAATCCAGGGACTCTTTAGCAAAAATAGCAGCCGAAAGGGTATCTTGAATTGTAGGCCGTCGGATTAGATCTCAACGGCCAGGATTTGACCGGGAAAGAGAGAGAGGGGGAAACCGGCCGGCACTGTAGCCCGGCGCGGTGGAGACATGGCCGGCGGCGAGATTTCTCGCCGGCGTTGTCAAATCCGGCAAGCTAGTGCGCAATTCGCTGAACCAAAAGCACAGGGGGCAAGAGCAGGCGATCGCGAACTCACCTAGATGGATCGGGGCGACGGAAATTGACCTAGAACTCCTCACGGCTAGCAATGGCGGACGGCAACCTCCTGTACACGGTGGCGGCACACATGGAGGCTTTAAGGACCAAGATTCAACTCAAAAATCGTCACGGGAAGGAAGAGGAGCTTCGACCGCACTCACCGAAGAAGAGAAACGGGCCGGAGACGTGTCGTCGGGTGGCTCCAAGACCGGTGACTCCCAATGGTGGTCGGTGGCAGCTCGGCACGATGGCTTGCTCGGTACCCGAAGGCGCGGCTCGGGTCTAAGGCGGCGTGGAGAAGGACGATGCGGCCGCGGCTCCTATTTATGGCCGCTGAGGACGTGCGGGTCAAGGCAACGGGAGGGCCGACGGCTTCAGACTCTTGCTCGAGTCCGGCACGGGCACGAGGTAGGAGACGACAGCGAGCAGCTGACGCGCGGGCCCGGAAGGTCAGTGAGACGCAGAGGAAGAAAACGCGGTGGCCTGCGTCCGACGGAAAACGGGCCGGCCCACCAATCACGGCCCACGGCCAGAAGAGAAGGGGAAAACAGCTGGGCCAAAGGAGAAGAGAAGAACGCCGGAAAACTAGGCTTCCGGCCCGAAACTGCGAAAGAAATTATTTCTCTTTTTCCTTTTTCTTTTCTAACACTTCAAATACATTTCCAAATGATTTTTGAAATAATTTCCTTCTAAAAATAAACCAATCAAACAACTAAAAATATGCATCGGCATGTATGCACAAACACTTATTTAATTCCTATATTTGATTTTATTTAAACAAAAATTATTATTTTGCTAGGTTAAAATGCTCACAAAATTGCGTAAGTAATTCAAATTCCCTATTTAAAAATATTCAAAAGCTTAGGGTGTTACAATTCTACCCCCCTTAAAAGAATCTCGTCCCGAGATTCGGACGATGCTTACTCAAACAACTGTGGGTATGCTTTTCTTAAATCCTCCTCTCTTTCCCACGTAGCCTCTGCTTCCGAATACCGACTCCACTGAACTTTACACATCTTTATAACTCGGCTTCGGGTAACTCTTTCCGCTGTCTCCAAAATTTTCACAGGATATTCCTCATAAGTAAGATTTTCCTTAACAGTGAGTTCTTCCAACGGTATTTGTTCTTCCGGTACACGCAGACATTTCTTTAACTGTGACACATGAAACACATCATGCACCCCTACTAAACTCTCAGGCAATTCCAACTGATATGCCACTTCACCACGCCTCTCTAAGATCTTAAAAGGACCGACATACCTTGGTGCTAACTTTCCTTTCCGATTAAACCTTTTCACACCTCTCATAGGCGACACCTTCAAATAAACATAATCTCCCACTTCAAAAGTCAACTCTCTTCGTCGAGTATCGGCATAACTTTTCTGCCGAGACTGAGCTGCCTTCAAGTTATTTCGAATCATTCTTACTTGTTTCTCAGCATTCTTAAGCACATCAGGACCAAATACTTGACTCTCTCCCGTCTGATTCCAAAACAATGGAGTTCTACACTTCCTACCATACAAAGCTTCAAAGGGTGCCATCTGTAAACTTTTCTGATAACTGTTATTATAGGAAAACTCTGCACACAGCAAACTCTTGTCCCAACTTGTACCATACTGCAAAGCACAAGCTCTTAACATATCCTCCAATATCTGATTAATCCTTTCTGTTTGCCCATCTGTCTGAGGATGATACGCTGTGCTAAAATTCAGCTTAGTCCCTAATGACTCTTGTACTTTCTGCCAGTAATATGATGTAAACTGGGTACCTCGATCAGACACTATCTTCTTCGGAACTCCATGCAAACTTACTATCCTTTCCAAATACAACTCTGCCAACTTTGCACTGGAATACGTAGTTCTAACTGGTATAAAATGAGCGACTTTAGTCAAACGATCCACTATAACCCATATTGAATCAAAACCCCTCTGAGTGCGTGGTAATCCTACTATGAAGTCCATACCAACTTCTTCCCACTTCCACTCGGGTATCTGCATCGGTTGCAACAATCCTGCAGGTCTTTGATGTTCAGCTTTAACCCTCTGACATGTGTCACATAATGCAACATACTCTGCAACATCTCTTTTCAAACCATGCCACCAATACTTTTCTCGTAAATCCATATACATCTTAGTACTTCCAGGATGAATAGAATAAGCGGACTCATGAACCTCCCGTAGGATTGCTCCTCTTATAGCTTTGTCCTCAGGCACACATAATCGTTTTCCAAACCATAGGGTTCCCTTGTCATCCATCCGGAATCCAGGTGCTTTACCTTTCGGTATATTCCCTACTATCTCCTTTATCTTGCCATCCGTCAACTGACCCTCACGTATTTGTTGCTCTAACATAGGCTCTACTACTAATTCCACTGCATTAACAGCAATACCCAAGTTTAGATGCTCAATCTCAGCACATAACTCATTTGACATCGGCATTACTTGTACCTCGTTAGCATAGCTCTTTCTACTAAGGGCATCAGCAACCACATTAGCTTTACCCGGATGATAGTGTACCTCCAGATCATAATCCTTAATCAACTCTAACCAACGACGTTGTCTCAAGTTCAGATCTGATTGAGTGAAAATGTACTTCAAACTCTTATGATCAGTGTAAATATCACTTTTATGTCCAATCAAATAATGCCTCCATATTTTCAAGGCATGCACAACGGCTGCTAACTCCAAATCATGGGTAGGATAATTTAACTCATGCTTCCTCAACTGTCGAGATGCATATGCTACTACTTTGCCTTCCTGCATAAGCACACAACCAAGACCCAAACGAGATGCATCACAATAAATAGAGAAGCTCTTATTCAAGTCTGGCAAAACTAACACCGGAGCTGTTGTCAATCTTTTCTTCAGCTCCTCAAAATTAACCTGACACTTATCAGACCACACAAATTTAGCATTCTTTTCCAACAGCGCCGTCATTGGCTTGGCAAGCTTAGAAAACCCTTCAATGAATCTTCTATAATATCCAGCCAATCCCAAGAAACTACGAATTTCTCCCACATCAGTTGGCGGTTTCCAATTCAACACATCTCTTACCTTGCTAGGATCCACTGATATTCCACCATTAGAGACCACATGACCCAGAAAAGCAACTTCCTTTAACCAAAACTCGCATTTGCTACGCTTAGCATAGAGCTTATGCTCTCTGAGCTTCTGCAGGACCAACCTCAAATGTTCCACATGTTCTTCCTTAGTCTTAGAGTATACCAGGATATCATCGATGAACACTACTACAAACTTATCAAGATACTCCATAAATACCTTATTCATCAGGTACATAAAGTATGCAGGAGCATTAGTCAAACCAAAGGACATTACTGTATACTCATACAAACCATATCGGGTGGTGAATGCTGTCTTAGGTATATCCGTGGCATGAATCTTCAACTGATGATAGCCAGAGCGAAGGTCAATCTTGGAGAACACACAAGCACCTCTCAACTGATCAAACAAATCATCAATCCTGGGCAGTGGGTACTTATTCTTGATAGTTACCTCGTTGAGTGACCGATAATCAACACACATCCGTTGAGAACCATCCTTCTTATCCACAAAGATCACAGGAGCTCCCCATGGTGATGAGCTAGGACGAATAAAACCTTTCTCTTGTAATTCTTTAATTTGTTTCTTAAGTTCTTCTAATTCATTAACCCCCATCCTATATGGACGCTTAGCTATAGGTGCAGTTCCAGGCAATAATTCAATAATAAACTCAATGCCGCGGTCGGGTGGCATACCTGGCAAGTCGTCGGGGAACACATCCGGAAATTCATCCACAACTGGATCCTCTTGATTAGCATTATCATCAAGTCGATTTACTGTAGCTGTCTGCGGCTTCTGCACTACAATCTCCACACTAATGCGATCTCCCTTCGGTGTTGTCAGGGCTACTGCCTTTTCCTTACACTGAATCACTGCCTGATTTTACTTCATCCAGTCTAATCCCAGAATCAGATCAATCCCAGCTGTTCTCAACACTATAGGACTCACTTTGAACTCTACCCCCCTTAAATTTAAACTAATAGGGAGGCATTGATAGGAAGCTTGCATACTACCCCTAGGCGAGTTAACTAGTATAGGGTTTTTCATGGCACACAAAGGAATACTATTTGTCTTAACAAATATTTGAGATATGAATGAATGTGAAGCTCCAGAATCAAAAAGAACTGTGGCAGGGATGGAGTGGACATCGAACGTACCGAGCATAACTTCAGGTTCCGACATTGCAGTCTCCTCCGACAAGTGAGTCACCTTCCCGTAGTAGGGTGGCTTCTGATTACTATTCTGCTTCTGAGGAGTTTGCTGGTTGGCCTTCTCAGGACAGTTATAAGACAAGTGTCCCTCCTTTCCACAACGGAAGCACTTGGTTGGAGTATTAGGAGCACTAGTCTTCATTGGAGTGTGGTTAGGGGTACTCTGTCGCTGATTCTGGTTCCCATTCTGCTGTTGAGAGCGTTGATTGCCATTCTGCGACTGATAAGGAGGACATTGCAGAAACTGATTACGTGGAGGAAGTTGACCACGATTCCATTGGTTGGACGGATATCTCTGCTGATAACCTTGTTGATAACCAGTACGTTGGCGAGTGTTATTCCCAGATATCTGTCCCTGAAGTCTCTTTCTTTTAGCATCCATCTCCTTGCGCTTATTATCCACCACAATAGCGCGATTCACTAGAGTTTGATAATCTGGGTAAGCATTAGACATTAGCTGCAGCTGAAGACCATCATGCAGACCCTTCAGGAAAAGTCGCTGTTTATCAGCATCATTAGCCACCTCATTTGGCGCATAACGTGACAATTGAGCAAACTTGTCTCTATACTCCGCCACAGGCATAGATCCCTGTGTCAAATTGCGGAATTCCTCTGCCTTCAATGCTATCACCCCCTCTGGTATATGGTAGGACCTAAAACTCTCGGTAAACTCCTGCCAAGTAATAGCGGGAGCGTTGGCAGGACGGCCATACTGATACGAATCCCACCAATCTTGAGCTGCTCCTTGAAGTTGTCCCGAAGCAAACAACACCTTCTGTTGATCATTACACTGAGCAATGTTGAGTTGCTTCTCTACTGCACGAAGCCAATCATCAGCTTCCAATGGATCTGAGGCATGTGTAAACACTGGGGGATGACCCTTCAAAAACTCTCCACGCTTATCTCGCGCAGGTGCTCCTCCAACTGGCTGATTTTGCTGATTGTTCACCAGAGCTTCCATTAGCTGTGTCTGTATGGCCAAAAGCTCATGAATAGTAGGTGTTGGTCCAATTCCACGACCACGGCCTCGACCTCGTCCTCTTCCAGACATCTGTTATCCAATATAGTATCAAATCTTAGAGATTACCACATAATAGACAATTCTAGAGATAGAGATTAGAATCTGAAAATTTTCTGGACACATCCCAATTTCAGCTGTTCGGTAAAACAAACCTATCTCGAGTTACAGATATCCAGTAGAGGTGTTCTTTACATGGTTGGAAAGCTTATGAAATTATCTAGAACTTTTATTTAACTCATACTTCCAGATTCTGTCACGAAGTTACCCAAAAACAGAACACAACAGAAACTGTTTCTGACCTCCAGACTGCACAGTAACTTCATCTTGTAACAATTATAACTCATGATCCAGAATAGATAAAAAGTTGATTCTAGAGGCATTGGAAAGGTACGTGGGTCTAGATTCTCTCATAAAAATTTCAGAATTTTTCGCTGATCCGTCAATTTTAAGCATAAAAGGAAAGACAGATCGCTCCAGAAAAGACAGAATAGAGAGAAAAGTTAACCCCACTAAATTATTTATTTATCACACTAAAACTCAATATTGTATAACTTGGAACTTTTGTAGACAGGCCCACAAAGCTCCAGCACTCATTACATGGAAAATCCAACTCACACATAAGCACAATAATAACTCAACTAACCACACAAAGTTCACACGACACCACAAACTCAACTTAACTTGACTCTACTCGAACTATCGTATTATTACATAAATGGTATTCCAACTCCTAAGTACGGGCTTGGTGTTCATGATGATCATAGATCGGTTCCATGCCTTGGTCAATCCTTAAGCCATCTATCACTTCTTGATACCTCTTGACGTCTTTTCCCAAAGCTTTAACCAGGACTACCAACCGACGATTTGTCACCATCATGTCATGACCAAAATCCACCATGACCCGAGGAACTAAATCCAAATTCCCAGGGTCAGTCATTACCCATCCATACTCCGGATCTCCACGAGGGAAATAGCAATATGGATCATCTTGCATAATCTCATAGCGAAGGTGACGAAGTCCCAAGCATGCTTCAAAGGCTGCATCTTCTATACCATCTTCTATAGTGGCACGGCGTCCACTATGGGAAAAACACCGATCTAGCAAAAAGGTGCCCAACTCATTGTTCTTAACGAAGATGCGCACACTGCACTTCCAATAAGTAGTTTCCAGAGGGTGTTTATGCTCCCAGCAGACATACTCAATTGCAGGATCCCAATCCGTGAAGTAGGCATTAAGTATGTCACTCAGTCGGTGGTGTGACGGGGTGTCATGGCTTGATTTGTGATGGATCCTTGTAATCCAGCCCATAGGAAGGGATGGCACTCCAATTTCAGTAGAAGCATCTGGTGAAAGCGAAGGGGGCTGTCCTCCGTTGTTAGCAAGCTCAACATCTTCATCATCACTCAAATAGATAACTTCCTCCTTAGGTTCAATTTCCTCCTGAGGCAAAGCTGGTTCTAGCGCCTGTTCTGGTGTTGATGGTGGGGTTGGAGTAGTGTCTTCTAATTCCTCCTGAAGCTCTTCGGGTTCCTCATGTAGCTCTTTGGGTTCCTCCTGAAGCTCTTCTGGTTTCACAAGGAACGGGGTGGATAGTATCCTCCAGTGGTGATGCGGGCAGTCTTACGGGCACGAGGCATCTACAGATTTTAGTCCAAGGATGAGTTGAAATTAGAGACAATATTTTCATAATAGAATGAGGCGAAAGAAGCATAATAATTTAGCAATTATCAAGAGTAAAGTAATAAGCATGAAACAAGTGAAGAAAAGAGAACTAAAACGACCATTACTAACTAGGCTTGCGTCCTACAGTCAACATAGCTCTGATACCAATCTGTCACACCCATTTTAAAGGAACAAATGGAGTGCATACTCTTATGTGTGCCCAGAGATCAATCACACATAAGTTGACAAATATAAATAGTATCATCACATATGTTTATTACATAACGAATAGAATCACAGAGTCTTCACATAATTAAGCGGAAACTTAATATAAATATAGTGGTAGTTAGCTCCATAGCACAGGCACGTCAACTGGTTGACCACAAGTCTAGTAATCTTCAGGAAAGTAGTAGTAGTAGTCACTATTTGCACTTTCGGGATTCCATCCTGTGGTGGGGGAATGCAAGGGTGAGCACAAAAGTACTCAACAAGTGTAACATGGGGTTCATGTAGCTCAAGTAGGCTAGACACTGGTTCAACTGCATGTAGCTTTTAGTTGATCATGTTTTAAGCAATTGAGTAGCATCGAATAGGTAATATTCCCGAAATAAACAAATGATCATGTAAAGAGAATAATGAATAGCAAAAACAAGTAAATTAATAGTGATCTCTATTCCGTAAGGGTCCAAGGCCGCTCGTGTCCGTGAGCACGGCTGATATACCAGTTTTACACTCTGCAGAGGTTGTACACTTTCACTGTGAGTCGTGATCCCCAAAAGTCCGAGGTCATGACTCCCCATTGGACAATCAAGTTTCACTATGAAGTCTTTCCAAGGTTCGTCTAACAAGTTAGGGCCGCTAGGTTTCTGTGGCCTGCGAATGTAGAGCCCCCCTTCCATATGGCACAATAACACGCAGCCTATACTCATAGGGACAGGAGCCGCACTACACCCAACCCGGAACACACCCCTCTTGCGCCATAAAGGTAACCACTAACAAGCTAGAAAAGGTCCTCTTATATGACTAAAGCCAGAGCCATGTAGCCCTCACAGCTGTACTGTAAGTCCCGGATGTTCGCTTACAGATAAGTCCTTACGGAGAGGAATCCAGAGATAACTCTAGCCCTCTTGTTCCCTGTTGCTAAAAGCATCTTTTATAGTTATTGCATATATCATTAGTCAAATTACAAGATCATTGTTTATGTAAGCACTAGCCACTACCCAATGCCAGTAACCCTAGGATTCAAGGAACAAGATCAATACTACGGCATCCTTAACAAGGAGACACATGCAGCATGAATTAAGTGAATTAAAGTGAGTAGGTAACAAGGATGATCCCATGCTATACTTGCCTTGATCTAGCTGATCCTGTTGATCCGACTCGTAAAAGTACTCTTGATCACCAACAAACTGATCACCGTCTATTCGCGATTAACATGTCAACAACAATCATCCAGGGGCAATCATGCAAAACAAACAAAGCTACAATTAGAACAGTACACCAACAGTAGTAAAATAAGATGAAAAGTTTTTAAAACAAATCTACATCGCTCTAGGATCACACAGACGCGAAGTTCACGCAAATCGGAGCTAAAACGGAGAAGTTATGATTTAAACAAGATTTACTTTATTAAAGTAATAGATTAAATCTAACCTCAAATATAAAAAGTGTAAAACCTACTGTACAGCAGTACTAATAGATAGAATATGAAATTATGAACCTAACGCAACTTGAACGGATCAAATCGGAGTTAAAACGGAGATTTTATGACCTATTTATACCTAGTGGCAAACCTGTAAATAACTGAAAGCGTATTTTCAATTAAACCGACGAAGATTACGCTTTCTAATTAGCAAAGCGTAAACTGGCAAAGGCGCTATGGACCGCGGGTTAAGACTTTAGAAAATCCAGGGACTCTTTAGCAAAAATAGCAGCCGAAAGGGTATCTTGAATTGTAGGCCGTCGGATTAGATCTCAACGGCCAGGATTTGACCGGGAAAGAGAGAGAGGGGGAAACCGGCCGGCACTGTAGCTCGGCGCGGTGGAGACATGGCCGGCGGCGAGATTTCTCGCCGGCGTTGTCAAATCCGGCAAGCTAGTGCGCAATTCGCTGAACCAAAAGCACAGGGGGCAAGAGCAGGCGATCGCGAACTCACCTAGATGGATCGGGGCGACGGAAATTGACCTAGAACTCCTCACGGCTAGCAATGGCAGACGGCAACCTCCTGTACACGGTGGCGGCACACATGGAGGCTTTAAGGACCAAGATTCAACTCAAAAATCGTCACGGGAAGGAAGAGGAGCTTCGACCGCACTCACCGAAGAAGAGAAACGGGCCGGAGACGTGTCGTCGGGTGGCTCCAAGACCGGCGACTCCCAATGGTGGTCGGTGGCAGCTCGGCACGATGGCTTGCTCGGTACCCGAAGGCGCGGCTCGGGTCTAAGGCGGCGTGGAGAAGGACGATGCGGCCGCGGCTCCTATTTATGGCCGCTGAGGACGTGCGGGTCAAGGCAACGGGAGGGCCGACGGCTTCGGACTCTTGCTCGAGTCCGGCACGGGCACGAGGTAGGAGACGACAGCGAGCAGCTGACGCGCGGGCCCGGAAGGTCAGTGAGACGCAGAGGAAGAAAACGCGGTGGCCTGCGTCCGACGAAAAACGGGCCGGCCCACCAATCGCGGCCCACGGCCAGAAGAGAAGGGGAAAACAGCTGGGCCAAAGGAGAAGAGAAGAACGCCGGAAAACTAGGCTTCCGGCCCGAAACTGCGAAAAAATTATTTCTCTTTTTCCTTTTTCTTTTCTAACACTTCAAATACATTTCCAAATGATTTTTGAAATAATTTCCTTCTAAAAATAAACCAATCAAACAACTAAAAATATGCATCGGCATGTATGCACAAACACTTATTTAATTCCTATATTTGATTTTATTTAAACAAAAATTATTATTTTGCTAGGTTAAAATGCTCACAAAATTGCGTAAGTAATTCAAATTCCCTATTTAAAAATATTCAAAAGCTTAGGGTGTTACAGCGATATTACGGCCGCAATTGCACATAGCAAGCCGCAATAGCGTAGAAGCAAATAACCCTTATACAGACAGAGATGGTTCAAGTGACCATGAGGCCGATGATGTTGTTGCTTCTAACAATGACAACGAGTGATAGTCTTGTGTACTATTTTATGGCTCATAAGTCATAATATGTTTCTTTGTAAACTCTTAATGTGATGATTTAGTGCGTGAAAAAACCATGGTTGTTTTTTTAATTTAAGTATATGAGACATAAGTTCTTTGAGTGCGATTAAATGCCTATTTATACTCATTTTTCATGATATATGTACTTAAAATTATGTGAGATTATTATGTGCCGCTATTGAAACTTATCGTCCGCAATATCGCCCGCTACCCGCAATCCGCTACCTCGAAACCAATCCGCTACCAACCCGCTATGCCTTAACTTGTGACTATAGAACTGACGATATTCAACTTTACATTTACAATCTTGTATTGCATGTTTGACACTCCAAATGATCTAAAATAAAAAAAAACTAAATGTAAAGTTGTAGATCGTGTCCAGCACTACAGGTTTTGTTATTTTTTAAAAAAAATATAAGAACTTACATTTGATATTTAGATAAAAAATCATCTAAAATTTAATAAGGTATAAACTACAAAGTGTTAGATATCTTTGAACTCTACAATTTTGGTATAAAATTTGTGTTGATCCGACTTCATATGAAAAAATATGAATTTTTTGGTGTAAACTAAGTGATATATAGCTACAGACTAGCAGTGCTATATCCTTGTTAGTTAGTGACAATAACTAACAATAAAAACCTACCTATCCTTGCTAGTTGTAGCTATGAACCGGCACTAACAATTTGTCGACGACGAAAAGTGACGGGTCATTTTCTGCCGCCGGCACGTGAAGTAAGCCGAGAGAAACCGCGTGGAACACATCACGAGCTCTCCCCGGGCTTAGGAGGACACCGGACCGGATGGTTGTGACCTAGGCTGTGCCAGTCAATTTGGCCTGCAATTGACAAGGAGACAGTAATTTAAGGTGGAACATGCCGGTGTTTGTCCAAACAGTTCTAAATGTGTGGCTAAGTAGCCGATGAGATAAGGCTGTCGACTAGAGAGTTGATATCCAGCATTTTTATGATGTATGGTAAGTAGAAATGAGCATATCGGCAAATATCAGTTACTCTTAATGTGCAAACATGCAAAAGGTGTAAAGGTAGACGTGAAAGCATTCATATTAAATGATAAACATACTAGCTTTTAACCAAGACAAGAACAAGTAAAAGCATATAAATAGCCAATATATTCTCAATGTGCGGGTTCCGATGAAAGCATGTAAAAGCATGTAAATAGCCGATTCTGATGAAAGTAAACTCGTAACATGCAAGCACTCAACCATTGAACGTGGATAAATCCATACACCTATTAGATTCAATCTAATATCCCTAACAGTGGGGTTGTAGATCTTGATGAGTTATACAACTTTTATGTTCATGACTTTTTCAGCTAAAATCATTTACTGCTTCAAAATATTGTTTGAAGTTGTCATTTTTTAAAATTCAAATTTTGAATTGATAGAATAAAGTCACATGGAAAGATGACAAAAATAATAGTTTTAAGAACAAAATAAGTTGATAGAGCATGATTTTAGAAATATTTAGGAAAAAGAATCACCATATTTAGAGTTAGCACGAGGGAGAAAGACTAGTTACAAAATTTCGTTGTTTTAAAAGGAGAAAACTTTGGTTCATGTTATTCAATTTCTAGTATTTAAGCAATTATTTTTCTACTGAAAACCAGCAACTCATATTTCATGGCGGTGGAATTTGACTCTCATGAAAATGATCACTCTCATGAAAATAGACAATTTCGTGGTGGGATAGTCATTTTCATGGGGGTATTTAAATACTCTCACAAAAACAGCTGATTTTCATGACGGTGTGTGGAGCACTCTCATGAAAATAAGTTTTCATGGCAGGATTTACATCACTCTCGTGAAAACGATTATTTTTATGAGAGTGTATTTTCCACTCTCACGAAAAATTATCCCCCCTCACGAAATCTCGGGTTTCTGGTAGTGAGACAAGTCAAACGTATTAGACGGTGATACAAACTTATCAGTGGACAAAATCTAAAAACTTGCGAAACCAAAGTAAGGCCAGGACAAAAAAAATACAGGAAAGTACACCATCTTATCAGATATTTGTCTTGTTAATGTAAGCCCAAATATCTATGTATTGGCAACCTTCTTGTAACTTGCTACTCATGTAATTAAGCTGCAGTGTTTCTGCTGCTCCAATGCAATGAAAGGTGGGGATAACACCCCCTGCCCCCAATAACAAAAAAAAAAGATACTTCTCTTGCCACCTTATCAGGGTGAAGGCCATGGTCTTCGTCTTCTTGAAGAAATCAATTATATCGCAGTCTGAAAACATATACGATGTAACCATTGAAGACCCTTCTGATTACCTGCAGTATGAGCGCTCATCCATTCACTACTGGACACTGGGACTTCGCCGAGTGTTTTTACACTCGGCAAAGAGCCATTTGCACTCGGCAAAGACTTTGCCGAGCGTAGTACTCGGCAAAGTCCGCTCGGCAATTTTTTTCACGGCAAAAATACTTTGCCGAGTGCTTTTTATCGGAGCGCTCGGCAAAATATTTAAAAATTTTGCCGAGTGTTTGTAAAGGCACTCGACAAAGTTTTATTGCCGTTACGGCACCCACCGTTAACGAATATTTTGCCGAGTGGCATAGATCGGCACTCGGCAAAATTATTTTTTATTTTTATTTTTTAAAAACTTTGCCGAGTGCCTCTGACATGGGCACTCGGCAACGATTTTTTTATTTTTTCCAGATATTAACTTTGCCGAGTGCCCCTGTTCCGGGCACTCGGCAAAGTTTTGCTGAATTTTTTTAAAAAATATACTTTGCCGAGTGTCTCTGTTCCGGGCACTCGGCAAAGTTTTGCTGAATTTTTTTAAAAAATATACTTTGCCGAGTGCCTCTGATATGGGCACTCGGCAAAGACCCCGAGGATTGAAAAAAATAATATTTATTTTTTTTACAATCCATTGTAACAGACAATATATATATATATATCAATCATCACAGCTATATCACCAGCATGCAATATATATCAAAAAGTATATGCATATTTCATAATCCATCGAAAATCCATCACAAGTCCAGCAAAGTTCAACAACATAAGTTTATTATTACAAGTTCAACATCACAAAGTTCAACATCCCTACTCCGGTGGCGGAGACTGCTACTGCGCTGAAGGACCGGACTGCGGTGAAGGATTGACGCGATCAACCGTCGGGGACACGGTAGCGGCAGCATTTGAACCCGCCGACGGAGGCTGCACAAAATAGAAGTGTTAGACTCAAAATTGAAAATTTCGACAGCACCTCCCCTACATGGGGAGGTTTCCAACCTGCAAGAAACAACGGCACGAAGGCCGACAATCCAAACGGCACGAAGGCCGACAATCACAATGGCACGAAGGCCGACAATCCGAACAGCACGAAGGCATTAAACTTTCATACTCACAGGAGTGAAGTGTCGACCCGAAGCTGCAGCTGGCAATGGCACTACAACGCCCGATGCTTGCCCGATGGTTTGCATAATCTGGTACATTTCCGCCATCTGCTTCTGCGTGGCCTCCAACTGAGCGGTCAGGTGCGCGGTCGTCTCCTTTGTTTGTGACAGCTCAGCCTACAGTGTAATGTTATTATCATTGCTGTTTGAGTAGTGAATTGGGTTATGTACTTATATGATAGCTTGATCATCAAAATATCACAAGAATTAATGGCTGGTTATGGTTAACTTGTACTGATCCGCTTGTGCAATGAGTGTATTTGCCCCGGTACAACAAAAGTGGCTCTACTAAATACCTACTGCTTGTGCACAGTGCCACGTCAGAGCATGATTTCTATTAGATTTACTAATCTAATCCACACCCACAAAATGAAAAGTTGAATTCACAAGCAAATCATGTACATCTAGAAATACGGAGTAGTAAACAAAGGACTAGACTTATTGGCTCAATCAGTTCAGCCCCCCTCGAATATTTGACATTCTGTCGAGTGGAGAGGAATTTTATTAGGCGCAGCTGACTATCAGAAGAACAAAATGCAGCCGCTGAAAAATAGGTACCATCCTTCAGCTCCTGATAATTTCTCAGCACATTTCCCAATTTTCTAAAACTGAGAAGTGTTTGCAGCTTGTAGGGTTAGAATCTAAAACACACCCATCTAGATACCTCTGAATAGCGAGAAACATACTGGAATATGACAAACTGACCCTATTAGATAAACTGACCTGAAGTTCGTCGACCCGCGACAGTGTTGGAGTAGGCCGTGCACGTATGGGAAGGCTGCTCTGTGCCCTCACGTTAGAGAGAGAGGGTGCAGAGCTCGAGGAGTCAGCGCTATCTGCAATAAACAACCGCCCATGCTTCCTGCCTTGCCCTATCCTCACAATCGTCTGTGTGTCAAGGGGCTCAGTGCTCAGATTGTAATCTGAGCCATGGACCGCCCGGATCGCCTCCGCGTAGTCTCTAACTTTAGCGTGGACGGTCGGGTCAGAGTAAGCCTGGGCAGGGGCATCCGGGTTGAAGACGACACCGGATTTCACTCGGCCCATGTGGGACACAGCCCATGCTGAGAACTCCGACACCGGCACGTCCGGGTGTGCCACCTCCTGCGAGAGACGGCAAGATGATAAGAAATCAGGTCAAATTAAGCGTTAGAATAGATAAATGACATCACGCACAAGTGCTCGCTTGAATGCTGGGAGGTTGCGGCTGCCTTGGTGGTGAGTTGGACCGGTCTTCAGTGCCCGCTTCTGCTTGCCTTTCTCGTGCTTTTCGAGGTACATTGGGTCAAGGTACCTGTCCACGATCATCGCCCATGCCGATCTATACGACATGCACCACGAGGCCGGCACCTACACATCATCAAGTGAATCATGAAGTGAATCATGTCGCCAGCACCTAAATCTCAAAACGAATCAATATTATTCACCTACTTGAAGGTACTGCTCCTTGGTCAATGCCACCTTTCTTGAGTCAGCCTTGTTGAGGGGTTGTTTGTTTATGGACCTGTAGTAGTCAACGTGGGCCTGGAGTCGCGCCTCGTGAATCATGTCACCGACGTACTTCTGACAGGCTCTGTGTGCCGTCTGATCTACCTCGTTCTCTCGACCCTCTTCGGCCTTGAAATACCTCTGCATACAAACACGATGTATCCGTTCACTATTTCAATAAAAGACATAACCAATGGAGATGTATTGCACTAAGTTGTGAGACCCTTACCCAAAAGTCCGCCAAAACCCTCTCCTGCTTGTTGTCCTGCTCGTCATCCATGGCTTTCGCATACCTATTCTATGACCAGGCCGGCTCCAGCTTCCCATCTCCCAAGTCCACAAGGCCGGGGAAGTGTTTCCTGCATAGACATCCCAGGACGGTAGCGGGGGTGCATGGGGGATCAAGAGCACCCGACAGAAGTAGCCAGCCCCTGCATAAGTGATTCTAAAAAATATCAGTTTCTCTTTTGATTTTCAATGTATCATATGAAATACTAGTGATAACATCTATAGTTGCTTACCTTCTTCCCACTGGACGAACCACTGGGCGTCGGTCAGGAAGCGGAACCGAAGGGAGGCTTGTGGGACCTCGCAGGTAGGGAGTCGACTGAGCAGAACTATCCTCTGTCTGTTGAGTTCCCTCGTCCGTCTGCCTAGCCCCCTCGTCCTCTGTCTGCTGAGACCCCTCCTCTGACTGGTCACGAGCCGGGGGAGGCGGCGGGTCCCTCCTAGGCCGACCCCGGCCCCTCCCCCTCCTCGTCCCCATCCCCGTCCTGGGACGACCCGGGCCTGCTCTCCTAGCTGCCCCTGAAGACGTCCCCTCGCCTCCATCAGGAGGGCGTAGCCTCTGGTACACGGAGGCTACCTGCCTCGGTGAACGGTTGCCCACCATCTTTGTTGTCACCTGCAATTTACAAAGAATGAACAAGCGTTAGTACATACATTACAAATAGTTCAAAATGAATAAACATAACAAAATTTAATAAAAAATATAGTATTACATGCTTTAGGAATAATCTTCCCCCGGGTCATAGGTCTCATCATCACTGTCAAAATTGTCCAAATGGGCAACACTATCCGAAGGTTCTGTGTCTTCTCTCTCTTTGCCTAAATGGTATCGCTCAAGCATTTGAATGTCCTTCAAATTCAGCACTACATCTCCAAGGTCCTCGTCATCAACCATTTCATTGTCTACTTCCAGGGCGGGCACACCGGGTAAGACTATCTCAAACCTCCCTTGTAGCCCATCTGCTTGATAGAACTCTCCATCATATGTGTTTGTGTCGAAGGTGTAATCTTCATCGTTTGGAACAGGTAGTTTACCGTGCGGTGATACCTGGTGCACAATAGACCAACCCTTAAGATGGTCTTTGTCTTGACACGCGTATAGCGTATGATACACCTACACGGCCTGTTGAGCCACAATATAGACATCTTTTCCTTGATAGACGGAATCATGTCTAATCTCGACTAGCCCAAGATGAGGGGTCCGTCTCGTTCGTTCAGGATCAAACCAGTGGCACTTGAATATGACAGGAGTAAGAGGTATCCATCCCTCATATTCAAGTTCATAGATCTCCTCAATTATTCCGTAGTATTCGACGCCATTAGTGCCCGGCGTAAAAACTTGGCTATTGGTGGTTTTTCGACTGGGCTGGGTCAGCTCGTGTCTTGACGTGTGGAAGCGATATTCGTTCACGTCATAACCATTATATGACTTCACCCTAGACTTGAAGCCGTTTGCAACCTGTCTCAACTCATCACTCATGGACGCATTGGTCTGCACCTACAAGCTCAAGCATGATACATCATTATATCATTAGTACGTACAAGGTACTAAGGAATATCAAAGAACGTGCGAGCTAAATTGGAAAGTACCTTTCGTTTGAACCAACAAATGAAATCAGGCCTCCCAGCTCCCGCACCCTCTGCAAGAAGGGTATCATGTTCGTGCGGGGTAGGATCCCTTGATTGATGCCACTCTTGACGAACAAATTCCCTATACCAAAGAGAATCAATGGGGTTCGATATAGAATAATGATGTCATATTGAAACAAGTTCGTTGAGAACTTACATAATGAATGGCGCAACCTCGACAAGGTTGGTGAACACATATAGCGTGATTCTGCGCCACTCTTCTAGATCTAATCTCTTAGGGGTCGATCCACTTGCGCTCCCTAGTTGGCCTTTGAAAAGGCTGAGGGTCTATTCAACTTCTCCAGCATTGTAACGAGGGGGTGGATTATGCTTGCTAGGAAGGTTCGGCTTGCAGTAGGATGTCGTGAAGTTTGCAACCTCCTCCCGAATGCTTGCCTCTGCAATGGAAGCCTCAATTCTGGCTTTATTTGTACATTTCTTGCGAAGAGTCTTTAGACATCGTTCAATTGGATAGCACCAACGGGCCTGCACAGGCCCCCCCAACCGTGCCTCGATAGGGAGATGCACAATCAGATGCTGCATCGGCAAGAACAAACCAGGTGGAAAGATCATCTCAAGCTCACAGACCAACTCAGGTGCCATTTTTTCCAAATCTGTAATGATTGTCAAAGAGAGCTCCTTGGCACAAAGCTGGCGGAAGAAGTAGCTCAACTTTGCCAGCACTAGCCACACACGCTCAGGGACATAGCCTCGAACCATCGATGGAAGTATCCTCTCAATCCATATGTGGTAGTCATGACTCTTTATCCCGTTGACTCGCAGAGTTTCTAAGTTCACTCCCCTGCTTAGATTCGCTGCATACCCATCAGGGTACATTAAGCTCTTGATCCATCGAAGTGCTTCCCTCCTTTGATCGATTTTCAACACATAGGGGGCCTTAGGCCTTCTCCACTGCTTTCCTGTTGTAGGAGGCCGCATCTCTAGGTTGGGCCTATCGCACAACGTCGCAAGGTCCACTCTAGCCTTAGGGTTGTCCTTAGACTTGTCAGTGTCCATGAGCGTTGCCCAAAGTGCCTCGACAATATTCTTTTCAGTGTGCATGACATCAATGTTATGGGGTAGTAGGAGGTCATCGAAATAGGGGAGCCTCGTCAAGCCGGACTTATGAGTCCACATATGTTGCTCGCCATATCCCACAAAACCACCACCTTCATTGGGCACGAGAGCATCTATCTGTGCACGAACCTCAGCCCCAGTCCTTAAGCGTGGTCTAGGGTCCATCACTTTGACACCTTTCATAAAACTCTTGACGTCTTCTCTGAATGGATGATCAAGAGGGAGGAATTGACGATGTTTGTCGAACGACGAATACTTGCCACCCTTCTTCAACCATATGAACCTCACAGCTTCTTTGCATATTGGGCATGGGAACTTCCCCTGAACACACCAGGCGCACATTAACCCGTACGCCAGGAAGTCGTGCAAGGAGTAGTGGTACCAGACGTGCATTTTGAAGCTTGTCTTCGTAGCTCGGTCATATGTCCACACCCCTTTGTCCCAAGCATGGATCAACTCATCTATCACAGGCTCCATGAAGACACCCATATGACTCCCCGGGTGTCCAGGAATTATCAACGATAGGAACACGATATGCCGTTGAAAGGAGACGCCGGGGGGGAGATTGAGTGGGATGACGAACACGGGCCAACATGTGTATGGTGCAGCCATCATACCATATGGATTGAACCCATCTGTTGCCAGCGCGACACGTACATTACGAGCCTCCTCTGCTTTGAGAGGATGCCGCGCATTGAAGTACTTCCATGCATGAGCATCGGATGGATGTACCATCTTGTCAGGATTGTACCGTGTGCCGTTTTTATGCCATGTCATCTGTTTCGCATATTCCTCGGTCATGAATAGCCGTTGGAGCCTTGGTAGGAGAGGAAGGTGTCGTAGGACTCTCATGGGGATCGTAAGCTGCCTCTTCTGGCCATCGCCTGAGTCTACCTCCACGTACCTGGAGGATTTGCACTTTGGGCAGTACTTTGCATCCGCGTGTTCTTTCCTAAACAGGACGCACCCCTTCGGATAGACATGTATCTTGTCATACGGCATCTTCAGTGCAAGAAGGAGCTTCTCTGACTCGTACAAGTTCGGCGGCATAATGTGTGTCGTCGGTAGCATGCTGCTCCACACGGCCACCATCTTGTCGAAGCCTTCTCGACTTAGGTTTAACTCGGCCTTCAACCCCATTACACGACCAATGGCATCCAACTGAGAAACATTAGTATGATCGTGAAGGGGTCTTTGTGCCGAGTCCAACATTTTGTAGAAGGCATCTGCGGCAGCCTCCATCTCTGCCTTATCACGTCCTTTAGCGAACTGAGCTTGGTGAGTGTCATCCAACATGTCTGCTACCCCGGCATCATCATCAAAATCATCGAGCCGTGGTCTCACCATCTCCTCCCTAATACGATCGGCTTCACCATGGTGGATCCACCTGTGGTAGCCTGAAGTAAATCCAAACTTCACAATATGTTGACCCATGGTTAGCCTATCTTTCCTTCTTCTGTTGTCACATCTGCAGCAGGGACACACAACTAGAGAATGGCCTTCAGCACTCTCGCCAAATGCTTGATTCAAGAAACCTTCGACCTTGACTATAAACAACACGTCGTAATCCTTCGCGTCTCTCCGGAGCATGTACATCCACTCACGGTCCTCCATCCTTTAATAGATGCATCAGCACATATGAGTGACCATCAATTGCATCTACGTGGTGTCCCTACTCTCTAATAGGTGAGGATAGGTTCTAATCCCACCCGTGGGTCCGTAGATGAGGTTAGTTTCCAAGCTCCGCTCCTATCCGAGACGGAATTTCGGCAGCACCTCCCCGTTGTTCTCCCGATACACGTCCTGAAAGGGATAATGTGTATCCGGAGAACAATAGGGGGGACGCCGAAACACCGTCTCGGACCGGAGCGGACCATGGAAACTAACCATTCTACGCATCTGCGGGCTGTCCAAAAAACATGGACAATCCGAAATAGATACGGCTGCAGATATGCAGAGACCTGCATACCTCCAACCGTATCTCTTTCGGACAGGAGACGCCTAACTGGGATACACCGACATACGATGACAAACATACAGGAAGAGAGGTGATTTATACCTAGGGTGTCAGTGGAGTAAGGCTACCGAGGCAGTGGCAAGTCGACGCAGTGGCAAGTCCCCTGAGTCACCTCTGATGGGCTCTTGTCCTGCATAAAAACCAAAAGGTTAATGTTTATTCAAAATTTCGGTAGCACCTCCCTTGCACTGGGAGGTTTCCAAAACCTGCAAAAGAAGGGCACGAAGGCCGACATTCACAACGGCACGAAGGCCGGCAACCACAACAGCATTTGGACCAACACCTAAAGCTGTGTGTATATATGTATATATATATCAAACAATAATGCAGCTAGATAGCAGACGTGATAGACACTACACCACAGCCCAAATATAGCGTCGGACGGAGGGTCGTTATAAGCCATTTCAACGTCGTATGGTACACCATGCAAGACAGGCAGCAACATCTGTAGGGAAGTGGTAGAGAGCTTTACCTGATACTCCTTAGTCTAATCCATGAGCTGGCTCCGAGTGCTTGGTGAGGAGGCGCCTATAGATGTTGCGGCTTGTCTTCGAGCAAAGATCCAATCAGCTACTTCTTCTTGTACGCCTCAGGCAACCACAAAGATAACCTGCTGGTTATGATGAAACCACAGATCCATGATTTAGTTAGTATAATTAGGAAACAAAGCATGTCAACAGTAGTGGCAGAGCCTGGACAAAACATAGAGGGGGCCAATTTAGGTGAAACTATGAACAAGTGAAAAATCTCAAATTCTATAAAAAAATAAAAGAGTAAAGTCCAAATCCGGTCCATAAACTTTTAATGATGTATCATCTCAGTCCATGGACTTTCAAAGTATGTCATTATAGTGCCTAAACACTGTTTGGGTCTAAAAATAAAAATTTGCTGTTCATTGGTGTCATGTTCGATCATCTAAAAATTCATTGTTGATCATTGGTGTCATGTTCATCTAAAAATTTGCTAGAGAAAAAGTGAAATATGGTTGTTTATATCGGCACTATTGCTGCGGTAAATTTGTTGCCAGGCAAGGCATCAGGCATCAGGCGTTCAGGCTCTGTTTCAGTTTCAGTTCTTCATCAGGCATCGTAGCTCTGCACCTCTGCGGTAAATTTTGCAGTGTTTTGTTTTGCTGGTGGAAAAGATCCTGCCTTCTCACGATCTACTACTCAGACACCTGATTATTGAAGTAGTACTAGCAGCTAGCAAATCAGATGGCTTTGGGGGCCGTTTGCATCTGGCGAATACAACAACAGCAAATACAAGTGCAGACTACAGAGGGAGATGGCACCTCCTAAATGAACCTGAACTGAAATCCATTCACGAGGTGGGGGTGTAGGCAATGCAGAGGTGCAGGAACCGTGGCAATGCAGAGGTCCTAACTCTATTCAGCAGTACTAAAATAATTTATTCCCATAGTAGCTTTCTGAAATAAACACGGGATCCCAATAAAAATTGATCTTACCATGACCCGTGATGTGCAGCAGTAGGCACCACAGACCGCTGGATCACCTGGCACCCGCCACTGCCAGGGAGATGTCGAAGCTGCTGGATCAGGGGGCACCTGGCACCAGTCCCGGCCGGCAGGAGATGTCGAAGCTGCTGACCAGTCCCGGCCGGCAGGAGATGACGAAGGTGCTGGATCTGGGGGCACCTAGCACCCGCCACTGCCTGCAGTCCTGGCCGGCAGAAGATGACGAAGCTGCGAAGGACCCTGGCGCTGGTGGCCTGGAGCAGGCGCCGGAGGCTGGGAGTGCGGAGGTCGCGAGTTCCGCTGGGAGGGCGCTGCTATTTTTTTCTTCGATGGATTGGCTTCAGGCGGCGGCCGGGCGAGTGGAGGAGGAAGGAGTGGGGTTCGTGGGCCGGCCCAGATTTTAATTTAGGTTAGAAGGCCTTTGCCGAGTGCCTGGTCCGGCGGCACTCGGCAAAGAGTTTTTTTATTTTTTATTAAAATAAACTTTGCCGAGTGCCCCACTTTGGCACTCGGCAAAATATTTTTATTTTTTTATTTTAGTTCCAAATTTTTTTGTGTAGCTTTGTGACAGTATTTAAAACTCTACTTTAAAGTTTGGGGCAATTTTGACTTTTTTTTGTATATTTTATTAATTTATTTTGTTTCCTCAAATTTTTCCGAATATTTCAAATTTGAACTATAGGTACATGGAATAATGGAATTCGGTCATCCCAAAATTAATATTCATGATATTTAGCGTATGTTGAAGCCGTATCTAAGAGGTTAAATGAAATATTGAGCACCTCGTTGACGTAACATATCGAAGTACTTGCGGGGGAAGTGATTTAAAATTATATAAAATCCAAATGAAGTCCGAAAATCACGAAACTTAGCGAGACGTTGTGTTATCGCATGTGGAGGGTGTGGTAAAAATTTAAGATTGTTTCGAGGAAGTTGGGATGTTGGATGCCAAAAACGCACACATCTCCACATACAATAACCATCTCAAATTTTCGGAGATGTGTGGTTTTTTGGCATTCGACGTCCCAACTTCCTCGAAACCATCTCAAATTTTTACCAGACCCTCCACATGCGATAACACGACGCCTCGCCAAGTTTCATGATTTTCGGACTACGTTTGGATTTTATATAATTTTAAATCACTTTCCCCGCAAGTACTTTGACATGTTACGTCAACGAGGTGCTCAATATTTCATTTAACCTCTTGGATACGGCCTCAACATACGCTAAATATCATGAATATTAATTTTGGGATGACCGAATTCCATTATTCCATGTACCTGTAGTTCAAATTTGAAATATCCGGAAAAATTTGAGCAAACGAAATAAATTAATAAAATATACAAAAAAAAAGTCAAAATTGCCCCAAACTTTAAAGTAGAGTTTTAAATACTGTCACAAAGCTACATAAAAAAATTTGGAACTAAAATAAAAAAAATAAAAATATTTTGCCGAGTGCCAAAGTGGGGTACTCGGCAAAATATTCTTTGCCGAGTGCCAGGCCCAGGGGGCACTCGGCAAAATACATTTAAAAAATTAAAAAAAATTTGCCGAGTGCTAGCCGTTAGGCACTCGGCAAAATATCGCTACAGGTGGTGGCCGCCACGGGTCGGGCGCTGTTTGCCGAGTGTAAACTTTGCCGAGTGCCGCGACACTCGGCAAAATAACGGTTTGCCGAGTGTCTTACTTTGCCGAGTGTCTGACACTCGGCAAAGTCTTCTTTGCCGAGTGCTATATTTTGCCGAGTGTTACGATAAAAAGCACTCGGCAAAGTTTCAGACACTCGGCAAAGTCTCAGTTTCCAGTAGTGATTGATGCCTCCGTCTACTCACGTTTGATCCGATAATAAAACCTGCACTCAGTGCAGTTGTCTCCACTCTGAAGGAGCCCAACCTGTCAAAAAGGACTCACAGTTTGAGAATCGTTCCACCAGCTGAGCTGATGGAGACTGTCCGTCAGAAGCTGAAGATCAACAAGAAATAGTTCCTCTGGTGCTAGGAAATCCTGATCTTCCTAAGCCTTGACTCTCAGGATCATAAGAGCATGGACAACTTCAGGGCCTGCATATATGACCGCATCAAGGGGAAGATCCTTGGCAGTGCCTCTGGAACTAACGGGAAGCGTCTATTGCAGATGCCAAGTAGTTCGAATGAGGAGTCTTTTGCTGTGTATTGGACACAGGAGAGTGGGGACGCAGACAACCAAACCGTTGAGCAGCAGCCAGAAGATCTCAAGACTCAGGAGCAGCAGCTCAATGAGCTTGTGGCAAGGACAAGCTGGTGGAGCTGGTGGCTCAATGAATTTCGGTGATTACTAAGTCAGATGATAATGTTAAAATGCTGTTGAAGCTCACCTGGTGAGATCTGTTTTATGGGTTGGCTTCTGGGTAGAAAGGGAAATGTTTGGTTATCACACTGTCATCGTAGTGTTAGAACCAATACAAACCTAGGCACTGAGTAGATTTTGTTACGGCAGATTGTTATGTACTTCAATTCTATAATCTTTGTTGAGGATGTTATTTTATAGATTGCTTGGCAACCATGCCAAATCTCAGAAGCCAGAAGTGTTCCATTTCCATGCACTACTTCCCATTCATCCTGAGGCATTGATTGAATTTTTAGGGTGATCACTGACTAGTGATCTGTTTATGATTAACAGTCAATACCTGTTTTCCGAGCCTATTTTGGGCTAGCTACGTCAGCAAATGATATCGGTACAACATCTTATCGAATGGAAATGGGACAACCTTTTTCAGACCTTATGTAAAAGCACAAACAAGCAAAGCATGTGACGCAGCTCACAGTACCTAGAGAACTGGGAGATGATACAAACATGCACGCGCTATCAAGAACCTTTTGCACACACAAACACTAGTGTTGACGCGACATTATTTCTTCAAAACACCCATTTCGACTCCCAGTTGTGGCCAACAAGGAGCCAGATTCAGGTACACTGGTATAGGCACAGATTTAGGGTGCGTTTGGGAGCGCTCCATGGAGCGGATTCTCGAAGAAAATCACTTCCCGGCTGCTAAACGGGTTTTTAGAGTGAAGTGATTCTCTGCTGATTCTGTGAAGTGATTCTCTAAAATGAACTAAGAGGCTGAAAGCTGAAAAAAGTAGCTTCACCTGATTCTGAAGTGATTCTCCATGCTGATTTTGAGAGTTTATGCTAAACAATTAAAGAGAATCACTTTCAGTCACACAATCACTTCACCCGTGAATCAGGGAGCACAACTCTGCTAAACAGACCCTTATGTTTGCCAATGGACTGAATCTGAATCAAAACTTACAAGTTACAACCTAGGATTAGATGCAAGTTTCCTTTCTATATTTATAAACTAGGGATTTTGGGGAACTTTTAGTTTGCCATTACAAATTTAATTTGGAGAAACTAAAATATTCTATGTAAGGGGCGGTAACATTCAATTAAGAACTTTTAAAATTGTAAAATAAAGATTAGGGATTGGTTTGGGTTGTGGCTCTTCAAATAAAACTGTTTTAACAAGGAGAGAAATCTCGTAACAGAGAAACTTAATAACAGACAACATATATTCTAATTTTAGTGACAATAATGATCACAGGAAAAGTAAACATGGGATGTAAGATAGGCAGCTATCTACGCAGATAATATTGTGATAATTGAACCAGTAAAATACAAAAAATGTAGATGAACAACAAATATAATTGTAATCATGGTAGCAATAGGATATCAAAGGACAACTGTTTGAAGCTGAACAGAGCTATGCATGGTGGAATGGAAAGACTCACGCTCAATTTCTCGATCCCTCAGCTTCAAGCTAATCAATCCTTTACGTTATTAGTACCATGCAATTACATACAAACATGGGAAATATTTGTCAAAAATACATATAGAGCACAGGGAGCTCATAATATATGGATTCTGGAGAAGCTGCAACCTCACACCAAACATTATTACTCGCACACACAAGCATGGACTCTCAAAGTCCTCACACACACAAGCAATTGCAGATTCAAAACAGTGCACAATTATACACTATAGTTGTCTTCATATGATAATGAGTTCACCAAAACCCCACTGTAGACTTTTAATAGAGACGCATCAACCATGAACCGAATCCAGGTTCAGGCACAGCTTCATCTTGCCAATGGACAAAATGTGGACACCATAGCTTCTATGTCACTCCCTCGGCTTAGGACACCATAGCTTCTATGTCACTCCCTCGGCTTACCCTGATGGTACTGTCCTCATGAGTTTTGTCAGACCCATTTTTAAGGACAAAAATATGATGCATAAAAGACTCATGTGCGCCCCAGGAAACGATTGCACACATAAGTAGACCAATTACATAGTATCATCACAATGCTTATTACATAACGAATAAATATTTAACACATAGTCTTATATAATAAGTTGTAGCAACTAATAGTAGATCTCCAGCGGAAACTCCAAACACAGGGATACGGTTGACTAGTTGACACCAAGACTAGTACTAATTACGATAATCATCTTCATATTCTTCATCTGTTATGGTGCAAATAGCAATGGTGAGTCCATGTCGAACTCAACAAGTATAACACAGGGTTCATGAGGCACAAAAGGCTAGACACTGTTTGACTACATTTAGCTTTTAATCATCATATATTTAGCAATTGAGTAGCATCAAGATAATCCACTTCCCATTAATGAATCAATGATCAATTGTAATAAGGATAATGAACAACATTAACATGAGCATAATAATAATCAACAGTAATTAAATCATGATATAACAATGGTGATCATCTATTGTAGATGTTCCAAGGCCATCCGTATCCGTGGGCACGGCTAGTATACCAATTTTTAACTCTGCGCAGAGGTGTACACTTTCACTGTGAGTCATGACTTCCAAATGCATGGGTTCACGACTCCCCAAAACACCAGAAATCATATAAAGCTACTTAAATGTTTGTCTAACAAGTTAAGGCCATTAGATTCACTCGGCAGGCAGATGTAGGAACCCCCCTTTTCAAATGGCACAATTCCTTCTCGGCTATACTCATAGACTAGAGGCTGTCCTACACCCAACGTGTCAAGCCATTCTTACGCCATTTAAGGTAACTACTAACAAGCTAGAAAAGGTCCTTTAAACAACTAAAGCCAGAGCCATATAGCCCTCACAGCTGTACTGTATGTCCCGGATGATCACGTACAGATAAGTCCTTACGGAGAGAAACCAGAGCATCAAAATAACCCACATGCTCTAGCCCCCTTTTCAACAGTAATAAAATCATCATTAAAGGCTGGTTGCTTAATCCATTAATCAAATTACAAGATCATTGTTCATAATTAAGCACTAACAGTAGCTACCCAAAATGCATCCCCAAGGTTGACAAGGAATCAAGGTAACAATCACTAAGTTATAATCTCTAGGGTTGTCAAGGAGGACACATGCATATGTATAATAATTTTAGTGAATAGGACAACAAGGATGGTCCCATGTTATACTTGTCTTGATCAAAGCTTCCCTGTTGATACTGCTGGTCTGGCTCAAAATAATACTCCTGATCATCAAGAAACTGCTCACCGTCTATACTCGATCACTAAGCATCAACACACAATCATTCGAGCAATCATACACGAAGCAAACAAAGAAACATAGTTAGAATAGTACACCAACAGTAGCAAAACAGTATAAAAAGTTTGTAAAACTCTTCTACACGTTACTACGATCACACAAATGTAAAGATCACGAAATTCGGAGTTAAAACGCGAAAGTTATGAATTTTCTAAGATTTCCTATAGATAAATAATTACTTTAATATAAACTCGAAAATTAAATTTTCCAAACCTACTATACAGCTACACTAACATGTAGAGCTTGTAAATACGAATCTAACGCAACTTGAACGGGTCAAATCGGAGTTAAAATGAAGATTTTATGATCAAAACATGTTTAGTGGCAAAACTGTAAATATCAGAAAACGTATTTTTGAATTACCGAGAAGAAATACGTCTTCAAAACAAAGAAACGTACTTCGTGAATTACGCCAAGGACCGCGAGTTCTAATAAAGAAAAACACAGGGGCTCTTTATGAAGTTTACCCCGTGAAGGAGTATCTTCTAATCCGAGCCGTTGATCCAGGAACGGACGGCTGAAATTGTTTCCAGGCAAAGGAGAGAGAGGGCGCCGACATCCTCTTCATCTCCGGTCGGTGGCCGCCATGGCCGACGCAAGAAGCTCGCCGGAGATCCTCGGCGCTAACGTTTTTGACCACCATTCGGTTCGCGGCCGGTACTAATCGATTGAGGAGCTCAACGCGAACTCATCTACGTAGGTTAGGGAGGCAAGAACGAACCAAGGACGTGATGCGGCTCAGGAAGGCGGCGGCGCCATTGCCGGCTTCGGCAAAACTCGCTGGAGCTCTATGTTCTCGTGATTTAGGGCACCACAGACCAAAAGAAAGGCATGGGGAGGAAGAGAAGGAGATGACAAGCTCACCAATGCAAAGAAGAAAGGCGTGGGCTCACCGGCAAGCTCCGACGACGGGCGACAGTGAAGCCTAGGGTTCTCAACCCTCTAAACTCGAATTCACATGGGTCGGTTCGGAGTTAAGATGGAAAAAGAGACGAGGGGGAACACGGCTACACCTTTATAGCCTCCAACACGACGTTTAAGGATAGGAAATCCCGGTTTCCTCGGTGGATTCGTTTGCGGTGGCGTTCGACTCCGGTTCGGTCACGACGGAAGGAAGAAGGAACGGCTGACAGCGGAGTCTGCTCGTCAGCGAAACAAAGGAAGGGAGGGGCGCGGCTGCGGTTTCCTGGGCCGGCCCACGCGGCGTGAGAGGAAAGGGAAAACGGGCTCGGTTCGGCTCGGCCCAATCGCGAGAAGGAGAGGAGCAGGCCGGCTCGGACGGCTTCCAGGCCGTGGGCTGCATAGGTAAGTTTTTTTTCTTTTTTTCTTATAAGAATTTTTTTTCCAAGCCATTTAAAAATAGATTTTAAATCCAAATCAAATAAAACCAAAACCACACCACTCAATAAAACAAATGCAATAGCATGAATGCATCATCAAACATCCCACCTAATATTTTAAATTTTAATCCCCATTAAATATTCTCTAAATTATTTAAACTCATAACTAAATCTCTTTTAACTCAAATTTTATCTAATTCAAAATTTTAAAATTTCTGGGTGTTACAAGTTTCCTCCAACGCCAGGCTCTCCTTCAACTATATCACAACTGTGGCCATCATTGGCCTTTGAGCAGCAGAATCCGCGGTGCACATCATAGCCGTGTCGATTACCTCCACATGGAGCTGATGTCATTGGCATTTCCAAGTCACAAATCGGCAATTGAGCCAATGTCGCCAGTGACAATCTTCTGTTTAACACGCCGAATGATGTGGCCATGGCCTGGCACTATTGGGGGCTCGCCGGTGGCTACCTCAACAGAACAACTCCGAGCTGTACACATCGCTGCTCTCAGTGAACCTTCCAGTGTGGTAGTACCTGAAGAAACAACAACATGAAGTTCAAGAGAAACACTTCATACCAGCAGCTGGCAACAACACCTCACTACTACAGCTATGCTACAGAACATAAAGGATATTCAGTGAAGTACACCATGATCAAACTTAACAATGGTAATGCAGGTAAATTTCTCTTACCGGATCAGACCATCATCTCCAGTTTCCCGTGGCTTAAACAATGAGTCAATCATTTCCATTTTAGGTGATTGGGTGCGAACAGAAGCTCTGTATTTCGAGATACGAGGCCATTCACGAGAACTAACAACCTAAGAAAAACAAAATAAAAACTGTCACAGTAGCTACTATTTATTATTTATCACAGAAAATTACAAAAATTATACTTACAACAGCAATGGAAGGTACATCAGAATGTCCAGGAGACCCGTGGGAGCCATCCATTCCCAAGATTATAGTTGGGACCTTGGATACGAGAGGAATTGCTGGGATGTTTCAATTTGGAGCAACCAATTCATGCCACCCAGCTTTTGAAAAGGGAACAAATGTCAAAAATGTATAATTGCCATATACAAATGTAGCCATGCTCTCAAATCTCAAGACGAACAGAAACAGACCTTTGCATTTATCTTTAGTAGGACATTTGTAAGATACTCATCATTGACTCTAGTTGGTGCCATGCACTGTGTAACGATCCCAAATTCAGCCAGGCATTTCTTCTTCCAAGGCCCTGTAAAGGTCAATGGCATAATGATACATCGGAAAATAAAATGCGCTACAAAAGTTAACAGCGATTTAGTAGTATTAACCAACCATAAATATCAGAATTCTTTCTTCAGCTAGAACACACAAAAGAAACTTGGGTGCTCCAGGAAGCTTAGTTTTCACTTGTTCATACATGTCTTCAACCCTTTTTACAGCAGGTGACTGTCTCATTGAAAGATTCTCATCAAATACATCAAAAGGTGCTTCAACCATCTGCAATACCAAACAAGTGAATAAAAACATGTGGAAATGCAATACCAAACACGTGAATTAGAACACATGTGGAAATGCACAACATACATCATATCCAATGTTTAATCATTTTTATTAAGTAATATGTTGATCTGAGGCATTTGGAGGAGCATTTAATTCCAATCTGTAAATTTCAGAAGCATTCAAACGTGCATGTAAGATTCTTGATTAGCTTTACTTAATTGGGATACGGTAGGTTGTTCCTAAAATTGTGCTAAGTTAGCACAAAACAATACTGATTACCTTCTAATCCATGCATCTTCTTATAAACCTGAAACTGTTTTGAAAATTCAATTGGTGCTTGTAGCTAATTGTTTTTGTGTGTAAGTAGCTAGCTTGTGGTTGTTGGAAGCAAACAGCTCTGATAATTTTATCTGGGGCCTCGATATGTTGGTGCACATGATCCTATGTGAGACTGCACTCTAGATAACTATGCAGTAGATGTCACACCCATTTAAAGACCAAATGTAATGCATACTCTTATGTGTGCCCAAAGATCAATCACACATAAGTTAACAAATTATAACGGAAGTATCATCACAAATGTTATTACATCACAATAATTAACACATAGTCATTACACAAATATAGCGGAAGTAAAAATATAAATCTCTCGTGGTAGCTCCAATCAAAGGCACATTGACTGGTTGACTGCAAGTCTAGTAATCTTCAGGGAAGTAGGAGTAGTAGTCACTATTTGCACCATCTATTACCCATCCCGGATTTTTTTCCAAGTAAGAAAAATAAACAAGCGTAAGTACATCTCGTACTCAACAAGTGTAACATGGGGTTCATGAGGCTCAAAGGCATAACATTGGTTTATCAACATGTAGCTTTTAGTTAGCATAATTTTAGCATATCAATAGCATCAAGATGTCTCAATATAAACAATAAACATATGATCCATGTGAAATGATTAACGAATAGCAAAAACATAACCATTATTAATTATCAACTATTCCATAAGGGTCCAAGGCCACTCATGACCGTGAGCACGGCTGTTATAACAGTTTTACACTCTGCAGAGGTTGTACACTTTCACTGTGAGTCGTGTTGCCCATATGCCCGGGTTAATTACTCCCAAAACACTTCCAAGGTGAGCAGGCAGGGAAACACTATGAAGTCTTTCGAAGGTTCGTCTAACAAGTTAGGGCCATTAGATTCACTCAGCAAACAGATGTAGAGCCCCCCTTCCAAATGGCACAATGACACGCAGCCTATACTCATAAGGACAGATGCCGCACTATACCCGATTCGTCAAGCCATTCTTACACCAAAAAAGGTTACCACTAACAAGCTAGAAAAGGTCCTTCTATATGACTAAAGCCAGATCCATATAGCCCTCACAGTTGTACTGTAAATCCCGGATATTCGCTTACAGATAAGTCCTTAAGGAGAGTAACTAGAGCATCAAAAATAACCCCATGCTCTAGTCCCCTTTAAAAATTAATCAAAATCATCTTTTAATGTTTGTTGCATATTCCATTAGTCAATTTACATGATCATAGTTCATGTTTAAGCACTAGCCATACTACTCAATGCAATATAATGGGTATCAAGGTATAAGATCAACGCTAAGTCATCCTTAACAAGGGAATAGATGCATAATGATATTATTTGCGTATTGTGAATAGGACAACAAGGATAATCCCATGCTATACTTGTCTTGTTCAAACTGGTCCTGAAGATCTTGCTCGTAGAATGACTCTTGATCCCCAACGAATTACTCACCGTCTATACTCGATCAACAACAGCAACAACATACATCCAGAGACAATCATGCATAAACAAACAAGATTATAATTAGAACAGTACACCAACAGTAATAAAATGAGATAAAAAGTCTTTAAAACGAATCTACAACTCGCTAGGATCACACAGACGCAAAGATCACGAAAAACGGAGCTAAAACGACAAAGTTATGAATTTACGAAGATTTCCTGTAGAAAAATAATTACTTTAATTCAAACTTGAAAATAAATTGTCACAAACCTACTGTATAGTACTACCAACATGTAGAGCTCGCAAATATGAACCTAACGCAATTTGAACGGGTCAAATCGGAGTTAAAACGGAGATTCTACGCACAATTTATCATAATGGCAAATCTGTAAATAAGTGAAAACGTATTTTCTGAAGTTACGCGATCAAAATACGCTTTACGAAAAAGAAAACGTAAACCGGTAATACGCTTTGGACTGTGGGTTATATACTTAAAGATTACAGGGGTTCTTTAGCAAAAAGACCGGCCGAACCGGTATCTTCAAATAACAGCCGTCCGATTTAAAACGAATGGTCCAGAGCAGATCGGGCGAGGAAGCCGATGGCGCTCTGGCCGGAATAGGACCCGACGGCCTTCCCCGCGGCGGCGCCATTGCCGGAGTTGTCCATCTCACACTACGGAGCATTACCTTGCGAAAAAGATACACCAACAGATAGAGCGCATCAACGCGAACTTACCACGAGCGAAATCGGAGCCAATGATGAACTGGAGAAGGCGTGCGGCTTGGAGAGGCGGGCGGTTGTGGCGGATTAGGGCTCGAGCTCGCGGTGGTGCCTCGGAAGCTTGGCTGATGCTGTAAAAGGATGAGTTGGAGGCGGCTTGGCTCGGCCCCCTGATTTTATAACCCGGAGGCGGCTCCAAGAAAGGAAGGAGAGGGATTCGATGGCGGATTCAGTCGGTGGAAACATGGAAAGGAAATCAGGCGCGACTGACTCGTGGGCCCGCGACGTCAGCGATTGGAAGCGGAGAAGGGAGGCTCGCGCGTCGCTGCTGGGCCAACGGCCGCAGCTCGGCCCACGCGGGCGATCGGAAAGGAAGGTGGGCCGCGCGCGGGGGAGGGAGGCGGGCGCGCTGGTGACTTCTGTTGGGCTGGGCCAAAAACCGAGAGAAGATTGATTTTCCTTATCTTTTTTTCTTTTTCTAATTTTTCAAAGCAGAAATAAATTTTGAATTGCCTTTTTGTATTTTCAAAAGTGCACACAATACAAAATAATATGCAGCAGCATGAATGTTCAATCATGTTTCTACCCTTATATTTGATTTTAAATAAATAAAAATTATTATTCTTCTAGGTTTGCATGCTCACAAAATTATATAAAAAAACATATTTTCCTATTTTTAATTCTTTCAAAATTTTAGGGTGTTACAGTAGAGCTAACCCTTAACCTCAGCTAAGACCACAACAGCAAATGAAATGATTTGAACCTGAGTACAGCATTTCAATCAGCAAGACCATAAAATTGAACATCAGGAAGTATTTTAACAAGAAAAAAAATAATAGTGGTGGGCAATAACAGAAGAATGCAAATGTGAAAGTTATGACCACAGAAGTGCAAGATTGTAGTATTCAAATCAAACAATGGAATCTTGCACATGGATAAGAGTGCTGAAAATAGCAAGCCAGATGTCAAACCTGCAAGTTCTATAAGAAATACTACTATATACCATTACTATTCAGGAATTATACTTTCATGACGGTAAAGGGCAATTCAAGCTAGAAAACTTCTCAGCTTTTCGAAGTTTTCTTAGTTTGAACAGAAGTAACCATTACTACAGTAGATCAGATCCATAAGAAAATAAACTTACGATCCCTTTCATGCCTCCACACTTGATGAGATCTCGGACAAGATCCCTGACATTGCATCGTGCAGAAAAGTTGACCACTGCCCATTTTTCGACACTGCTAGCTCTAATGAGCCTCTGAAAAACGGAATTCCAAATATTACATGTGACATCATCAAAATCCAAATACAGATAAACAAGAATATGCTATACATGCTGACCTTATTGTTTTTTTTTGACCGAAAAAAACTGTAGGAGAGATCCCCACAGTGAGGACTTTTCAATTAATTTTAAAAGGAGATTACAAGATACTTACAAAGGGAATTAACTAAAAGCATCTAGCCAAACATAAAAAGATGACCGCAAGTCATCTTTAAACCTAACAGACTGAAGATAACATTGATGTTTAAAATTTGACAACCAAGTAGTTGGGCTTGGCTCACGTCTTTGGAAAACCTTGTCATTGCGCATATTCCATAGCTCCCATGTTGCGATCAATGCTGCCTCGGTGAAGAAAGGAATGTTGTGTATGGTCGCTGCTTGCATCAATCTGTCGTGCAGTTGTAGAGAATCATCCCACACTATGCTAACGGTCGCCCAACACTCCTGTGCAAAGGGGCAACCAAAGAATAGATGCTCTAATGTCTCTTGCTCACCAGTGTCACACATAACACATATTGGGTTGTCCTGTATGTTTAGGTGTCGTCGCTGTAGCATGGACTTCGTGTTCAATCGATCCACCAATATAAGCCAGGCAAAGAATTTAACCCGTGGTGTGCATCTTGACTTCCATATTATCTTGAAGATTTGTCACACCTGGTTTTCTAAAGAACAAAACCAGGCCAGCCATATGTGTGCCTAGGAAGTCCACACATATGTCAGAATGAAAAAGTATCAGAAACAATGTTATTATATAACATATACATAACTATATTAACACTTACATCAGAGTATCGCGGAACGGTGACTAAACTTCAAGCTCCATTCTTCTTAGGGACGGCTGACTGGTGGCTCCGTATGCCAAACACTTCCGAAAGACTTCTAGAAACACCACTACATCTTTTATCCTTCTTCTAAGCAGCACCTTACTACATACTGGAGTGTTGGAGAAATAGCAAGAGTGAGTCCATGTCGAACTCAACAAGCACAAACACAGGGTTCATGAGGCACAAAAGGCTAGACACTGTTTAACTGCGTTTATCTTTTATTTATCATGTATTTAGCAATTGAGTAGCATCAAGGTAATCCTCTTCCCGTTAATGAACCAATGATCAATTGTAATAAGGATAATGAATAGCATTAACATGAGCATAATAATAACAACAGTAATTAAGCATGATATAACAGTTATGATTAACTATTCTGTAAGAATCCCCAAGGCCACTCGTATCCGTGAGCACGGCAAGTATACCAGTTTTTAACTCTGCGCAGAGGTGTACACTTTCACTGTGAGTCATAACTTCCAAATGCATGGGGAGGCCATTCCCAAAACACCGGAAATCATATAAAGCCACTTAAAGGTTCGTCTAACAAGTTAGGGCCATTAGATTCACTCGGCAGGCAGATGTAGAACCCCCTTCCTAGTGGCACAACAACTCGCAGCCTATACACACTAAAGACAGGGGCTCGCCCTACACCCAACGTGGCAAGCCATTTTTATGCCATTTAAGGTAACCACTAACAAGCTAGAAAAGGTCCTTTAAACAACTAAAGCCAGAGCTGTACTGTATATCCTGCTTATCACTTACAGATAAGTCCTTATGGAGAGTAACTAGAGCGACAACAATCAACACAACATAACGCTCTAGTCCCCTTTGTCAATAGTATTAAAATCATTTTAATGGTTGATTGCTTAATCCATTAGTCTAATTACAAGATCACTATTCATAATTAAGCACTAGCAACAGCTACCCAAATGCATAGCCCATAGGTAACAAGGAATCAAGATACCAATCACTAAGTTATAATCTCTAAAGTTGTTAAGAAAAGCACATGCATATGTATGATAATTCTAGTGAATAGGTAACAAGGATAGTCCCGTGTTATACTTGCCTTGATCAAAGCTTCCCTGTTAATACTGCTGGTCTGGCTCAAAATAGTACCCCTGATCGTCAAGAAACTGTTCACCGTCTATACTCGACATCAAGCATCAACACACAATCATCCGAGCAATCATACACGAAGCAAACAAAGAGACATAATTAAAATAGTACACCAATAGTAGCAAAACAGTATAAAAAGTTTGTAAAACTCTTCTACACATTACTACAATCACACAGACGTAAAGATCAAGAAATTCGGATTTAAAACGTGAAAGTTATGAATTTTCTAAGATTTCCTATAGATAAATAATTACTTTAATATAAACTCGAAAATTAAATTTCCCAAACCTACTGTACAGCTATACTAACATGTAGAGCTCGCAAATACAAACCTAACGCAACTTGAACGGGTCAAATCAGAGTTAAAACAGAGATTTTATGATCAAAACAAGATTAGTGGCAAAACTGTAATTAATATCATCTTCTACCTTGGACTTGGAGGAGCTCTGGTCAGCCATGGTGGAACCTCGTCAGAGAGAAGCAAGATGAGATGAGAACTCGATGAAACAGCGATGGATTCACGCAAACGGATATACCACGATGCAGAGAACGACGAGGGCTACCTCTTGGTGGTGGTGGCTGGCGTCGAGACAGGACGGTTTGGCCGAAAAAGCTCGTCGGAAGTTCGCCGGAACGCAAGCTGTAGATGCAGAACTTTGGCGAGAGGTGGAGGGAGCTACGAGCGGTGGCTCGCGATAAGAGTTGTACTTCTGAAATCAGGGCGTCGAGTGCTACGCCGGCATATATATAGTCGTAGGGTTTGGAAACTTTTCAGAATTTCTTAATTTCAGGATTATTTTAATTCCGCGAATAAAAATAATTTTAGAAAATCTAGAATTACCTTTTTGGCCGCGAAAAATAGCCCGAAGCTCAGAAAAATCACGGGAAAAATCCTGAAGACTCTTGGGGAGATAAGGAACTCAACCAAATGAGTTTGGACTCATGAAAAGATTGATGAAGAGATCAAGGAAAAAGATTAAGCTCACGGAAATTAGAATTTTAAATCCAGAAAATGCCAAAAAAATTTCCGATGAGAAGTAAACGTCATCCTATGGTATTTTAAAAAATAATACCACTCACCAACACCAAAGACAAGCATCACACAAACACCACATTATCAAATTAATATGAAAAAGTTTAAAACCAAAATTTTCTATATTTAAATTAGCAGCAACTTAACTTATCTAATAAATTTATTCAAACATTGAAATCATTTATTTTATTTAGTGTTTTTCATGCACAATCCAAAATAGGAAATTTTGGGTGTGACAATTCTACCCCACTTAAGGGGAATCTCGTCCCGAGATTCGGAGACACTAGGGAGAAAAATAATGTTGATCTGCAAATCTTCACACTTCTCTAATAAACTCGTATCCAATGATGATGCCACAAGCTCAAAACCAACTTTGTAAAGGTGTCCTTTAGGCACTTACGATCCTTGTAGATGATTCCAATAGGTTACCAACCCTGAGAAAAGATAATTGTGCTCGATAGTGACCTTGCAACCATGTAGATAGCTGATGCTTCCAGGTGACGAAATAGAACGTATAAAACCTCCATCTTGTGTCGTCTTTTAGTTTGGCAACTCCCCTTAAGAAGAGATCAACTAGATAACACCAAAGGATAAGTTTCATTTGTTTTTGAGTGATGACTATCATCATGTCCTTCTGGCATCCCAAAGAGATTCATGAGCATATCTAAGATCAAGTAACCTGCACTTCCTCGCGAGCAGAAAAATGGCAGTGCGGAAATCCAGTTATAACTCAAGTTCTGTGAGTCCGATGATATTGTAGCTTATACTATTGGAAAGCTTATCAAATTCACTACAACTTTCTTATAGAACACTTCTCCAGATTCTGCAGTTAAGGTAGTCGAAAATTGTGCACAAGAGAAACTATTCCAGGTTGCTGACAGCATAGATATGTCGTCTTATGATTTTCATAAATCCCAAACCATAGTAACTATCAGGGTGGTTCTTACAGCCAGAGAAAAATATTGAAGTCTACTGTTGTCCAGAATTTATCCATGATTTTTGGGCATTCAAAAATAGAGATATAAGACAGATTGTTCTGAAAAGACATTATAAGGCAGAAACGAGATTCAGAGAGACTGGAGAGATAGATGACACTAATCTTCAACTCTTCATGCTTCTTTGATTTGTGTTGATGAGATATAAGACATGGATCAAAGATCGCCAAAAGATGACAAGAAAGATAAAGTTTGATCTTCAGTTCTTCGTACCTCGTCGCTCGAGATTGATGATGGTAGCGAACATTACCCCACTTAACAAATATTTTGTTCCACCTGACAATGTCATTGAAGGCAACACTTTCTTTAAGGCTTGCTGTTAATGATAAGTCCTTCACTTAAAACTTACTAAACATACTTGATATGGGGGTGATGTCATCTAAGCTTTCATGAAATTAACTATAGACTTCCAACATCTCCTTCCTATGTTGTCCATGCTAACTTGTATAGAGTATGTTGAATTGAATATTGAACTCCCAACTGATGATAGCTTGAAGTGAAGACCAGTCCTGACGAATACCCGAGCTTCTTATAGACGATCCAACAAAGCACTGATCCCAAGCAAACAACACTAGCACATGAGTAGACTTCCAATCATAGAGATAACCACTTCTTCCAAGTGAAGCACTAGGACATACGATGAGAAGTAAACGTCATCCTATGGTATTTTAAAAAATAATAGCACTCACCAACACCAAAGACAAGCATCACACAAACACCACATTATCAAATTAATATGAAAAAGTTTTAAACCAAAATTTTCTATATTTAAATTAGCAGCAACTTAACTTATCTAATAAATTTATTCAAACATTGAAATCATTTATTTTATTTAGTGTTTTTCATGCACAATCCAAAATAGGAAATTTTGGGTGTGAGAAGATTGGGTGTGCTTGTACCGTACTGAAGGCATGGGAGTAAAAGCAACGCGAAGTGTACTTGTTACCCCATATAGGTGTCCACTGATCATTGCTATTTTGGTCATATGGCAAGACCTGTAGCTGTGCTTGGAGAAACTCCAGCTCATCAAGCGCCTGTTGGGATAGTGGTAGTATAAAGAGAGTGTCCAAATCCCCGGCTTGCATAACCTCTAGCACAGAGACACCATCGCTCCTGGCGAAGGTCGCTAGTCTAGGATACTTGTGAGCTAGCACTTCATCTAGCCAAAGGTCATCCCAGAAACACACCGAAGAACCATCACCTAGTTCACACTTGGCAATACTTCTGAAGAGAATGTTGAGGCGAAATATGTCTTTCCACCAAAACGAGCTCGTCTCACTTGCTGTATGTGGTACTCGATCGGTGTAGTACTTGTTCCAAACCAGACGCACCCATGGAATGTTTTCCTTATTATAGAACTTACTTAGATGCTTCATGAGAAGAACATCATTTTGTAGACGAAGGTTCACAATGCCTAGTCCACCCTTCTCCTTTGGCTTCGTTATAGTTGGCCAAGCAACGAGGTTACCTCCTTTCTTTTCTGCACTGTTGCCACGCCACAGGCATTGCTTTCTTGCACGATCGATGATTTCCACAACTCCCTTTGGTAGCTTAATAGTGCACATGGCATAGGTTGTGATCGGAGTGATCGCAGAGTTGATCATCTGCAGTCTTCCAGAGTAGGAGAGCCAGGTGGATCATGCTGATAGGCGCCGTTCCACTCTGTGCATCAGGGGAGTAAGATCTTCTAACCGTGGTTTGGTAGTCCCCATAGGTACTCCAAGATAAGTGAACGGCATTACACCTATATCACAGACAAAGGTGCCTACAAGCCTGACCATCTTCTCTTGTGAGACGTTGATTGAATACATCTGTGACTTTATGTAGTTAACTTGCAGTCCCATTGACTCTGCAAAGCTATGCAATAGTGCCTTGAGGAAGACTAATTGTCTGGCATCAGCTTGAAGCAGCAACGTGTCATCTACGTATTGGACAATAGGAAAGTCCTCGGATGGTTGTGGGATTGGCAGTTTCAACAATTGCAGATCAGCAACCTTGTTGACCAAAATCTGAAGCAGCTCGGCTGCCAGCACAAACAAAAGGGGGGAGAGTGGGTCGCCTTGGCGTACTCCTCATCTACATTTAAAGAATTTGCCAGGTACTACGTTGAGTAAAACCGCCAAGGAACCATAGGACAAAATGTAGCGGATCCAACTCAGCCATCGTTCGGGGAAGCCCAAATGTGTCATCACTTTGATGATAGTGGAATGCTCCACCGTGTCAAACGCTTTCTCAAAGTCAAGCTTAAGTATGATCGTCTCCCTTTTTGATTGATGACACTGATGTATATACTCATAGCTCCAGGCGAGGCAATCTTGGATCGTGCGTGATGTTGATATTTGGTAACGCAATTAGGAAATAGGATCCGCAAGCGCACGAATATCGGTGAGCACTTCACCCGAGATGTTATCCTGGGTATCGTATTTATATTTTTACCTTTAGGAGAAAGAGTGCATCTGACTAACCAAATCTATTACTACTAACCTTTAGGCTACAACAACTATGATTCGATGTGAGTGATGTATAGAGAAGACTACAACCGCACTCTTCTTCTAACCTTGGTAAGGATGATCTACTGTTCTATTGGTGAGGTTTATGGAATCTAGACACCACAAAGGATGTTCAACCCGCACCTATAAACCCTATCGATCCTGCTAACGGGATATGGAATACAAATGTAACTCGGAATTGTCACGTTCCTCGCTACTACCACGGTCCAGCTAGACGAGGGGATATCTATGAGTATCCTAGCTTAAACACCACGTTTACGCTAGAGATGATTACTCTAAACTCTACGCGAAGAGATCAAAGTAAACTCATAAACCAAAGAACAATAAAACAAAGAACTTACTAGAATTTAGAAGTCGAAAAGAATCCTGAGAACAAGCCTCGGGTTAGAAGAACTTGCTCCCGCAGGTACAACCTCGGAGTAGACACCGACAGGCCGGCTTCCTCCGATCTACACCTCCACTCTATCTCTCTCAATCTAGTAGAACTAATTCTACTTTCACATTGGATGCTAAGCCCTAAGAGGTGGGAACCCTAGAGGGAACCTCTCTCTCTAAACCCTAACTAGAGATATGCAACTGAATAATGAATTGGGGTCTTCTCCACCAGGGGTCAGGGGCCTTGCTTATATAGCCCTTTTGGATGAATCTGGACCGTCGGATCAAACCGACCTTCATCCTACGGTTTTCCTTGATCCTCAAAGGCGGTGGAGCATAATCCGCGAGACTCGACCTGATTGGTCCCGGGGGCAGGGCGGGCGCCCTAGGGCACAGGGCGGGCGCCCTGTGTCCTGGCCCGTTACGGCTCCCGTTCGTTCCCGTGGCTTCTGGAATCTTCTAGATGTAAGATAATTACGTGTTCGGTTAATATCTCGTCATTAATCCGACATGTGGGCCTTTCTTCCGTATTTCCTGATAACCCCCTGCAGAAATAGATAAACAGCAAAACTCGTGGAATTCTGTTAGATCAAACCCTAATTCTAGGTGTTGCTTGCATATAGGTCCTTTTCTTTATTTATTTGATGGTTATAATTGATACTTAAGAACCGTCAACAAACACCCCCATACTTAGGCTTTTACTCGTCCTCGAGAAAAGGTTGGTTAATAAAACATCTGGGGTTGAAACATTCTTTCATACCTGCAGGGTGTTGTAAAAATCTACTGTGCACTTATAGTCAGGGAAATATATGGTCAGAGTAAAGAGCCTTTCTTCTTCTTAATCCCTATCACTTGGAGTTTTTACATATTTTTGAAAAGAAAAACTTAGCATACCTTTATCCTCATAGGTGCTCTCAGAGTCACTCATTATCTTTTATATTTCTCTCTGAGGCTGTTTTGATTTTGCAAAAATAATTCTTTAAGCATACATACCTTGCATTTATTGTATGGTCAAAACCGGATCCGAGGAGAAGAATGCCATACTCTTAGATCAAAGATTTTGAAAATTAAAAACTTGTCACTCTTACTGGCATATTGCTTATTAGAGGGACCATGGGCTATCATTTTCTTTCCATCATATTTTTATCATATCTCATTTTTTTTCATTTTGGGTGGATACCGAGGTACCCCTAATTCTACTGCCGGACACTTGTCCATTTTTTTCCGCGAGGTTATCGAGCACTTGCTCCTTTTTATTTCCTCGATATATTCATAATTTTGCATAGCCCATGCCTCTAACGCAATAATACTTCGGAAGAGTGAATCTTTCTGAATAAAAATGTCTTGATCTTAGGAGTATGATAAATCTCTCAACAAGGGTCTAACTTGTTTTGAACAAACTCATTACAAAGCAGATAGCTTTAATTAATATTTTCATGTTTAGCAGGCATATAAAACTTGAGGATGGTAGCTATAATTTTGAGATTTTTAAAACAAATTCTCCAAGCAATAAAGATACTAAGAATAAGGTACTCATACCCTTACCATCTCTTATTCCACAATGACTTTTAACAACACAGGGTTTTGAAATAATTTTAATAATTGCAGGTTTCCAGGAAATATCACAGAGTGAGATTGATCATGATTATAAGCATTTTTATCCTTTTAATTTATCATGTTTTAGAGAGATACAATTCTGCACAAACTAAGGTGAGTGTGTAAGTGTGTAATAAAAGTGTGCAGAGTGTGTACCTGGTTCATGGAGTGGTGCGATCGAAGTGTGTGTGACATGTCAGGGAATCTCCCCCATACTTGTTTTCTGCTTTCTTGCACAAAAGTAAAGTAGAGACACACAAGACATACTAATAATAATCTTTATTAATCTTGAGGCATTTATTACAACTGAATAATAATAATAATAACCGAATATAATAGATCTAAACTGATTATAAGCGAACCTAATCGAATCTAATAATAACTAAGACATATATAGCCCCAAGATCTAATCTAGATAGCTCAACGACGCTCACGCCTCCTAAGACTATGCTCTAACTCATCGATCCTCTTGTTGGCGTCGGGCTTTAATTTTTAATTGGAAGGTAAAAATTGATCACGTCTATTTCTTCTAATTCTTTATTGGGCTCTAAAAATAATTTAAGACGTTGACCATTTACCTTGAATAACGTACCTTCGTCATTTTGAAGTGTGATAGCTCCTTGGGATGATGAATGAATTACCTTGAATGGTCCTTCCCATTTGCTCCGGAGCTTTCCATGCCCGAAAAGCTTCACCCTGGAATTAAAAAGTAATACCTTATCTCCGGGTGAGAACTCCTTCTTCTTGATCCTCTTGTCATGCCATCTCTTGATTCTTTCTTTGTAGATCTTTGAATTGTGATATGCTTTCTCCCGCCATTCTTCTAACTCCGATAATTGCATTCTTCTATGTTTTCCGGCGATATCTAGGTCCATATTCCATCTTTTTATGGCCCAGTGTGCCTTGAACTCAAGTTCAACAGGTAGGTGACAGGTCTTTCCGTATACCAATTGGTATGGAGACATTCCAATTGGGGTCTTGTATGCTGTCCGGTAAGCCCAGAGTGCATCGGGTAACTTGTCCTTCCATGCCGTTCCCATCTCGTTTACTATTTTCTGAAGAATGTTCTTGATTTGCTTGTTAGAAGTCTCTGCTTGGCCACTTGTCTGAGGATGATAGGGAGTAGCGACGTTGTGACGGATTCCATGTCTTGATAGATAGTGCTCGAAGCGCTTGTCAATGAAGTGTGATCCTCCATCACTTATCACTATCCTGGGGACTCCAAATCTTGGAAATATGATTTCCTCAAACATCCTCTTCGAACTGATATTGTCGGCATGTTTGCAAGGTAGTGCCTCTACCCACTTGGAGACGTAATCAACCGCCACCAAGATGAACTCACACTTCTTAGATGGGGGAAATGGACCCATGTAGTCTATTCCCCAGACATCAAAGAGTTCAATCTGAAGGTTGTTGGTGAGTGGCATGGCATCCCTTGTATTTATGTTTCCGTGCCTTTGACATGGCCCACATCTTCTGATATATTGCTTCGTGTCATCGTACATCGTAGGCTAGTAGAATCCACATTGCCAGATCTTTGAATGTGTACGGAATGCTCCATAGTGACCTCCGTATGGTGATGAGTGACATCTGTCGATGATCTTCAATCCTTCCTCAGTGGTCACACATCTTCTAAGTAGGCCATCAGCGCATACTCGGAAGAGATATGGCTCATCCCATATATGTGAACGACTTTCCTGAATAAGCTTCTTCTTGTTTGCTCCGGGTGGTACATAACCTGAAACCATAAAATTAACAATATCTGCATACCAGGGGTCAGATCTGTTAATCCCGTAAAGCATGTCGTCCCGGAGTGAGTCATTAATGGGGGGTTCCTGTGAATTCTTAAAGTACATTCTAGACAAGTGATCAGCAACAGAATTTTCTACTCCCTTTTTATCTTTTATTTCTAAGTCAAATTCTTGGAGTAATAAAATCCATCTGATTAAGCGAGGTTTAGCATCTTTCTTAGTGAGCAAATATTTTAGTGCAGCATGATCAGTGTAAACAATTATCTTAGCTCCAACTAAATAAGATCTAAATTTATCAATGGCAAAAACAACAGCCAGAAGCTCTTTTTCAGTGGTTGCATAATTAAGTTGAGCTCCTGTCAAAGTTTTACTTGCATAAGCAATTGCATGATGCTTTTTATCTTTAGTTCGTCCCAAAACTGCCCCCACAGCATAATCACTAGCATCACACATAATTTCAAAAGGCAACGACCAATCAGGGGGTTGAATGATTGGTGCAGAGATGAGTGCTTGCTTTAATAAATTGAAAGAATTTAGACATGCATCATCAAATTCGAAAGGAGCATCCTTGGCTAGCAAAAGAGTAAGTGGTCTCGCAATAAATGAAAAGTCTTTTATAAATCTGCGATAAAAACCAGCATGGCCAAGAAAACTTTAAATTCCTTTTATATTCACAGGTGGAGGTAGTTGTTCAATTACTTCAATTTTAGCTCTATCTACCTCAATACCTCTTTCAGACACTAGGTGTCCTAGCACTATTCCTTCTCTAACCATAAAATGACATTTTTCCCAATTAAGGATTAAGTGCTTTTCTTCACATCTTTGCAAAACCTTATCTAAGTTCTCAAGACAACTATCAAAAGTTTTTCCATAAATTGAGAAATCATCCATGAAAACTTCCATAATCTCTTCAATCATATCAGAAAATATAGACATCATACATCTTTGAAAAGAAGCTGGTGCATTACATAACCCAAAAGACATTCTACGATAAGCATACGTTCCATATGGGCATGTAAAAGTGGTTTTGCTTTGATCATCAGGATGGATAGGGATCTGGTGATACCCTGAATATCCATCTAGAAAACAGAAAAATGAGTGTTTTGCTAACCGCTCAAGCATCTCATCTATAAAAGGCAAAGGAAAATGATCCTTTTTCGTGGCTTTATTAAGTTTTCTATAGTCTATGCACATCCGCCACCCAGTGACGGTGCGTTGCGGAATTAGCTCATTCTTATCATTAGTAACAACAATCATGCCTCCCTTTTTAGGCACAACTTGAACAAGGCTCACCCACTCACTATGCGGCACAGGATATATAATCCCCACATGCAGCAACTTTATAACTTCTTTTTTAACTACCTCTCTCATCGCGTTGTTAAGTCTACATTGAGGCTCTCGAGAGGGTGTAACAGAAGGATCTGTCGGAATACGATGGGTACAAATCATAGGACTGATTCCTGTGAGATCTTGAAGTGAGTAGCCGAAAACAGAGTGGTGTTTTTCAAGAATGGTCATTAATCGCAGAGTTTGTTCCTGAGTGAGTTTATTACTAACGATCACAGGAAACTCTGGATTATTGTTTAGGAAAGCATAGGTAAGACCGGGTGGTAAAATTTTGAGTTCTATGAGGGGTCTAGGTGTTTCTACAAACTCATCTAAGGGTTCAGGTTCAGAAGGTTTGGCCTCTTCTTCAGTGAAGAAGGGGGCTTCCTCTTTTAAGTCTGGATCATCTAAAAGTTCTAGAGATGCAGCCTTTACCTCCTCCATAGGATCAGGCAAAAGATATGCCTCGGTCTTATTATTCAAGGAGTGAGTTATTGTAATTGGAAGTTTAAAATCCTTTCCCAAAGAAATGTAGAGCTTTCCAGTTTGACCTTCATAAAGGAGTCTTCTAAAAGGTTGTCCAATCAGTAGGTCGAAACCCCATATATCAAAGATATAAAAGTTCAAATGAACCATGGAGCCTTCTACCATAAAGGGTAGGACATTAATAATTCCAAGACTGGGGACTAATCGTCCCGAAGATTCCTTTATGACCTTTGTTGTTGTCACACCCGGTTTTCTAAAGAACAAAACCAGGCTAATCATATGTGTGCCCAGGAAGTCCACACATATGCCAGAATGAAAAAGTATCAGAAACAATGTTATTATATAACGTATACATAGCTATATTAACACTTACATCAGAGTATCGCGGAACGGTGACTAAACTTCAGGCTTCATTCTTCTCAGGGACGGCTGACTGGGGGTAACATATGCCTAGCACTTCTACTAGTCTTCTGGAAACTCCACTACGCCTTTGTCCTTCTTCCGAGTAGCATCTTACTACACACTGGAGTGTGGGGGAAATAGCAAGAGTGAGTCCATGTCGAACTCAACAAGTACAACACAGGGTTCATGAGGCTCAAAAAGGCTAGACACTGTTTGACTGCGTTTAGCTTTTAATCATCATATAATTAGCAATTGAGTAGCATCAAGGTATTCCAATTCCCATTAATGAATCAATGATCAATTGTAATAAGGATAATGAATAGCATTAACATGAGCATAATAATAATCAACAGTAATTAAACATGATATAACAATGGTGATCATCTATCTGTAAATGTTCCAAGGCCGCCCGTATCCGTGGGCACGGCTAGTATACCAGTTTTTAACTCTGCGCAGAGGTGTACACTTTCACTGTGAGTCATGATTTCCAAATGCATGGGTTTGCAAGGCCCAGAACATTGAAAACCATATAAAGCCATTCAAAAGTTCGTCTAACAAGTTAGGGCCATTAGATTCACTCGGCAGGCAGATGTAGAACCCCCCTTCCCGGTGGCACAACAACCGCAGCCTATACACACTAGGCCAGGGGCTCGCACTACACCCAACGTGGCAAGCCATTCTTACGCCATTTAAGGTAACCACTAACAAGCTAGAAAAGGTCTCTTGAACAACTAAAGCCAGAGCCATATAGCCCTCACAGCTGTACTGTATGTCCCGGATGATCACGTACAGATAAGTCCTTATGGAGAGAAACTAGAGCAACAATATAACCCCTTGCTCTAGCCCCCTTTTCAACAGTAATAAAATCATCATTAAAGGTTGATTGCTTAATCCATTAATCAAAATTACAAGATCATTGTTCATGATTAAGCACTAGCAAAAGCTACCCAAATGCACAACCCATAGGTGACAAGGAAACAAGATATCAATAGCTAGGTTATAATCTCTATGGTTGTCAAGGAAGACACATGCATATGTATGATAATTTCAGTGAATAGGTAACAAGGATGGTCCCATGTTATACTTGCCTTGATCAAAGTTCTCCGATAGATACTGCTGGTCCGGCTCAAAATAATACTCCTAATCGTCGTAGTACTGCTCACCGTCTAAATTCGATCACCAAGCATCAACATACAAACATTCCGAGCAAACATACACGAAGCAAACAAAAGATACAATTAGAACAGTACACCAACAGTAGAAAAACATTTAGGAAAGCTTACAAAACTATTCTACACGTTACTACAATCACACAGACGTAAAGATCACGAAATTCGGATCTAAAACGTGAAAGTTATGAATTTTCTAAGATTTCCTATAGATAAATAATTACTTTAATATAAACTCGAAAATTAAACTTTTCAAACCTACTGTACAGTTACACTAACATATAGGGCTTGCAAATACAAACCTAACGCAACTTGAACGGGTCAAATCGGAGTTAAAACGTGGAAGATATGGCCTAAACAAGATTGTATGTGTATACATATTTCTATTGTATTTCGGGATTTGTTTTACTAAAGAAAAACGGCCACAAATCATACTCATGACATCATGTGATGTCATCAAGTTGCTGGCCTTCTCACGATAGTAGATCAAAAGAACCGATGACATTGCCATATTTTATTGCTCATATGGATTTGTTAATACATCCGAGTTGTGCGCTCACCAGGAAACGTGACGGCTGAAGTGGCCGGCATGGTCGCAGCTGAAAGGGATGCCGATGCGTCCGTCCGGGCTTGCTTCTCGGCGTGCGGCGCTGGCCTGGAAAGAACTCGGCAGTGTGTCACACCCGGTTTTAAGGACAAAACCAGACATACACTATATGTGAAATAAAGAAGACAAATCTCACATATAGCCACAGATAAGTGTAATATCAAGAGACAAATGCTTAATATACATAACGCAATAGTATAAAATATACCTTAAAGAGCAACACAGCGGAAAGACAACTCCGAACACCGGGTGTAGACTTCACTCCAGGAACAAACTAACTGGTTGATCACAAGCCTAACAATTCCAGAATCTAACAGTCTAGTACCCTTCCTGAGATGTGGGAAATAGCAAGAGTGAGTCCATGTCGAACTCAGCAAATATAACACGGGGTTCATGAAGCTCAAATGGTTTGACACGGATTTACTGCAATAGCTTTTAGTAAGTCATCTTTTTAGCATTTGAGTAGCAACAAGTTTACCATAAGCCCAAATAACCTCATGATCATGTAAACGTGAATAACGTATAGCAAGAAACTATAATCATTAGTGAACATCAATATCATCAATGTTATCATTATCATCAGTGTTCATCATCTATTCTGTAAGGGTCCAAGGCCACTCGTAACCGTGAGCACGGCTGTTATAACAGTTTTACACTCTGCAGAGGTTGTACACTTTCACTGTGAGTCATGATTACCCATATGCCCGGGATCGCGACTCCCAAAACACTTCCAAGGTGAGCAGGCAGGGAATCACTATGAAGCCTTTCAAAGGTTCGTCTAACAAGTTAGGGCCGCTAGGTTTCAGAAGTCAGTCCGTGTGATACACCACGCAGGGATCCACAGTCTGCTTTACCCCATTTGCGCCACAAGGGTAACCTCTAACAAGCTAGAAAAGGTCCTCATACTGAGCTAAAGCCAGAGCCATATAGCCCTCACAGTTGTACTGTAAGTCCCGGATGTTCGCTTACAGATAAGTCCTTAAGGAGAGAAACTAGAGCACCATAAAAACAACCAAATATGCTCTAGCCCTCTTGAGCCATGTTGCTATAAAGCATCTTTTAAACGTTTATTGCATATACCATTAGTCAAGTTACAGATCATGGTTACTTATCTTGAGCACTAGCATAAATACTACCCAATGCAATGTCCCATGGGTGTCAAGGTACAAGATACAAAAACTAGGATATCCTTAGTGGTAACAAGGTAGACACATGCACATGAATTAAGTATATTAAGGGTGAATAGGAAACAAGGATGATCCCATGCTATACTTGCCTTAAATTGAGATCCTTTCTCTGATCCAAATCTTCAATTAATAGCTTCTTGAATCTCCACGTAAATCTCACCGACTGGACTTGATCAATAAATCACCACACACACATCGAGCAATCATACACGAAGCAAACAGTAAATAATAATTAGAACAGTACACCAAACATATAAAACAATATGTGAAAAGGTTTTAAAGATGTTCTACGCATTGCTACGAACACACAGACACGAAAAGCACGCTAATCGAAACTATGGTTGAAAAGATACATCTACCGAAAGATTTTATTGTATAAAACGGAAAATTATAGGTCTCATTTGTTTTGACTATATAAAATCATATATATAAGATAAAATACTTTTTATAGATATTCAAAAGTGACTTAGGCTAAATTACATTTAAATTTAGAAAACTAAAGGAAAAATCAATAATATTTTATTTATAAATCTAGTTGCACAGTTATTAATCAAATTAGATCTAAACTATGAAATTCCAGAGATTTTTATAAAGAAAACATTAATACCATTGCATAGTTCAGGTTGTTATAAATCCATTGCAATTTGAACGGACTAATTTGGAATTAAAACAAATAAGTTATGAATTAAACAAGATTTTCTTTAGTAAAATAATAGATTAAATCTAACATCGAATCTTAAAGGTAGAAAACCTAACCAACAGTAACACTAACAGTATAAAAAGTTTGTAAAACTCTTCTACACGTTGCTACGATCACATAGACGTAAAGATCACGAAATTCGGATTTAAAACATAAAAGTTATGAGTTTTCTAAGATTTCCTATAGATAAATAATTACTTTAATATAAACTCGAAAATAAATTAATTCAAACCTACTGTACAGTTGCATCATTAGATAGAGCTCACAAATATGAACCTAACGCAATTTGAATGGATCAAATCGGAGTTAAAATGAGCATTTTATGGCTAAAACAAAATCAGTGGCAAACTTGTAAATAAGCGAAAACGTATTTCTGAATTACCGCGATCAAATACGCTTTCAAAAGAATAAAACGGATTCGGATTTTACGTTATGGACTGCGGGTTCTATAATAGAAAAACACAGGGTCTCTTAAGCAAAATTGCCGGCCGAAAGGGTATCTTCTATCTTCGGCCGTTGGATTAGATTTGAACGGTTCAGATCTCATCTTGTGAGAAGGGGAGAGCCCCGCCGGCCGTCCATAGTTGCTCCACGGCGGCGCCATGGCCGGACACGGCCCGAGCTCACTGGAGTTCGACAAAACAGCAACTCCGGCCATCATTCGACAAATGGAAGGTACAGGGAGGGAGAGCGGGACATGGCGAGCTCACCTAGGGCAAAAGTGAAGCCGAGAATAGTCCCAGAGCGACTCGCGGCTTGAGATGGCGGATGACTTCGAACTGAAAAGATGCGGAGATGATGAGAAGGTGAAATCAACCGAGAAATTGAGGGGAAACATACTCGGTGGCTTCGTAAAGTCCACGCGAAGCTCAGCACGGTCTTACCGTGACAATGGAGCGGCGGAAACGGGGAAGCTCGAGCTCGGCGATGGCGTTAGGGTTGCGGCCGCTACTGCTCGAGATAACCAGTGGTGAGGGCTTGGAATGGGGCGGTAGGATGTAGGGCATCGACTTATATAGCCCCGGAGCTGCTCCAAATAAGGAAGAAAGGGATTAGGAGGCGGATTCGGGCGTCGGTGATTTTTGGAAGGCGTCGTTGCCGACGGCTTGAGGAAGGAGGCAGCCCTGACGCGCGGGCCTGTGATGTCAGCGAAACGCAGAGAGGAAAGGGGAAGCAGTCGCTCGCGCGCACGACTGGGCCTGCGGCGGCTCGGCCCAAGGCGAGGCGGGGAAGAGAACCGGGCGCCTGCGCTGACCACGGCTCGAAAAAGGCCGAGCGGGCGAAGAGGAGACGGGGAGAAAACAGGAGACAGCTAGGCCGATGGGCTAGATGCCAGGGAAGGGAAGGAAAACGTTTTCTTTTTCTTTTACAAATTTTTCAAGAAATTTTCATATAGATTTTGAATTTCTCTTTTGTATTTTATAAAAAATGCACACAATACAAAATATTATGCAGCAACATGAATGCTCAATTATGTTCCTACCCTTATATTTAATTTTAAATTTATAAAAAATTATTATTATTCTATAATTGCATGCTTCACAAAAATAAATATAAAAAAAACACATTTTCCCTATTTTCTTTTCTTCAAATTTTAGGGTGTTACAATTCTACCCCCCTTAAGATGAATCTCGTCCCGAGATTCGGAAGATGATGATAAAGGAGATAATGACACTTTGTCTTTATTTGATCCTCATTTTCCAAATTACATCTTTCGTTCAGAGTCATGAGACAGTTTCTCATATCCCGATTGACTAATCTACCTAAACATGATCATCTCACCTATTGAGCTCCTCCAAAATTATTTGTTCCTCTGCTATGACTTCTGTAAACTCATGGTCCACTTTGCTATCCTTGGTGTACCTATCTTCTAATGGATCATTTTCGTCTCCCTCAGGTAAAAGTTGACCACCTTGATACTCAATTCTTTTCCCTGTCGGTGTTGTTAAGAGCATTGTGCACCGAGTACCATGAATCACTCCTTTGTGTGCACAGAGCCATCCATTACCAAGAACCATGTGAATTTTAAGTGACTTCAACACAATGAGAGTTGCGGTGAAGTTTTCCTTGTTTATGACAAGACTAACCTTCGGGCATATCTGATCTGCCTGCATTTCTCCCACTGGGGTTTGAACTAGCAAAGGCCTCCTCATTGGACACTTCACCATCTTGCACGTCTCTACCATGTCGGCGGAAATGAAACAATGCGAAGCACTAGGGTCAAATAGAGCAAAAACTTGTACTGAACTTACTTGAATATAACCTCCCACTACTTTGGTAACTCCATGAATTTTATCCATATCCACATTGCTCAGTCTTCCATTGACATAGTTTTGCTGCGCTTTGCTTCCTTGAACAGGCTTCTTATGGGCTTTCCTTTTTCGCTTTCGTTGTTGTGGATTCTGACTTAGTTCACTCCCAACTTGTTCTTCAACATTGTTGTTTTGATAGTGCTTAGCTTTATCATACCCATAACATTCTTCAATGGCAGAAATATTAGTCTTTTCCCACATATTAGTGCGAAACATCATATAGGGCTTCTGAGTCATGAGACACTACACTTCCTGTTATCAAATGACCAACATCAGCAACACGAACAAGTATAGATGATCATGAGCTATCTAAAGGGACAACTCTCATCTCCATGGATCCAAAGTTATCAACCTTGTTCCCAGGACATTTTTTTATCATGAGTGGCAACTCAATCATGGAGATTAACCAATACTTCCAATTAAAGAGTTCAATCTTAATAAACCTTCTTTACATTGGCTACCCCCCTTAAAATAAGGGACACTGAATAGGTAGCTTGAACCCTTTTCTAGATGAGCTAAAAAAATAAAATATTCTGACATCCCAATGATTCTCTTGTGTATGGGTAAGAACAAGAAATCTGAAATTTCTCGCGAGTAGAAAAACAGCAGTGCAGAAAAACAGCTATAACTCTTATTCCGTAAATCCGATGAAGCTGTAGTTTACACCGATGGAAAGCTTATAAAATTCTCTACAACTTTCTTATAGAACATACTTCCAGATTCTGTAGTTGACTTGGTCGAAAACAGTACATATCAGAAACTGCTCCAGGTTTATGACAGCACAGATACATTGCCTTATGCTTTTTGTATCTCCCAAACCAAAGCATCTTTGGAGATGGTTCTTGCATTTAGAGAAAGATATTGAAGTCTACTCTTATCCAGAATTTTCTCATGATTTTTGGTCTTTCAAGAACAGAGATATAAGTTGATAAAGATAGGCTGCTCCGAAAGACAAGATATAGAAAACAGGAGATAACCAAAACCCAGCTATTTATTTCATTAATCCTTATACCTTATACATATAAACTAAATGAAATCATGGACAAAACCCACGAGATCATTCCACTCATTACAAAATTCCAACTCAAGCATAAACATAAGCACAAAGCAACTAAACACTTAAAAGTTCATAAGCCACACATTAAGACGACTCAACTTGGCTACTAACGATTTTATTACACGGGACATAACTCCTATTTCTTAATCATGGTGTGATTGCAGCAGCATCCGGAGTAGACAGAGTCTCTTACATTCCTGAGTCCTCTATATTGACATCTAAATCTCTGCATCCCTCTTTACCATTCTTATAACTCATACCTTAAGATGGGTTAACCTGGTATCCCTCAGGTGTAGATTTAGTACCCTCATACTCAATCCTTTCTCCTGAAAGTGTAGTTAAAAACACTGAACATTGGGCATACTCAATCACTCCTTTACAAGTAGATAACCAGTCTATTCCCAGGATAACATCAAGGCCCATTAATTCCAAAACAATGAGGTTTACCTTAAAATTTACCCCCTTTATGTCAAGACTAACTTTTGGGCATACGTGGTCTGCTTTTATTTCACCTCTTGGAGTTTCAACCATCACTGTTTTCCCCCTTGGAAGCATAAGTATGTTATGATCTTTTACATATTGTCTAGATATGAACGAATGTGAGGCACTGGGGTCAAACAAAACCTTAGCGTTTCCTGAACTTACTGGAATTGATCCAAACACGACCTCCTTAGCTCCAGGAATGGTGGTAATATCCACATGTTTCAACCTTCCATGGATGTAATTTCTCTTTAATTTATTTCCCTGCACATGCTCCTTTTGGACCTCCTGTCCTGGGTCTCGCTGTTGTTGATTCTTCTGCGGGCAAGATTTGATATAATGTCCTTCCTGCTGGCTATGATAACATTTTCTCTTAGCTGGATCTTTTGTGGTGTCATACTCCATAGAACTGTTGTTTGGTATGCTGCTATCTTGCTGACCATAAAAGTTCACCTTCGTCCCTTTGGCTTGTTTCCTAGCTCGTTTGGCCTTTCGGGGTTGATACTCCTTATAGGTAATTGTCCACCCATCTATGACTACTTCATGGGGAGTAGTTTTAGCGGGAGGGGCTTCTAACTCTTTAAGGTTTGGATTTATTTGACAAGGGATCGGAGCTGCATGTGACATTGTAGTATAACTCGATTGCTGATTGCTTTCCTCAAGTGGTTCTAATGAGATTGTCTCCCTCTTCTTGTCCTTGTTGATCTCAAAATTTGGATCCACCCTGTCTTTCCCCTTATTAGACTCGTTTTGAAGACAGGGAAAACCATAATGCTTACAACAATGACATTGTTTCTGCTCTCCAAGTGCCTTACTATCAACATCTTTATTGGATTTCATATTCTTCCAAGCTTCTGCTACTTGTATCTTCTCTAGCCCCTTGGATATGTTGGTCTGACCTTGAGTTGAGCATTGTTGAGAATTTCCATGTTGAGCCATTTCTTCTGATATTTGATTTTGTATTGCTAATGGCTTCTTGTCAAAAATGAGCAAAAGCGACACAGTTCAGTCCTCTTAACCTCTGAAGTCCAAAGTCTTCTCGTCACGAGCCGTCTAATAGACAAGGAGAAAAGGTTCAAAAATAGAGACAAGGTTTTTATAACAGAACGGGGATAGAATTAAGCATAACTTTGAGAAAATAACAAAGTTAAAGAGAAAGCAAGAAATAGGCAAAATGGAAACATGCTAAACGTCCAGTTCTAACTAGGCTTGCGTCCTACAGTCAGCATTGCTCCGATACCACTCTGTCACACCCGGTTTTAAGGACAAAACCAGACATACACTATATGTGAAATAAAGAAGACAAATCTCACATATAGCCACAGATAAGTGTAATATCAAGAGACAAATGCTTAATATACATAACGCAATAGTATAAAATATACCTTAAAGAGCAACACAGCGGAAAGACAACTCCGAACACCGGGTGTAGACTTCACTCCAGGAACAAACTAACTGGTTGATCACAAGCCTAACAATTCCAGAATCTAACAGTCTAGTACCCTTCCTGAGATGTGGGAAATAGCAAGAGTGAGTCCATGTCGAACTCAGCAAATATAACACGGGGTTCATGAAGCTCAAATGGTTTGACACGGATTTACTGCAATAGCTTTTAGTAAGTCATCTTTTTAGCATTTGAGTAGCAACAAGTTTACCATAAGCCCAAATAACCTCATGATCATGTAAACGTGAATAACGTATAGCAAGAAACTATAATCATTAGTGAACATCAATATCATCAATGTTATCATTATCATCAGTGTTCATCATCTATTCTGTAAGGGTCCAAGGCCACTCGTAACCGTGAGCACGGCTGTTATAACAGTTTTACACTCTGCAGAGGTTGTACACTTTCACTGTGAGTCATGATTACCCATATGCCCGGGATCGCGACTCCCAAAACACTTCCAAGGTGAGCAGGCAGGGAATCACTATGAAGCCTTTCAAAGGTTCGTCTAACAAGTTAGGGCCGCTAGGTTTCAGAAGTCAGTCCGTGTGATACACCACGCAGGGATCCACAGTCTGCTTTACCCCATTTGCGCCACAAGGGTAACCTCTAACAAGCTAGAAAAGGTCCTCATACTGAGCTAAAGCCAGAGCCATATAGCCCTCACAGTTGTACTGTAAGTCCCGGATGTTCGCTTACAGATAAGTCCTTAAGGAGAGAAACTAGAGCACCATAAAAACAACCAAATATGCTCTAGCCCTCTTGAGCCATGTTGCTATAAAGCATCTTTTAAACGTTTATTGCATATACCATTAGTCAAGTTACAGATCATGGTTACTTATCTTGAGCACTAGCATAAATACTACCCAATGCAATGTCCCATGGGTGTCAAGGTACAAGATACAAAAACTAGGATATCCTTAGTGGTAACAAGGTAGACACATGCACATGAATTAAGTATATTAAGGGTGAATAGGAAACAAGGATGATCCCATGCTATACTTGCCTTAAATTGAGATCCTTTCTCTGATCCAAATCTTCAATTAATAGCTTCTTGAATCTCCACGTAAATCTCACCGACTGGACTTGATCAATAAATCACCACACACACATCGAGCAATCATACACGAAGCAAACAGTAAATAATAATTAGAACAGTACACCAAACATATAAAACAATATGTGAAAAGGTTTTAAAGATGTTCTACGCATTGCTACGAACACACAGACACGAAAAGCACGCTAATCGAAACTATGGTTGAAAAGATACATCTACCGAAAGATTTTATTGTATAAAACGGAAAATTATAGGTCTCATTTGTTTTGACTATATAAAATCATATATATAAGATAAAATACTTTTTATAGATATTCAAAAGTGACTTAGGCTAAATTACATTTAAATTTAGAAAACTAAAGGAAAAATCAATAATATTTTATTTATAAATCTAGTTGCACAGTTATTAATCAAATTAGATCTAAACTATGAAATTCCAGAGATTTTTATAAAGAAAACATTAATACCATTGCATAGTTCAGGTTGTTATAAATCCATTGCAATTTGAACGGACTAATTTGGAATTAAAACAAATAAGTTATGAATTAAACAAGATTTTCTTTAGTAAAATAATAGATTAAATCTAACATCGAATCTTAAAGGTAGAAAACCTAACCAACAGTAACACTAACAGTATAAAAAGTTTGTAAAACTCTTCTACACGTTGCTACGATCACATAGACGTAAAGATCACGAAATTCGGATTTAAAACATAAAAGTTATGAGTTTTCTAAGATTTCCTATAGATAAATAATTACTTTAATATAAACTCGAAAATAAATTAATTCAAACCTACTGTACAGTTGCATCATTAGATAGAGCTCACAAATATGAACCTAACGCAATTTGAATGGATCAAATCGGAGTTAAAATGAGCATTTTATGGCTAAAACAAAATCAGTGGCAAACTTGTAAATAAGCGAAAACGTATTTCTGAATTACCGCGATCAAATACGCTTTCAAAAGAATAAAACGGATTCGGATTTTACGTTATGGACTGCGGGTTCTATAATAGAAAAACACAGGGTCTCTTAAGCAAAATTGCCGGCCGAAAGGGTATCTTCTATCTTCGGCCGTTGGATTAGATTTGAACGGTTCAGATCTCATCTTGTGAGAAGGGGAGAGCCCCGCCGGCCGTCCATAGTTGCTCCACGGCGGCGCCATGGCCGGACACGGCCCGAGCTCACTGGAGTTCGACAAAACAGCAACTCCGGCCATCATTCGACAAATGGAAGGTACAGGGAGGGAGAGCGGGACATGGCGAGCTCACCTAGGGCAAAAGTGAAGCCGAGAATAGTCCCAGAGCGACTCGCGGCTTGAGATGGCGGATGACTTCGAACTGAAAAGATGCGGAGATGATGAGAAGGTGAAATCAACCGAGAAATTGAGGGGAAACATACTCGGTGGCTTCGTAAAGTCCACGCGAAGCTCAGCACGGTCTTACCGTGACAATGGAGCGGCGGAAACGGGGAAGCTCGAGCTCGGCGATGGCGTTAGGGTTGCGGCCGCTACTGCTCGAGATAACCAGTGGTGAGGGCTTGGAATGGGGCGGTAGGATGTAGGGCATCGACTTATATAGCCCCGGAGCTGCTCCAAATAAGGAAGAAAGGGATTAGGAGGCGGATTCGGGCGTCGGTGATTTTTGGAAGGCGTCGTTGCCGACGGCTTGAGGAAGGAGGCAGCCCTGACGCGCGGGCCCGTGATGTCAGCGAAACGCAGAGAGGAAAGGGGAAGCAGTCGCTCGCGCGCACGATTGGGCCTGCGGCGGCTCGGCCCAAGGCGAGGCGGGGAAGAGAACCGGGCGCCTGCGCTGACCACGGCTCGAAAAAGGCCGAGCGGGCGAAGAGGAGACGGGGAGAAAACAGGAGACAGCTAGGCCGATGGGCCAGATGCCAGGGAAGGGAAGGAAAACGTTTTCTTTTTCTTTTACAATTTTTTCAAGAAATTTTCATATAGATTTTGAATTTCTCTTTTGTATTTTATAAAAAATGCACACAATACAAAATATTATGCAGCAACATGAATGCTCAATTATGTTCCTACCCTTATATTTAATTTTAAATTTATAAAAAATTATTATTATTCTATAATTGCATGCTTCACAAAAATAAATATAAAAAAAACACATTTTCCCTATTTTTCTTTTCTTCAAATTTTAGGGTGTTACACAGTGCTTGGGCGACAAAATTTAGTAGACGTTTGGCGGCGTGTACGCGTGGATGTGTGGATGCATGTCCATGGAGCTAGAACCACACGCATCAAACAAACAAACAACGTTAGTTGCAAATACCATTGAAAAAAAAACAGAGAATTTGCTCCACTACCAGGACTAACTAGACCAACCCAAGGATGCGAATCGCAAAGACGAGCTGGAGCTTTGCGCCTCGATGGGCGACTTCTTGAGGCAGGTCCGCTTGAAGCAAAGCCGCTTAGCAGGAGGAGCAGCCTACGAGCCGAGCGGCCGCTGGCCGGCGAGCAGATCGGATGCGAGGGCGCGAGTTGCCTGGGAGCGCCGCCGATTGCGCGATTCGAGGGAGCGGCAGGGAACCCTAGAGAGAGAGAGGAAGGAGTGGGCGGTTGAGATAGCGACGGCGGCGGCAACAGCGGCGGCGGCGACAACAACGGCGGCGGCGGCAACAATAGCGGCGGAAAACAGGGCTAGCAGGCAGGCTGGACATATATATAGGGAGGAAGACTCTCCACCTTCACGTCAACTAGCGATATGGTGCTAATTGACGTTGCACCCTCCATCTTTACTAATAGGCCTCATTAATTATTAAAGCCCATTAGTAAATAAATGAATGGACATTTAAGATTATTGCACACAAGCTTTGGTGGAAAATAAGATATTTATTATTTTCGGAATTAATTAATTTCGTGGATAAAATAATTCTAGAAAAGTCCAGAATTATTATTTAAGCCGCGAAAAATACTCCGAAAGCTCCGAAAATTCGAGGGAATTTTCTAGAGACATTATGGAACATGAGGAACCCAAATAAAGTATTTGGAGCTTATGAAAAGATGGATGAAGAGATCAAGGAAAAAGATTAAGCTCACAGAAATTGGAATTTTGGATCCAGAAAATGCCAAAAAGTTTTCCGATGAGAAGTAAACGTCGTCCTATGGTATTTTGAAAAATAATAGCACTCACCAACACCAAAGACAAGCATCACACAAACACCACATTATTAAATTAATATGAAAAAGTTTAAAACCACAATTTCCTATATTTAATTAGCAACAACTTAACTTATCTAATAAATTTATTCAGATATTGAAATTATTTATTTTATTTAGTGTTTTCTAAGCACAACCCAAAATTGAAAATTTTAGGGTGTGACAATTCTACCCCACTTAACAAGAATCTCGTCCCGAGATTCGAAGAGACTAGGGAGAAAGATAAAGTTGATTTTGCAAATCTTCACGCTTCTCTGATCAACTCTTATCCAATGATAATGCCACAAGCTCATAACCAACTTTGTAAGGGTATCCTTTAGGCACTTACGATCCTTGTAGATGGTTTCAACAGTTTACCAACCCTAAGAAAAGATATCTGCGCTTGATAATGACTTTGCAACCATGTAGATAGCTGATGCTTCCAGATGACGAAAATAGAATGTATAAATCCTCCATCTTGTATCGTCTTTAGTTCGACAAACCCCCTTAAGAAGAGATCAATTGGAGAACACCAATGGATAGATTATATTTGTTTCTGATTGATAACTACCATCATGTCCTTCTATCATATCAAAGAGATTCATGAGCATATGCAAGAACAAGTAATCCTGCTCTTCCTCACGAGCAGAAAAACAGCAGTGCAGAAATACAGTTATAACTTGAGTTCTACGAATCCAATGATATTATAGCTTATACCGTTGGAAAGCTTATCTAATTTACTACAACTTCCTTATAGAACACTTCTCCAGATTCTGCAGTTAAGGTAGTTGAAAACTGTGCACAACAGAAACTATTCCAGGTTGCTGACAGCACAGATGCGTTGCCTTGTGATTTTCATAACTCCCAAACCATAATAGCTATCAGGGTGGTTCTTACGGTCAGAGAAAGATATTGAAGTCTACTATTGTCCAGAATTTATCCATGATTTTTGGGCATCCAAAAATAGAGATATAAGCTAAAGAAGACAGACTGTTCTAAAAAGACAGGATAAGGTAGGAACAAGATTCAGAGAGACTAGAGAGATCGATGACACTAATCTTCAAGTCTTCATGCTTCTTTGATTTGCGTTGATGAGATGTAAGACATAGATCAAGGATAGCCAAAAGATGACAAGAAAGATAAGGTTTGATCTTCAGTTCTTGGTACCTCGTCGCTTGAGATTGATGATGGTAACGGACACTACCCCACTTAACAAAGATTTTGTTCTACCTGGTAATGTCATTGAAGGCAACACTCTCTTTAAGGCTTGCTGCTAATGATAAGTTCTTCACTTAAAACTTACTAAACATACTTGATATGGGGGTGATGTCATCTAAGTTTTCATGAAACTAACTATAGACTTCCAACATCTCCTTCCTATGTCGTCTATGCTAACTTGTATAGAGTATGTTGAATTGAATGTTGAACTCCCAACTGATGATAGCTTTAAGTAAAGACCAGTCCTGACGAATACCCGAGCTTCTTGTAAACGATCCAACAAAGCACTGATCCCAAGCAAACAACACTAGCACTTGAGTAAACTTCCAATCATAAAGATAACCACTTCTTCCAAGTGAAGCACTAGGACATTCGAAACATTCATCTTGCAACACTCACAACTTTGCTACCCCCTTAAGAAAAAGAAACTAGGGGACACCAAAGTAACTTGCATTTCCTTTTATACTAGATAACCATAATCATCTCTAATGTAAGATTCCAAGGCAAATCAATGAGATTCAAAGATATCCAATGATATATTCACTTATACAAGATAAGGAGTAATGCAGAAAATTTCTGGGCGAATTCCAATTTTAGCAGTTCAGTAAATCTGACATATCTTGAGATACAAAGATCCAAATGAAGTGATCTTTACATGGTTGGAAAGCTTATGAAATTATCCACAACTTTTATTCACAACACTTTCCCAGATTCTGTCAATAAGTTAGTCAAAAACTGAACTTATCCAAAACTGTTCCAGAATTCCAGACTGTGCAGTAACCTCAACTTAGAACAGGTATATCTCTTAGCTCAAAATAGATAAAAAGATAAGTCCAGTGGGTTTGGAAAGATAAAGAAGTCTAGTTATTCCCAGTAAAATTTCATAAATTTCTCATGTCCATATCTTGAGATATAACAGAAACATTGCAGACTGCTATAGAAATCAGCATGCGGAGTATTACGTAAAACCTACCCCTCTTAACATGGATTGAGCTACTCCTCAAGACTTATACCTTCCGAGCCACCTTTGAAACACGAGAACAAGGCAACACACAAGCAATACATCAAGCAAAACAAGCACACATCAGGCAAAACAAAGCACCAATCACATCATCGGTACTACACGTGCTTCTTCAACAATGGTGGTCATTCTAAATGGCAGATTATAGACGATGAAAAGGCCATCAAACTTTTGAAAAAGGTGAGATCAGAAAACTTGTAGTAAAAACAATATAAAACAAAATCCAAGGGAGTAAGAAATAGTAGCTCAAAGGAAGCTATCAAGGAGAGGATACAACAGGACAAGGAAGAGGAAATAGTCAAAATCAATGAGTCAAAGGATGACAAAATAGTTTTATCATAAAATAAATTTTAGAATACGTCCAGTGCTACTTGGCATACGTCCTACAGTCAACACCGCTCTGATACCACTCTGTCACACCCGGTTTTCTAAAGAACAAAACCAGGCTAATCATATGTGTGCCCAGGAAGTCCACACATATGCCAGAATGAAAAAGTATCAGAAACAATGTTATTATATAACGTATACATAGCTATATTAACACTTACATCAGAGTATCGCGGAACGGTGACTAAATTTCAGGCTTCATTCTTCTCAGGGACGGCTGACTGGGGGTAACATATGCCTAGCACTTCTACTAGTCTTCTGGAAACTCCACTACACCTTTGTCCTTCTTCCGAGTAGCATCTTACTACACACTGGAGTGTGGGGGAAATAGCAAGAGTGAGTCCATGTCGAACTCAACAAGTACAACACAGGGTTCATGAGGCTCAAAAAGGCTAGACACTGTTTGACTGCGTTTAGCTTTTAATCATCATATAATTAGCAATTGAGTAGCATCAAGGTATTCCAATTCCCATTAATGAATCAATGATCAATTGTAATAAGGATAATGAATAGCATTAACATGAGCATAATAATAATCAACAGTAATTAAACATGATATAACAATGGTGATCATCTATCTGTAAATGTTCCAAGGCCGCCCGTATCCGTGGGCACGGCTAGTATACCAGTTTTTAACTCTGCGCAGAGGTGTACACTTTCACTGTGAGTCATGATTTCCAAATGCATGGGTTTGCAAGGCCCAGAACATTGAAAACCATATAAAGCCATTCAAAAGTTCGTCTAACAAGTTAGGGCCATTAGATTCACTCGGCAGGCAGATGTAGAACCCCCCTTCCCGGTGGCACAACAACCGCAGCCTATACACACTAGGCCAGGGGCTCGCACTACACCCAACGTGGCAAGCCATTCTTACGCCATTTAAGGTAACCACTAACAAGCTAGAAAAGGTCTCTTGAACAACTAAAGCCAGAGCCATATAGCCCTCACAGCTGTACTGTATGTCCCGGATGATCACGTACAGATAAGTCCTTATGGAGAGAAACTAGAGCAACAATATAACCCCTTGCTCTAGCCCCCTTTTCAACAGTAATAAAATCATCATTAAAGGTTGATTGCTTAATCCATTAATCAAAATTACAAGATCATTGTTCATGATTAAGCACTAGCAAAAGCTACCCAAATGCACAACCCATAGGTGACAAGGAAACAAGATATCAATAGCTAGGTTATAATCTCTATGGTTGTCAAGGAAGACACATGCATATGTATGATAATTTCAGTGAATAGGTAACAAGGATGGTCCCATGTTATACTTGCCTTGATCAAAGTTCTCCGATAGATACTGCTGGTCCGGCTCAAAATAATACTCCTAATCGTCGTAGTACTGCTCACCGTCTAAATTCGATCACCAAGCATCAACATACAAACATTCCGAGCAAACATACACGAAGCAAACAAAAGATACAATTAGAACAGTACACCAACAGTAGAAAAACATTTAGGAAAGCTTACAAAACTATTCTACACGTTACTACAATCACACAGACGTAAAGATCACGAAATTCGGATCTAAAACGTGAAAGTTATGAATTTTCTAAGATTTCCTATAGATAAATAATTACTTTAATATAAACTCGAAAATTAAACTTTTCAAACCTACTGTACAGTTACACTAACATATAGGGCTTGCAAATACAAACCTAACGCAACTTGAACGGGTCAAATCGGAGTTAAAACGTGGAAGATATGGCCTAAACAAGATTGTATGTGTATACATATTTCTATTGTATTTCGGGATTTGTTTTACTAAAGAAAAACGGCCACAAATCATACTCATGACATCATGTGATGTCATCAAGTTGCTGGCCTTCTCACGATAGTAGATCAAAAGAACCGATGACATTGCCATATTTTATTGCTCATATGGATTTGTTAATGCATCCGAGTTGTGCGCTCACCAGGAAACGTGACGGCTGAAGTGGCCGGCATGGTCGCAGCTGAAAGGGATGCCGATGCGTCCGTCCGGGCTTGCTTCTCGGCGTGCGGCGCTGGCCTGGAAAGAACTCGGCAGTGCTTGGGCGACAAAATTTAGTAGACGTTTGGCGGCGTGTACGCGTGGATGTGTGGATGCATGTCCATGGAGCTAGAACCACACGCATCAAACAAACAAACAACGTTAGTTGCAAATACCATTGAAAAAAAAACAGAGAATTTGCTCCACTACCAGGACTAACTAGACCAACCCAAGGATGCGAATCGCAAAGACGAGCTGGAGCTTTGCGCCTCGATGGGCGACTTCTTGAGGCAGGTCCGCTTGAAGCAAAGCCGCTTAGCAGGAGGAGCAGCCTACGAGCCGAGCGGCCGCTGGCCGGCGAGCAGATCGGATGCGAGGGCGCGAGTTGCCTGGGAGCGCCGCCGATTGCGCGATTCGAGGGAGCGGCAGGGAACCCTAGAGAGAGAGGAAGGAGTGGGCGGTTGAGATAGCGACGGCGGCGGCAACAGCGGCGGCGGCGACAACAACGGCGGCGGCGGCAACAATAGCGGCGGAAAACAGGGCTAGCAGGCAGGCTGGACATATATATAGGGAGGAAGACTCTCCACCTTCACGTCAACTAGCGATATGGTGCTAATTGACGTTGCACCCTCCATCTTTACTAATAGGCCTCATTAATTATTAAAGCCCATTAGTAAATAAATGAATGGACATTTAAGATTATTGCACACAAGCTTTGGTGGAAAATAAGATATTTATTATTTTCGGAATTAATTAATTTCGTGGATAAAATAATTCTAGAAAAGTCCAGAATTATTATTTAAGCCGCGAAAAATACTCCGAAAGCTCCGAAAATTCGAGGGAATTTTCTAGAGACATTATGGAACATGAGGAACCCAAATAAAGTATTTGGAGCTTATGAAAAGATGGATGAAGAGATCAAGGAAAAAGATTAAGCTCACAGAAATTGGAATTTTGGATCCAGAAAATGCCAAAAAGTTTTCCGATGAGAAGTAAACGTCGTCCTATGGTATTTTGAAAAATAATAGCACTCACCAACACCAAAGACAAGCATCACACAAACACCACATTATTAAATTAATATGAAAAAGTTTAAAACCACAATTTCCTATATTTAATTAGCAACAACTTAACTTATCTAATAAATTTATTCAGATATTGAAATTATTTATTTTATTTAGTGTTTTCTAAGCACAACCCAAAATTGAAAATTTTAGGGTGTGACAGTTGTGGGGGTTAAAACAAGTTTCCTAAATAAATTAAGTGCAAAAGCTTCGGACATAATATTGATCCCCACAACAGGATTATAGAGAGCGTTAAATTGATCAGAATTATAAGCACAGCGTATAGTTATAGAGGGTGTGTCCACTCGGATTACTTCAGAGGAAAGCTCTGACTCCTCTAACCATTCGCTACTCATAACCGAGATAAGCTCTCTCAATTGACGTTCACTTGGTAAACAAATGCTAAATTGGCCGTTTTGGGGTCGGTCTATAGAATGGTAGTTTGAAATGTTTCCAAAATCGGCAAAGAGATCGGATTCTATGTCTAGCATGAAATCAGATGGTAGAATTTCTTCCTTTTGTGGCTCAGAACCTGGGATAGCTAAAGTAGATGAAAAATTTGGCAGAGTGTCTACTTTGGCTTCTTAGGTTTTATCATGGAGGGCATTATCCATCTCAGCTTCTAGGATTCTATTCAAGATCCCCTTAGCTTCATCAGTAGGGATACGAAAGAAAGAACCTCTAGCCATAGTATGCAGCATTTGTTTATTATCTTTCTGAAGACCTCGAAAAAAGTGAAATAAAAGAACAGTGTCTTCAAGCAAAAGTTTTGGACCAGATTCTAAAAGATCAGAAAAACATTTCCAGGATTTCCCCAAAGTTTCATTATCTTTTTGTTTAAAAGATAGGACTTCGAGTCTAAGGTCACCAGTACGGTCAAGGGAATAAAAATCTAGACAAAAGTTGGCTCTTAAAACTCCCCATTCACCTTGCTGTTGACTTACCTTCTGACTATACCATCGTCTAGCTTCTCCTCTTAAAGAAAAAGGAAAAAGCTTCCAACGTAAAGTCTTATCAGAAATGCCTTCAATGCGAAGACAATCGCATGTCTGCTCAAAATCTCTAATATGAAGGTAAGGGTTTTCGTCTTCCTTTCCCGAAAAAGATAAATTTTGAATCATCGCAATCAACCTTGAACTTAACTTATACTGGGATGTTTGGATAGGCTGTGATGACTCCCATGGTAAAAGGTCAGTTGCTGAAGGTGTTGCGGCATCAAAGATAGATATAGAACCTTGGTTTTCCATTTTTGGTAAAAAGAAAAAGAAAGAATGAAAAAGATAAGAAAATAAAAAGTATGAATACAAGCTAGTAGTAAGACTCAAGGTTATCTCAGCAAACCGTCTTTCTCCTCGGCAACGGCGCCAGAAATGCTTGTTGATATTTAGTAACGCAATTAGGAAATAGGATCCGCAAGCGCACGGATATCGGTGAGCACTTCACCCTAGATGTTATCCTGGGTATCGTATTTATATTTTTACCTTTAGGAGAAAGAGTGCATCTGACTAACCAAATCTATTACTACTAACCTTTAGGCTACAACAACTATGATTCGATGTGAGTGATGTATAGAGAAGACTACAACCGCACTCTTCTTCTAACCTTGGTAAGGATGATCTACTGTTCTATTGGGGAGGTTTACGGAATCTAGACACCACAAAGGATGTTCAACCTGCACCTATAAACCCTATCGATCCTGCTAACGGGATATGGAATACAAAGGTAACTCGGAATTGTCACGTTCCTCGCTACTACCACGGTCCAGCTAGACGAGGGGATATCTATGAGTATCCTAGCTTAAACACCACGTTTACGCTAGAGATGATTACTCTAAACTCTACGCGAAGAGATCAAAGTAAACTCATAAACCAAAGAACAATAAAACAAAGAACTTACTAGAATTTAGAAGTCGAAATACTGAAGAATCCTGAGAACAAGCCTCGGGTTAGAAGAACTTGCTCCCGCAGGTACAACCTCGGAGTAGACACCGACAGGCCGGCTTCCTCCGATCTACACCTCCACTCTATCTCTCTCAATCTAGTAGAACTAATTCTACTTTCACATTGGATGCTAAGCCCTAAGAGGTGGGAACCCTAGAGGGAACCTCTCTCTCTAAACCCTAACTAGAGATATGCAACTGAATAATGAATTGGGGTCTTCTCCACCAGGGGTCAGGGGCCTTGCTTATATAGCCCTTTTGGATGAATCTGGACCGTCGGATCAAACCGACCTTCATCCTACGATTTTCCTTGATCCTCAAAGGCGGTGGAGCATAATCCGCGAGACTCGACCTGATTGGTCCCGGGGGCAGGGCGGGCGCCCTGTGTCCTGGCCCGTTACGGCTCCCGTTCGTTCCCGTGGCTTCTGGAATCTTCTAGATGTAAGATAATTACGTGTTCGGTTAATATCCCGTCATTAATCCGACATGTGGGCCTTTCTTCCGTATTTCCTGATAACCCCCTGCAGAAATAGATAAACAGCAAAACTCGTGGAATTCTGTTAGATCAAACCCTAATTCTAGGTGTTGCTTGCATATAGGTCCTTTTCTTTATTTATTTGATGGTTATAATTGATACTTAAGAACCGTCAACACGTGACCGGATGAAACCATACTGATTCTGATGTACAAGACTCAAGATGACTGTCTAAAGCCGGTCAGCCAAAATCTTAGTGATGAGTGTTGACGGTAGATAAGTGTCAATTTTAACCGTCAACGAAACATGAATAGGGGCCTAAACATAATTACCACTTAGATATAGGGAGTTTACTGATAGAATTCCACTAGTTTTGGTGAATGTCTATTTCTGCAGGGTTTTAGCTAAAAAGAACCAAGGAAGGCCCACATGTCAGGTTTACATAGAGACAAAAGGGCTACACATAACTTTTCTGGAATGTGGAAGGTACGAGAAGACTCTAGAAACAAACAGGAGGCGAAACGGGCACGAAAGTGGGGCGTCCACCCCTCTCCTTGGGTGCCCGCCCTAGTGGCAGAGCCAATTGGCTCCACCTCATGGATCGTGCCTCCATCGCCTTTGAGGATCAATAATAATCGTAGATCAAGGTCGGTTTGATCGGAGGGCTATGATGCTTCCTAGAGGGCTATATAAGCAAGGCCCCTGGCCCCTGGAGAAGGCATCCCTTAAACCCTAATTCATTATCTCCCAGCCGGGATCAGGGGAGAGGTGTCCCATGAAAGGATGACCTCTCTAGGGGATTAGGTCTAGCTTCTCCAATGTAGTAGATTAGTATCTTGGGAGAGAGGGTCGAGTTGGGATCTTGCTCAAGGTTCCAGATCTAGTCATGGAGGCTTGGTAAAGCCTTGTATCTTCACTTCAACATTCTGTAAGACTTATACTTATTCTCTTATTTACATGCATATGCTTACTTTGAATATATCTTTCTAGTTGAGTTTATCATTGCTTTTGTGTGCTAGTTCATAGAGCGCTTAGCCTAGGCTTTACCGGTTGGGCTAAGTAGCCGAGCCTCGTGTAAACGTGGTGTTTACACGATGCTCTGCTTATGAGTACACCCTGCTCCCAAGCTGTATGGTAGTTATGGGAGGTGACAACCCCGTCCATATCTATCGAGCAAGTTCTTAAATTATAGGACCATAGTCACGTCAGCAGAGGTATCCTTTGTGGTGCTCTCTCGTGTCTAGTGACGTCCCGAAGTGCATAAGATTGTGGTAAGTCTTAGCATAGTTGGGTATACCTTTTACCGTGTGATAAGAACATCATAGGAATCTACCTCACCCGTTGACCTCCCAAGTTAACTTGTTGCATATCTTTAGTGACCTATTTCATGTGTGTCATATTACATAAATCCTATCATTTCATATATCATTTACCCCTGCTATAGTCTAGTTGGTTTACTAGGTTAGTAGATACATGATGGTGAATTATCAGATTCTTTAACCCTTGTTTTCCTGTGGTAAAATATAAATAACGATACCTGGAATACTCCCGGTAAAATGCTACAATGGTATATTCTGTGCGCTTGCAGAATCCTTCATATTTTAGTTGCACTTAATTTATACCAACAAGCATTTTTGGTGCCGTTGTCGGGGAAGCAATTGGCGTAAAGATTTTGATAATGATCTTGATGTCTACTAAGTTAGTGTATCACTAGCTTTAGTAGGATTAACCTTGTTCTGTTGAGTGTGGAATAGACAGGACAAAAGATGTCGTTTCGACCTTCCGACAAGCTTCCACAAGACACATTGAAGAACCTAGGGTGCCTGAACATTCATGATTCATCAACATTGGAACCTTGCATTCTCATAGGTTTGTGTATACATATATATTATTCTTACCATGTGCAGATTGGAGAAAAAGGTCGTCGTCACAAGAATTCAAATCACATCTTAAGTGACGAACATGGATGTTGCACTACTCACAAATCCCAAATTGTGAGTCATGGTAAGTTTGAGCAATAAAGGTGAGATAGTCTTGCTCATGGACTTTAAAATTGATGAGTAGTTATCTTTTAAATTCTTGTATCTCACAACATGTTTGCTTTCAACAATTCATGTATTCACTCCATTTAGTTTATAATTGTCACACCCATTTATCGACCAAATGGAATGCTTACCCTTATGTGCGCCCAGAGATCAATCTCACACATAAGTTCACAAATTATAACAGAAGTATCATGGCAAATGTTATTACATCACGATATTTAAACACTTAGTCTTAACACAAATGTAGCGGAAGTATAAATAAAAATCTCTCGTGGTAGCTCCAGTCACAGGTACATTGACTGGTTGACAGCAAGACTAGTAATCCTCAGGGAAGTAGGCGTAGTAGTCGCTATTACCTCCATCTGTTACCCATCCGGGATTTTTATCCAAATAAGAGAAATAAACAAGCGTAAGTACATCTCGTACTCAACAAGTGTAACATGGGGTTCATGAGGCTCAAAAAGGCATAATCATTGGTTTATCAGCATGTAGCTTTTAGTTAACATGATTTTAGCATATCAATAGCATCAATAGGTCTCAATGTAAACAATAAACATATGATCCATGTGAAATGATTAATGAATAGCAAAAACATAACATAAACAATTAATCAACTATTCCATAAGGGTCCAAGGCCACTCGTGACCGTGAGCACGGCTGTTATAACAGTTCTACACTCTGCAGAGGTTGTACACTTTCACTGTGAGTCGCGTTACCCAAATGCCCGGGTTAATTACTCCCAAAACACTACCAAGGTGAGCAGGCAGGGTAAACACTATGAAGTCTTTCGAAGGTTCGTCTAACAAGTTAGGGCCATTAGATTCACTCGGCAAACAGATGTAGAGCCCCCCTTCCAAATGGCACAATAACCCGTAGCCTATACACATAAGGACAGAGGCCGCACTATATCCGATTCGTCAAGCCATTCTTACGCCAAAAAGGTTACCTCTAACAAGCTAGAAAAGGTCCTTCTATATGACTAAAGCCAGAGCCACATAGCCCCCACAGTTGTACTGTAAATCCCGGATTGTCGCTTATAGATGAGTCCTAATGGAGAGCAATTAGAGCATCAAAAGTAACACACATGCTCTAATCCCCTTTAAACAATAATCAAAATCATATTTTAATGTTTATTGCATATTCCTCTAATCAATTTACATGATCATAGTCCATGTTTAAGCACTAGCCATACTAATCAATGCATCATAATGGGTACCAAGGTATAGGATCAATCGCTAAGTCATCCTTAACAAGGAATAAATGCACAATGATATTAATTGCATAAGGTGAATAGGACAACAAGGACAATCCCATGCTATACTTGCCTTGCTCAAACTGGTCCTGAAGATCTTGCTCGTAGTAAGGCTCTTGATCTCCAACGAATTGCTCACCGTCTATACTCGATCAACCATTATCAACAACACACATCCAGAGGCAATCATGCATAGACAAACAAGGCTATAATTAGAACAATACACCAACAGTAAGAAAATAAGATAAAAAGTCTTTAAAACGAATCTACAACTCGCTAGGATCACACAGACGCGAAGATCACGAAAAACGGAGCTAAAACGACAAAGTTATGAATTTCCAAAGATTTCCTATAGAAAAAATAAATACTTTAATTAAAACTCGAAAATAAATTAATCCAAACCTACTGTACAGTTGTATCATTAGATAGAGCTCGCAAATATGAATCTAACGCAATTTGAATGGATCAAATCGGAGTTAAAACGAAGATTCTACGGCTAAAACAAACTGAGTGGCAAAACTGTAAATATGAGAAAGCGTATTTTTCTTTTTCCGAAACGAATTACGTTTTTATTTAATCAAAACGTATTTTCCCGGTTTACGCTTTGGACCGCGGGTTAGATAATTGAAAACCCCAGGGGCTCTTTAACAAAATCACCAGCGAACCGTTATCTTCTAATATGAGCCGTCCGATTCAAAACGAACGGACCAGATCGATCGGGGGAGGGGACGGGCGGCGCTCCGGCCGGAATAGGGCCCGACGGCGACCCTCCGCGGCGGCGCCATGGCCGGATCATGCCAAAACTCGCCACGGTACACGAAATCGCGAAGCAAGAGTACCGGTCGGTAGATAACTTCAACGCGATCTTACCTAGGGCAAACTCGTGGCCGGAGATGAAGCAATGAGCTCGCACGGCTCGAAGGGGCGGATGGTGGAGGCGGTGCTTCGGGTGTAGCCGCCCCGAGGCGATATAGCTGCGGTTTAGGGTTGGATGTGGAGCGGGGAGGGACTACGGTTCCGTTTTTATAGTCCGGAGGCACCGCTATAGAAGGAAAAGGGAAGATTTGAAGATCAAATCGGATCGGGAGAGAGGGAAGGCGGTGTCGGCCGGAGGAAGAAGAAAGGAAGGCGAAAACGGGTCACTGACCAGTGGGACCCACGCGTCAGCGACACAGTGCGGGACGCAGGCCGTGCGCGTGCGAGTCGGGCTTAGCAGGTCGCTGGCCGGGCTCGGCCCAGAAGGAATGCGGGCGCGCGGGGGAGAAGAGCTGGGCCGCTGCTGGCGGGCCGAGCTCTGGCTGAGAAAGGAAAGCGGCCCGGTAAGAAAGTAAATTCCTTTTCTTTTTCTTTTTCTAATTTTTCAAATCCATTTTTCAAATGATTTTCAAATCAAATTTGAATTTGATTTAAACCACTCAATACAAAACTCCAAATGCAGCAGCATGAATGCTCAATCATGTTTCTACCCTTATATTTGATTTTAAATTTATAAAATTATTCTTATTCTAAAGTTGCATGCTTCACAAAAATAAATATAAAAAATCACATTTTTCCTATTTTTCTTCTCTTCAAATTTTAGGGTGTTACAATAATGTTTTCTCATCCATTGCATGATTACATGATTAGTTCCTTGCATATAATCCATGTTGCCTGCATCTTTATATATATATATATATATATATATATATATATATATATATATATATATATATATATATATATACACACACAAAATAAGTTATTTTGTAGCCACCTCTATTTACGATAATTTTATATACTAATTTACGACAATGTCAGTATATATTTATGATAGTTGAATTACTATAACACATGGGGATATTTACCATAATGTTATAGTAAATCACATAGTAAGGAGTTACTATAATATCATAAATTAGCATAGCATTATCGTAACTCAAAGTGGCTACAGAATAAGTTATTTTGTAGCTAGCTACAGGGTAGTAGTTCTATATATATATATATATATAAAATTCTCACCATGATCATGCTCTTTCATCTCTACTTGAGTAAAATCTCTATAGTGCTTTCATGCTACCTTTGTTTGCTAAAGTATATTTCGGTTTGGAAGTACTAGCTATATTTCTAGAGGCTTTTAAATTAAGCGTGGTGCTTAGGTTAAATAGCCTTCCTTAATCCAATTAGACATGGAGTCTAGTTTGGTTATTGAACTAAAATTGTGCTTTAGTAGATATTAGTTATTTTGTTGGACTAACCCCTGCAGAAAATTCACAAATCCAATTTGGGAAAGTCAAGAGAAGAACTCACATGAGAGGTGAAGCAAGGCATATGATGAACTCCAGCAACTTCACACAAAAGACACAGCTCATTCATCGTCCAAGAAAGAATTGTAAGTATCAAATATCATTCACATTGTCTTTTGCTGCATGTTACCTTTGCCTTGAACCATGTTAAAGTGCCATAAAAAAGTTTTTAGAAAACATGATAAATAAATCCTATGCTAAAGTAACTCGAAAACCATCTCTTTGTTAGCATAGATGAAATTCAAATAGAGAGTGGATAATAGCCCATAGTTTGAAATTGTTGCAATCCTTCAGGTATGTGTCCACTAACATTTTGTAGGAAAGAACCTACGATGTGCCTATTCATGATTTGTCATGAACCTGCCAAATCACCACTTCAATGATGGAACAAAGAAGGAGACAAGAGTGCCACAAGAAGGATCAACATCTTGAACTCACTCAAAAGAAGTGGATGAACAAGGTGACAAGCTATGAGCAAACTTGAAGACATCATAGCCTTGAGCTCAAAACTCAAGCTAGGATGCCGATGAGGAGCAGGGCGTAACTGACCTCATTTTAGCCAACCAAAGACCTGCTCTCATTGTTCTTGAAGACACCATCTTGCACGTCAGTGGCGAGGACAAGGATGACATGATAGCATGCATCCTTATGTCAACCAATCACCAATCAAGGGTTGACTACCGACCAAGCCTTGAAATACCATGACTATGGTTGCAAGATGATGTTCCTAAGCCATTGGAGATGAAGCTTGCATACAAATATTAAGGAAACGCCTTCCTTGATCATCAAGACAGATGGCGTATCATTAACTGAACAACTCTTTGCCATGCCACTAGAAGACAAAGACCATCAAGGAAGAACTCGAGTCTACATCTCCAATGTTCATCAATTTGTCAACCAAGACTAAACAAAAATCAAGAATGGTTGATAAAAGAAGATCATGCAACTATCTGTATCCTCATCTCCTGGATTGGACAATCCAAAGAAAAGCAAAATGCAAAAGAGAGATCTTTGCTCAACGGACCTAGAATCAAGAGCCCTCTCCGACAGATTGAAGAACATAGGACGAAGTATCTAGGACATGGAGTTATAACATACTTTGAGGGATGATTCAACACTCACACTTGGCTTCAAGTGACGAGCGATAGCAAGGCTCAAGCTTGGGGGAAAATGTCCACCGACTCCTCTAATGATGATCCATCAATGCTCTTCCTCTTCTCAAGCCCTCGTTGCTCTAGCACGCTGGTTTGCAATCTCTTCACTCATAATTACTTTCTCTCTATAAGTTCGAATGTTTCTATAGATAGCATATATGCAAATCAAACTTAAGACAAAGTAAAATCAATCTTTGAGAGAAGAAGTAATGGTGAGTAAATGTTCTATGCTAATTAAAATGTTCAAACCAACTTTTTTGTAGCATAGAAAATGACCTTTAGCTCTATGAACAACACTACCCTTTTCATTGTTTGTACATTCCTTCGGGTATGTGTTGTCCACTAATCCTCTGCAGAGAAGAAACAATAAGTGGAGCCAAAGGTCTGGACATAATGAAAAAAGAGAAGAGGAAGGAGAAAGAGGAAGTGTAAATCTAGAGGACCATGAACAAGTCAAGGAGAGAGGTAAATCGAGCAAGACAAACTCCAAGAAGAAGGAAAGGACCACTAGAAGGATCTACTCTTCATCATAGTGTGCTCCAGTGATAAAGGTAACATCCTAAGGTAAGTGGTAAATATTTAAAAAGCTTTCCTTAACTCTGGTATGCACATAAAGAAAAGAATAAACATGTTCGAGTTACAACTTGCTTGATTCAGTCGGACTAAACATGTCTTATTTCTTAAGCTTGTTCATAACATCGCTATCTTGATTTCATAGACATAATTAAATGAGCTAAATGTTGCATCTTTGGGAGATGAATGTATTAATCCTAAAAAAGTTTGATACATAAATGTAAAGTTGACAATTCTTCCATTGGTTAAGCAATTCCACTCTTTTTGACAAAAGTATTTAAATGCTACATTCATGCTCATCCTTCTGATCTTGCCACCCATAAAATAAACAACACACATCAATCTCATCATGATCAATGTGTCTAAGGTTAAAGAAGAATAAATAGGGTTATAGTTCTGTTGGTGTTTTTCCACCAACAGGACCTATGCACTTGATCTCTACCTTGTCTTTGCAAGCAGGACACACTTCAAGAAAAATGAAGGGGAATTAGTTGATTTCCCAAACCCTACAAAGGTGCAGTTATCAAGGTCTCTACCTTTGGGATCAGATGATGCACCTAAGGAGTGAACATACCGAGAAGTCCTGTTTGGAGGACGTAAATCACTGAACCCTCACCAGGGAGGTAAACTTGGTAGTTATCCATATTTCTCTTTCTGGCATTGCATTCTCATTAAGCATATCTACTTTCCCACATTATCATAATCAATTTAGGTTGCATATTCACTTTGCTAGATCTGCATTAGAAAAGAAAATAAATATGTCTTGCATTGCATCTTAAACTACTAAGCCCCATGTGAATAAATTTGTGGCATGAAACCCATAAGTCTATTTGTTGTGGTGGCATAAAAATAAAATAAATTTACATTCATCATTCTTTATAATTTCTTGCATAGTGTAAAAGTACAAAAATATTGCTACAGAGATCCTGCTAGAAAGATACATATTTTAAGAGGTTCTAGATGTTCAAGGCTTAGAGGTTTATCACTAACACTTAATCAAGTTCCACAAGCTTTGTTGTCTATTTGAGCTTCATAGAATTTGAAGGATCAAGGTAAGCAAAAAGACAGAAGGACAATCTGTCCCCTATTGGAGTGCTGTCTCAACAATCATCATCATGAGCACTCTGATGAGGGGAGTACAGCTTCACTGTCTACCAGCTTCATCAAACAAGACTATATCAACATCTAGCTTGGGGGAGAGCATCCCCCATGTATCTAGCTAAGTGTTTTCTTACCTTTCTATTTACTTATATATTTATTGTCACACCCATTTATCGACCAAATGGAATGCTTACCCTTATGTGCGCCCAGAGATCAATCACACATAAGTTCACAAATTATAACAGAAGTATCATGGCAAATGTTATTACATCACGATAATTAAACACTTAGTCTTAACACAAATGTAGCGGAAGTATAAATAAAAATCTCTCTCGTGGTAGCTCCAGTCACAGGTACATTGACTGGTTGACAGCAAGACTAGTACTCCTCAGGGAAGTAGGCGTAGTAGTCGCTATTACCTCCATCTGTTACCCATCCGGGATTTTTATCCAAATAAGAGAAATAAACAAGCGTAAGTACATCTCGCACTCAACAAGTGTAACATGGGGTTCATGAGGCTCAAAAAGGCATAATCATTGGTTTATCAGCATGTAGCTTTTAGTTATCATAATTTTAGCATATCAATAGCATCAATAGGTCTCAATGTAAACAATAAACATATGATCCATGTGAAATGATTAATGAATAGCAAAAACATAAACATAAACAATTATTCAACTATTCCATAAGGGTCCAAGGCCACTCGTGACCGTGAGCACGACTGTTATAACAGTTCTACACTCTGCAGAGGTTGTACACTTTCACTGTGAGTCGTGTTACCCAAATGCCCGGGTTAATTACTCCCAAAACACTACCAAGGTGAGTAGGCAGGGTAAACACTATGAAGTCTTTCGAAGGTTCGTCTAACAAGTTAGGGCCATTAGATTCACTCGGCAAACAGATGTAGAGCCCCCCTTCCAAATGGCACAATAACCCGCAGCCTATACACATAAGGACAGAGGCCGCACTATACCCGATTCGTCAAGCCATTCTTACGCCAAAAAGGTTACCTCTAACAAGCTAGAAAAGGTCCTTCTATATGACTAAAGCCAGAGCCATATAGCCCCCACAGTTGTACTGTAAATCCCGGATTGTCGCTTATAGATGAGTCCTTATGGAGAGCAATTAGAGCATCAAAAGCAACACACATGCTCTAATCCCCTTTATACAATAATCAAAATCATATTTTAATGTTTATTGCATATTCCTCTAATCAATTTACATGATCATAGTCCATGATTAAGCACTAGCCATACTAATCAATGCATCATAATGGGTACCAAGGTATAGGATCAATCGCTAAGTCATCCTTAACAAGGAATAAATGCATAATGACTTTAATTGCATAAGGTGGATAGGACAACAAGGATAATCCCATGCTATACTTGCCTTGCTCAAACTGGTCCTGAAGATCTTGCTCGTAGTAAGGCTCTTGATCTCCAACGAATTGCTCACCGTCTATACTCGATCAACCATTATCAACAACACACATCCAGAGGCAATCATGCATAGACAAACAAGGCTATAATTAGAACAATACACCAACAGTAAGAAAATAAGATAAAAAGTCTTTAAAACGAATCTACAACTCGCTAGGATCACACAGACGCGAAGATCACGAAAAACAGAGCTAAAACGACAAAGTTATGAATTTCCAAAGATTTCCTATAGAAAAATAAATACTTTAATTAAAACTCGAAAATAAATTAATCTAAACCTACTGTACAGTTACATCATTAGATAGAGCTCGCAAATATGAACCTAACGCAATTTGAATGGATCAAATCGGAGTTAAAACGAAGATTCTACGGCTAAAACAATCTGAGTGGCAAAACTATAAATATGAGAAAGCGTATTTTTCTTTTTCTGAAACGAATTACGTTTTCAATTAATCAAAGCGTATTTTTCCGTTTTACGTTTTGGACCGTGGGTTACAAACTCAAAAACCTCAGGGGCTCTTTTGCAAGATTACCAGCGAACCGGTACCATTAAATAAGATCCGTCCGATTCAAAATGAACGGACGAGATTGAATCGGGGAGAGAGAGAAAGAGAGAGCCGGCGGCCACAGTGATTCCGACGGCGGCGCCATGGCCGGATGAAGCCCGAGCTCGCCGGAGCTTGCGAAGAGGACCCTCCCGAGCGTCATTCACCAAACCGACAACACCAAAAGGAAGAGCGCATCAATGCGACCTTACCCCGCGCGAAAACGAGACCGGGGAGCAACCGGAGGGCGGCGGCTAGCTCGGCAAGGCGGCGGTGGAGGCGGAGCTTCGACGGTGGCTCTCCCGGGATGTCGAGGCTAGGGTTTTAGGGCTCAATGAGGAGCGGGGAGGCTCGGGGTTCCGTTTTATAGCTCCTAGACATCACCGGTTATGGAAAGGAGGAAGATTTGGAAGGGATTTCGGATCACCGAACCGGGAAAGGGAGAGAAGGCGGCGTTCGTCGATGGAAGGAACCGGAGGAAGAAGAAGGGAAAGGGGAAAGGGACGCTGACAGGTGGGACCCACGCGTCAGCGACACCGGCGGAACGCGAGCCGCGCGTGCGGGAGACAGGCTGGCGGGCCGCTGGCCGGCTCGGCCCAAAAGACGCGGCGCGCGGGGAGAGGAGAGAAGCTGGGCCGCCGAAGCAGGCCGGAAAGCTGGGCTGCTGGAGGAATGCGGCCCGGTAAGTAAATTCCTTTTCTTTTTCTTTTCCAATTTTTCAAATCCATTTTTCAAATGATTTTCAAATCAAATTTGAATTTGATTTAAACCACTCAACACAAAACTCCAAATGCAGCAGCATGAATGCTCAATCATGTTTCTACCCTTATATTTGATTTTAAATTTATAAAATTATTCTTATTCTATAGTTGCATGCTTCACCAAAAATAAATATAAAAATCACATTTTCCCTATTTTTCTTTTCTTCAAATTTTAGGGTGTTACAATTCTACCCCCCTTAAAATGAATCTCGTCCCGAGATTCGACCGATGCTTACTCAAACAGTTGCGGGTAGGTTTTTCTCAGATCCTCTTCTCGTTCCCAAGTAGCCTCTTCTGCGGTATACCGATTCCACTGTACTTTACACATTTTGATTGTTCTACTTCTTGTGACTCTGTCCGCAGTCTCCAAAATCTTAACCGGAAACTCCTCATATGTAAGATCCTCCTTAACAGTGAGTTCTTCTATCGGAATCTGTTCTTCTGGTACTCGTAAACATTTCTTCAATTGTGACACATGGAACACATCATGTACACCTGCCAGACTCTCGGGTAATTCCAATTGATAAGCCACTTCACCACGTCTCTCTATAATCTTGAAAGGTCCAATATATCTTGGTGCCAATTTACCCTTCATGTTAAATCTCTTCACACTTCTCATGGGTGACACTTTCAAGTAGACATAATCTCCTACCTCATAAATCAACTCTCTTCTGCGAGTATCAGCATAACTTTTCTGTCTAGACTGGGCTATTTTTAGATTACCTCTAATCATTCTCACTTTCTTTTCAGCATCCTTTAATACATCAGGTCCAAACACTTGACTCTCCCCTGTCTGATTCCAGAACAACGGGGTCCTACACTTTCGTCCATACAGAGCCTCAAACGGTGCCATTTGAAGACTCTTCTGATAACTATTGTTATAAGAGAACTCTGCGTATGGCAAACTCTTATCCCAGCTAGTACCATATTGTAGAGCACAAGCTCTCAACATATCTTCCAATATCTGATTAATTCTCTCAGTTTGACCATCTGTCTGAGGATGATAAGCTGTACTAAAATTTAGTTTGGTCCCCAATGATTCATGTATCTTTTGCCAATAATGAGAGGTAAACTGAGTACCTCGATCAGACACAATCTTCTTAGGAACTCCATGTAAACTCACTATTCTTTCCATATACAACTCTGCCAGTTTCGCACTGCTATATGTAGTCTTCACAGGCAGAAAATGAGCAACCTTAGCCAGACGATCCACTATCACCCAGATTGAATCATATCCTCTTTGAGTCCGTGGTAACCCAACTATAAAATCCATACCAACCTCTTCCCATTTCCACTCGGGTATCTGCATAGGTTGTAACAATCCTGCAGGTCTCTGATGTTCCGCTTTCACCCTTTGACAAGTGTCACACAAGGCAACATACTCAGCTACGTCTCTCTTTAAACCATACCACCAATATTTCTCTTTCAGATCTAAGTACATCTTAGTACTCCCCGGATGTATGGAATAAGCTGACTCATGAGCTTCACGCAGAATTGCCATTCGGATATCCTTATCTTCGGGCACACACAACCTTTTCCCAAACCATAGCGTACCATTTTCATCCTTACGGAATCCTGGAGATTTTCCTTTTGCTATGTTTTCAGCTATCTCTCTCAACTTTTCATCCTTCTGCTGACCTTTACGGATTTCTTGCTCCAGAGTAGGTTCTAGTACTAGTTCCACTGCATTGGTAGTAAATCCCAAGTTCAGATGCTTGCACTCAGCACACAATTCCTTTGGCATAGGCATTACTTGTATTTCATTTGCATAACTTTTCCTACTAAGAGCATCAGCAACAACGTTGGCCTTTCCGGGATGATAATGCACTTCTAGATCATAGTCTTTTATCAACTCCAACCATCTACGCTACCTCAAGTTCAGATCCGTTTGAGTGAAGATATACTTGAGACTCTTGTGATCAGTGTATATATCACTCTTGTGTCCAATCAAATAATGTCTCCATATCTTTAATGCATGAACTACTGCAGCTAATTCCAAGTCATGAGTAGGGTAATTTAACTCATGCTTCCTTAACTGCCTCGATGCATATGCCACAACTCTACCTTCTTGCATCAGAACACATCCCAATCCCAATCGAGATGCATCACAATAGATAGAGAAAGGTTTATTCAGATCTGGCAAAACTAAGACGGGTGCAGTAGTCAATCTTTTCTTTAATTCCTCAAAATTAGCCTGACACTTCTCGGACCACACAAACTTGGCATTCTTCTCCAACAATGCAGTCATTGGTTTTGCAAGCTTGGAAAATCCCTCTATAAATCTCCTATAATAACCAGCCAATCCCAAAAAGCTACGGATCTCACTTGCATTAATAGGTGGTTTCCAGTTCAATACATCTTTCACCTTGCCAGGATCTACTGATATTCCTCCATTTGAAACGATGTGACCCAGAAAAGAAACTTCCTTCAGCCAATACTCACATTTACTCCTTTTTGCATATAGTTGGTGTTCTCTGAGCTTCTGCAAGACCAACCTCAAATGTTCAGCATGTTCTTCCTTCGTCTTGGAAAACACCAGTATATCATCAATGAATACCACTACAAACTTGTCCAGATATTCCATGAACACTTTATTCATTAAATACATGAAGTATGCAGGAGCATTAGTCAAACCAAAGGACATCACTGTATACTCATATAACCCATAACGTGTGGTAAATGCTGTCTTGGGTATATCCCTGGCACGAATCTTCAATTGATGATATCCAGAGCGAAGATCAATCTTAGAGAATACACAAGCTCCTCTCAACTGATCAAACAGGTCATCAATTCTAGGCAATGGGTACTTGTTCTTAATAGTAACCTCATTAAGAGATCGATAATCTACACACATCCTCTGAGTTCCATCTTTCTTATCCACAAAAATCACTGGTGCACCCCATGGTGAAGAACTAGGACGAATAAAACCCTTATCCTGCAACTCCTTAATTTGTTTCTTAAGTTCTTCTAATTCATTTACTCCCATTCTATATGGACGCTTAGCTATAGGTGCAGTTCTAGGTAATAATTCAATAATAAATTCAATGTCACGGTCTGGTGGCATACCTGGCAATTCCTCCGGAAACACATCTGGGAACTCCTCCACAACTGGATCCTCCTGATTGGCACCATCATTGAGCTGGTTCACTGTAGCGGTCTCTTGTTTTTGCACTTTGACTTCAACCCTGATCCTATCACCCTTTGGTGTTGTCAGCACAACTGATTTGTCCTTACACTGAATCGCTGCTTGTTGTTGCATCATCCAATCCATTCCCAGTATAAGATCAATCCCAGCTGTCCTCAATACTATAGGACTAACTGTAAACTCTACCCCCCTTAAGTTGAGACTAATGGGAAGACAGCGATAAGATGCTGGCATGCTTCCACCAGGTGAGTTTACTAAGATAGGGTTCTTCATGGCACACAAATGGATTCTATGTATTCTAACAAATGATTGTGATATGAAAGAATGTGATGCTCCAGAATCAAAAAGAACAGTGGCAGGGGTAGAGTGAACATCGAACGTACCAAGCATAACTTCTGGCTCCTCCACTGCAGTTTCCTGGGACAAGTGATTCACCCTTCCCGAGTTAAGTGCGAGCTTCTGGTGGCTGCTCTGTCTCTGGGGAGTCTGCTGGTTAGGCTTCTCCGGGCAGTTGTAAGACAAGTGACCTTCTTTTCCACAACGGAAACACCTGTTGGGAGTATTGGGAGCACTGGTCTTTGTAGGAGTGTTGTTGGAAGGACCCTGGCGCTGCACTTGATTCCCATTCTGCTGTGGTGGACGTTGGTTGCTACTCTGTGGCTGAAATGGGGGACGTTGAGGGAACTGTCCACGGAATGGGGCCTGACCACGATTCCACTGTCCAGAAGGAGGTCTCTGCTGAGTATTCTGTTGAAAACCAGTGCGTGGACGGGTGTTGCTATTGGAGGCTTGTCCCTGTAACCTCTTCCTTTTAGCATCCATCTCTTTGCGCTTGTTATCCACCACGATAGTGCGGTTCACAAGCGTCTGGAAGTTGGGATAGGTATTGGACATCAACTGCAACTGTAGTCCATCATATAATCCCTTCAAGAAGCGGCGCTGCTTATCATTGTCATTGACCACCTCATGTGGAGCATATCGTGACAATTGAGCAAACTTGTCACGGTACTCAGCTACAGTCATTGACCCTTGGGTCAGGTTCCTGAATTCCTCCGCCTTCAATTCTATCATCCCTTCAGGTATATGGTAAGCCCTGAAGTTCTCTCTAAACTCCTGCCAGGTGACTGCAGGAGCATTAGCAGGACGACCATACTCATATGACTCCCACCAATCTTGAGCTTCTCCCTGAAGTTGCCCAGAAGCGAACAACACCTTCTGTCGGTCATCACATTGTGCAATGGTAAGTTGTTTCTCCACAGCACGAAGCCAATCATCGGCCTCCAAAGGATCAGCAGCATGTGTAAACACTGGGGGACGACCCTTCAAAAATTCACCACGCTTATCACGTGGTTGAGCCCCAGCAACTGGCTGATTCTGCTGATTCTGCTGATTCTGCACCAGTTGTTGCATCAACTGTGTCTGTACTGCTAGCAATTGCTCGATAGTTGGTGGCGGTGGTGGTGGTGGATTTGGGGGAATGTTTCCACGACCTCTGCCTCTTCCTCTTCCGGCCATCTGCCACCCATAAACATGCAAACTTTAAGAAATCCAGGTTATCAACCACTTATAAGATTAAGAATGAGATCTGAAAGTTTTCTGGACGAGTAGCAATATTGACAGTTCAGTATTTCAATCATATCTCGGGCTACAGAAGTCCAAAAGAGGCGTGCTTTATATGGTTGGAAAGCTTATGAAATTATCCACAATTTCTATTCAGACCTGAAGACCAGATTCTGTCGTTAAGTCTATGAAAAATAAGGCGTAACAGAAACTGTTCCAGATTCCAGACTGTGCAGAAACTTTAACTTGTGAAAATTATATCTCTCGAACCAGATTAGATAAAAAGGTGATTCCAGTGGCATTTGAAAGATGCTTGAGTCTAGTTTCTCTCATAACAATTTCATAAATATTGCACGAACCGTTTTTAAACTATAGCAGAAACATTAGAGACTGCTCCAGAAAACAGCAAGGACAGAAACGAGATAATATCAAACCCAACTATTATTCCTTGACTATTAAACTTATTATTCTTAATAATGGAACTTGTAGACATGCCTACAAGTCTAGACACTCAAACAAAGATCCAACTCACACATAAGCATAATAATAAAGCAACTAGCACACCAAGGTTCAAACCATACGACAGACTCGACTGACTCGACTGACGTTACTAAGATCGTTCTTATTACATAAAGGACTCCTACTTCCTAAGGAAGTGGCTCATGCTCTAATGTCTCATAGATCTTGGGCATGCCTTGGTTTGCTCGTAGCTCATCAATGGTTGCTTGGCATCTCTTGATAGTTTTCCCTTGTGTCCTCACCATCTCTTCTAGTTGCAGCTTCCTGTCCATCATGTCATAGACAAAGTTCACCATCACCCGAGGTAGTGGCTCTAGCTGCACTAGATCTGTCATAGCCCATCCAAGCTCGGGGTGTGCACGAGGAAGGAAGCGATGAATGTCATGCTTCATGAGGTTAAAGCGAAGATAGCGAAGACCCATACATGCTTCAAAAGCAGCATCTTCAATGCTATCCTCTATGGTAGCTCGATGTCCCACATGAGAGAACATCCTGTCCAGCTGATATGCCCCCTTGTCTTGCTTGTGTGCAAAGATGCTTGCCCTTGCCTTCCAGTACGTGCTCTCCAGTGGATGAGTGTACTCCCAGCAGACGTACTCCACAGCTGGATGCCAATCCGCGAAGTAAGCAGTGAGCATCCCCACTAGGCGAATATGAGAGACAGCATCCCCTCCATTCCTGTGGTAGATCCTCACAGTCCACCCCATTGGAGGAGGTGGCATATCTTCAGGAGCTTCATGTGGTGGAGACGGGGGTTGTACTCCTCCATTAGCTTCCTCCTCACCATCTTCAATCTCAACGATTTCTGGATCTTCTTCAGGCTCAGTCTCTTCCTGGGGAGGTGCTGGTGCTTGGACTGGTGCTACAGGGGTCTTCTCTTGTTCCTGAGGTTCTGGCTCTTGTGGCTCTTCAGTTGCAAGCAGGGCACGAGGTGGGTAGTATCCTCCAAAGCTGATGCGGGCAGTCTTACGGTCACGAGTCATCTACAGAATTTTTAGATGAAGTTAGAATAGAGGCAAAATTTCGTAATAGAATGAGACATAAGAAGCATAAAAATTTATCAAATAACAAGAGCAAGATAGTGAGCATAAAAATAATGTAAAGATGACACTACTTCGACCATTGCTAGCTAGGCTTGCGTCCTACAGTCAACAAGAGCTCTGATACCAATTTGTCACACCCATTTATCGACCAAATGGAATGCTTACCCTTATGTGCGCCCAGAGATCAATCACACATAAGTTCACAAATTATAACAGAAGTATCATGGCAAATGTTATTACATCACGATAATTAAACACTTAGTCTTAACACAAATGTAGCGGAAGTATAAATAAAAATCTCTCTCGTGGTAGCTCCAGTCACAGGTACATTGACTGGCTGACAGCAAGACTAGTAATCCTCAGGGAAGTAGGCGTAGTAGTCGCTATTACCTCCATCTGTTACCCATCCGGGATTTTTATCCAAATAAGAGAAATAAACAAGCGTAAGTATATCTCGTACTCAACAAGTGTAACATGGGGTTCATGAGGCTCAAAAAGGCATAATCATTGGTTTATCAGCATGTAGCTTTTAGTTATCATGATTTTAGCATATCAATAGCATCAATAGGTCTCAATGTAAACAATAAACATATGATCCATGTGAAATGATTAATGAATAGCAAAAACATAAACATAAACAATTATTCAACTATTCCATAAGGGTCCAAGGCCACTCGTGACCGTGAGCACGGCTGTTATAACAGTTCTACACTCTGCAGAGGTTGTACACTTTCACTGTGAGTCGTGTTACCCAAATGCCCGGGTTAATTACTCCCAAAACACTACCAAGGTGAGTAGGCAGGGTAAACACTATGAAGTCTTTCGAAGGTTCGTCTAACAAGTTAGGGCCATTAGATTCACTCGGCAAACAGATGTAGAGCCCCCTTCCAAATGGCACAATAACCCGCAGCCTATACACATAAGGACAGAGGCCGCACTATACCCGATTCGTCAAGCCATTCTTACGCCAAAAAGGTTACCTCTAACAAGCTAGAAAAGGTCCTTCTATATGACTAAAGCCAGAGCCATATAGCCCCCACAGTTGTACTGTAAATCCCGGATTGTCGCTTATAGATGAGTCCTTATGGAGAGCAATTAGAGCATCAAAAGCAACACACATGCTCTAATCCCCTTTATACAATAATCAAAATCATATTTTAATGTTTATTGCATATTCCTCTAATCAATTTACATGATCATAGTCCATGTTTAAGCACTAGCCATACTAATCAATGCATCATAATGGGTACCAAGGTATAGGATCAATCGCTAAGTCATCCTTAACAAGGAATAAATGCATAATGACATTAATTGCATAAGGTGGATAGGACAACAAGGATAATCCCATGCTATACTTGCCTTGCTCAAACTGGTCCTGAAGATCTTGCTCGTAGTAATGCTCTTGATCTCCAACGAATTGCTCACCGTCTATACTCGATCAACCATTATCAACAACACACATCCAGAGGCAATCATGCATAGACAAACAAGGCTATAATTATAACAATACACCAACAGTAAGAAAATAAGATAAAAAGTCTTTAAAACGAATCTACAACTCGCTAGGATCACACAGACGCGAAGATCACGAAAAACAGAGCTAAAACGACAAAGTTATGAATTTCCAAAGATTTCCTATAGAAAAATAAATACTTTAATTAAAACTCGAAAATAAATTAATCTAAACCTACTGTACAGTTACATCATTAGATAGAGCTCGCAAATATGAACCTAACGCAATTTGAATGGATCAAATCGGAGTTAAAACGAAGATTCTACGGCTAAAACTATCTGAGTGGCAAAACTGTAAATATGAGAAAGCGTATTTTTCTTTTTCCGAAACGAATTACGTTTTCAACTAATCAAAGCGTATTTTTCCGTTTTACGTTTTGGACCGCGGGTTACAAACTCAAAAACCTCAGGGGCTCTTTTGCAAGATTACCAGCGAACCGGTACCATTAAATAAGATCCGTCCGATTCAAAATGAACGGACGAGATTGAATCGGGGAGAGAGAGAAAGAGAGAGCCGGCGGCCACAGTGATTCTGACGGCGGCGCCATGGCCGGATGAAGCCCGAGCTCGCCGGAGCTTGCGAAGAGGACCCTCCCGAGCGTCATTCACCAAACCGACAACACCAAAAGGAAGAGCGCATCAATGCGACCTTACCCCGCGCGAAAACGAGACCGGGGAGCAACCGGAGGGCGGCGGCTAGCTCGGCAAGGCGGCGGTGGAGGCGGAGCTTCGACGGTGGCTCTCCCGGGATGTCGAGGCTAGGGTTTTAGGGCTCAATGAGGAGCGGGGAGGCTCGGGGTTCCGTTTTATAGCTCCTAGACATCACCGGTTATGGAAAGGAGGAAGATTTGGAAGGGATTTTGGATCACCGAACCGGGAAAGGGAGAGAAGGCGGCGTTCGTCGATGGAAGGAACCGGAGGAAGAAGAAGGGAAAGGGGAAAGGGACGCTGACAGGTGGGACCCACGCGTCAGCGACACCGGCGGAACGTGGGCCGCGCGTGCGGGAGACAGGCTGGCGGGCCGCTGGCCGGCTCGGCCCAAAAGACGCGGCGCGCGGGGAGAAGGAGAGAAGCTGGGCCGCCGAAGCAGGCCGGAAAGCTGGGCTGCTGGAGGAATGCGGCCCGGTAAGTAAATTCCTTTTCTTTTTCTTTTCCAATTTTTCAAATCCATTTTTCAAATGATTTTCAAATCAAATTTGAATTTGATTTAAACCACTCAACACAAAACTCCAAATGCAGCAGCATGAATGCTCAATCATGTTTCTACCCTTATATTTGATTTTAAATTTATAAAATTATTCTTATTCTATAGTTGCATGCTTCACCAAAAATAAATATAAAAATCACATTTTCCCTATTTTTCTTTTCTTCAAATTTTAGGGTGTTACATTTATTCTTTGATATATGAAACAAATAAAAAGATGCATAACCTTTAGAAAGCCAAATAAATGTTTCTCTTTCTATATATTTATATATGATCTTTAAGCTTGCTAAATAAATATAGGAGAGTGTGCAAAGTTTTACCTTGCTAAAGTGAACCCCTAGAATAATCTCTTGCATGGAAATGATGAATAGTTGCTCTGCCGTAATTCTTTTCAAGTACCTAGTTTTCAACCTTGGACTCTCCCAAGTTTTGAACACAACTATTTTGATATAAGATTTGCTCTGAACCTGAAACTTGTGGGTAGCAAATGCTTGATCTAAGTCTAGGTAGTTGGCAGATATGATATGAGAAGGTCTGAGCTGCTGTTTATCATGCTCCTAGAGATACTAGAGTTCTAGAGGATTAATCTTTGAAAATTAAAAATCCTGCATGATGAGTTTCTGTATGATGAGAGTTTAATTCCTACCACAACCATATATACATGCTTACTGGATTAGGAAAGACTTTCACTTGTTAGCTTAGCTGCTTGTATGCATTGAGTGTGGTCAGTCTGTGTTGACGCTAAGGGATTAGTCATGCGGTTAAAATCAAGATCACGCACACTCCACCCATACATGCTACTTCTATCCTAGAAATACGCATCCACATACTTTCCATTTAGACACATTCCATAATTGTTCTGCTCCTATACTGGAAGTGAACAGAACCCTTCATCCATTGCTAGCCCCTTTTGTTATAAGCTCTAACATTTCTGTTACTACCTCCATCAATATTTCCAAAAGAGACTTGGGCGCTCTGTTTAAAAAAAGAGAGAAAAAAAGTGAGAAAGAAAAAAAATAAAGAGAGAATAAAGAGGACAAATGTCCCAACATAGAGAGATTTTCAGCAACCCAAGTTCTCAGCAAGGATCTTCAAAGTTCAAGAGAGGTATAAAATTCCTTCAAGGAGCAAAAGTATAATTAGATGTTCATCATTATTCTTCTACCCCCTTATTTCCACTTACATCTTACATCCTCCATCATTTCCACTACATATCCACTCAGCCCATATTTAGTATCACACACATGCACATCTTGATTTGACTATATGGCCGGACTTGTCCCTTTAGATCCATGGTCTGACTATTCAATAAATGTTTGCAAGTAAGGATTCCTTGTCTCCCCACCTATGAGCTCCATATAATCCTATTAGAAGTAGGGTGAGAGAGAAAAGGCATAATGCTATGCCAAAAATACCACATATCTTGAGAGAAGAGAGAAGGCATACACCACAAATACCACAAATGAGAGACTTGAGAGGGTCATACAAAGGAATCTCTGAGTTTTATTTGAAAATCTGCAGAAACTCCGGAATAAAGGATGATCAAAGAACTCGAGACAAAGTGCTTGACTTGACTGTTCTATCTTTCAACTGCTCAAGACCCAAGTGATGGCTACAAGCCCTATGGTAAAAGGTAATATGGGTAAGTTTGAAAGTCAGAATAGTTCACTCTAAACCAGAGAAGAGTTCTTGTTTGAACGCATGTGTACTTTTCAGGCGTGAAAGCATTATAGTAACTCTTGATCCATCACTAAGTTTATCTTTGCTCAGGGACAAGCAAAGGGTAAGCTTGGGGGAGTTTGTTGACGGTAGATAAGTGTCAATTTTAACTGTCAACGAAACATGAAAAGGGGCCTAAACATAATTACCACTTAGATATTGGGAGTTTACTGACAGAATTCTACGAGTTTTGGTGAATGTCTATTTCTGCAGGGTTTTAGCTGAAAAGAACCAAGGAAGGCCCACATGTCAGGTTTACATAGAGACAAAAGGGCTACACGTAACTTTTCTGGAATGTGAAAGGTACGAGAATACTCTAGAAACAAACGGGAGGCGAAACGGGCACGAAAGTGGGGTGCCCGCCCCCCTCCTTGGGCGCCTGCCCCAGTGGTAGAGCCAATCGGGCTCCACCTCGTGGATCATGCCTCCACCGCCTTTGAGGATCAATAATAATCGTAGATCAAGGTCGATTTGATCTGAGGGCTATGGTGCTTCCTAGAGGGCTATATAAGCAAGGCCCCTGGCCCCTGGAGAAGGCATCCTTTAAACCCTAATTCATTATCTCCCAGTTGGGATCAGGGGAGAGGTGTCCCATGAAAGGATGACCTCTCTAGGGGATTAGGTCTAGCTTCTCCAATGTAGTAGATTAGTATCTTGGGAGAGAGGGTCGAGTTGGGATCTTGCTCAAGGTTCCAGATCTAGTCATGGAGGCTTGGTAAAGCCTTGTATCTTCACTTCAACATTCTATAAGAATTATACTTATTCTCTTATTTACATGCATATGCTTACATTGAATATATCTTTCTAGTTGAATTTATCATTGCTTTTGTGTGCTAGTTCATAGAGTGCTTAGTCTAGGCTTTACCGATTGGGCTAAGTAGCCGAGCCTCGTGTAAAAGTGGTGTTTACACGATGCTCTGCCTATGAGTACACCCTGCTCCCTAGCTGTATGGTAGTTACGGGAGGTGACAGCCCCGTCCATATCTATCGAGCAGGTTCTTAAATTGTAGGACCGTAGTCACGTCAGTAGAGGTATCCTTTGTGGTGCTCTCTCCTGTCTAGTGACGTCCTGAAGTGCACAAGAGTGTGGTAAGTCTTAGCATAGTTGGGTATACCTTTAGCGTGTGATATATCATAGGAATCTACCTCACCCGTTGACCTCCCAAGTTAACTTGTTACATATCTTTAGTGACCTATTCCATGTGTGTCATATTACATAAATCCAATCATTTCATATATCATTTACCCCTGCTATAGTCTAGTTGGTTTACTAGGTTAGTAGATACATGATGGTGAATTATCAGATTCTTTAACCCTTATTTCCCTGTGGTAAAATATAAATAACGATACCTGGAATACTCCCGATAAAATGCTACAATGGTATATTCTATGCGCTTGCAGAATCCTTCATATTTTAGTTGCACTTAATTTATACCAACAATGAGCTTGAGTGAAATGTTCATGAGTGAGATGGCCTGGAAGTCATTAACTATTTCAGGGCTATCCTTCTTTGGGACCAGTGTGATATATGAGGTGTTGATGCTTTCAAGGTTGGCTTGTCCCAAATAAAAGTCAGAGCAAAGTCTGTAGAAGTCACCTTTTATAAAATGCCAGCATTTCTTTAGGAAGAGACCATTAAAACTGTCAGGGCCCGGTGCCTTGTCGGGTAGCATCCGTTTGACGACCAGGTCAACTTTGTCAGTTTGAAACGGGTCTACCTGTCACACCCCAAAATTTCTGATTTTGGGTTGTGAATAGAAAACACTAAATAAAACAAATGGTTTAAATATTTGTTTAAGACTTGACAAGACTAATTTAAGTTTTAGCAAATTTAGTATAGAAAATTATGGTATTTCAAACTTTTCCAAATTAATTTAGTGGTCTCTTGCCTGATGTAATGTTTGCTTGTTGCATGACTATGTGTTGTGATTGTGAAAAGTTTTAAAGCGTGTTTAGTATGTCTTTTATTAGTTATCCGTCTTGTCTCTGTCTTTTTCTACAATCAAATTTGCGCTTTCTCGGTCCTAATCTTTTCATTCTGAGTTTCCCCAAAATCCTTTTCTTCCACTTGAAATCACTCATTTCATTTCATCATCCATCATGGTATCTCTGAAATATTCTCGCTAGTTGACATGGAGGTGAAGAGTTTTCCTCCCTATATATACATACCTACCCCTTGGACAAAGCACACCAAAACTACCGTAGAGGAGCCCCTAGTTTGAGAAATCTCTCATGTAGTAAATTAGAATTTTCTCCCTTCTTATCGCGAGCCGCCGCTCGTAGCTCCCTCCACCCCTCGCCGAAGTTCTGCATCTACAGCTTGCGTTCGGCGAACTTCCGACGAAGGTTCGGCGAGCTTTTCCGACCACCTCGGACATCTCCGGCGAATTTCGTTTCCACTCCGAGGTTTGTCTCGTCATCCTCTTCACCGGCACACCTTTCGTTTCTCGAATCCGTCGTTCGTTCATCGATTCCCTAATACTTCTCTTTTATTCCGACGAGGTGCTTCCATGAATGACTCTATCTTCTTCTTCGTTTCCGGCCACCTTGACCCTGTGCGCCATCACTGCAGCCACACTCACATGAGACCCAGGCCCCAGACCTGCGCCGCCCTTGGCACGCCGCTGCGGCAGGAGGCCGCTGCCGCCTTGTCACGCACAGGCATGTGTGCGTGCTGTTTCCCGCCAGTCATGTGCCCCGGTCGCGGACCCCAGGCCCAATGTCGCTCTGCTCCACCCAAAAATTCTCAAAACAAAATAAGCTTGCTCAGGGAATCTTGGTGCCGATCACTATCTGACATGGGAGGTGATCAGATGTGATTTTGGCTAGGGGCAAGACCTCCATATTTGGGAAATCTACTGTCCAGTTTGCCATCGTGAAAAACCAATCTAATTGCTCTAACAATGGTTCTGATTGCATATTGCTCCAAGTAAACGACCGACCTTTTAGTGGTAACTCAACAAGCCCCAAATGACCAATTGCATCATTAAAGATGAATGTGTCCGCCAAATTTCCCCTAGGTCTATTACGGTTACTCAATGACATATAGAAGTTGAAGTCACCCAGGAAGATCCAATTCTCAGAATCATCAATCACATGACCTCTGAACCAGTCGATAAAAAGGGAGCGATCTGGTTCTTCACAGGGCCCATACACAGTAGTTAGTTTCCAGAGGTCATTGTTATGGGTGGATTTAAAACTCAGCGTGATGCCAAAACACTGCTTCTCTATGACATCACCTGTGAAGATTGAGCTATTCTAGACAACGAGTATTCCCCCTGATGCGCCAACTGAAGGAATATAATCAAATTTATCAAACCGCCTTGGAGCAAAGTTTCTGATATAAGAGAGGTCGAACTTTCACTCTTAGTTTCTTGCAAACAAATCACATAGCAAGAGCTTTCTTCAACTTTATCTCGAACTGCATCCCATTTTGCAACACATTGATACCGCAAATATTCCAACAGAGTATATGCCAACTACAGGTACTCATTGATCCACAAAATTTTTGAAAGAGAACGGGTCTGATGTCGCTAGGAGCATCAGGTAGCAACAACACCAGGGTTTAGGGATGCATCTGAGGTGGATGGTATAAGAGAAAAAGCATAGGCAAGCTGATGACGACATAACATGACAGGTCTTAACGACGTTCACAGGCAAGTTCACATCCACACAAATGTTCTTAGGAGTAGTAGCAGCCCAATGATAGATAGGGATGAAATTATTAGAAAAGATAGAGCAAAAGACATACGGTGCCCACGGCACAGTGAAGCCATTAGTTGTTGTTGCTGTCATCAGGAACCCGAGTAGAGGGCGCTTGGAGCAACGCATCATCGGTGAGCTCACTGTCACACCCTAAAATTTCTAATTTTGGGTTGTGCATAGGATACACTAAATAAAATAAATGTTTTAATATTCGGATAAAATTTCCTAAGTTTAGTTTATGATAGCATCAATTAGTTATAAAAAATGAAAAAAAACAATAAGAATCTTTAAATTTTTCTAAACTAATTTGACAGGTTATTGTTTGATGTGATGTTTGCTCGTTAACTCTTGTGTGTTAAGAGCGAACAAAGTCTTTCAAAATGCATTTAGTGGATCGATCTTTCTTCTCCAGCATGTCTTTATCTTTTTCCACAATCAATATTCCTTGTTTCTCATTTTAAATTCTCGTTGGGAGTTTCCGACAATCTTTATAACGTAAATTATTCCTTTCAGTTCCTCATGTGTCAATCAATCTCAGTGAATTCTTCGGGAATTATTCTGGCTTTTTTTGAAGCTAGTTCACGCTTTTCTGCGAGCGTTATCTAATTTTTAGATGCTCCAAAATATCTTTTCATGTGCTCCAAATAATTGATTTGGGTTCCTCAAGTTTCATAATGTCTCTGAGAATTTTTCCTGAATTTTTAGAGCTTTCGGAGTATTTTTCATGGCTTAAATAATAATTTTAGACATTTCTAGAATTATTTTATCCATGAAATTAATTAATTCCGAAAATAAATAAATATCTCATTTTTCTCAACGCTCAAAGCCTATGTGCAATAATCATAAAGGCCTATGTCTTTATTTACTAATGGGCCTAAATGTCTATTTAGGCCTATTAGTGGAGGTGGATGGTGCAACATCAATTAGTACCATATTGCTAGTTGATGTGAAGGTGGAGAGTTTTCCTCCCTATAAGTATGTACCTACCCATGGGCAAAGCACACCAAAACTACCGTAAGAGGAGCCCCTAGTTTGGGAAATCTCTCGTGTAGTAAATTAAATATTTCTCCTCCTTCTTGTGTCGCTCCTAGGCCGAGGCCCTTCAGATAGATGGAGGTAGAAGATGAAGTATTTGCGATTCTGCCACTGGTTTGTAATATCTTTGTCGTTTCTTCGTTTTAATTTTGTTTTGCTTCGTTTCAGTTGCGTTAGTTTCGTATAATTGCACTCTACGTAGTAGTGCTGACGTATATTGTGTCACCCAATTATGAATTTATTGATTTACGTGCAATATTTATTTAATACATTTTTAATTAAAAGCAACCTAGTGTAGTAACTCGTTCTTGTGATTTTGCGATCATGCCAACTAAAGTTACATGCTATCGGCGTAGACGTGTTACATGCTAGTCATATATAAATTAAATATTAATTTAATAGACATGCAATTAGTTATATGATTAAAAACAATCTAGGTTTGTAAATTCATTCTTGTTGCGATAGTTTCATAGCGTCGCGCTCTATACAGTAGCGATAATTTTTGTGATGTCACTCAAGTATGAATTTATCTATTTAAATGCAACTTGATTAATATTTATTTAACAGCTTTCTAACTAAAAGCAACATAGGGGTATAATTTCGTTCTTGTTGCTTCGTGACTATGCTGGCGTAAGAGACGCATCAGCAACATTGTTTACCATGTCATGTTATGTGTTTACAAATTAAATTATGTTTATTTGATTAATGTTTGTCACACCTGGTTTTGCAAAGAACAAAACCAGGCTCGTCATATATGTGCCTAGGAAGTCCACACATACAACAACAGAATAAAAATATCAAAACAATGTTTATATAAAGCGAGAAACATACTATATTAACACTTACAACTATCAGAGTGTTGCGAAACGGTCACTAATCTTTTCTTCAGGCTCCAACGTCACAGGGACGGCTGAGTGGGGGCTCCGTATGCCAAGCACTTCGAAAAGACTTCTGGAAACTCCACTACACTTTCATCCTTCTTCTAAGCAGCTCCTCACTACATACTGGAGTGCAGGGAAATAGCAAGGGTGAGCACATGTAGTACTCAATAAATATAACATGGGGTTCATGAGGCTCAAAAAGATCGACACTGATTTACTGCATTTAGCTTTTAATTATCACAGTTTTATCATATGAGTAGCATCAGATTTTCATTTATCCCACAATAAACATATGATCAATGTAAAGATGAATAATGAATAGCAAAAACACATTTATAGTCATTAGTGATCATCTATTCCGTAAAGGGTCTAAGGCCACTCGTGACCGTGAGCACGACTGTTATAATAGTTTTACACTCTGCATAGGTTGTACACTTTAGCTGTGAGTCGTGATTTACCCTTTCGCCCGAGGTGATCAGCCTCTTGACCCACTACCAAGGAAGGTCGACAGGGTTCACTATGAAGTCTTCCAAAGGTTTGTCTAACAAGTTAGGGCCATTAGATTCACTTGGCAAACAGATTGTCACACCCGGTTTTCTAAAGAACAAAACCAGGCTAATCATATGTGTGCCTAGGAAGTCCACACATATGCCAGAATGAAAAAGTATCAGAAACAATGTTATTATATAACGTATACATAGCTAAATTAACACTTACATCAGAGTATCGCGGAACGGTGACTAAACTTCAGGCTCCATTCCTCTCAGGGACGGCTGACTGGGGGTAACATATGCCTAGCACTTCTACTAGTCTTTTGGAAACTCCACTACACCTTTATCCTTCGTCCGAGTAGCATCTTACTACACACTGGAGTGTGGGGGAAATAGCAAGAGTGAGTCCATGTCGAACTCAACAAGTATAACACAGGGTTCATGAGGCTCAAAAAGGCTAGACACTGTTTGACTGCGTATAGCTTTTAATCATCATATAATTAGCAATCGAGTAGCATCAAGGTATTCCAATTCCCATTAATGAACCAATGATCAATTGTAATAAGGATAATGAATAGCATTAACATGAGCATAATAATAACAACATTAATTAAACATGATATAACAATGGTGATAAACTATTCTGTAAGAATCCCCAAGGCCGCTCGTATCCGTGAGCACGGCTAGTATACCAGTTTATTAAACTCTGCGCAGAGGTGTACACTTTCACTGTGAGTCATGATTTCCATATGCTAAGGGGTCATGAATCCCTAAGCACAAGAAACCATATAAAGCCATTCAAAAGTTAGTCTAACAAGTTAGGGCCATTAGATTCACTCGGCAGGCAGATGTAGAACCCCCCTTCCCAGTGGCACAACAACCGCAGCCTATACACACTAGGCCAGGGGCTCGCCCTACACCCAACGTGGCAAGCCTTTCTTACGCCATTTAAGGTAACCTCTAACAAGCTAGAAAAGGTCTCTTGAACAACTAGAGCCAGAGCCATATAGCCCTCACAGCTGTACTATCAATCCCGGTTATCACTTACAGGTAAGTCCTTACAGAGAGTAACTAGAGCATCAAAATAACCCACATGCTCTAGCCCCCTTTCAACAGTAATAAAATTATCTTAATTGGTTGATTACATAATCCATTAGTCAAATTACAAGATCATTGTTCATAATTAAGCGCTAGCAGTAGCTACCCAAATGCATACCTAAGGTTGACAAGGAATCAAGATATCAAAAGCTAAGTTAAAATCTCTATGGTTGTCAAGGAGAACACATGCATATGTATGATAATTTCAGTGAATAGGACAACAAGGCTGGTCCCATGTTATACTTGCCTTGATCAAAGCTTTCCTGATGATACTGCTGGTCTGGCTCAAAATAATACTTCTGATCGTCAAGAAACTGCTCACCATCTATACTCGATCACCAAGCATCAACACACAATCATCCGAGCAATCATACACGAAGCAAACAAAGAAATATAATTAAAACAGTACTACAACAGTAGAAAAACAGTATAAAAAGTTTGTAAAACTCTTCTACACGTTACTACGATCACACAGACGTAAAGATCACAAAATTCGGATTTAAAACGTGAAAGTTATGAATTTTCTAAGATTTCCTATAGATAAATAATTATTTTAATATAAACTGGAAAATTAAATTTTCCAAACCTACTGTACAACTACACTAACATGTAGAGCTCGCAAATACGAACCTAACGCAACTTGAACGGGTCAAATCGGAGTTAAAACATGGAAGATATTGCCTAAACAAGATTGTATGTGTATAGTATTTCCATTGTATTTCGGGATTTGTTTTACTAAAGAAAAACGGCCACAAATCATATCATGACATCATGTGATGTCATCAAGCTAGCTAGCAAAGAGCAAAACCACGTAAAAAGTTATTTAGACTAGATTACTCAAAACAGGATTTAATTCAGAAGCCCGGCAAAACTACTCATAATTTATTTATAAAGAGTGTCATAAAATTCAATCAAGTTTAACTTTATCTTTGTAAATATATGTATATATATGTGTGTGAAAGCAACTGCTTCAGTTTATCTTATATACAACGTGTTTATTAAGCAACTTGGAATTTAGAGCCACATGTAAATAAGTAACTAATCACATTAATATTTGATGTATAAATTAACCAGGTATAAAACATATATGGCTTTCAATTATAAACCCAATTGTTTTAACGTTAATTAATTTAGCAATTAAATTAATAAAATCATAAACACGTGACATGATAAAACATTAGCACTAGTGCATAAAGCGTGTCAACACAAATCTAACGCAACTGAAACGGAGCGAAACGGAATTAAAACGAGTTAACTACGATTAAAGTCGTTCCAATGGCAAACTCGTAATTACCTTGTCTTGCACCTCTATCCATCTTCGTGGAACACAGAGAGCCGTGGCCATGGTTGAACCAGCCATGAGGAGGAAGGGGTGGTCGACCGGCTGGCTGGGGATGGACGAGCCGGGGCTGGGGCTGGGGCTGGCCGCGGTGGCACACGGCCGCATGCTGCGCTTGCTCGTCTGGGTCGGTAGCGGTGGCGGCTGTCCAAGGCAGGCCGAGTGGCTGGCGGCAGCCCCACCTGTGCAGCAGACGCGCGATGCAAGGGCGTTGCGAGACGAGGCCGTGCACCCAGGGCAGCGGCGCAGGTCTGGGCCTGCGGCCTGAGGTGAAGGGCGCGTCCAAGGCCAGAAGACGCGAACAAGACAACCTACCATGGTGGAGTTCGCCGGAGATAAAAAAGAAAACATGGGGAACGATCAACGAATGATGGATTCGTGGAAAGGAACACATGACGGCGTAGAGGAGATCGAGATGAACCTCAAGGTGGAAGCGGAATTCACCGGAGATGAGAATCGTGGCCGGAAAAGCTCGCCGAACCTTCGTCGGAAGTTCGCCGGAACGCAAGGTGTAGATGCAGAACTTCGGCGAGAGGTGGAGGGAGCTACGAGCGGCGGCTCGCGATAAGGGTTGTACTTCTGAAACCAGGGCGTCGAGGGCTACACCGGCATATATATAGTCGTAGGGTTTGGAAACTTTTCGAAATTTCTTAATTTCGGGATTATTTTAATTCCGCGAATAAAATAATTCTAGAAAATCTAAAATTACCTTTTTGGCCGTGAAAAATAGCCCGGAGCTCAGAAAAATCACGGGAAAAATCCTGGAGACTCTTGGAGAGATAAGGAACTCAACTAAATGAGTTTGGACTCATGAAAAGATTGATGAAGAGATCAAGGAAAAAGATTAAACTCACGGAAATTGAAATTTTAACTCTAGAAAATACCAAAAAAATTTCCGGTGAGAAGTAAACGTCATCCTATGGTATTTTAAAAAATAATAGCACTCACCAACACCAAAGACAAGCATCACACAAACACCACATTATCAAATTAATATGAAAAAGTTTAAAACCACAATTTTCTATATTTAACTTAGCAGCAACTTAACTTATCTAATAAATTTATTCAAATATTGAAATCATTTATTTTATTTAGTGTTTTCTAAGCACAACCCAAAAGTGAAAATTTTAGGGTGCGACACAGATGTAGAGCCCCTCTTCCAAATGGCACAATGACTGCAGCCTATACACATGAGGAGATAGGCCGCACTATACCCGATTCGTCAAGTCATTCTTACGCCATGAAGGTTACTACTAACAAGCTAGAAAAGGTCGTTATACTTAACTAAAGCCAGAGCCATATAGCCCTCACAACTGTACTATAAGTCCCGGATGTTCGCTTACAGATGAGTCCTTATGGAGAGAAACTAGAGCACCAAGAAAAATAGCATCATGCTCTAGCCTTCTTTAAATAGTAATCAAAATGTCATCTTTTAGTGTTGTTGCATACTCCATTAATCATATTACAAGATCATAGTTTATGCTCAGCGCTAGCAAAAGCTACCCAATGCAAAATCCCATAGGTGACAAGGTATAGATCAAAAACTAGGAAAATCCTTAAAGACAATTCAATACAGACACATGCAATATGATTTTATGTGATTAAAGTGAATATGACAACAAGAAAATCCCATGTTATACTTGCCTTTTCCCAAAGTTAGCTGGTCAAAATCTCCAGTTGCAATCTTCGGGTCTCAAGTCCTTTTGCTTCGACTGTCGGTCATCAGCTCCTCGTCTTCAGTGCTAATTAACCAAACTTCTTCTACTCACAGCAATCAAATAGAATAAACAGACAATAAACACAACTAAGAACAACACACCAAACAAACGAGATACTTTAAAAGAGAACGTACTAAACGATACGACATGATGTTATGATCACAAAAACGTAAGACCGATGGATAACAGAGCTACCATCAAAGAGGACACACGACTATCGAGGAGTTTACAACAAATCAGAGAAGACAAACTGTACGTTTGATTTATTTTAGTTAATGAATTAAGGTGATAGAACTTAGATAATTTTAAAGTTTATATATATAAACATAGGAGTATAAATCTATATTGTTTCTAATTTGATAAGCAGTGCAAACCAAAATTAGTTAAAATTAATGTTTAAATTAAAATTTAAAACACATGTTGCATGTTCAACGTCGTCGACATATGTACAGTAGAGTACGTCAATTTAGGCAAGACTAAAGCGATTAAGATACGGAAGTTGAAGGCAATGACAGAGATATATGAGTACGGACTAAAAAGGCAGCCTAAGCAGTTCCAAGATGATATGATTTATGGTCATGAATGACAACGAACGACATTAGCACAACTTGTGATCAATTAAATAATAGATAGACAAGGTGATCTCTGGGCTGACGTTAATTAAACATGCATAAACACTTGTTACTGATGTCAAGTTAATGGATATTTTAGAGAACTATCCTAAGTTGAATTAACCAATTTACATTGAATTATAAAAGATGAAGTTAACCTTATTCATATTTTATTTATAAATATTTATTTAGTGTTTAAGTCATTTAAACATTTATAAATTAGAAAGCATAAAGAAGGTGATAACAACTAATCGAATCATTATATGTTTCTTGCATAAACTAAACAAGTTCTATTTAAGAAACACTTAAGTTCTTATTAATGATGACAACATTTAATTATTTATAAAAGACAAATTATAAAGCAAAGTTACTTTTAATTTGAAAAGACAGTAGATAAATATTAGTTAAATTAACTATATGCTTCATGTTTAACTAAACTAATTATGATTAAGAAACATTTAAGTTAATATTAATCAAGTTAATATTTATTTAAGAATGTTCTATGTATGAACCTAAGTCGCTTCTAATTTAAAAGAGCATGACATAAACATTAATCAAATAAACATAATTTAATTTGTAAACACGTAACGTGACATAGTAAACAACGTTGCTAATACGTCTCTTACGCCATCATAGTCACGAAGCAACAAGAACGAAATTATACCCCTATGTTGCTTTTAGTTAGAAAGCTGTTAAACAAATATTAATCAAGTTGCATTTAAATAGATAAATTCATACTTGAGTGACATCACAAAAATTATCGCTACTGTATAAAGCGCGACGCTATGAAACTATCGCAACAAGAACAGATTTACAAACCTAGATTGCTTTTAATCATAGAATTAATTGCATGTCAATTAAATTAATATTTAATTTATATATGACTAGCACGTAACACGTCTATGCTCATAGCATGTTGTTTCGGTTGGCATGATCGCAAAATCACAAGAACGAGTTACTACACTAGGTTGCTTTTAAATAAAAATACATTAAATAAATATTGCATATAAATCAATAAATTCATAATTTGGTGACACGATATACGTTAGCACTACTATGTAGAGCGCAACTATATGAAACTAACGCAACTGAAATGGAGCAAAACAAAATTAAAACGAAGAAACGACAAAGATATTATGAACTAGTGGCAGAACCACAAATACTTCATCTTCTACCTCCATCCATCTCCTCGAAGTGACCTCGGCTGTAACACCCTAAAACTGGCTTCTTTTCAAAATAGATGCAAAGTGATTTAATTTTGCATTCTAGTGCTCATAAAAACATAGAAAAATAATATTTTTCATTACATTAAAATTTCTCATAGGGTTTAGCAACATTATGTGTATACATGCTGGTGCATATGATTTGATGTGATGTTTACTTATTGTTTCTTTATGTGTTGAGGGTGAGCAAAGTCTTTAAAATCAGTTTAGTAGGTCGATCTTCCTTCTCTAGCAAGCCTTTATCGTTTTCTGCAATCAAATTCCATGTTTCTCAGCTCAAGTTTTCGTTTGAAGCCTCTCAAAATCTTTTCTTTGTAACCCAAGTCATTCCTTTCAGTTTCTTGTCCATCAATCAATCTCTACAAACTTCTCAGGAATTTTTCTGACTTTTTTTGTAGCTTGTTTCCACTTGTCTGTGAGCATAGTTTAATTTTTAGATGCTCCAAAATATCTTATCATGAGCTCCAAAAACTTTATTTGGATTCCTCATGTTTCATAATATCTCTGAAAAATTTCCCTGAATTTTCGGAGCTTTCGGAGTATTTTTCACGGCTTAAATAATAATTCTGGACTTTTCTAGAATTATTTTATCAATGAAAATAATTAATTCCGAAAATAATAAATCTCTCATTTTTTTCCAACGCTCAAAGCCCATGTGCAATAATCCTAATAAATCTCAAAGGCCCATACATTTATTTACTAATGGACTTAAATGATTACTTAGGCTTATTAGCGGAGGTGGATGGTGCAATGTCAATTAGCACCATATCGCTAGTTGACATGGAGGTGGAGAGTTTTCCTTCCTATATATACGTACCTACCCTATGAGCAAAGCACACCAAAACTACCGTAGAGGAGCCCCTAGTTTCGGAAATCTCTCGTGTAGAAAATTATATTTTCTCCTCCTTCTCTTGCTGCTGTCCGACGAAGCCACCAGGCGTTCTACTCCAAGAAGAAGAGGTATTTACTTCAATTCCACAGTCTATATCACATTAAAAACCAGATTTTGATTTATTTTTAAAATTAAAATTCTAGGTATTTATAAAACTGCCACTATTTTGTTTAGGCCATATCTTCTACGTTTTAACTCTGATTTGACTCGTTCAAATTGCGTTAGGTTCATATTTGCGAGCTCTACATGTTGGTAGTACTGTATAGTAGGTTTGGAAAATTTAATTTTCGAGTTTATATTAAAGTAATTATATATCTATAGAAAATCTTAGAAAATTCATAACTTTCACGTTTTAAATCCGAATTTCGTGATCTTTACGTCTGTGTGATCGTAGTAACGTGTAGAAGAGTTTTACAAACTTTTTATACTGTTAGTGCTACTGTTGGTTAGGTTTTCTACCTTTAAGATTCGATGTTAGATTTAATCTATTATTTTTCTAAAGAAAATCTCGTTTAATTCATAACTTATTTGTTTTAATTCCGAATTAGTCCGTTCAAATTGCAATGGATTTATAACAACATGAACTACGTACTAGTATTAATGTTTTCTTTATCAAAATCTCTAGAATTTCATAGTTTAGATCTAACTTGATTAATAACTATGCAACTAGATTTATAAATAAAATATTATTGATTTCTCCTTTAGTTTTCTAAATTTAAATGTAATTTAGCCTAAGTCACTTTTGAATATCTATAAAAAGTATTTTAAAAAAATTAACTATATGATTTTATATAGTTAAAACAAATGAGACCTATAATTTTCCGTTTTATACAACAAAATCTTTTGGTAGATGTATCTTTTCAACCATAGCTCCGATTAGCGTGCTTTTTGCAACTATGTGTTCGTAGCAACGTGTAGAACATCTTTAAAACCTTTTCACATGTTGTTTCATATGTTTGGTGTACTGTTCTAATTTATTTCTATTATTTGCTTCGTGTATGATTGAATGGATGCTTGTGTGGTGCTTTTATGATCTTGTCTAGTCGGTGAGCTATACATGGTGATCAAGAAGCAGTTCATTGAGGTTTGAACTTGAAGAAGGATCTAAGTTAAGGCAAGTATAGCATGGGATTATCCTTGTTTCCTATTCACCTTTAATACACTTAATTCATGTGCATGTGTCTACCTTGTTACCCCTAAGGATATCCTAGCTTTTACATCTTGTACCTTGACACTGGTGGAACATTGCATTGGGTAGTATTTATGCTAGTGCTCAAGATAAATAACCATGATCTGTAACTTGACTAATGGTATATGCAATAAACGTTTAAAAGATGCTTTATAGAAACATGACTCAAGAGGGCTAGAGTATTGGGCTATTTTTATGGTGCTCTAGTTGCTCTCCCTAAGGGCTCATCTGTAAGCGAACATTCGGGACTTACAGTACAACTGTGAGGGCTATATGGCTCTGGCTTTAGCTCAGTATGAGGACCTTTTCTAGCTTGTTAAAGGTTACCCTTGTGGCGCAAATGGACAAAAGCAGACTGGATCCCTGGGACTGGTTGTATCACACAGAATGACTTATGAAACCTAGCGGCCCTAACTTGTTAGACGAACCTTTGAAAGGCTTCATAGTGAACCCTGCCGACCTTCCTTGGAAGTGGGTCAAGAGATTAGCTACCTCTGGCGAAAGGGTAAATCACGACTCACAGTGAAAGTGTACAACCTCTGCAGAGTGTAAAACTGTTATAACAGCCGTGCTCACAGTCACGAGTGGCCTTGGACCCTTACAGAATAAATGATGACACTGATGATAATGATAATACTGATGATATTGATGCTCACTAATGATTATTATTTCTTGCTATACATTATTCTCGTTTACATGATCATGAGGTTATTTGGGCTTATGTTAAACTTGTTGCTACTCAATTGCTAAAAGATGACTCACTAAAAGCTAATCGCAGTAAACTTGTGTCAAACCTTTTGAGCCTCATGAACCCCATGATATATTTGCTGAGTTCGACATGGACTCACTCTTGCTATTTTCCACACCTCAGGATTGTCTCTAGAGTTAATAGGCTTGTGATCAACCAGTTAGTTTGATCCTGGAGTGAAGTTTACACCCGGTGTTCGAAGTTGTCTTTCCGTTGTGTTGCTCTTTAAGGTATATTTTATACTATTGTGTTATGTATATTAAGCATTTGTCTCTTGGTATTACACTTATCTGCAGCTATATGTAAGATTTGACTCCTTTATTTCACATATAGTGTATATCTGGTTTTGTTCCTAAAACCGGGTGTGACAGAGTGGTATCAGAGCAATGCTGACTGTAGGACGCAAGTCTAGTAGAAACTGGTCGTTATAAGGTCTATGAGTTGCCACTAAAATCCTTGTTCTATAGACCTTGGTATTTTTTTCTATACTATATCTTGTTATTCATCTCCACCTTGTTGCTTATATAAAAAAATCTTATGCTCATCCTTTTCGTTGGTTTGATATTCTTTTAGAATCTCATCTTACCACCTTCTTGCGTAATCAGAAGAAGAGCTTTAGGAATCTTTACCTTTAATATAAAGAAAACGATAGCATCGCAAGTTGAGTCAATGATTGTTTTGTGCACCTTTATTGCTTGTTGAATTATAATTATGCTTTTTCTTGATTTGGAGCTTTGTAATGATTGCAATGATCTTGTGGAGTATTCCTACAATTTCATTTAGATATAGGATTAAGGCATAAGGATTAATGGATAGATATAGTTGGGTTTTGGTTATCTTCAGTTTTCTCCCTGTTCTGTCTTTTCGGAGCAATCTGTCTTCTTTGGCTTATACCTCTAATTTCAGACTATAAAAAAATTATGGGAAAATTCTGGACAAAAGTAGACTTCTATATCTTTCTCTGGACAGAAGAACCACCTTCAAAGCTGTTTTGGTTTGGGAGATACAAAAATCACAAGGCAATGCATCTGTGCTGTCTGAAACCTGGAACAGATCCTGTTGTGCACTGTTTTCGACTAACCTAACTTCAGAATCTGGAAAAGTGTTCTGTAATAAAGTTGTAGAGGATTTGATAAGCTTTCCAACGGTATAAGATACAATTTCATTGGTTTAAAATAACATGAGTTATGACAGCTTTTCTGCACTGCTGTTTATCTACTCGCGAGGAATTTCAGATCACTTGTTCCTGCTTATAGACATAAGTATCCTTGGGATATCAGAAGATCTTTATGATGGTTAATTCACTCGAAAAAAGATGCAAGCGATCCTTTGTTGTTCCCCTAGTTTATCTTTTCTTAAGGGGGATAGCCAAGTTAATGAAGATGCGAGACCCAGGTTTCATATGTTCGAGTACTTCACTTGGAAGTATCAGTTAACCCAATTGTTGCGAGATCCTCATCAAGCGTGTGTACCCTTTGCTTATAATTGGTGACTTGTTGGATCATCTACAAGGAGCTCGTATTTTAGTTAAGATGGATCTTCGATTCGAGCTATCATTAGTAGGGAGTTCAACCTTCAACATACCCAAGGCAAGTTGGCGTTGATGACATAGGAAGGAGATATTATACATCTATAGTTGATTCTACGGAGACTTAGAAGACCTCAATGCTATACCAATCATGGTAGATAAATTATAAATAAAGGATGTTCTTTTCTTGTTTAAATTATCTCTAATGCTACAATTGTTGGAGAAGAACCCAAGGAAGTTAAATGATGTGTTGAGTTGAAACCCACCCAAGGATGTAAGTGTAACTCAGAGTTTCCTTGGAATAATAAGATTCTATCATAGGTTCATCGGAGGTAATATAATCTTGGACATAAGAGTGACATCTACAAGGATCGTGTAAAAATATGGACATCTTCACAAAGTTGGTTTTGAGCTTGTGACTCATCATCATTGGATTAATTATTTTTTTGATGCAAATCATTGGATTAATATTGGTCAAGGATTACGACTAGGAAGTGTGTAGCCTAGAAAAAAAAGTCATTGCCGATGCCCTTAGCAAAGGAGAGCTATGCTAATAAAGATTCGGACTACACCTAGGTTTGAGAAGTGGCATGTGGAACTTGAGTGATGTCACTAATACTACAAAGGCGGTAATTAATGGAGCTCACCTTTGAACAAGAGGAATAATTGCGAAGGTTAATTGGAAGTAATGGCAGATAGGACTAAGGGATAATGTTTAAGAGTTGAGCAAGCCATTCGGATCAAGGTTGTAACAACGTGCAAAGTAAAGCAGAATCCCTATCAAGAGGATGGAACTACTGGAGGAAGAGAAGAAGATTCAATGGTAAAGTAGCCCTATCTCTTTGATCACCATCTTCCGAATCTCGAGGACGAAATTCATCTTAAGGGGGTAGAATTGTAACACCCTAAAATTTTCTTATTTCAAAATAGATGCAAAGTGATTTAATTTTGCATTCTAGTGCTCATGAAAACATAGGAAAATAATATTTTTCATTACATTAAAATTTATCATAGGGTTTAGCAACATTGTGTGTATACATGTTGGTGCATATGATTTGATGTGATGTTTGCTTATTGTTTCTTTATGTGTTGAGGGTGAGCAAAGTCTTTAAAATCTGTTTAGTAGGTCGATCTTCCTTCTCTAGCAAGCCTTTATAGTTTTCTGCAATCAAATTCTATGTTTCTCAGCTCAAGTTTTCATTTGGAGCCTCTCAAAATCATTTCTTTGTAACCCGAATCACTCCTTTCAGTTTCTTGTCCATCAATCAATCTCTACAAACTTCTCAGGAATTTTTTTGACTTTTTCTGTAGCTTGTTTCCACTTGTCTGCAAGCATAGTCTAATTTTTAGATGCTCCAAAATATCTTATCATGAGCTCTAAATACTTTATTTGGATTCCTCATGTTCCATAATGTCTCTGAAAAATTTTCCTGAATTTTCGGAGCTTTCGGAGTATTTTTCGCGGCTTAAATAATAATTCTGGACTTTTCTAGAATTATTATATCCATGAAAATAATTAATTCCGAAAATAATAAATCTCTCATTTTTTTTCCAACGCTCAAAGCCCATGTGCAATAATCCTAATAAATCTCAAAGGCCCATATATTTATTTACTAATGGGCTTAAATGATTACTTAGGCTTATTAGCGGAGGTGGGTGATGCAACGTCAATTACCACCATATTGCTAGTTGATACGGAGGTGGAGAGTTTTCCTCCCTATATATACGTACCTACCCCATAGGCAAAGCACACCAAAACTACCGTAGAGGAGCCCTGTTTGGAAAATCTCTTGTGTAGTAAATTATATTTTCTCCTCCTTCTCTTGCCGCCGTCCGACGAAGCCACCAGACGTTCTACTCCAAGAAGAAGAGGTATTTACTTGAATTCCACCGTCTAGATCACATTAAAAACCAGATTTTGATTTATTTTCGAAATTAAAATTCTAGGTATTTACAAAACTGCCACTATCTTGTTTAGGTCATATCTTCTACGTTTTAACTCCGATTTAACCCGTTCAAATTGCGTTAGGTTCATATTTGCGAGATCTACATGTTGATAGTACTGTACACTAGGTTTGGAAAATTTAATTTTCGAGTTTATATTAAAGTAATTATTTATCTATAGGAAATCATAGAAAATTCATAACTTTAATGTTTTAAATCCGAATTTCGTGATCTTTACGTCTGTGTGATCGTAGTAACGTGTAGAAGAGTTTTACAAACTTTTTATACTGTTAGTGCTACTGTTGGTTAGGTTTTCTACCTTTAAGATTCGATGTTAGATTTAATCTATTATTTTACTAAAGAAAATCTCGTTTAATTCATAACTTATTTGTTTTAATTCCGAATTAGTCCATTCAAATTGCAATGGATTTATAACAACATCAACTACGTACTAGTATTAATGTTTTCTTTATCAAAATATCTAGAATTTCATAGTTTAGATCTAACTTGATTAATAACTGTGCAACTAGATTTATAAATAAAATATTATTGATTTCTCCTTTAGTTTTCTAAATTTAAATGTAATTTAGCCTAAGTCACTTTTGAATATCTATAAAAAGTATTTTCAAACAAATGAACTATATGATTTTATATAGTTAAAACAAATGAGACCTATAATTTTTCGTTTTATACAACAAAATCTTTCGGTAGATGTATCTTTTCAACCATAGCTTCGATTAGCATGCTTTTCGCACCTGTGTGTTCGTAGCAACGTGTAGAACATCTTTAAAACCTTTTCACATATTATTTCATATGTTTGGTGTACTATTCTAATTTATTTCTATTGTTTGCTTCGTGTATGATTGAATGGATGCTTGTGTGGTGCTTTTATGATCTTGTCTAGTCAATGAGCTATACATGGTGATCAAGAAGCAGTTCATTGAGGTTTGAAATTGAAGAAGGATCTAAGTTAAGGCAAGTATAGCATGGGATCATCCTTGTTTCCTATTCACCTTTAATACACTTAATTCATGTGCATGTGTCTACCTTGTTACCCCTAAGGATATCTTAGCTTTTACATCTTGTACCTTGACACTGGTGGAACATTGCATTGGGTAGTATTTATGCTAGTGCTCAAGATAAATAACCATGATCTGTAACTTGACTAATGGTATATGCAATAAACGTTTAAAAGATGCTTTATAGAAACATGGCTTAAGAGGGCTATAGCATTGGGCTGTTTTTATGGTGCTCTAGTTGCTCTTCCTAAGGGCTCATCTGTAAGCGAATATCCGGGACTTACAGTACAACTGTGAGGGCTATATGGCTATGGTTTTAGCTCAGTATGAGGACCTTTTCTAGCTTGTTAGAGGTTACCCTTGTGGCGCAAAAGGGAAAAGCAGACTGTGGATCCCTGGGACTAGTTGTATCACATAGACTGACTTCTGAAACCTAGCGGCCCTAACTTGTTAGACGAACCTTTGAAAGGCTTCATAGTGAACCCTCCGACCTTCCTTGGAAATGGGTCAAGAGATTAGCTACCTCTAGCGAAAGGGTAAATCACGACTCACAGTAAAAGTGTAAAACCTCTGCAGAGTGTAAAACTGTTATAACAGCCGTGCTCACGGTCACGAGTGGCCTTGGATCCTTACAGAATAAATGATGACACTGATGATAATGATAATACTGATGATATTGATGCTCACTAATGATTATTGTTTCTTGCTATACATTATTCTCGTTTACATGATCATGTGGTTATTTGGGCTTATGTTAAACTTGTTGCTACTCAATTGCTAAAAGATGACTCACTAAAAGCTAATCGCAGTAAACTTGTGTCAAACCTTTTGAGCCTCATGAACCCCATGATATATTTGCTGAGTTCGACATGGACTCACTCTTGCTATTTAGTTAAACATGAAGCATGTAGTTAATTTAACTAATATTTATCTACTGTCTTTTCAAATTAAAAGTAACTTTGGTTTATAATTTGTCTTTTCTAAATAATCAAATGCTATCATGATTAATAAGAACTTAAGTGCTTCTTTAATAGAACTTGTTTAGTTTATGCAAGAAACATATAATGATTTGATTAGTTGTTATCACCTTCTTTATGCTTTCTAATTTATAAATATTTAAATGACTTAAACACTAAATAAATATTTGAATAAGGTTAACTTTATCTTTTATAATTCAATGTAATTGGTTAATTCAATTTAGGATAGTTCTCTAAAATGTCCATTATCTTGACATCAGTAGCAAGTGTTTATGCACATTTAATTAACGTCAGCCCATAGATCACCTTGTCTATCTATTATTTAATTGATCAAAAGTTGTGCTGATATCGTTCGTTGACATTCATGACCATAAATCATATCATCTCGGAGCTGCTTAGGCTGTCTTTTTAGTCCGTACTCATATATCTCCGTCATTGCCTTCAACTTTCGTATCTTAATCGCTTTAGCCTTGCCTGAATTGACGTAGTCTACTGTACGTATGTCGACGACGTTTAACATGCTACATGTGTTCTAAATTTTAATTTAAACATTAATTTTAACTAATTTCTGTTTTCACTGCTTATCAAATTCATTAACTAAAATAAATTTAACATCTATATAAACTTTAACATTATCTATGTTTATATATATAAACTTTAACATTATCTATTTTAATTTAAACATTAATTTTAACTAATTTCTGTTTTCACTGCTTATCAAATTCATTAACTAAAATAAATTTAACATCTATATAAACTTTAACATTATCAAATTCATTAACTAAAATAGCTGCTTAGGTTTATACTCCTATGTTTATATAATAAACTTTAACATTATCTAAGTTCTATCATCTTAATTCATTAACTAAAATAAATTAAATGTATAGTTTGTCTTCTCTGATTTGTTGTAAACTCCTCGATAGTCGCGTGTCCTCTTTGATGGTAGCTCTATTATCCATCGGTCTTACGTTTTTGTGATCATAACATCATGTCGTATCGTTTAGTACGTTCTCTTCTAAAGTGTCTCGTTTGTTTGGTGTGTTGTTCTTAATTGTGTTTATTGTCTATTTGTTCTATTTGATTGCTGTGAGTAGAAGAAGTTTGGTTAATTAGCACTGAAGACGAGGAGCTGATGACCGACAGTCGAAGCAAAATGACTTGAGACCCAAAGATTGCAACTAGAGATTTTGACCAGCTAACTTTGGGAAAAGGCAAGTATAACATGGGATTTTCTTGTTGTCCTATTCACTTTAATCACATAAAATCATATTGCATGTGTCTGTATTGAATTGCCATTAAGGATTTTCCTAGTTTTTGATCTATACCTGGTCACCTATGGGATTTTGCATTGGGTAGCTTTTGCTAGCGCTGAACATAAACTATGATCTTGTAATATGATTAATGGAATATGCAACAACACTAAAAGATGTCATTTTAATTACTGTTTAAAGAGGGCTAGAGCATAATGCTATTTTTCTTGGTGCTCTAGATTCTCTCCATAAGGACTCATCTATAAGCGAACATCCGGGACTTACAGTACAACTGTGAGGGCTATATGGCTCTGGCTTTAGTCAGGTATGAGGACCTTTTCTAGCTTGTTAGTGGTAACCTTCATGGCGTAAGAATGGCTTGACGAATCGGATACAGTGCGGCATCTGTCCTTATGTGTATAGGCTGCGCGTCATTGTGTCATTTGGAAGGGGGGCTCTACATCTGTTTGCTGAGTGAATCTAATGACCCTAACTTGTTAGACGAACCTTTAAAAGACTTCATAGTGAACCCTACCGACCTTCCTTGGTAGTGGGTCAAGAGACTGATCACCTCGGGTGAAAGGGTAAATCACGACTCACAGTAAAAGTGTACAACCTCTATAGAGTGTAAAACTGTTATAACAGTCGTGCTCACGGTCACGAGTGGCCTTGGACCCTTACGGAATAGATGATCACTAATGACTATAAATGTGTTTTTGCTATTCATTATTCATCTTTACATTGATCAAATGTTTATTGTGGGATTAATGCAAAACCTGATGCTACTCATATGATAAAGCTAAATGCAGTAAACTAGTGTCTATCTTTTTGAGCCTTATGAACCCCATGTTATATTTGTTGAGTACGACATGTGCTCACCCTTGCTATTTTCCTACACTCCAGTGTGTAGTGAGGTGCTGCTTAGAAGAAGGATGAAAGTGTAGTGGAGTTTCTAGAAGTCTTTTCGAAGTGCTTGGCATACGGAGCCCCCAGTCAGCCGTCCCTGAGAAGAATAGAGCCAGAGCAGAAGCTTAGCCACCGTTCTACGATACTCTGATAGTTGTAAGTGTTAATATAGTAAGTATTCCGCTTTATATAAACATTGTTTTGATATCTCTATTCTGTTGTTGTATGTGTGGACTTCCTAGGCACACATATAATGAGTGCTTGGTCTTTTTGGAAAACCGGGCATGACAGAATGGTATCAGAGCGGTGTTGACTGTAGGACGTATGCCTAGATAGCATTGGTCGATTTCTGAAAATTTATTTTGCTATAAAACTATTTTATCATCCCTTGACTCATTGATTTTGACTATTTTCTCTTCCTTGTCCTGTTGTATCCCCTCCTTGATAGCTTCCTTTGAGCTATTATTTCTTACTCCCTTAGATTTTTTATGTTGTTTTTACTAAAAGTTTTCTGATCCCATCCTGTTCAAAAATTCGATGGCCTTTCATCATCCATAATCTTCCCTTATGATGACCACCATTGTTGAAGAAGCACGTGTAGTATCGATGATTTGGTGTGTGCTTGTTTTGCTTGATGTGTTGCTTGTGTGATGTCCTTGTTCTCGTGTTTTGAAGGTGGCCCGAAAGGTTTCGTCTTGAGAAGTAGCCCGATCTATGTTAAGTAGAGTAGTGTCATCTTCTATCATACTTAATTTTTTAATCGATCCTAATTCTTGTCATTTTCTCTTACACCGTTCCTGTCTACCCTTGGTTGTCATGCTATCTTCTTTATCTCATCTTAGTGGAGGGTCAACACACGAATGACTCATCAATAGTAGTAAGCCTTAAAGAAAGTGTTGCCTTCAATGACATCGCCAGGTGGAACAAGATCTTTGTTAAGTGGGATAGCGTCCGCCACCATCATCAATCTCAAGTCACGAGACAAGAAAACCCAAAGACCAATCGCTATTATAATATCATCTTTTGCTAGTCCTTGCCTCTTAACCAGTCTCACCTTCTTGCCATCAATCTTTACTTTTTCTTATCAACATTTGACAACTTTTGACCCTTATCCTTACATCTTAAAAATCCTAATTCAAGGACCTACAAAGACTTGAAGATCAATTTATCCTTCTCACTGGTCTCCCTGAATGGTAAAACGGAAGACTAGTCTTTATCTTTCTTCAACCAATGCTAGTCTGTCACTTTTTCGTGATGTCTCATAAATCTTGAATCCAGGAGTTTTGAGCACCTTAAGATACATCTTTATCTCTTATGTTATCTCTTGCTAATCTCCACCCTTATTTTTACATCTTATAAAGTGAAGACTCGATGATCAACCTTGATCTATCTTTTCAACCTCCTTTGATCATCCTTTCCACTTATGTTGACCTTCAATCCTTTGACCTTCTGTCATTAACTCGAATTAATCTTAACGATCAATCCAATGTTCTCTTGTCAACCTTTGATAATCCTTACACTTATATCCGAACTTGTCAAAAAAGTCTCAAAATAATCTTATTGGTCTGCTTCTTTCTCCCTAGTCTCTTCGAATCTTGGGACGATATTTCTGTTAAGTGGGGTAGAATTGTCACACCCTAAAATTTCCAATTTTGGGTTATGCATAGGAAACACTAAATAAAATAAATGTTTTAATATTCAGATAAAATTTCCTAAGTTTAGTTTATGATAGCATCAATTAGTTATAAAAAATGAAAAAAATAATAAGAATCTTTAAATTTTTGTAAACTAATTAGACGGGCTATTGTTTGATGTGATGTTTGCTCGTTAACTCTTGTGTGTTAAGAGCGAACAAAGTCTTTCAAAATACGTTTAGTGGATCGATCTTTCTTCTCCAGCACGTCTTTATCTTTTTCCACAATCAATATTCCTTGTTTCTCATCTGAAGTTCTCGTTGGGAGTTTCCTAAAATCTTTTCTTTATAACGTAAATTATTCATTTCAGTTTCGCATGTGTCAATCAATCTCAGTGAACTCTTCGGGAATTGTTCTGGCTTTTTCTGGAGCTAGTTCACGCTTTTCTGCGAGCGTTATCTAATTTTTAGATGCTCCAAAATATCTTTTCATGAGCTCCAAATACTTTATTTGGGTTCCTCATGTTTCATAATGTCTCTGAGAATTTTCGCTGAATTTTTAGAGCTTTCAGAGTATTTTTCATGGCTTAAATAATAATTTTAGACTTTTCTAGAATTATTTTATCCATGAAATTAATTAATTCTAAAAATAAATAAATATCTCATTTTTCTCAACGCTCAAAGCCTATGTGCAATAATTATAAAGGCCTATGTCTTTATTTACTAATGGGTCGTAATGTCTATTTAGGTCTATTAGTGGAGGCGGACGGTGCACAGGAGGAGCCGTCATCGGCGTTAGGGCTGTGCGACAACAGGGAGACGAGAAACAGGCGCCTGGGCTCCCAGAGGTGATTATATCTCAATCCCAGGCTAATCGTATTCATGCCAAACTGTTTGTACTTATACACGAACTGACTCCTACTTTTAGGGACTAATTGAACTATCCAGCTAACAAACTTCGAATTATAAAATATGTCTATTACACTCCTAACAGACTTCGATGAGTATGACTCAAACTATGGCACGCTAACTCCGCGTGGCGGCTAATCCATCTTTCAGCCACCGGTTTTGTCACTTTATCACGGCGGCGATAGACGTTTCCCACCATAACACCTGTGCACCTCCCGCTCATTCTATTCCCGCTCACCTTTACATCAACTTTCTCCCTTTACGTCATGTCTTTTAATCCTATACTTCAGAGATCTACTTATAGGCTGGAGCTCTACTCTCTCCCATTAGTTTTTGCGACGTGCTCTACACCACTTCAGCCTCTCCCGCATACTCACTGTGGTCTTGGAACCGGTTCTTAAGGTTAGAATTCTTTTAAAAAGCAAAACTTTCCGTATCATTTGGTTAATCCAATGTATTTTAAAATCTTTGTTTGAACTCCCAGACATTTTAATATAATTTTAAATTAATATATAATCAATTTTTGGTTGTCTATAGAGTCATTATTTTAGTTAATTTACTAGTTAGAAAAGTGCCGTAAATTTCTTATGTAATTAAAATACATTATTAATTAATTTGATAGAAAAACAAAATAAGATAAGTCCCATATATTAATACTCCTAGTCATGCTTTACATTTTGGTAATCATAGCTTGCACCCTGTACATGTTGATTATATTAGCGACATCTTTGTCATAATAGGGACATTGTGTCCTAATATGCACGCATGGCATACGTTTTTAGTACCCTGTCACCTAAAAGGAAAGTATACTACATGTTTAATGTAACTAAATTTTAATCTTTGTCAACAATAGTCAGGCCCTGTTTAGTTCCCCAAAAATTTTGCAAAATTTTTCAGATTCCCCGTCACATCGAATCTTTGGACATATGTATGAAGCATTAAATATAGATAAAAAATAAAACTAATTACACAGTTTAGACGAAATGGACGAGATGAATCTTTTAAACCTAATTAAACCATGATTGGACACTAATTGTCAAATAATAACGAAATTTACTACAGTGTCATTTCGCAAAAAAATTTGCAACTAAACAGGCCCTCAATAACAAAAAATTACAATGCTCATACTTTCTATAAAATCATGTTTGAGTTCATAATTTTCAACAGTTCAAAAATCTGCGTTCACATTTTTTTAAAATCAAGTTTATTATTTTTCAAGATAATTTCTAAACATATTTAAACTTAATTTTATTCATATATAATCAGGAGTCTACTCTGTTGCCCTTATCAATGTACTCTCCCGTTTCAAATTATAAGTCACTTGTTTGATTTATCCACGTTGCCCTTATTATTGTACTCCCCCCGTTCCATATTAAGATGAATAGCAAATTGAATGTACCAAAATAGTCAAAGTGAGTTATAATTTGGAACGTATGGAGTAGTTTTCTTTTCACTCGGCTTCAGCACGACTCCCTCCGTCCAACAAAAGATGTAATTATAGGATACGTGCCAGTCAAACTGACTCAAGTTTAACTATATTTATAATAAATAGTATTAATATTTATATCTTCAGATAAATTTATTATAAAAATATATTCTATAACTAATCTAATGATACCTATTTTGTATCATAAATATTAGTATTTTTTATATAAATTTAGTCAATGTTTAAAATGTTTGACTTCTTGAAAAGCAAGAATTGCATGTTTTTGTGGACGGAGGGAGTACATGTTTTCCTAAATATATAGCCTATTCTTTTTTAATTCTACTTCAATCTTATTAACTTGGCACACCTAACTCATGTCCTTAGGCCTTGTTTAGATTGCTTTCAAATTCCAAGTTTTTTTCACTCTCTCTCCATCACATCAATTTTGGACGCATGCATTGAGTATTAAATGTTGGTAAAAAAATAACTAATTGTACCGTTTGGTAGTAAATCACGAGATGAATCTTTTGAGCCTAATTAGTCCATAATTAGACACTAATTGCCAAATACAAACAAAAGTGCTACAGTATTTAGAGTTGAAAAAATTGCAATCTAAACCAGGCGTTACTCTCCTTTGTGCAATTATACCTGTAGACACCCGAAGCCACGTTCCGTCTGATTGTTTTATTTTGCAGTGTGCCATGTACCTATACTCTCTTTGTATCTCTATCAGTAACAGATCATCATATTTGTTGCGATTTCGTCCGAGTGCAAGGAGCAGCAGTATCCTATGTGCCTTTTCCAGCCAGCCATGCCTATACTGACATAGGACCGGTTCACTTCCCATGCAAACCAAAAATATTTTCTCTTCTACCCATCACATTAAATATTTGGATACATGCATAGAGTATTAAATATAGGTAAAAAAATAACTAATTGCTAAGTTTGTTTGGTTTTTGCGAGACGAATCTTTTAAGCCTAGTTACTTCATGGTTGGATAATATTTGTCAAATAAAAACGAAAGGTGTTACAGTAACTTTTTACTCACTTTTCACCAACTAAACACACCCATACTCTTCTCACAGGATACGATGTCATTTCTTTTTCTTTTGCAGTCAACCGACACCATCCCGTGATGGAACCAGCGAAATGAAAAAGGGGGGCCAGTGTGGCCAGACAGAATACAACTATACAAGGATCAGCAAAGTGTGTGTGTATATATATATATATATATATATATATATATATATATATATATATATATATATATATATCATATAAAAATCCATATAATCATATTTTTTTGTTGTGACAATATATAGAAATGACTCTTTTGTAAAAGAGGATAAAAGAAACTTACTTTTTTTTTCATTTGAGTCTCACTTTGCGCGTCTTCGTAGCATAGAAATCATCTATAATGGCATCCGTTGTGAATTGTATCGCTAGTTCCTTCTCAATATAGATTACCAAACAACCTCACAAAAATACATCTTCCATTTTATTTCGAAGCCTTGTCTTGACAAGCTTCATTGCTAAAAATGCTCGCTCTGATGTTGCACCATAATCCTATACTTCACAGAGCTACTTATAGGCTGGAGCTCTACTCTCTCCCATTATTTTTTGCGACGTGCTCTGCACGACTTCAGACTCTCCCGCATTCCTCTGTTTAGAAGTACCCAGTAATATATCACCGAGCACCCCTAATCATCATATCAAAATTTAGCTTAAATATAACAACACCAGTATATCAATATTAATTATAGAAACCCAAACAAGATTGTAGATGACATTAATCATATAATCTTAAAAAATGATAAAATTATAAATTATATTAAGAAATTTGTATTAATCTTTTAGTACGAAACACCTTTTTTTATAGTCCAATACAATATTATTTAGCTGTGAAACTTTTACCATGGCTTTGATCTGACACGAATATCTTGGATTTAGTTTTACAAAAAAAATTGCTAATGTTTTGCTAAATGCATGTACACCCCTGTTATTTTTCGTATTGGAATAACTGATCTCAAAGCACTGGGGATTGCCTTGAAAGCAAGATGGCCTTGGCTGCAGCGGAGTGTACCAAACAAACCTTGGGCAAATCTGCCAGTCCAGGTCAGTAAGGAGGTCGCTGGGCTGATCTCGGTCGCAATTCGTACAGAAGTGGGAAGTGGAGCTAACACCCTGTTCTGGAAGGACAAATGGTTGGACGGTCAAGGAGTCCAGGAGATTGCTCCTCTTGTTTTTGCTCTGGTTCCTAAAAGGCGAGTGAGTAAACGCACTGTTAGTGAGGCCCTTCCTGATAATAGGTGGATAGAGGACTTGCAGGGAGAAGCTGGTGCTGCTGCTCTATCTCAGTATTTCCATCTCTGGGATCTCTTATCTAGGGTGGAGCTGAATGAGAGCATCCCTGACAAACATGTCTAGAGGCTTTCCTCTTCAGGCCAGTATACAGCAAAGAGCGCCTACACTGCCCGGTTTTATGGAGCCATCTCTTTTGAACCCTTTGAGAGAATTTGGAAAACTTGGGCGCCCCCAAAATGCAGATTTTTTATGTGGTTAGTGGCCCATAGCAGGTGCTAGACTGTAGACAGGCTAGCAAAGAGGAGCCTCCCTCGTCCAGAAATGTGCATCCTGTGTGACCAGCTTGAGGAAGATCTTCATCACCTTCTCGTGGGCTGTGTTTTTTTCAAAAATATTTTGGTTCTCCTTCCTTTCTCATTTTGGTGCTGCAACCCTTGCTCCAACACCTGCTGATCAGAATTTTGATAATTTGTGGAGTAAGATTGATGGTGCTGCTCATGGTGATCTAAGAAGGGGTCTCAATTCTCTGGTCATCCTAGGAGCCTGGAGCATTTGGCGGCAAAGAAATGACTGTGTTTTCAATGGAGCTGTCCCAAATGTTGACTCAGTCCTGTACCTGGCCAAGGAGGAGGCTGGTTGGTGGAGTGCGGCAGGGGCTAAGGGGATTTCCCTAATCTCTGCCCAAACTGCAACTTAGGACTCTGCAGTGGCGGGTTTCTCTTGGTCGTCCTTGTAATTCTTATCCGGTGATTTGGCTTCTTTGCTCAAGGGGGGCGTGTGTGTGTTTGGGGTTCTTTGTCCCTGTAAGACTATTTATTTCCTTCTATTAATATAATGATACGCAGCTCACCTGCGTGTTCGAGAAAAAAACTAGAACAAAATTTATTTCTCCTTTTTTCTCGGATTTATTATGCACTTTTTTAAGTATCATGCTTTTTTTATCATTGTAGAAGAAAATAACATAGTAGTAACATTTGCATTGAAAATCCCAAACTATTTATAAATTAATCCAACCATTCACTATTCCTTTTCTCTCTATCGGCTTATCCAACGATGTGATGTGCACCAGACCACCAGTTGATTTCCTCTCGGATGATCACCCATTGTGCCGCTGCCGCCCAACACAGATAGCCAGCTGCCAGTGGTGGCTGTAAACAGCTGTGTACAACAGTACAAGTACGACAAGTTTCGTATTTCCCAGGGTCGTGTTGATAGTGTTGTCGCGCTCAATTGCGCTCGTGCACATAAGCCGTTGCTACTGTTCACCTTTCCTTGTCGCTACTGTTCACCTTTTCGTGATGTACCTCCGCCGACAAAAGAATGTCATTCTCATTTTTTAGTAGTCGTCGTTTATGTTTTGACTAAATTTATATAAATATAATCCATGATTACATAACATGTGCTAATCAATGCTTACTTAGGATTAATAGATTCGTCTCGTGAATTAGCAACAATATATGCAATTAGTTTTATAATTAACTCATGTTTAGTCCTTTTAATTGGCATCTAAACTTATGATGTCCTGGGATGCAAACTCAGACGCCAGCACCAGAATTTCATGAACCAAGAACTATTTAAGTCTAGAACTATTTAGTACTCCCTCTGTCCCAAAATAAATGTACATCTCGTTTTTTGATAGATTAAATATTTTCACTTTTGACCGAATTTATATAAAAATATAATAATATTTTTGAGCATGGAATTTCACGTTTGACGTTTTTTTGAGCTTGGTTCACACATAGTATAACATAGTCCTCCAGCAAGTCCTCCCAGATCCAGATTTTTGTAACCATTCTCTTGGGATTTAGAAACTCAAGTCAATAAACAGGTGTTCGCCACACAAATATCAGTGTATATGACATCAGTTAAAAGGGGTGATTTGAGAACAAACTAAAGCAAAAGAGAAACTAGTATAAACTTCAGTGAACATGGCAGATTTCCTGAGACACGTGACGGTCGATTCTTAAATTGTAACTTTGTAAGAGTGAACCTCACAAAAAAATACAGGAAAGCACACCACCTTATCAGATACTTGTCTTGCCACCTTATCAGGGTGAAAGCCATGGTCTTCTTGAGGCAATCAATTATATCGCAGTCTGAGAACATATACGATGTAACCATAGAAGACCCTTCAGATTACCTGCAGTATGTGCGCTCATCCATTGACTGCCTCCGCTTTCTCACTATTGATCCGATCAAACCTGCACTCAGTGCTATAGTCTCGTCTCTGAAGGAGACCAACCTGTCAAAAAGGACTCACAGTTTGAGAATGGTTCCACCGGCCGAGCTGATGGAGACTGTCCGTCAGAAGCTGAAGATCAACAAGAAATAGTTCCTCCGGTGCTAGGAAATCCTGATCTTCCTAAGCCTTGGCTCTCAGGATCATAAGAGCATGGAAAACTTTAGTGCCTGCATATATGACCGCATCAAGGGGGAGATCCATGGCAGTGCCTCTGGAACTAATGGGAAGAGTCTATTGAAGATGCCAAGCAGTTCGAATGAGGAGTCTTTTGCTGTGTATTGGACACAGGAGAGTGGGGATGCAGACGACCAAACTGTTGAGCAGCAGCCAGAAGATCTCAAGACTCAGGAGCAGCAGCTCAATGAGCTTGTGGACAACCAAATGGAGGAGATTGTTGGCGTTGCCAAGAACATCAACTCACGTGGCAAGGACAAGCTGGTGGAGGCAGGTGGCTCAATGAATTTCGGTGATTACTAAGTCAGATGATAACGTTAAAATGCTGTTGAAGCTCACCTGGTGAGATCTGCTTTGTGGGTTGGCTTCTGGGTAGAAAGGAAATGTTTGGTTATTACACTGTCATCGTAGTGTTAGAACCAATACAAACCTAGGCACTGAGTAGATTTTGTCACGGCAGATTGTTATGTACGTACTTCAATTCTGGAATCTTTGTTGAGGATGTTATTTTATAGATTGCTTGGCAACCATGCCAAATCTCGGAAGTCAGAAGTGTTCCATTTCCATGCACTACTTCCCATTCAGCATGAGGCATTGATTAAACTTTTAGGGTGATCACTGACTAGTGATCTGTTTATGATTAACAGTCGATACCTGTTTCCTGAGCCTATTTTGGGCTAGCTACGTCAGCAAATGATATCGGTCCAACATCTTAGCGAATGGAAAAGGGCACAACCTTTTTTAGACCTTCGGATACAAACATGCAACATGTCTATAAAAGTACAAACAAGCAAAGCATGTGCTTACAGTACCGAGAGAACTGGGAATACAAACACGCACGTGCTATGAAGAAACTTTGGCATACAAACACGCACGTGCTATGAAGAAACTTTGGCACACACAAACACTACTGTGGACGCCACATTATTTCTTCAAAACACTCATTTTGGCTTCCAGTTGCGCCATCAAGGAGCCAGATTCGGGTACACCGGTACAGGCACAGATTTATGTTTGCCAATGGACAGAATCTGAATCAGAGCTTTCAACCTGGGATTATATGCAAGTTTCCTTTCTATATTTATAGACTAGGGATTTGGGGAACTTATAGTTTGCCATTGCAAATTTAATTTGGAGAAGCCAATAAAAACTAAAATATTCAATGTAAGGGTGCTAAGGGCATGTTTGGAATGTAGGAATTTTACAGGAATCATGCAGAATTTTCACATGAATCAGTTTAATTTCTTAGGAAAAACACATAATAGGAAATTTTCCGTGTTCCAAACAGGCCCTGAACATTAAAAAAATCTGTAACAAGGAGACAAAAGTCGTAACAGTCAAACTAAATAACAGACACAACATAAATTCTAACAACAATGATCACAGGAAAAGTAAACAGGGATGTAAGAAAGGTAGCTATCTAAGCAGATAATATTGTGATAATTCAACCAGTAAAATACACGAATAAAAGTGTAATTGTGGTGGCAATAGCATATCTAAGGAAAACTGTTTGAAATTGAACAGAGCTATGCATGGTGGAATGGAAAGGCTCACGCTCAAATTCTGGATCCCTCACTTCAAATTAATTGATCCTTTATGTTATTAGTACGATGTAATTACATACAAACATGGAAAATATTTGTCAGAAATACTTACAGAGCCTGGGGAGTTCATAATATCTAGATTCTGGAGAAGCTGCAAGCTCACACCAAACCTTATTACTCTCGCACACAGGCGTGGACTCTCGAAGTCCTTACACACACAAGCAATTGCAGATTCAAAACAGCACACTGTTACACACTAGAGTGTCTTCACATGACAAGGGGTTCACCAAAAACCCATTGTAGACTTTTAGTAGAGACGCATCAACCATGAACCGAATCCAGGTTCAAGCACAGCTTCATCTTGCCAATGGACGAAATGTGGACACCATAGCTTCTATATGACTCCCTCGGCTGGCCCTAATGCTACTGTCCTCACGAGTTTACTCCAACGCCAGGCTCTCCTTCAATTGTATCACAACTGTGGCCACTGTTGGCCTTTGAGCAGCAGAATCTGCGGTGCACATCATAGCCGTGTCGATTACCTTCCATATGGAGCTGATGTCATAGGCATTTCCAAGTCGCAAAGGTCACACCCAGTTTTAGGGACAAAACTAGATATACACTATATGTGAAATAAAGGAGTCAAATCTCACATATAGCCACAAATAAGTGTAATACCAAGAGACAAATGCTTAATATACATAACTCAATAGTATAAAATATACCTTAGAGAGCAACACAGCGAAAAGACAACCCCAAACACCGGGTGTAGACCTCACTCCAGGAACAAACTAACTGGTTGACCACAAGCCTAAACTCCTCCTAAGGTGTGGGAAATAGCAAGCGTGAGTCCATGTCGAACTCCGCAAGCATAGCAACGAGGTAGTATAGATCCCATAAACTCATGATCAATGTAACATAATCAATATAGAACATAATCGATAAGTAAATGAGCATCTTAACAAAACAAGAATCATCATCTTTAATGTAAATGTCTCCAAGGCCGCTCGTATCCGTGAGCACGGCTAGTATACCAGTTTATTAAACTCTGTGCAGAGGTGTACACTTTCACTGTGAGTCGTGATTTACCCTTTCGCCCGAGGTGATCAGCCTCTTGACCCACTTCCAAGGAAGGTCGACAGGGTTCACTATGAAGCCTTTCAAAGGTTTGTCTAACAAGTTAGGGCCGCTAAGGATTCTCAATTGGAAAGCATGAACCTCCCCCAAGGGACGACTTACAAAAGACTGCACCCACCTTGGCAGGCCAAGACCATACTAGACATGACCCCTCTTGCGCCTTTCGGTAACCACTAACAAGCTAGAAAAGGTCCTCATACTTGACTAAAGCCAGAGCCATATAGCCCTCACAGTTGTACTGTAAATCCCGGAGGTTCACGTACAGACAAGATCTTATGTTGCTAAAAAGTCATCTCTTAACCATCATAGTACTTATATTAATTAAGTCACAAGATCATGGTCACACAAAGAAAACCCAAGCTTTACTTGCCTTAAATCAAGATCCTTTCTCTGATCCAAATCTTCAATTAATAGCTTCTTGAATCTCCACGTATAACTCACCGACTGGACTTGATCAATAAATCACCACACACGCATTGAGCAATCATATACGAAGCAAACAATGAATAATAATTAGAACAGTACACCAATCAATAAAAAGGTTTGAAAACTGATCTACGCATTGCTACGAACACATAAACGCGGAAAACACGCTAGTCGGAGCTACGGTGAAAGAAATACATACATCGAAGGATCTTGTTGTATAAAACAGAAAATCATAGGTCTCATTTGTTTTAACTATATAAAATCATATATATAGGATAAAATACTTTTTATAGATATTCAAAAGTGACTTAGGCTAAATTACATTTAAATTTAGAAAACTAAAGGAGAAATCAATAATATTTTATTTATAAATCTAGTTGCACAGTTATTAATCAAGTTAGATCTAAATTATGAAATTCCAGAGATTTTGATAAAGAAAACATTAATACTAATACGTAGTTTATGTTGTTATAAATCCATTGCAATTTGAACGGACTAATTCGGAATTAAAACAAATAAGTTATGAATTAAACTAGATTTTCTTTAGTAAAATAATAGATTAAATCTAACCTTAAATCTTAAAGGTGGAAAACCTAACCAACAGTGGCACTAACAGTATAAAAAGTTTGTAAAACTCTTCTACACGTTACTACGATCACACGGACGTAAAGATCACGAAATTCGGATTTAGAACGTGAAAGTTATGAATTTTCTAAGATTTCCTATAGATAAATAATTATTTAAATATAAACTCGAAAATTAATTTTCCCAAACTTACTGTACAACTATACTAACATGTAGAGCTCGCAAATACGAACCTAACGCAATTTGAACGGGTCAGATCGGAGTTAAAACGTAGAAGATATGGCCTAAACAAGATAGTGGCAGTTTTGTAAATACCTGGTTTCGAAAATAAATCAAAATCTGGTTTTTAATGTGATCTAAACGGTGGAATTCGAGTAAGTACCTCTTCTTCTTGGAGTAGAACGCCTGATGGCTTCGTCGGACGGCGACAAGAGAAGGAGGAGAAAATATAATTTACTACACGAGAGATTTACCAAACTAGGGGCTCCTCTACGGTAGTTTTGGTGTGCTTTGTCCAAGGGGTAGGTACGTATATATAGGGAGGAAAACTCTCCACCTTCATGTCAACTAGCGATATGGTGCTAATTGACGTTGCACCATCCACCTCCGCTAATAGGCCTAAGTAATCATTTAAGCCCATTAGTAAATAAATGTATGGGCCTTTGAGATTTATTAGGATTATTGCACATGGGCTTTGAGCGTTGGAAAAAAATGAGAAATTTATTATTTTCGGAATTAATTATTTTTGTGGATAAAATAATTCTAGAAAAGTCCAAAATTATTATTTAAGCCGCGAAAAATACTCCGAAAGCTCCGAAAATTCGAGAAAATTTTCCAGAGACATTATGGAACATGAGGAACCCAAATAAAGTTTTTAGAGCTCATGATAAGATAATTTGGAGCATCTAAAAATTAGATTATGCTCACAGATAAGTGGAAACAAGCTATAGATAAGTCAGAAAAATTCTCGAAAAGTTTATAGAGATTGATTGATGGACGAGAAACTGAAAGGAGTGATTTAGGTTACAAAGAAAATATTTTAGGAAGCTCTCAATGAAACTTGAGCTGAGAGACAAGGAATTTGACTGTAGAAAAAGAATAAAGGTATAGCAAAGAGGGAAAATTACCTACTAAACGCATTTTAATAAAAACAGTTTGAATTGATTTTGTACCTTGGTCAAAACCAAACAATGCAAAAACACAATGCATTAGCATGTATGCACAAAAATGTTGCTACATCCTAAGATGAATTTTAATTTAACGAAAATTTTTATTTTCCTATGTTTTCATGAGCACAAAAATACATAATTAAATCATTTTAGCTCTATTTCCAAATAAGCAATTTTTCAGGTGTTACAATTCTACCCCTCTTAAGATGAATCTCGTCCTCAAGATTCGGAAGATGGTGGTCAAAGAGATGGAAACTTTGACTATAGCTCTTCTTCACTTGATTCTAGAAGCTTCATCCTCTTAGTGTCACTCCTGTGTTTCAACATACTTTGATCATCTTACTCCGAGTAGCTTGCTCAACTATTTCCGAGACATCCATGATGTCGTTCGAATCTTCTTAGCATAATTCTCCGTTGCTATAGTCATCGGCAACGACTTCTACTTCTCCAAACGATAACACTTTTGTAAGTCAGAAAGCTCTTGATCAGGATCAAACCAACAATGATACCACAACTCAAACCAACTTAGTGAGGACGCTCTTTATATTCTTGTGATCCACGTAAATGTCACTCTTATATCCTTAAGAGCATCCTACACATTCAACTCTCTTAAGCTCTTCTACATAATAACTCTACCACAAGGGAATACCTATCCAAGTATAAGACTTCCTTCACTTAAAACTTACTAGCCATACTTGACGTGGTAGTGATGTCTTCTAAGTTCCCGTGGAACCAACTATAGATGTCCAACACCACCTCCCTATGTTATAATCGCCAACTTGTACTGAGTATGTTCCTGAGCTTCTCGTAGATGATCCAACAAGGCACTGATCCTTGCAACTTCTTTAACTTTGGCTACCCCCCTTAAGAAAAGAGAAACTAGGGGGATAAAAGAGTAGCCTGAACCTTCTTCTAAGTGAGTTTACTATCATGATGACCTTCTGATCTCCAATAAAAACTTATATGCCTAAACAAGAACAAGTACTTCAAAATTCCTCGCGAGCAGAAAAAAACAGCAGCACAGTAAAACATCTATATCTCCAGTTCTGTTAATCCAATTAAGTTGCACCTTATACCATTGGAAAGCTTATCAAATTCGCTATAACTTACTTATAGAACACTTTTCCAGATTTTGCAGCTAACTTGACCGAAAACAACACATAACAGATTCTGTTCCAGGTTTCAGACAACACAGTTGCATCGTCTTGTGATTTTTGTATCTCCCAATCCAAAATAGCTATGAGGGTGATTCTTGTGGTCAGAGAAACATGTTGAAGTCTACTATTGTCCAGAAAATTTCCATAATTTTTGGTCATCCAAGAACAGAGGTATAAGCTGAAGAAGACAGACTACTCCGAAAAGACAGGATAAGGAAGAAACAACAAAACCAACCCAACTATTTATTTCATTAATCCTTATATCTTAAGCCTATATCTAAATGAAATTGTGGGATCCACAAATTCATTGCAATCATTACAAAGATCCAAAACAAGCATAGGCATAAAAACAATCCAACAAGGCAATATAGGAGCACAACTCAACATTGACTCAACTTGTGATGCTATCGTTTTCTTCGTATAAAGGGAAAAGATCCTAATGCTTCTCTTTCGATGTCGCAAGGAGATGGTAAGATGAGGTTCTAAAAGCATACCAAATCAAGGAGTGAAGATGAGAACAAAGACTTTTAAAATAAGCAACAAGGCGGGGATAATATCAAGGGCAAGGATACAGTATGGAAGAAAATACCAAGGTTTATAGAACAAGGATTGTTATAGCAGTTTCAAAACCTTAACACGACCAATTTCTAACTAGGCTTGCGTCCTACAGTCAGCATTGCTCTGATACCACTCTGTCACACCCAGTTTTAGGGACAAAACCAGATATACACTATATGTGAAATAAAGGAGTCAAATCCCACATATAGCCACAAATAAGTGTAATACCAAGAGACAAATGCTTAATATACATAACTCAATAGTATAAAATATACCTTAGAGAGCAACACAGCGAAAAGACAACCCCAAACACTGGGTGTAGACCTCACTCCAGGAATAAACTAACTGGTTGACCACAAGCCTAAACTCCTCCTAAGGTGTGGGAAATAGCAAGAGTGAGTCCATGTCGAACTCCGCAAGCATAACAACAAGGTAGTATAGATCCCATAAACTCATGATCAATGTAACATAATCAATATAGAACATAATCGATAAGTAAATGAGCATCTTAACAAAACAAGAATCATCATCTTTAATGTAAATGTCTCCAAGGCCGCTCGTATCCGTGAGCATGGCTAGTATACCAATTTATTAAACTCTGCGCAGAGGTGTACACTTTCACTGTGAGTCGTGATTTACCCTTTCGCCCGAGGTGATCAGCCTCTTGACCCACTTCCAAGGAAGGTCGACAGGGTTCACTATGAAGCCTTTCAAAGGTTCGTCTAACAAGTTAGAGCCGCTAAGGATTCTTAATTGGAAAGCATGAACCTCCCCTCAAGGGGCGACTTACAAAAGACTGCACCCACCTTGGCAGGCCAAGACCATACTAGACATGACCCCTCTTGCGCCTTTCGGTAACCACTAACAAGCTAGAAAAGGTCCTCATACTTGACTAAAGCCAGAGCCATATAGCCCTCACAGTTGTACTGTAAATCCCGGAGGTTCACGTACAGACAAGATCTTATGTTGCTAAAAAGTCATCTCTTAACCATCATAGTACTTATATTAATTAAGTCACAAGATCATGGTCACACAAAGAAAACCCAAGCTTTACTTGCCTTAAATCAAGATCCTTTCTCTGATCCAAATCTTCAATTAATAGCTTCTTGAATCTCCACGTATAACTCACCGACTGGACTTGATCAATAAATCACCACACACGCATTGAGCAATCATACACGAAGCAAACAATGAATAATAATTAGAACAGTACACCAATCAATAAAAAGGTTTGAAAACTGATCTACGCATTGCTACGAACACATAAACGCGGAAAACACGCTAGTCGGAGCTACGGTGAAAGAAATACATACATCGAAAGATCTTGTTGTATAAAACAGAAAATCATAGGTCTCATTTGTTTTAACTATATAAAATCATATATATAGGATACAATACTTTTTATAGATATTCAAAAGTGACTTAGGCTAAATTACATTTAAATTTAGAAAACTAAAGGAGAAATTAATAATATTTTTTTATAAATCTAGTTGCACAGTTATTAATCAAGTTAGATCTAAATTATGAAATTCCAGAGATTTTGATAAAGAAAACATTAATACTAATACGTAGTTTATGTTGTTATAAATCCATTGCAATTTGGACGGACTAATTCGGAATTAAAACAAATAAGTTATGAATTAAACGAGATTTTCTTTAGTAAAATAATAGATTAAATCTAACCTTAAATCTTTGTAACACCCGAAAAATAGATTATCAAGGTATGTAGAAACAATGGAGTGACGCTAAGAGGATGAGGCTACTCGAACAAGTGAAGAAGATCTATGGCCAAAGTTTCCATATATCTTGGATCACTATCGTCCGAATCTCGAGGACGAGATTCATCTTAAGGGGGGTAGAATTGTAACACCCGAAAAATTGCATATTTGGAAATAGAGCTAAAATGATTTAATTATGTATTTTTGTGCTCATGAAAACATAGGAAAATAAAAATTTTTGTTAAATTAAATTCATCTTAGGATGTAGCAACATTGTTGTGCATACATGCTAATGCATTGTGTTTTTGTATTGTTTGGTTTTGACCAAGGTACAAAATCAATTGAAACTGTTTTTATTAAAATGCGTTTAGTAGGTAATTATCCTTCTCTGCTATACCTTTATCCTTTTTCTACAATCAAATTCCATGTTTCTCAGCTCAAGTTTTCGTTTGGAGCCTCTCAAAATCTTTCCTTTGTAACCTGAATCACTTCTTTCAGCTTCTCGTCCATCAATCAATCTCTACAAACCTCTCGAGAATTTTTTCGACTTTTTCTGTAGCTTATTTCCACTTGTCTGTGAGCATAATCTAATTTTTAGATGCTCTAAAATTACCTTTTAGTGAGCTCCAAATACTTTATTTGGGTTCCTCATGTTCCATAATGTCTCTAGAAAATTTCTCTGAATTTTCGGAGCTTTCGGAGTATTTTTCACGGCTTAAATAATAATTCTAGACTTTTCTGGAATTATTTTATCCATGAAAATAATTAATTCTGAAAATAATAAATCCCTCATTTGTTTTCCAACGCTCAAAGCCCATGTGCAATAATCCTAATAAATCTTAAAGGCCCATATATTTATTTACTAATGGGCTTAAATGATTACTTAGGCCTATTAGTGGAGGTGGATGGTGCAACGTTAATTAGCACCATATCACTAGTTGACATGCAGGTGGAGAGTTTTCCTCCCTATATATACGTACCTACCCCATGGGCAAAGCACACCAAAACTACCATAGAGGAGCCCCCAGTTTGGAAAATCTCTCGTATAGTAAATTATATTTTCTCCTCCTTCTCTTATCGCCGTCCGACGAAGCCACCAGGCGTTCTACTCCAAGAAGAAGAAGAGGTATATACTTGAATTCCACTGTCTAGATCACGTTAAAAACCAGATTTTGATTTATTTTCGAAACTAGGTATTTACAAAACTGCCACTATCTTGTTTAGGCCATATCTTCTACGTTTTAACTCCGATTTGACCCGTTCAAATTGCGTTAGGTTCGTATTTGTGAGCTCTACATGTTGGTAGTACTGTACAGTAGGTTTGGAAAATTTAATTTTCGAGTTTATATTAAAGTGATTATTTATCTATAGGAAATCTTAGAAAATTCATAACTTTCACGTTTTAAATCCGAATTTCGTGATCTTTACGTCTGTGTGTTCATAGCAACGCGTAGAACATCTTTAAAACCTTTTCACACGTTGTTTCATATGTTTGGTGTACTGTTCTAATTTATTTCTATTGTTTGCTTCGTGTATGATTGAATGGATGCTTGTGTGGTGCTTTTATGATCTTGTCTAGTCGGTGAGCTATACGTGGTGATCAAGAAGCAGTTCATTGAGGTTTAGACTTGAAGAAGGATCTAAGTTAAGGTAAGTATAGCATGGGATCATCCTTATTTCCTATTCACCTTTAATACACTTAATTCATGTGCATGTGTCTACCTTGTTACCCATAAGGATATCCTAGCTTTTGTATCTTGTACCTTCACACCGGTGGAACATTGCATTGGGTAGTATTTATGCTAGTGCTCAAGATAAATAACCATGATCTGTAACTTGACTAATGGTATATGCAATAAACGTTTAAAAGATGCTTTATAGAAACATGGCTCAAGAGGGCTAGAGCATATTTGGTTGTTTTTATGGTGCTCTAGTTTCTCTCCATAAGGACTTATCTGTAAGCGAACATCCGGGACTTACAGTACAACTGTGAGGGCTATATGGCTATGGCTTTAGTCAAGTATGAGGACCTTTTCTAGCTTGTTAGTGTTTACCCTTGTGGCGTAAATGGGGAAAAGCAGACTGTGGATCCCTGCGTGGTGTATCACACGGACTGACTTCTGAAACCTAGCGGCCCTAACTTGTTAGACGAACCTTTGAAAGGCTTCATAGTGAACCCTGCCTGCTCACCTTGGGAGTGTTTTGGGGATTGGCCGCCCCGGGCATATGGGTAATCACGACTCACAGTGAAAGTGTACAACCTCTGCAGAGTGTAAAACTGTTATAACAGCCGTGCTCACGGTCACGAGTGGCCTTGGACCCTTGCAGAATAAATGATGAATACTGATGATAATGATAACTCTGATGATATTGATGTTCACTAATGATTATTGTTTCTTGCTATACATTATTCACGTTTATATGATCATGAGGTTATTGGGCTTATGGTAAACTTGTTGCTACTCAAATGCTACAAAGTTGACTCACTAAAAGCTATTGCAGTAAACCCGTGTCAAACCTTTTGAGCTTCATGAACCCCGTGTTATATTTATTGAGTTCGACATGGACTCACTCTTGCTATTTCCCCATATCTTAGGAAGGGTACCAGACTGCTAGATTCTGGAATTGTTAGGCTTGTGATCAACCAGTTAGTTTGTTCCTGGAGTGAAGTCTACACCCGGTGTTCGGAGTTGTCTTTCCGCTGTGTTACTCTTTAAGGTATATTTTATACTATTGTGTTATGTATAATTAAGTATTTGCCTCTTGGTATTACACTTATCTGTGGCTATATGTGAGATTTGACTCCTTTATTTCACATATAGTACATATCTGGTTTTGTTCTTAAAACTGGGTGTGACAGAGTGGTATCAGAGCAATGCTGACTGTAGGACGCAAGCCTAATTAGAAATCGGTCGTCTTAAGGTTTTAAAATTGCTATAACTTCCTTGGTCTATAAACCTTGATATTTCTTCTCCATTATATCCCCACCCTTGATATTCATCTTCTCCATGATGCTTGTTTTAAGCCTTTGATCTCATCTACACTCCTTGATTTGATATGCTTTTTAGAACCATTCCTCACCCCCTTCTTGCGAAATTGAAAGAGGAGCTTTAGGATCTTTACCCTTGGTATGAAGAGAACGATAGTATCGCAAGTTGAGTCAATGATTGTTTTATGCACCTTTATTGCTTGTTGAATTATAATTATGCTTTTGTTTGATTTGGAGCTTTGTAATGATTACAATGAATTTGTGGATCCCATAATTTCATTTAGTTTATAGGCCTAAGGTATAAGGATTAATGAAATAAATAGTCGGGTTGGTTTTGTTGTTTCTGCCTTATCCTGTCTTTTCGAAGCAGTCTGTCTTCTTCAGCTTATGCCTCTGTTCTTGGATGACCACAAATCATGGAAATTTTCTGGACAATAGTAGACTTCAACATGTTTTCTCTGACCGTAAGAATCACCCTTATAGCTATTCTGGTTTGGGAGTTATGAAAATCACAAAATGATGAATCTGTGTTGTCTGAAACCTGGAACAGAATCTGTTATGTGTTGTTTTCGGTCAAGTTAGCTGCAGAATCTGGAAAAGTGTTATATAATTAAGTTGTAGAGAATTTGATAAGCTTTCCAACGGTATAAGGTGCAACTTAATTGGATTAACAGAACTGGAGATATGGATGTTTTACTGTGCTGCTGTTTTTCTGCTCGCGAGGAAACTTCAGGCTATTTGCTTTACTTCTATACACAAGCCTCTAAAGAATTAGGACATGATGGTAGTTAACTTATACTAAAGATGATGCAAGTTACCCTTGGCATCCCCTGGCTGATCTTTTCTTAAGGGGGGTAGCCAAGTTAATGAAGATGCGAGACCAAGGTTTCATATGTTCAAGTGCTTCACTTGGAAGTATCAGTTAACCCAATTGTTGCGAGATCCTCATCAAGCGTGTGTACCCTTTGCTTACAATTGGTGACTTGTTGGATCATCTACAAGGAGCTCGTATTTTGGTTAAGATGGATCTTCGATTCGAGCTATCATCAGTAGGGAATTCAACCTTCAACATACCCAAGGCAAGTTGGCGCTGACGACATAGGAAGGAGATATTGTACATCTATAGTTGATTCTACGCAAACTTAGAAGACCTCAATGTTACACCAAGCATGATAAGTAAGCTTTGATTCTTGGATGGGTTATCTCTAATGACGGAATTATGGTGGACTCAAGAGAGTTAAAGATATGTTGAGATAGAATCCACCAAAGGATGTATGTGAGACTTAGAGATTCATGGAAATGGTAGGATAATATCAAAGGTTCATTGGGGGCAATTATAATCTAGACATAAGAGTGACATCAACGTGGATTGTAAGAATCTAGTAGACATTATCAAAAAGTTGGGGTTGAGCTAGTGACATTATTGTTGGATTAGAATTGATTTTGACTTGGAAGTGTGCTATCGCTTGGAGAAGTATAAGTCGATGTCGATGCTCTTGGCAAGGGAGAGTTATGCTAAGAAGATTTGGATGACACCAGGGACTAAGCATTGTTCTTAAGCGTTTAACAACTTAACCTGAACATGAATGGACATATGTTTTCAAGATTGGTGATAGAACCTACTTTGGAAAAGAAAGTAAGGAGACTATGTTGGAATGTGAATGTATGAAGTAGGAGGTCTGATAGTATGGATTAAAAAGGGATATAGCTAATCATCGTGAAGAGTTATTGCATTGTAGTTTGGATCAATGGGGATAAGAGTTTATCATACAAAGTGATCACAAGGTTGTCTTTATGAGAAGTGTAAAGAATGTTGATGTGAAGAGTGAGCAAGTTTCACGCAACAACGGTTCATTTAAGGTTGCTAGCAAAGAAACGAGGAATGGCCTAACAGTTGGAAGTTACCCAAGAATTGGTTTGGAGTTATCTCATGGCTGATTGGAATACCTGTCAAAATCTCATAAATAGTGGGCCAATTACTCGAAGTAAGATTATCAAGGTATGTAGAAACAATGGAGTGACGCTAAGAGGATGAGGCTACTCGAACAAGTGAAGAAGATCTATAGCCAAAGTTTCCATATATCTTGGATCACTATTGTCCGAATCTCGAGGACGAGATTCATCTTAAGGGGGTAGAATTGTAACACCCGAAAAATTGCTTATTTGGAAATAGAGCTAAAATGATTTAATTATGTATTTTTGTGCTCATGAAAACATAGGAAAATAAAAATTTTCGATAAATTAAAATTCATCTTAGGATGTAGCAACATTGTTGTGCATACATGCTAATGCATTGTGTTTTTGTATTGTTTGGTTTTGACCAAGGTACAAACTCAATTCAAACTGTTTTTATTAAAATGCGTTTAGTAGGTAATTATCCTTCTCTGCTATACGTTTATCCTTTTTCTGCAATCAAGTTCCATGTTTCTCAGCTCAAGTTTTCGTTTGGAGCCTCTCAAAATCTTTTCTTTGTAACCTGAATCACTCCTTTCAGTTTCTCGTCCATCAATCAATCTCTACAAACTTCTCGAAAATTTTTCTGACTTTTTCTGTAGCTTATTTCCACTTGTCTGTGAGCATAATCTAATTTTTAGATGCTCTAAAATTACCTTTTAGTGAGCTCCAAATACTTTATTTGGGTTCCTCATGTTCCATAATGTCTATGAAAAATTTCCCTGAATTTTCGGAGCTTTCGGAGTATTTTTCGCGGCTTAAATAATAATTCTAGACTTTTCTGGAATTATTTTATCCATAAAAATAATTAATTTCGAAAATAATAAATCTCTCATTTGTTTTCCAACGCTCAAAGCCCATGTGCAATAATCCTAATAAATCTCAAAGGCCCATACATTTATTTACTAATGGGCTTAAATGATTACTTAGGCCTATTAGCGGAGGTGGATGGTGCAACGTTAATTAGCACCATATCACTAGGTGACATGCAGGTGGAGAGTTTTCCTCCCTATATATACGTACCTACCCCATGGACAAAGCACACCAAAACTACCGTAGAGGAGCCCCTAGTTTGAGAAATCTCTCGTGTAGTAAATTATATTTTCTCCTCCTTCTCTTGTCGCCGTCCGACGAAGCCACCAGGCGTTCTACTCCAAGAAGAAGAAGAGGTATTTACTTAATTCCACCGTCTAGATCACATTAAAAACCAGATTTTGATTTATTTTCGAAACTAGGTATTTACAAAACTGCCACTATCTTGTTTAGGCCATATCTTCTATGTTTTAACTCCGATTTGACCCGTTTAAATTGCGTTAGGTTCGTATTTGCGAGCTCTACATGTTGGTAGTACTGTACAGTAGGTTTGGAAAATTTAATTTTTGAGTTTATATTAAAGTGATTATTTATCTATAGGAAATCTTAGAAAATTCATAACTTTCACGTTTTTAATCCGAATTTCGTGATCTTTATGTCTGTGTGTTCATAGCAACACGTAGAACATCTTTAAAACCTTTTCACACGTTGTTTCATATGTTTGGTGTACTGTTCTAATTTATTTCTATTATTTACTTCGTGTATGATTGAATGGATGCTTGTGTGGTGCTTTTATGATCTTGTCTAGTCGGTGAGCTATACATGGTGATCAAGAAGCAGTTCATTGAGGTTTGGACTTGAAGAAGGATCTAAGTTAAGGCAAGTATAGCATGGGATCATCCTTGTTTCCTATTCACCTTTAATACACTTAATTTATGTGCATGTGTCTACCTTGTTACCCCTAAGGATATCCTAGCTTTTGTATCTTGTACCTTCACACCGGTGGAACATTGCATTGGTAGTATTTATGCTAGTGCTCAAGATAAATAACCATGATTTGTAACTTGACTAATGGTATATGCAATAAACGTTTAAAAGATGCTTTATAGAAACATGGCTCAAGAGGGCTAGAGCATATTTGGTTGTTTTTATGGTGCTCTAGTTTCTCTCCATAAGGATTTATCTGTAAGCGAACATCCGGGACTTACAGTACAACTGTGAGGGCTATATGGCTCTGGCTTTAGTCAAGTATGAGGACCTTTTCTAGCTTGTTAGAGGTTACCCTTGTGGCGTAAATGGGGAAAAGCAGACTGTGGATCCCTGCGTGGTGTATCACACGGACTGACTTCTGAAACCTAGCGGCCCTAACTCGTTAGACGAACCTTTAAAAGGCTTCATAGTGAACCCTGCCTGCTCACCTTAGGAGTGTTTTGGGGATTGGCCGCCCCGGGCATATGGGTAATCACGACTCATAGTGAAAGTGTACAACCTCTGCAGAGTGTAAAACTGTTATAACAGCCGTGCTCACGGTCACAAGTGGCCTTGGACCCTTACAGAATAAATGATGAATACTGATGATAATGATAACTCTGATGATATTGATGTTCACTAATGATTATTGTTTCTTGCTATACATTATTCACGTTTACATGATCATGAGGTTATTGGGCTTATGGTAAACTTGTTGCTACTCAAATGCTACAAAGTTGACTCACTAAAAGCTATTGCAGTAAACCCATGTCAAACCTTTTGAGCTTTATGAACCCCGTGTTATATTTGTTGAGTTCGACATGGACTCACTCTTGCTATTTCCCCATATCTCAGGAAGGGTACCAGACTGCTAGATTCTGGAATTGTTAGGCTTGTGATCAACCAGTTAGTTTGTTCCTGGAGTGAAGTCTACACCCGGTGTTCGGAGTTGTCTTTCCGCTGTGTTACTCTTTAAGGTATATTTTATACTATTATGTTATGTATAATTAAGCATTTGCCTCTTGGTATTACACTTATCTGTGGCTATATGTGAGATTTGACTCCTTTATTTCACATATAGTACATATCTGGTTTTGTTCTTAAAACTGGGTGTGACAATCTTAAAGATGAAAAACCTAACCAACAGTGGCACTAACAGTATAAAAAGTTTGTAAAACTCTTCTACACATTACTACGATCACACGAACGTAAAGATCACGAAATTCGGATTTAAAACGTGAAAGTTATGAATTTTCTAAGATTTCCTATAGATAAATAATTACTTAAATATAAACTCGAAAATTAATTTTCCCAAACTTACTGTACAACTATACTAACATGTAGAGCTCGCAAATACGAACCTAACGCAATTTGAACGGGTCAGATCGGAGTTAAAACGTAGAAGATATGGCCTAAACAAGATAGTGACAGTTTTATAAATACCTGGTTTCGAAAGTAAATACCTCTTCTTCTTGGAGTAGAACGCTTGGTGGCTTCGTTGGACGGCGACAAGAGAAGAAGGAGAAAATATAATTTACTACACGAGAGATTTCTCAAACTAGGAGCTCCTCTACGGTAGTTTTGGTGTGCTTTGCCCAAAGGGTAGGTACGTATATATACGGAGAAAAACTCTCCACCTTCATGTCAACTAGCGATATGGTGCTAATTGACGTTGCACCATCCACCTCCGCTAATAGGCCTAAGTAATCATTTAAGCCCATTAGTAAATAAATGTATGGGCCTTTAAGATTTATTAGGATTATTGCATATGGGCTTTGAGCGTTGGAAAAAAATGAGAAATTTATTATTTTCGGAATTAATTATTTTTGTGGATAAAATAATTCTAGAAAAGTCCAGAATTATTATTTAAGCCGCGAAAAATACTTCGAAAGCTCCGAAAATTTGGGGAAATTTTCCAGAGACATTATGGAACATGAGGAACCCAAATAAAGTATTTAGAGCTCATGATAAGATAATTTGGAGCATCTAAAAATTAGATTATGCTCACAGATAAGTGGAAACAAGCTATAGATAAGTCGGAAAAATTCCTGAAAAGTTTATAGAGATTGATTGATGGACGAGAAACTGAAAGGAGTGATTTGGGTTAAAAAAATATTTTAGGAAGCTCTCAATGAAACTTGAGCTGAGAGACAAGGAATTTAACTGTAGAAAAAGAATAAAGGTATAGCAGAGAGGGAAAATTACCTACTAAACACATTTTAATAAAAACAGTTTGAATTGATTTTGTACCTTGGTCAAAACCAAACAATGCAAAAACACAATGCATAAGCATGTATGCACAACAATGTTGCTACATCCTAAGATGAATTTTAATTTAACAAAAATTTTTATTTTCCTTTGTTTTCATGAGCACAAAAATACATAATTAAATTATTTTAGCTCTATTTCCAAATAAGCAATTTTTTGGGTGTTACACAAATCGGCAATTGAGCTGATGTCACCAGTGGCAATCTTCCGTTTAACACGCCGAATGATGTGGCCATGGCCTGGCACTATTGGGGGCTCGCCAGTGGCTACTTCAAGCAGAACAACTCCGAAGCTGTACACATCGCTGCTCTCAGTGAGCCTTCCAGTGTGGTAGTACCTGAAGAACCAGAAACAAGAAGTTCAAGAGAAACACTTCATACCAGCAGCTGGCAACAACGCTTCACTACAGCTGCGCTACATACACGTTCGCAAAACACAGCACCAGACGAGCCTAATTTTATTGAATAAGAAAACTGCAAGAGAAGGAAACCATGTTGCCTGTATTAAGGCTGGTGTTATTAGTTTTCTTTCACTGCGTAAGAAATAAGCTACATGGAAAAAAAATACCGAAATGTTTATAGAATACAGAGGGAAAGATAAGACATACTCAGGGTCCATGTAACCAGCTGTGCCAGCTGCAGTGGCTGATATGTGGGTTTGTGTATCGCTAAGATATGTCTTGGAAAGTCCAAAATCTGCTATTTTAGCTTGCAGATTTTGACCCAAGAGAATGTTGTTGGTCTTCACATCACGGTGAACTATTGGCAAACTGCAACCTTTGTGCAGATAATCCAAGCCTTTATATATCACAGGAAATGCCAAAAAATGAGAATAACAATAATGACCATATGAAGGATTTGCTTAATTCCAGTTTTCTTGATGTGCTTTTGTTGGGGCATAACTTGTGCAGCTTCAAGCACTGCTTGTACACGTTTCCTCCAGTTCAAGGCATCAGAAACACCATTTTTACCTTCAATGTTTTAACATAACAAAACAGTTTAAAAGCTTCACGTGTCAATTTCAACAAATTTATGGAATGTTTCCGTTTCCTAGTTTTGATATGATCTTCTATAATGGAATTGCAATATAGTTTATAACCAAAATAAAATCAATCCTCTAACATACACATTAGCTAAAATCATACACTAAAATAAAATAAAGCGTAGGCAGGTGGTGGGCTTTAAGGTAACTGGATGTAGCTCACAGCATCAAGTCACCCCTCATCCCAATGTTAAGATAGACTGACGATATAAGCAAGATGCTGGCAAATATTTCGCAACCATGCTGTCACTAAGGATTAGGCACTTCAGTAGGAAGACGTGTAGATACCCCAAAAAAGGCTTCTGATTTTTCAGGTACCAGAATTATTTATAAGTCAGTCAAGATAGTTTCTCAGGTCCAAACCATAGATATTTCAAAAGCAAATTGAAAAGGTCACATAGCTGGTTATGCCTAAATCAATACTCAATAGGCTTTCCATAGACATACCTCTCAGATGATCAAAAAGACTGCCCTGAGACATGTACTCATAAACCAGTGCCAAATGATCTTTCTCCCAGCAGTAACCAATCAAAGACACTAGATTCCTGTGATGCACCTTTGTCAAGCTCTGGACCTATGTAACAAGGTATGGAGCACATATTATTTGCAAAGTTAAATTGATAATATGCTTTTTCTAGGCCACTGAAATTTGGTACCTCAGCTAAAAATTCATCAAGCCCATGTGATGATGATTCAGAACGCATCTTGACAGCAACCTCGGTTCTGTCTTCCAAACGGCCATAGTATACAGGCCCGAAACCTCCTTGTCCTATGAACTTCTTGAAATTATTAGTGAACTTCTCAAGCTCTTTGTATGTGAACTGGCGATTCTCAGTTTTATTCAGGTTGTACCCATGGCTTTTTTTACTTCCTGAAGCATTATCAGGTTCTGAATCTCTTGTTGGGCCATGTATGGGGACCGGTTGCACCAGTATCAGATAAGAAGGTCAAGTATTAGAAATTGAAAGCGTTAATACATGTCAGTAAAGAATTGAGCAACAGGATGCACACCATTAGGCTTTCTTTTCTCCCACCAGATGAAATATGCAAGACCAACACAGGAACCACTACTGAAATAGCTATGATAGCTACTTTATTTGTTGACGGGCTTGGTGAAGGTTTGTTGCATACAGAGCCACCATCATGTCTGAAAGTATAGAAAATCAGAACTGGGTCTATTTTCGAGGAGAAAATGTCTTAAACAGTCACTTGTTTGAAGGTTACAGCAAGAGATACAATACAAAACTCAGAAGCATATTAATGGAATGGATATTGAGAAAAAAATCAAAACCTGAAAATAAGTGGTCCAGTATAATTTTTACATAGGGACTCGTCACTCAGCTGGTTGCCAGAGACATTTCTGTAAAAAGTGAAAGGTGATTGGTAACGTCGTTGGGTTGGTAATAATTTGCAAAAAATATACACTTACAGAACTCGTAGGGAAGGCAAACTTGGTAGGGAATCAGGTATTGGCCCGCTCAACTGATTGTAAGACAAATCTCTGAAACATTTGCACAAGTACAGTAAGGCAAAAAGTACATAGATATTTTGATTCAAACTACAAGAAAGGAATTTAGCATATCAGCCACTTATCATGATCATAGGTAATGGGATTGTCGGATTGGCAGTCATGGAACGTGAAGTATTGGGACATAAATAATGAAAGCAGAGGACATTAGCCTGTTATATAGCACTTACAAATTCTCGAGTGCTGTGAGCAGTGTAATATTCTTAGATATTGTACCACACAAAGAGCTGTTGGAGAGATCTCTGCATGAGAATTTGTAATTCAACATAAATCAGTTATTGATTCCACTAGTAATATACTAGCACATACAAGATCATGGTGTAGGAAGTCCTCAATAATGTATCAGATACTCACAGTGATGTAATCCTCGATGTGTTACCGCTTGGATTGCTGCATTTCACGCCCTCCCAAGTATATTTGGTTGGAAAGGATTGTCACACCCGGTTTTCTAAAGAACAAAACCAGGTTAATCATATGTGTGCCCAGGAAGTCCACACATATGCCAGAATGAAAAAGTATCAGAAACAATGTTATTATATAACGTAGACATAGCTATATTAAACACTTACATCAGAGTATCGTGGAACGGTGACTAAACTTCAGGCTCCATTCTTCTCAGGGACAGCTGACTGGGGGTAACATATGCCTAGCACTTCTATCAGTCTTCTAGGAACTCCACCATAACACCATCGATATTTGAGGCAACTTTACTAAAGTCTGGAGTGTGGGGAATAGCAAGAGTGAGTTCATGTCGAACTCCGCAAGTATAGCAACAAGTTAGTATAGATCCCACAAACTTATGATCAATGTAACATAAATAATGTAGAGCATAAAACGGTAAACAATGAGCATGTTAGCAATTAAAAGTCATCATCTTAAATGTAAGGATTCCAAGGCTACTCGTGTCCTTGAGCAAGGCTAGTATAATAGTTTAATAAACTCTGCGCAGAGGTGTACACTTTCACTGTGAGTCGTGATTACCCATATGCCCGGGGCGGCCAATCCCCAAAACACTCCCAAGGTGAGCAGACAGGGTTCACTATGAAGCCTTTCAAAGGTTCGTCTAATAAGTTAGGGCCACTAGGTTTCTATAACCTGCGAATGTAGAGCCCTCCTTCCCTATGACACATAACTACAGCCTATACTCATAAGGACAGAAGCCGCACTACATCCATCCCAAGAAACACCCCTTTTGCGCCCTTTCGGGTAACCTCTAACAAGCTAGAAAAGGTCCTCATACTGAGCTAAAGCCAGAGCCATATAGCCCTCCCAGTTGTACTGTAAATCCCAGAGATTCTCTTACAGATAAATCCTCAAGTTGCTAAAAAGTCATTTTTATCGTTTGTTGCTTAAACATTAATCAAGTCACAAGATCATGGTTAGAAAAAAAATCCAAGCTATACTTGCCTTTTACTTACTTTACGCCCAAAGCAACTTGCTCTGAAAAGCCTCAACTTAATCTTTCATTTGCAATTTCTGGCACTCAGTTTCTGGTCTTCACCTTCGGATCTTCGGCGCTCACAGATAGTCTTTCTTCTACTCGTAGATCATAGCAACCCAGCACACTAACAAGCATACAAGCAAACAAATAGGGACACTTCGAAAGAGAGCGCACTAAATGATATGGTACGATGCTACAATCGTGAAAACGTAAGATCGACGGAGAACGGAGCTACCATCAAAGAGGACATGTGACTACCGAGGAGTTTGCAACAGAACGGAGAAGACAAACTATACGCTTGATTTATTTTAGTTAATGAAATAAAAATGATTAGACATTTTCAGAGGATTATCCTAAAGTTGAACTAACCAAATTATAGTAAATTTAAAAGTTTGAGTTAAACCTAAAACATATTTTATTTATAAACACTTCATAATATTTAAGTCATTTAAATATTTATAACTTAGGAAACATAGAACATGTGTGAGCAACTAATCAAAACATTATATGTTTTGTGTTTAAACTAAACAAGTTAGAATAAATAAAGGCACATTCAAGTTGATATATTAATCAAGTTAACATTTAATTCATAAAAGACAGAAGATAAAACCACCATTTGCTTTTAACTAGAAGCTCGGTCGCATAAGCATTAATCCAATTAATACTTAACTTATGATTTTCAAAGATGTGAGACATGCTGAACATTGCTACTAACACGTAGCTTTGGTCGGCACGGTTGCAAAACAACAAGAACAGATTTAAACCCCTAGGTAGCTTTTAATTAAAAAGCCATTAAACTTTACTGTGCAAAAGAAGTAAGCATGTGAGAGCACCTAATTCAAAATTTGTATATGGAGTGTGTTTAAAATAATTAGATTATAATTAGAAACATATAGGTCAACGCTAAGCAAATTAATCATATTGACAATTACTACAAATTGTAACACCCTAAAATTTGCATTATTTTAAAATAGGAGAACTTGATTTATTTATGCAATTTTGTGAGCATTTTAACCTAGTGGAATCATATTTTGTTTAAAATAAAATCAAATATAAGGTTAAAATGAGTGTTTGTGCATACATGCCGTTGCATATTTTTAATTGTTTTGATTGGTTTATTTCTAGAAGAAAATTATTTCAAAAATCATTTGAAAATGTATTTGAAGTGTTGGAAAAGAAAAAGGAAAAAGGAAATAACTTCTTTCTCAGTTCGGACCGAAAGCCCAGTTTTTCCCCGCGCTCTTTTTCCTTGGGCCAGCCGCGCCATCTTCTCTTCTCGGGCCGAAGCCTGCGGGCGCTCGTTTCTCTGGTTGTGGGCCGGCCCATCTTACCGAGCCGCAGGCCGTCTCGCCCCTCTCCTCTCTTTGTCTCGCTGCCACCCGGTCCCACTCGTCAGCATCGTCATCTTCTTGCTCGTAGCTGACACGGAGTCGCCGATGGAGTCCGATGCCGCCCCGATCCTTCTCTTTGGCTTGCTCCTCACGTTTGAGCCTCTCATAAATAGCCGGGTGTTCCACCGCCTCCACCTCAACCCTAATCGTGACCCATCGCGTTGAATCGGCCTCACAGTAGCACCGTAGCCCTTGCTCCGCCATTGCCGTAGTCGGTTCGACGAGTTCGTTGGTTTGGTCATCTCCGAAAGCTTCCAAGTGTTTCGGGTTGCTGCTTGGACGTTTCCGAGTCCTTCTCCTCCTTCTTTTTCAACTTGATTAGCTAATTGCGTGTCACCGCCGTGTACAGGAGCTTGTCGTCCGCCATTGATAGTCGCGGGACGCTCTAGGTTGATTTCCGTCGCTCTAACCCATCTAGTTGAGTTCATGAGCCTCCATTCTTGCTTCCTGTGCGTTTGGATCGAAGAATAGTGTAGTTTCTTGCAGGATTGATCAACGCCAGCGAGCCGCCGGCCAAACCGCCGCCGTCGGGCCACTGTTGGTGGCCGGCGTTCTCTTCTCCCCCTCCTATCTTCTAATCTCAACTGTTCCCTTTTGATCCGGTGGCTCAGATCGAGTCATACCGGTTCGGCTGCCTCTTTTGCATAAGAGTTCTTGGGTTTCTTCGTTTTTAAACCCGCGGTCCATGGCGTAGAAGCTGAATACGCTTTGTTATTTTGAAAACGTAAACCTCGTCGGTTTAGATGAAAATACGCTTTCAGGTATTTACAGAATTGCCACTAGGTTTATTTAGGTCATAAAATCTCCGTTTTAACTCCGATTTGATCCGTTCAAGTTGCGTTAGGTTCATAATTTCATACCATACCTATTAGTACTGCTGTATAGTGGATTTTCCACTTTTAAATTTCGAGGTTAGATTTAATCTATTACTTTAATAAAGTAAATCTTGTTTAAACCATAACTTTTCCGTTTTAGCTCCGATTTACGTGAACTTCGCGTCTGTGTGATCCTAGTGCGATGTAGATTTGTTTTAAAAACTTTTCATCTTATTTTTCTACTGTTGGTGTACTGTTCTAATTGTAGCTTTGTTTGCTTTGCATGATTGCTCTTGGATGATTGTTGTTGATGTGCTAATCGAGAATAGACAGTGATCAGTTCGTTGGTGATCAAGAGTACTATTACAAGTCGGATCAACAGGATCAGCTAAATCAAGGCAAGTATAGCATGGGACTATCCTTGTTACCTACTCATTTTAATTCACTTAATTCATGCTGCATGTGTCTCCTTGTTAAGGATGCCCTAGTATTGATCTTATTCCTTGTATCCTATGGTTATGGCATTGGGTAGTGGCTAGTGCTCACATAAACGATGATCTTGTAATTTGACTAATGATATATGCAATAACTCTAAAAGATGAATTTTTAGCAACAGGGAACAAGAGGGCTAGAGTTTTCTCTAGTTTCCTCTCCGTAAGGACTTATCTGTAAGCGAACATCCGGGACTTATAGTACAGCTGTGAGGGCTACATGGCTCTGGCTTTAGTCATATAAGAGGACCTTTTCTAGCTTGTTAGTGGTTACCTTTATGGCGCAAAAAGGGTTGTGTTTCGGGTTGGGTGTAGTGCGGCTCCTGTCCCTATGAGTATAGGCTGCGTGTCATTGTGCCATACGGAAGGGGGGCTCTACATTTGCAGGCCACAGAAACCTAGCGGCCCTAACTTGTTAGACGAACCTTGGAAAGACTTCATAGTGAAACTTAACGGTCCAATGGGGAGTCATGACCTCGGGCTTTTGGGGATCATGACTCACAATGAAAGTGTACAACCTCTGCAGAGTGTAAAACTGGTATATCAGCCATGCTCACGGACACGAGCGGCCTTGGACCCTTACGGAATAGAGATCACTATTAATTTACTTGTTCTTACCAATCATTATTCTCTTTACATGATCATGTGTTTATTATGGGAATATCACCTATTTGACGCTACTCAATTGCTTAAAATATGATAAACTAAAAGCTACATGCAGTGAATCAGTGTCTATCCTACTTGAGCTTCATGAACCCCATGTTACACTTGTTGAGTACTTTTGTGCTCACCCTTGCATTCCCCCACCACAGGATGGAATCCTGAAAGTGCAAATAGTGATTACTACTACTACTTTCCTGAAGATTACTAGACTTATGGTCAACCAGTTGATGTGCCTATGCTATGGAGCTAGCTACCACAAGGGTTATTCTATGTTTCCGCTTATTTACGTGAAGACTCTGTGATAATAATCGTTATGTAATAAACATTTGTGATGATACTATTTATATTTGTCATCTTATGTGTGATTGATCTCTGGGCGCACATAAGATTATACATTCCATTTGTTCCTTAAAAATGGGTGTGACAGATTGGTATCAGAGTCATGTTGACTGTAGGACGCAAGCCTAGTTAGTAATGGTTGTTTTAGTTCCCTTTTCTTCACTTGTTTCATGCTTATCATTTTACTCTTGATAATTGCTAAATTATTATGCTTCTTTCGCCTCATTCTATTGTGAAAATATTGCCTCTAATTTCAACTTACCCTTGGCCTAAAATCTGTAGATGCCTCGTGCCCGCAAGACTACCCGTATCACCACTGGAGGCTACTATCCACCCCGTTCTCTATACGAACCAGAAGAACCTCAGGAGGAACCAGAAGAGCTTCAGGAGGAACTGGAAGACACTACACCAACCCCGCCATCAACACCAGATCAGGCGCCAGAACCAGTTTTGCCCCAAGAAGAATTTGAACCTAAAGAGGAGGTTATCTATTTGAGTGATGATGAAGATGCTGAGCTTGCTCATAATGGAGGACAGCCCCCTTCGCCTCCACAAGGTGGTTCTGCTGAAATTGGTGTGCCGTCCCTTCCTATGGGTTGGATTACAAGGATCCATCACAAGTCAAGCCATGACACTCCTTCACACCACCGACTGGTTGACATGCTTAGTGCCTACTTCACAGATTGGGATCCTGCAATTGAGTATGTCTGCTGGGAGCATAAGCATCCCTTGGAAGCTACTTATTGGAAGTGCAATGTGGTATCTTCGTTAAGAACAATGAGATGGGTACTTATTTGTTGGACCGGTGTTTTTCCCATAGTGGTCGTCGTGCCACTATAGAAGATGACATAGAAGATTCAGCCTTTGAAGTATGCTTGGGACTTCGTCACCTTCGCTATGAGGTTATGCAAGATGATCAATATCGCTATTTTCCCCGTGGAGATCCAGAGCAAGGATGGGTAATGATGAACCCTAGGAATTTGTATTTAGTTCCTCGGGTCATGGTGGATTTTGGTCATGACATGATGGTGACAAATCGTCGGTTGGTAGCCCTAATTAAAGCTTTGGGGAAAGACGTCAAGAGGTACCAAGAATTAATAGATGGCTTAAGGATTGACAAAGGCATGGAAGCGATCTATGATTATCATGAACATCAAGCCCGTCCCTAGGAGTTGGTATACCATTTATGTAATAATACGATAGTACGAGTAGTGTCGAGTTAAGTTGAGTTTGTGGTGTCGTGTGAACTTTGTGTGGTTAGTTGAGTTATTATTGTGCTTATGTATGAGTTGGTTTTTCCATGTAATGAGTGCTGGAGCTTTGTGGGCTTGTCTACAAAAGTTCCTAATTATATAATACTAAGTTTTAGTGTGATAAATAAATAATTTAGTTGGGTTCACTTTTCTCTCTGTTCTGTCTTTGCTGGAGCAGTCTGTCTTTCCTTTTATGCTTAAAATTAACTGTTTATTGAAAAATTATGAAATTTTTATGAGAGAATCTAGACCCAAGTACCTTTCCAATGCCTCTGGAATCACCTTTTTATCTGTTCTGGATCATGAGATATAATCGTTACAAGATGAAGTTACTGCACAGTCTGGAAGTCAGAAACAGTTTCTGTTGCATTCTGTGTTTGGGTAACTTCGTGACAGAATTTGGAAGTATGAGTTAAATAAAAGTTGTAGATAATTTCATAAGCTTTCCAACCATGTAAAGTACACCTCTACTGGATATCTGTAACTCGAGATAGGTCTATTTTACCGAACAGCTGAAATTGGGATATGTCCAGAAAGTTATCAGATTCTAATCTCTATCTCCAGAATTGTTTATTGTGTGGTAATCTCTAAGATTTGATATTTTATTGGATAACAGATGTCTGGAAGAGGACGAGGTCGAGGCCGTGGTCGTGGAGTTGGTCCACCACCTACTATTCATGAGCTTTTGGCCATACAGACACAGTTAATGGAAGCTCTGGTGAACAATCAGCAAAATCAGCCAGTTGGAGGAGCACCTGCGCGAGATAAGCGTGGGGAATTTTTGAAGGGTCATCCCCCGGTGTTCACTCATGCCACTGATCCATTGGAAGCCGATGATTGGCTTTGTGCAGTAGAGAAGCAGCTCAACATTGCTCAGTGTAATGATCAACAGAAGGTGTTGTTTGCTTCGGGGCAACTTCAAGGAGCAGCTCAAGACTGGTGGGATTCATATCAGTATGGCCGTCCTGCCAATGCTCCCGCCGTTACTTGGCAGGAGTTTACAGAGAGTTTTAGGTCCTACCATATACCACAGGGGGTGATAGCACTGAAGGCAGAAGAATTTTGTAATTTGACACAGGGATCTATGCCTGTAGCAGAGTATAGAGACAAGTTTGCTCAGCTGTCACGTTATGCACCGAATGAGGTGGCTAATGATGCTGATAAGCAGCGACTTTTCTTGAAGGGTCTACATGATAGTCTTCAATTGCAGTTAATGTCCAATGCTTACCCAGATTATCAAACATTAGTGAATCGCGCTATTGTGGTGGATAATAAGCGCAAGGAGATGGATGCTAAAAGAAAGAGACTTCAGGGACAGATATCTGGAAACAACACTCGCCAACGCACTGGTTATCGGCAAGGTTATCAGCAGAGGTATCCGCCCAACCAATGGAATCGTGGTCAACTTCCTCCATGTAATCAGTTTCTGCAACGTCCTCCTTATCAGCCGCAGAATGGCAATCAACGCTCTCAACAGCAGAATGGGAACCAGAACCAACGACAGGGTACCCCCAACAACACCCCAACGAAGACTAGTGCTCCTAATACTCCAACAAAGTGTTTCCGTTGTGGGAAGGAAGGTCACTTGTCTTATAACTATTCTGAGAAGGCCAATCAGCAAACTCCTCAGAAGCAGAACAGTAACCAGAAGCCACCATACTACGGGAAGGTGACTCACGTGTCGGAGGAGACTGCCATGGCGGAGCCTGAAGTTATGCTCGGTACGTTCGGTGTCCACTCCATCCCTGCCACTGTTCTTTTTGATTCTGGAGCTTCGCATTCATTCATATCTCAAATATTTGTTAAGACACATAGCATCCCTTTATGTGCCATGAAAAACCCTATACTAGTCAATTCTCCTGGGGGTAGTATGCAAGCTTCCTATCGATGCCTCCCTATTAGTTTAATTTTAAGGGGGGTAGAGTTCAAAGTGAGTCCTATAGTGTTGAGAACAGCTGGGATTGATCTTATTCTGGGATTAGATTGGATGAAGCAAAATCAGGCAGTGATTCAGTGTAAGGAAAAGGTAGTAGCCCTGACAACACCGAAGGGAGATCGAATTAGTGTGAAGATTGTAGTGCAGAAGCCGCAGACAGCCACAGTAAATCGACTTGATGATAATGTTAACCAAGAGGATCCAGTTGTGGATGATTTTCCGGATGTGTTCCCCGACGACTTGCCAGGTATGCCACCCGACCGCGACATTGAGTTTATTATTGAATTATTGTCTGGAACTGCACCTATAGCTAAGCGTCCATATAGAATGGGGGTTAATGAATTAGAGGAACTTAAGAAACAAATAAAAGAGTTGCAAGAGAAAGGTTTTATTCGTCCTAGCTCTTCACCGTGGGGAGCTCCTGTGATCTTTGTTGATAAGAAGGATGGTTCTCAACGGATGTGTGTTGATTATCGGTCACTCAACGAGGTAACTATCAAGAATAAGTATCCGCTGCCAAGGATTGATGACTTGTTTGATCAGTTGAGAGGTGCTTGTGTGTTTTCTAAGATTGATCTTCGCTCTGGCTATCATCAGTTGAAGATTCGTGCTACGGATATACCCAAGACAGCGTTCACCACCCGATATGGTTTGTATGAGTATACAGTAATGTCTTTTGGCTTGACTAATGCTCCTACATACTTTATGTACTTGATGAATAAGGTATTTATGGAGTATCTTGATAGGTTTGTAGTAGTGTTCATCGATGATATCCTGGTATACTCTAAGACTAAGGAAGAACATGTGGAACATTTGAGGTTGGTCCTGCAGAAGTTCAGAGAGCATAAGCTCTATGCTAAGCGTAGTAAGTGCGAGTTTTGGTTGAAGGAAGTTGCTTTTCTGGGTCATGTGGTCTCTAATGGGGGAATATCAGTGGATCCTAGCAAGGTAAAAGATGTGTTGAATTGGAAACCACCAACCGATGTGGGAGAAATTCATAGTTTCTTGGGATTAGCTGGATATTATAGAAGATTTATTGAAGGGTTTTCTAAGCTTGCCAAGCCAATGACAGCATTGTTAGAAAAGAATGCTAAATTTGTGTGGTCTGATAAGTGTCAGATTAATTTTGAGGAGCTGAAGAAAAGATTGAAAACAGCTCCGGTGTTAGTTTTGCCAGATTTGAATAAGAGCTTCTCTATCTATTGTGATGCATCCCGTTTGGGTCTTGGTTGTGTGCTTATGCAAGAAGGCAAAGTAGTAGCATATGCATCTCGACAGTTGAGGAAGCATGAGTTAAATTACCCTACTCATGACTTAGAGTTAGCAGCAGTGGTGCATGCTTTGAAAATATGGAGGCATTATTTGATTGGACATAATAGTGATATTTACACAGATCATAAGAGTTTGAAGTACATTTTCACTCAATCAGATCTGAACTTGAGACAACGTCGCTGGTTAGAGTTGATTAAGGATTATGATTTGGAGGTACATTATCATCCGGGTAAGGCTAATGTTGTTGCAGATGCTCTTAGCATAAAGAGCTATGCTAATGAGGTGCAAGTAATGCCCATGTCAAATGAGTTATGTGCTGAGTTTGAGCATCTAAACTTGGGTATTGCTATTAATGCAGTGGAATTAGTAATAGAGCCTATGCTAGAGCAACAGATAAGCAAGGGTCAATTGATAGATGACAAAATAAAGGAGATAGTGAAGAATATACCGAAAGGTAAAGCACCTAGATTCTGGTTGGATGATAAAGGAACTCTATGGTTTGGGAAACGTTTATGTGTGCCTGAGGACAAAGCTATAAGAGAAGCAATTCTACGTGAAGCTCATGAGTCCGCTTACTCTATTCATCCTGGAAGTACTAAGATGTATATGGATTTGAGAGAGAGGTATTGGTGGCATGGTTTGAAAAGAGATGTTGCAGAGTATGTTGCACTATATGACACATGTCAAAGGGTTAAAGCTGAATATCAGAGACCTGCAGGATTGTTGCAACCGATGCAGATACCTGAGTGGAAGTGGGAAGAAGTTGGTATGGACTTCATAGTGGGGTTACCACGTATTCAGAGAGGTTTTGATTCAATATGGGTTATAGTGGATCGTTTGACTAAAGTTGCTCATTTTATACCGGTTAGAACGACATATTCCAGTGCAAAGTTGGCTGAACTGTATTTGGAAAGAATAGTAAGTTTGCACGGAGTTCCAAAGAAGATAGTGTCCGATCGAGGTACTTAGTTTACATCCTATTACTGGCAGAAAGTACAAGAGTCATTAGGAACTAAGATGACTTTTAGCACAGCATATCATCCTCAGACGGATGGGCAAACAGAAAGGATTAATTAGATATTGGAAGACATGTTGAGAGCTTGTGCTTTGCAGTATGGTACAAGTTGGGACAAGAGTTTGTCATATGCAGAGTTTTCCTACAACAATAGTTATCAGAAAAGTTTACAGATGGCACCCTTTGAAGCTTTGTATGGTAGGAAGTGTAGAACTCCATTGTTTTGGAATCAGACGGGAGAAAGTCAAGTATTTGGTCCTGATGTGCTTAGGAATGCTAAGAAACAAGTAAGAATGATCCGAAATAATTTGAAAGCAGCTCAGTCCCGACAGAAAAGTTATGCCAATACTCGACGGAGAGAGTTGACTTTTGAAGTGGGAGATTATGTTTACCTAAAGGTGTCACCTATGAGAGGTGTGAAAAGGTTTAATCGGAAAGGAAAGTTAGCACCGAGGTATGTCGGTCCTTTTAAGATCTTAGAGAGACGTGGCAAAGTGGCATATCAGTTGGAATTGCCTGAGAGTTTAGCAGGTGTGCATGATGTGTTCCATGTGTCTCAGTTAAAGAAATGTTTGCGTGTGCCAGAAGAACAAATACCATTGGAAGAACTCACTTTTAAGGAAAATCTTACTTATGAGGAGTATCCCGTGAAAATTTTGGAGACAGCGGAAAGAGTTACCAGGAGCCAAGTTATAAAGATGTGTAAAGTTCAGTGGAGCCGATATTCGGAAGCAGAGGCTACGTGGGAAAGAGAGGAAGATTTAAGAAAAGCATACCCACAGTTGTTTGAGTAAGCATCATCCGAATTTCGGGACGAGATTCATTTTAAGGGGGTAGAATTGTAACACCCTAAAATTTGCATTATTTTAAAATAGGAGAACTTGATTTATTTACGCAATTTTGTGAGCATTTTAACCTAGTGGAATCATATTTTTGTTTAAAATAAAATCAAATATAAGGTTAAAATGAGTGTTTGTGCATACATGCCGTTGCATATTTTTAATTGTTTTGATTGGTTTATTTCTATAAGAAAATTATTTCAAAAATCATTTGAAAATTTATTTGAAGTGTTGGAAAAGAAAAAGGAAAAAGGAAATAACTTCTTTCTCAGTTAGGGCCGAAAGCCCAGTTTTTCCCCGCGCTCTTTTTCCTTGGGCCAGCCGCACCATCTTCTCTTGTCGGGCCGAAGCCTGCAGGCGCTCGTTTCTCTGGTTGTGGGCCGGCCCATCTTACCGGGCCACAGGCCGTCTCGCCCCTCTCCTCTCTTTGTCTCGCTGCCACCCGGTCCCACTCGTCAGCATCGTCATCTTCTTGCTCGTAGCTAACACGGAGTCGCCGATGGAGTCCGATGCCGCCCCGATCCTTCTCCTTGGCTTGCTCCTCACGTTTGAGCCTCTCATAAATAGCCGGGTGTTCCACCGCCTCCACCTCAACCATAATCGTGACCCATCGCGTTGAATCGGCCTCACAGTAGCACCACAGCCCTAGCTCCGCCATTGCCGTAGTCAGTTCGACGAGTTCGTTGGTTTGGTCATCTCCGAAAGCTTCCAAAGTGTTTCGGGTTGCTGCTTGGACGTTTCCGAGTCCTTCTCCTCCTTCTTTTTCAACTTGATTAGCTAATTGTGTGTCACCGCCGTGTACAGGAGCTTGCCGTCCGCCATTGATAGCCGCGGGACGCTCTAGGTTGATTTCCGTCGCTCTAACCCATCTAGGTGAGTTCATGAGCCTCCGTTCCTGCTTCCTGTGCGTTTGGATCGAAGAATAGTGTGGTTTCTTGCTGGATTGATCAACGCCGGCGAGCCGCCGGCCAAACCGCCGTCGTCGGGCCACTGTTGGTGGCCGACGTTCTCTTCTCCCCCTCCTATCTTCTAATCTCAACCGTTCCCTTTTGATCCGGTGGCTCAGATCAAGTCATACCGGTTCGGCTGCCTGTTTTGCATAAGAGTCCTTGGGTTTCTTTGTTTTTAAACCCACGGTCCATGGCGTAGAAGCTGAATACGCTTTGTTATTTTGAAAACGTAAACCTCGTCGGTTTAGATGAAAATACGCTTTCAGGTATTTACAGAATTGCCACTAGGTTTATTTAGGTCATAAAATCTCCGTTTTAACTCCGATTTGATCCGTTCAAGTTACGTTAGGTTCATAATTTCATACCCTACCTATTAGTACTACTGTATAGTGGATTTTCCACTTTTAAATTTCGAGGTTAGATTTAATCTATTACTTTAATAAAGTAAATCTTGTATAAACCATAACTTTTCTGTTTTAGCTCCGATTTACGTGAACTTCGCGTCTATGTGATCCTAGTGCGATGTAGATTTGTTTTAAAAACTTTTCATCTTATTTTTCTACTGTTGGTGTACTGTTCTAATTGTAGCTTTGTTTGCTTTGCATGATTGCTCTTGGATGATTGTTGTTGATGTGCTAATCGAGAATAGACGGTGATCAGTTTGTTGGTGATCAAGAGTACTATTATGAGTCGGATCAATAGGATCAGCTAGATCAAGGCAAGTATAGCATGGGACTATCCTTGTTACCTACTCATTTTAATTCACTTAATTCATGCTGCATGTGTCTCCTTGTTAAGGATGCCCTAGTATTGATCTTGTTCCTTGTATCCTATGGTTATGGCATTGGGTAGTGGCTAGTGCTCACATAAACGATGATCTTGTAATTTGACTAATGATATATGCAATAACTCTAAAAGATGAATTTTAACAACAGGGAACAAGAGGGCTAGAGTTTTCTCTAGTTTCCTCTCCGCAAGGACTTATCTGTAAGCGAACATCCGGGACTTATAGTACAGCTGTGAGGGCTACATGGCTCTGGCTTTAGTCATATAAGAGGACCTTTTCTAGCTTGTTAGTGGTTACCTTTATGGCGTAAAAGGGGTTGTGTTTCGGGTTGGGTGTAGTGCGGCTCCTGTCCCTATGAGTATAGGCTGCGTGTCATTGTGCCATACGGAAGGGGAGCTCTACATTTGCAGGCCACAGAAACCTAGCGGCCCTAACTTGTTAGACGAACCTTGGAAAGACTTCATACTGAAACTTAACGGTCCAATGGGGAGTCATGACCTTGGGCTTTTGGGGATCACGACTCACAATGAAAGTGTACAACCTCTGCAGAGTGTAAAACTGGTATATCAGCCGTGCTCACGGATACGAGCGGCCTTGGACCCTTACGGAATAGAGATCACTATTAATTTACTTGTTCTTACCAATCATTATTCTCTTTACATGATCATGTGTTTATTATGGGAATATCACCTATTTGACGCTACTCAATTGCTTAAAATATGATCAACTAAAAGCTACATGCAGTGAACCAGTGTTTATCCTACTTGAGCTTCATGAACCCCATGTTACACTTGTTGAGTACTTTTGTGCTCACCCTTGCATTCCCCCACCACAGGATGGAATCCCGAAAGTGCAAATAGTGATTACTACTACTACTTTCCTGAATATTATTAGACTTGTGGTCAACCAGTTGACGTGCCTGTGCTATGGAGCTAGCTACCACAAGGGTTATTCTATGTTTCCGCTTATTTACGTGAAGACTCTGTGATAATAATCGTTATGTAATAAACATTTGTGATGATACTATTTATATTTGTCATCTTATGTGTGATTGATCTCTGGGCGCACATAAGATTATACATTCCATTTGTTCCTTAAAAATGGGTGTGACACAAAAGACCGAAAGTATAGACCAAGATTGCTTTTAATAAAATAAAGTCATTTAAATAAACATTAACCAAATCGCATCTAAGATGACCTTATATGAATCTTGATTAAACTAAGTAAAACATAATATATTATCCTATGTTACCTTTACTCATAATCATTAATCAAATTAATAGCATTAAACTAATAGGATTAATTGCATAAACACTATTAAGATTAATATGACTAAATTCTTAAACACCTAACGTGACATGATAAACATCATTACTAATATGTAGTTTATGTCGGCTCAAACACGACACGACATGAATGGAATTGCAACCCTTAGTTATTTTCTAATTAACAACGATTAAATAATTATTAATCAAAAAGTTTTTAAATCAATAAATTTATAATTGTGAGATATGACCAATGTTGGTACTACCACGTAGATCGCGACTACACGAATCTAACGCAATCGGAACGACTCGAATCAGAGTTAAAACGATTAAACGGTGGCGATTAAACGAATAGTGGCAAAACTATGAGCATCTTCTACCTTTGGATGGATGTCATCTCTTTCTCTAGAATGTACAGCCTGGAGAGACCTCCTGCTGCTCGTGGAGGGGGGCCGACGCAGGGGCAGGGACTTGGCTGCAGGGCCTGCTGGCCGACCGACGGCGGCGCAGCGCCGGGCCAGACTCGCTCGGGCCGGAGTAGGGCAGCAGCACGCACGCCCACATCTGCACCGTACAGGCCGCCGGCGACCACGTGCCGCTCAGGAGCAGAGGCGCGGGACAGGGCGTCGTAGGACCGCGGGTCCACGGTCAACACGCGAAGATGGGCTGGGGCACAGGGAAAGGCCGTGGTGGCGCCGGAGAAGATGAACCGCGGCCATCCATGGAAGCTCCTCGCCGGAAAAGAAGAAGGTTAGGGAAACGACGAACGGACGATGGATTCATGAAGAAAAGGCACGACGACGTAGAGAAGACCGAAACTAACCTTTTGGTGGTGACGGAATTCGCTGGAACGCGACGAACTGATCGGAAAAGCTCGCCGAACCTTCGCCGGAAGTTCACCGGAACGCAAGCTGTGCATGACAAACTTCAGTGAGAGATGGAGCGAGGCATGAGTGGCGGCTCGTGATGGGATTTTTAGATCTGCGATCAGCGCGTCGAGGAGAACACCGACATATATATAGATCTAGGTTTTAGAAATATTTCGCAATTTCTTAATTTTGGGATTATTTTAATTCCGTGAATAAAATAATTCCAGAAAATCTAAAATTACCTTTTTGACTGCGAAAAATAGCCCGGAGCTCAGAAAAATCACCGGAAAAATCCTGGAGACTCTTGGAGGGATAAGGAACTCAACTAAATGGGTTTGGGCTCATGAATAGATTATTGAGATGATGGGGGAAAAAGATAAAGCTCAAAGAAAGAGGAATTTAATTCCAGAAAAGGTTGGAAAATTTCTCTGGAGCGAAAGGAACGTCGTCCTATCATACTTTGAAACCATTTGCACTCACAAACACCAAAAGCAAGCTTCACATCAAGCAATATCCTGTCAAATTAATTTGGAAAAGTTCGAAGATTCAATTTTTTCTATAACTAATTGACGCTAACTCAAACTAAACTTTGAAAATTTTATCCAATATCAAAAAATTTATTTTAATTTGTGTTTTCTATGCACAACCCAAAATCAAAAATTTTGGGGTGCCATCCAGTTTTTCTTTACTTCATACTCGATTTTGATAGCCGTGATGGCGTCAACTAGCATGCAAAAAAAAACATGGTCATGACTGTGTTTGGGAAGTGGGTCTAATCACCTAGATACAAGAATTGTCGGATTGGCATATCAGCCACTTATCATGATCATAAGTAATGGGATTGTCGGATTGGCAGTCATGGAACGTGAAGTATTGGGACGTAAATAATGAAAGCAGAGGACATTAGCCTGTTATATAGCACTTACAAATTCTCGAGTGCTGTGAGCAGTGTAATATTCTTAGATATTGTGCCACACAAAGAGCTGTTGGAGAGATCTCTGCATGAGAATTTGTAATTCAACATAAATCAGTTATTGATTCCACTAGTAATATACTAGCACATACGAGATCATGGTGTAGGAACTCCACAATAATGTATCAGATACAGTGATGTAATCCTCGATGTGTTACCGCTTTGATTGCTGCATTTCACGCCCTCCCAAGTATATTTGGTTGGAAAGCATGGATCACCCATCCAGTTTTTCTTCACTCCATACTCGATTTTGATAGCCATGATGGCATCAACTAGCATGCAAAAAAAACATGGTCATGACTATGTTTGGGAAGTGGGTCTAATCACCTAGATACAAGAATTACAAAACAACTGCATATAAAAGAGAGGAAAAGGGGAAAAATCAACTCGGGTTAGTAGAATCTTTGACAAACCATTTTAGCATCCTGGCTTCGGACCCAGTTCAGTGCCATAACCTTAAGCGACATTTAATCGAGCACGTTGGGTACAAGGGTGGGCGCAAGGTACGTGGAAGGATGCTTAATGGCGCAGCTCACCGCCATGTGCTAGAGGTGAGGTCCTTGGCTCCTTGCCACCCTCATTGCCAGACGCCAACACTATCACAGCAGGAAGGAGGTGGAAGAGAGAAATCAAACATGGAAGGTTCTTTCTGTGACGGTGCAGCCGTGCTCAACTTGTATGTAAGCGAGCAAAGCAGAGGTCACTTCATCTAGTGTGTAGCCACCTACCCATACTTGTACCTGTATGGTCATACACATGTATTCAAGGGTGTTAATTCCCTTATCATTTTGGGTGCTTGGGTGACCTGGAAACATAGGAATGCTTTGTGGTTTTAAAGGTGTTTCTCCTTCAGTTAACCCAATCTTGAGTTTGCTTAAGGATGAACACAGTCTCTGGTTCTTAGCAGGTGCTAAGAAACTGCAAGGTCTGGCCCTGGAAGCCTGTAAGGGTCGCCTAATTCCCTAGGTGCGGTCAAATCTTGGTGTTTTCTATTTTCTTTAAGGCTTAGTTTTTTTAGATTGGATCCCGACTCTCATATTCGGTCCCCTATGAGAGGAAGGAGTTGTATGAGGACCCTCTTTTTTTTCTCTCTAATACAATGTCAGACCCATTTTTAAGGAACAAATGGAATGTATAATCTTATGTACGCCCAGAGATCAATCACACATAAGATGAAAAATATAAATAGTATCATCACAAATGTTTATTACATAACGAATAATATCACAGAGTCTTCACATAAATAAGCGGAAAAATAAGATAACTCTTGTGGTAGCTAGCTCCATAGCACAGGCACGTCAACTGGTTGACCACAAGTCTAGTAATCTTCAGGGAAATAGTAGTAGTATTCACTATTTACACATTCGGGAGTCCATCCTGAGGTGTGGGGGAATGCAAGGGTGAGCACAAAAGTACTCAACAAGTATAACATGGGGTTCATGAAGCTCAAATAGGATAGACACAGGTTTGACTGCATGTAGCTTTTAGTTCGTCATATTTTAAGCAATTGAGTAGCAACAAATAGGTGATGTTCCCATAATAAACACATGATCATGTAAAGAGAATAATGAATAGCAAGAACAAGTAATTAATAGTGATCTCTATTCCGTAAGGGTCCAAGGCCGCTCGTGTCCGTGAGCACAGCTGATATACCAGTTTTACACTCTGCAGAGATTGTACACTTTCACTGTGAGTCATGATCCCCAAAAGTCCGAGGTCATGACTCAACATTGGACAGTTAAGTTTTACTATGAAGTCTTTCCAAGGTTCGTCTAACAAGTTAGGGCCGCTAGGTTTCTGTGCCCTGCAAATGTAGAGCTCCCCTTTCGTATGGCACAATGACACGCAACCTATACTCATAAGGACAGAAGCCGCACTACACCCGACCTAGAACACACCCCTCTTGCGCCATAAAGGTAACCACTAACAAGCTTGAACAGGTCCTCTTATATGACTAAAGCCAGAGCCATGTAGCCCTCACAGCTGTACTGTAAGTCCCGGATGTTCGCTTACAAATAAGTCCTTATGGAGAGGAATCTAGAGAAAACTCTAGCCCTCTTGTTCCCTGTTGCTAAAAACATCTTTTAGTGTTATTGCATATATCATTAGTCAAATTACAAGATCATTGTTTATGTGAGCACTAGCAACTACCCAATGCCATAACCATAGGATTCAAGGAACAAGATCAATACTAAGGCATCCTTTCACTGTGCTCGTGTCCGTGAGCACAGCTGATATACCAGTTTTACACTCTGCAGAGGTTGTACACTTTCACTGTGAGTCATGATCCCCAAAAGTCCGAGGTCATGACTCAACATTGGACAGTTAAGTTTCACTATGAAGTCTTTCCAAGGTTCGTCTAACAAGTTAGGGCCGCTAGGTTTCTGTGCCCTGCAAATGTAGAGCTCCCCTTTCGTATGGCACAATGACACGCAACCTATACTCATAAGGACAGAAGCCGCACTACACCCGACCTAGAACACACCCCTCTTGCGCCATAAAGGTAACCACTAACAAGCTTGAACAGGTCCTCTTATATGACTAAAGCCAGAGCCATGTAGCCCTCACAGCTATACTGTAAGTCCCGGATGTTCGCTTACAGATAAGTCCTTATGGAGAGGAATCTAGAGAAAACTCTAGCCCTCTTGTTCCCTGTTGCTAAAAATCATCTTTTAGTGTTATTGCATATATCATTAGTCAAATTACAAGATCATTGTTTATGTGAGCACTAGCAACTACCCAATGCCATAACCATAGGATTCAAGGAACAAGATCAATACTAAGGCATCCTTAACAAGGAGACACATGCAGCATGAATTAAGTGAATTAAAGTGAGTAGGTAACAAGGATAATCCCATGCTATACTTTCCTTGATCTAGCTGATCCTGTTGATCCGGCTCATAATAGTACTCTTGATCACCAATGAACTGCTCACCGTCTACTCTCGATTAACACATCAACAACAATCATCCAAGAGCAATCATGCAAAGCAAACAAAGCTACAATTAGAACAGTACACCAACAGTAGTAAAATAAGATGAAAAGTTTGTAAAACGAATCTACATCTCACTAGGATCACACAGACGCGAATTGCACGTAAATCGGAGTTAGAACGGAAAAGTTATGATTTAAACGAGATTTACTTTATTAAAGTAATAGATTAAATCTAATCTCAAAATTTAAAAGTTGAAAACCTACTAAACAGTAGTACTAACATGTAGAGTATGAAATTATGAACCTAACGCAACTTGAACGGGTCAAATCGGAGTTAAAACGGAGATTTTATAAGCGAAATAAGATTGAAATAAATCCTATAAATATTAAAAACGTATTTTCAATTAAACCGACCGAGTTTACGCTTTCAAACGGATAAAGTGTAATCGAGTTTTACGCTTATGGAATGCGGGTTCAATTATAAAGAAACAGAGGGGCTCTTTATAAAGTTTGCCAACTGAAGGGGTATCATGAAATCTGAGCCGTTGGATCTAAAGTAGACGGCTAAGATTAGATGGTGGAAGGAAAAAAAAGAAGGCCGGCCACCAACAGTGACCCGGCGGTGAAAATTCAGCCGGCGGCGAGCCCTTGTTGCTGGCGTTGACCAATCTAGCGCTACAATGCGTAATCCGATGAACCGAGAGCATAGGGAGATAGAGAAGATGCCCGCGATCTCACCTAGCTGGATCGGAGCGACGAAAATCGGATGAGGACGTCGTGCGGCTCCCAATGGCGGACGGTTCGCTCCTATGCATGGCGGTGATGCTCAATTAGCTAACAAAATCGAAAAAGAAAGAGAAGAAGGGGCTCAACGACTTCGGAGTAGCTTCACGAAACCCGTCGGAGGCTTACGGTGGCAGTCAAGTCGTCGAACTCGTCAAACCAACCTTGGACGGCGGCGGCTGCTTGGATTGCGGCGGCTGGAGCTTGAATCGTGGGCGATGGCTTCGGGTTAGGATTGTGGAGAGGCGGCGCGAGTGCGGCATCTATTTATGAGGGGAGGCTCGGCGTGCGGTCCAAGCCAGGCGGGGAATCGAGATGGAGGCGGACTCCGTCGATGGTGTCCGGCTCGGTCATGAGCGGGAGGAAGAAGAAGATACCGCTGTTGCACGGGCCCGGTGTGTCAGTGAGACAAAAGAGAGGAGGGGCGCGGCAGCTTGCGGCGGCAGCCGGTTGGGCTGGCCCGTTACGCGGCCCATGGCCAAGAGGAAAGAAGCAGCGGCTCGCTGGCTTCGGCCTGATCCAGTAAAGAAGGCGCGGCTGGGCCAAAGGTGGAAGGAGAGAAGCTGGGCCTTCGGCCGAAAACTGAGAAGGGAGAAGATTTCCATTTTCTTTTCCTTTTCTAATATTCCAAATGCATTTTCAAATAATTTTTGAAATCATTTTCTTCTTGAAATAAAAACCAATCAACACAAATAAAAATATGCAGCGGCATGTTTGCACAAACATGTATCTAACCTTATAGTTGATTTTATTTATTGAAAATTATTATTTCTATAAATTCGAATGCTCACAAAATTGCATAAATAAATCCAATTCCCCTATTTCAAAAATAATGCAAATTTTAGGGTGTTACATACAATCAAATACAACTCTTACGTTTTTTAAAAGAAGGCCCACCTCTAAACAACATTAATTTACTAATTAATTTGAAAATGAACTCTATTTTTTGGCATCCTTGTCCAAGACATAAGGCCCAGTGTCACATGTGATTTTTTTTTGCTACCGTGGCGAAGCATTGGATAGGAAAGAGAAGAAAGTTGTATGATGTAGTAGATATAACCTTGGTACGATATCGATCTTATATATTCTCGACTCGAACACAAAATCTATTCATCTAGATGTTTAATTATTTGGAAAGTTCCTACTTAACGATAATATATATGGTTCCCCCTACAGACCAATGTAATGAAATTTCTATGAAATGATAATCTTGGATAAAATATGCACCGGGAATATGACAAATGAGTTCTATTTGTTTCTCACTACGAGCGTAAAACTCGTTCAATATGATAAAACAGAAACCGTGGTTGCCCAACGTTTGATACTATATATTTGGGTGTTTTCAACGATAAAAAACTGTTATTTATAGATGAATAACTGTGGGTTGCACTTGCAGTTATAGAAGTGCTGTATAGTGTGTAAGTCTGTGTATGAAGAAGATGGCTATATATATATATATAGTCTTTTTTTTTGTTTTCTCATATATATATATATATATATATATATATATATATATATATATATATATATATATATATATATATATGTGTGTGTGTGTGTGTGTGTGTGTGTGTGTGTTGTTTTCTTTGATGAAATGAGAAAACAAAAAAAGACTATTTCTGGACAGTTTGCCGAGTGTCACAGCCATAACACTCGGCAAACAAGCCAGCTTTGCCGAGTGTCATGGCAGTGACACTCGGCAAAGTGTGCAAGTTTGCCGAGTGCTGGAAGTTACTAACACTCCGAAAAAGCGTGTGTTGATGGCACACCACCGTCATGGCAACTTTGGTTTGCCGAGTGCCAGGGCGGTACTCGGCGAAATTTTTGCCGAGTGCCCGCAAATTGACATTCAGCAAAGCCGCCTTTGTCGATTAATTTTTTTCCCTATTTCTCTTTGTCGAGTGTTACACTTGGCAAACCGTTTGCTGAGTGTATATTGGTCTTTAGCAGTCGTTTCCAGTAGTGAGGTAAGTGTTTAGATTTCTTTTGTTTGTTTCGCATGAGCAGAGTTTTGGTGGGACAAGCAAAATAAGGGGATCACCTCCTACCAATCAATTCTTGGAGGTGGCAATCGAGTGAAAATTTCATTTTTAATAGAAGGCTAGCTAACTAATATGACATATACTACTACGTACAGAACTAACATTTATTATCAGTCCATCACTGCAAGTTATTTTTGGAACCGACGTGATAGAGCATCATTATCGATCCGTGGCTTGAACCAGCGATCACTGCCGGTTGAACCGGTTTTACACAAAAAAATTATAACTTTTGCATATGAGATCGGATTAAGATAAACTTATTTATATCAAAATTGTAGAGTTTAAAGAGATCTAAAACTTTGTAGTTGATAATTTTCTAATTTGAGATGTATTCAATATAAGTTTTTGATCAAATTTGACATGATTAACAATGTTGAATGGAGGCAAATTCAACATCAAATTTGTAATACTCAACAACATCTACAACTTTGCAGTTAACAGCTTTTTTATTTGAAATTGTTTTGAGTGTCAAATATACAATATAAGATACGAAAAATGTGTAGTTAATTGCAAGAATGGCATCAGCTATGTAGTCACATGTGTCACGTTTAGGTCTACAACTCTGAAAAAAAAAACATATATTTTCTATCTTTTTGTTTATCACCTGTCACCAACAGTGTCGATTGTGATGGATAGGTTCCTTCAGATTTGCTCTTTGTAGTCCCACGGAGGTCCACACCATGTCTAGTTCTGTATCTATCCTAAGTTCTTCCTTCGGGCTTCTCTAGGAGAACCCTCTTTTTTGGAGCTAGCCCTCCACATACACCTTTCCTTCATATTCAAGATGGTGCACAAGAGATACCGGAAGAAGGTTTGTAAAGACGGAGCCACATCGAAATAAAGATGCTTTGCGAGCAATGCTAGTATGATCTTGTTGGTTCTTGGGCTGCATTTTGGGTGGTTTTGGCTCAGACCAGATTGTAAGACGCCCTGCGAACAATACTAGTGTAGAAACGAATTAGAAAATTGTTTTAAAGGGCTTTTGAAGATGCTATAGCTCGAAGTTCCTAGTTAGAGTTTCCATGCCTCATAGTATTGACCAACTACAAACGGTCGTGACCTGTTGCTGTCTCGAGAGGTGCCACATATTATGATTTTATCTGACGTGAAAGGAAGACAAAGTGTTGCGTCACTATTTTTATGAGGTATTGTCTTTTTAGACTGCCACAACTCATTCAGTTCATTCAGTAGTGGCTTATCTATTGTACTGTCAGACTACAGTTAGACATGCCGAGAGCGACGACAATGTTGTAAATAAGCACCAGCACACGCCACAATTCATCGAAGGCCGGTTGTCCATGGCCAGAGTATATTATGCCTAGTCTCTATCACCTTTTCTCTCACAAGATGGTATACTCTGGTTGGTAAAAACATATATACCATTAAACCATTGGTCGGTAAAAGTTATAACAGATCATGTGTCGATATAACTAATAGTGTTGACGCCACTTACAACGTCTAATGCCATCGGTCGATGAAAGGTTATACTGATCGATCCACAGTCGTTATGACTTATGCGACACTTAAGGATCGTAGTTGATGTAGATGGTGTGTGGTATAGTGTCAGACTCAGGTATAAAATGCGGAGGTGATATAAACAAAGGCTGAGGTAGAATTCGATATCCTACTATATGTAAAATCGGGGATCAAGTTGACATGTTAACAAGGGCATTTTTGTCACCAAAACTCTAACATGAGAAATGATTGTTAAAAAACAATAATGTTCCATGGGATGAAAGTGTCAAATAGGACAGGGAACATACTTTTAGTGTCGAAAGGAAATTCTTCCCTTGCTTAAGTGAGGATTGTCCACCGATAAGCGTCATATATTATTACTTTGGCCACAAGTGGTGCTTGCTTCCGTATCCGATGAAAGGTATATTTGTATTATAATATCTCCCTGTTGATCTCTCTGAAAAAATAATAGTACAATGCAATAGCCAATAGCCAACAGGTGAACCGTTAAACCGCAGTACCAAACACGAACACCAGCCTCGAGAGGGTTGAGGCGTTGACTGACTTCTTCTCCTATAGCCTCAAAAGCTGCTGATGTACGTCAGTTGCGTCACTATAATTACCAAAAGAAATGCCCTTCTCATTATTCTGATTGAGTTGACATTGGTGAACTCTTGAACCTTTCTTGATGCGGACTAAAACTCTTTGTATGGATCAGAAACAATTAATGAAGCGTACGTTGGCCGTTTCCTAAAATTTCAGGCTACATTTTCTTACACCAGCTTGCTAATTTTATCGTCATAGTCAATTAGTCATAGTTGGCAAAAACAATGTACGTCTGCAGCAGAAAGTGGAGTAGCACCTAGGTTTCGGAAACTGTTGGCACTAAAAAAAATTCAAGACGATTTTTGAAGTCACCACTCGCCAGGTAATCCGGCAAGGCGTTCATTGTTTCATCCGGTGGTTTCAATGGGTCTGCGGCCAGGATCATAAGACCTTACTGAATGATCCTGTGGGAGAAAAATCTATCCGATGGCAGGGTTTACAATTTCTGTAAATAAAATTTATAGGACTTCAATGATAAACAAAAAATTTCAAAATAAAATTTTCAATGATAACCAAATTCAAATAAATTATTTTTTAACATGCATGATTTCTCTATAAACTATTTCTAACCCATCATACATCACAATTACATATAATAACAACAAAATAGGATAATATATTACAAGTGATAGCATACATGATATATCGTTTACATCAAACATTGTAATGCCATCCTAAATGGATATTCCTAAATGTTCGATTTGCAGCTCTAAGCTTGTTAAAAACTTTGAAAGCCAAATGTCAAACTACTTTCATAATTGGATAAAATGCCCCTCTTGACCATTTGAAAGTGGTTTATTGGGTGGTTTTTTGCTAATATGGTCATGTGGCCCACATGTTAGGTGGTCTTTCTCTTTCTGTTAAATCAAAAATCATAGTTGTAACACCCTAAAATTTGCTTCTTTCAAAATAGATGCAAAGTGATTTAATTTTTGCATTCTAGTGCTCATGAAAACATAGGAAAATAATATTTTTCATTACATTAAAATTTATCATAGGGTTTAGCAACATTGTGTGTATACATGCTGGTGCATATGATTTGATGTGATGTTTGCTTATTGTTTCTTTATGTGTCGAGGGTGAGCAAAGTCTTTAAAATGCGTTTAGTAGGTCGATCTTCCTTCTCTAGCAAGCCTTTATCGTTTTCTGCAATCAAATTCCATGTTTCGCAGCTCAAGTTTTCGTTTGGAGCCTCTCAAAATCTTTTCTTTGTAACCCGAATCGCTCCTTTCAGTTTCTCGTCCATCAATCAATCTCTACAAACTTCTCGGAAATTTTTCCGACTTTTTCTGTAGCTTGTTTCCACTTGTCTATGAGCATAATCTAATTTTTAGATACTCCAAAATTACCTTTCAGTGAGCTCCAAATACTTTATTTGGGTTCCTCATGTTCCATAATGTCTCTGAAAAATTTTCCTGAATTTTCGGAGTTTCCGGAGTATTTTTCGCGGCTTAAATAATAATTCTAGACTTTTCTGGAATTATTTTATCCATGAAAATAATTAATTCCGAAAATAATAAATCTCTCATTTTTTTCCAACGCTCAAAGCCCATGTGCAATAATCCTAATAAATCTCAAAGGCCCATACATTTATTTACTAATGGGCTTAAATGATTACTTAGGCCTATTAGCGGAGGTGGATGGTGCAACGTCAATTAGCACCATATCGCTAGTTGACATGGAGATGTAGAGTTTTTCTTCCTATATATACGTACCTACCCCATGGGCAAAGCACACCAAAACTACCGTAGAGGAGCCCCTAGTTTGGGAAATCTCTCGTGTAGTAAATTATTTTTTCTCCTCCTTCTCTTATCGCCGTCCGACGAAGCCACTAGACGTTCTACTCCGAGAAGAAGAAGAGGTATTTACTTGAATTCCACCGTCTAGATCACATTAAAAACCAGATTTTGATTTATTTTCGAAATTAAAATTCTAGGTATTTACAAAACTGCCACTATCTTGTTTAGGCCATATCTTCTACGTTTTAACTCCGATTTGACCCGTTCAAATTGCGTTAGGTTCGTATTTGCGAGCTCTACATGTTGGTAGTACTGTACAGTAGGTTTGGAAAAATTAATTTTCGAGTTTATATTAAAGTAATTATTGATCTATAGAAAATCTTAGAAAATTCATAACTTTCACGTTTTAAATCCGAATTTCATGATCGTAGTAACGTGTAGAAGAGTTTTACAAACTTTTTATACTGTTAGTGCTACTGTTGGTTAGGTTTTCTACCTTTAAGATTCAATTTAATCTATTGTTTTACTAAAGAAAATCTCGTTTAATTCATAATTTATTTGTTTTAATTCCGAATTAGTCCGTTCAAATTGCAATGGATTTATAACAACATGAATTACGTATTAGTATTAATGTTTTCTTTATCAAAATCTCCGGAATTTCATAGTTTAGATCTAACTTGATTAATACCTGTGCAACTAGATTTATAAATAAAATATTATTGATTTCTCCTTTAGTTTTCTAAATTTAAATGTAATTTAGCCTAAGTCACTTTTGAATATCTATAAAAAGTATTTTAAAACAAATGAAATTTATTATTTTATATAGTTAAAACAAATGAGACCTATAATTTTCTGTTTTATACAACAAAATCTTTCGATAGATGTATCTTTTCAACCATAGTTTCGATTAGCATGCTTTTCGCGCCTGTGTGTTCGTAGCAATGCGTAGAATATCTTTAAAACCTTTTCACGTGTTGTTTCATATGTTTGGTGTACTGTTCTAATTTATTTCTATTGTTTGCTTCATGTATGATTGAATGGATGCTTGTGTGGTGCTTTTATGATCTTGTTTAGTCGGTGAGCTATACGTAGTGATCAAGAAGCAGTTCATTGAGGTTTGGACTTGAAGAAGGATCTAAGTTCAAGGCAAGTATAGCATGGGATCATACTTGTTTCTTATTCACCTTTAATACACCTAATTCATGTGCATGTGTCTACCTTGTTACCACTAAGGATATCTTAGCTTTTGTATCTTGTACCTTGACACCCATAGGACATTGCATTGGGTAGTATTTATGCTAGTGCTCAAGATAAATAACAATGATCTGTAACTTGACTAATGGTATATGTAATAAACGTTTAAAAGATGCTTTATAGAAACATAGCTCAAGAGGCTAGAGCATATTTGGTTGTTTTTATGGTGCTCTAGTTTCTCTCCCTAAGGACTTATCTGTAACCGAACATCCGGGACTTACAGTACAACTGTGAGGGCTATATGGCTCTGGCTTTAGTCAAGTATGAGGACCCTCTAGCTTGTTAGAGGTTACCCTTGTGGCGCAAATGGGGAAAAGCAGACTGTGGATCCCTGCGTGGTTGTATCACACAGACTGACTGATGAAACCTAGCGGCTCTAACCTGTTAGACGAACCTTTGAAAGACTTCATAGTGAACCCTGCCGACCTTCCTTGGAAGTGGGTCAAGAGATTAGCTACCTCGGGCGAAAGGGTAAATCACGACTCACAGTGAAAGTGTACAACCTTTGCAGAGTGTAAAACTGTTATAACAGCCGTGCTCACGGTCACGAGTGGCCTTGGACCCTTACAGAATAAATGAAGAACACTGATGATAATGTTAATACTGATGATATTGATGCCCACTAATGGTTATTGTTTCTTGCTATACATTATTCTCGTTTACATGATCATGAGGTTATTTGGGATTATGATAACTTGTTGCTACTCAATTGCTAAAAGATGACTCACTAAAAGCTAATCGCAGTAAACCAGTGTCTGCCTTTTTGAGCTTCATGAACCCCATGATATATTTGCTGAGTTCGACATGGACTCACTCTTGCTATTTCCCACACCTCAGGAATAGTCTTTGGAGTTAATAGGCTTGTGATCAAACAGTTAGTTTGTTCCTGGAGTGAAGTCTACACCCGGTGTTCGGAGTTGTCTTTCCGCTGTGTTGCTCTCTAAGGTATATTTTATACTATTGAGTTATGTATATTAAGCATTTGTCTCTTGGTATTACACTTATCTGTGGCTATATGTGAGATTTGACTCCTTTATTTCACATATAGTGTATGTCTGGTTTTGTCCTTAAAACCGGGTGTGACAGAGTGGTATTAGAGCAATGCTGACTGTAGGACGCAAACCTAATTAGAAATTGGTCATCTTAAGGTTTTAAAATTGCTATAACTTCCTTGGTCTATAAACCTTGATATTTCTTCTCCACTATATCCCCACCCTTGATATTCATCTTTCCCATGATCCTTGTTTTAAGCCTTTGATCTCATCTACACTCCTTGATTTGATATGCTTTTTAGAACCATTCCTCACCCCCTTCTTGCGAAATTGAAAGAGGAGCTTTAGTATCTTTACCCTTGGTATGAAGAGAACGATAGTATCGTAAGTTGAGTCAATGATTGTTTTATGCACCTTTATTGCTTGTTGAATTATCATTATGCTTTTGCTTGATTTGGAGCTTTGTAATGATTGCAATGATCTTGTGGAGTATTCCTATAATTTCATTTAGATATAGGATTAAGGCATAAGGATTAATGGATAGATATAGTTGGGTTTTGGTTACCTTCTCTTTTCTCTCTATTCTGTCTTTTTGGAGCAGTATGTCTTCTTTGGTTCATACCTTTGTTTTTGGATGACCAAAAATCATGGAAAAATTATGTACAACGGTATACTTCAACATCCGTCTGTGACCATAAGAACCACCCTGATAGCTATTATGGTTTGGGAGTTATGAAAATCACAAGATGATGCAACTGCGCTGCCTGAACCCTGGAACAGTTTCTGTTGGGCACTGTGTTCGACTACATTAACTACAGAATATGGGAAAGTGTTCTATACAAAAGTTGCTGAGGATTTCATAAGCTTTTCAACCATGTAAGGCGTGTCATCATATGAATTTTGGAACTCGAGATGTAACTGTTGCAAGATGCCGCATCTGCGCTGCCAGACTTTCTGGACAGATTTCATGTCTCACTCTGAAACCATATCTTAAAATCGGAATCTGGGGAGGTGATCAATAACAAAGTTGTAGAAGATTTGATAAGCTTTCCAACGGTATAAGATACAATTTAATTGGATTAAAATAACATGAGTTATGACAGTTTTTCTGCACTGCTGTTTATCTACTCGCGAGGAATTTCAGATCACTTGTTCCTGCTTATATACATGAGTATCCTTGGGATATCAGAAGGTCTTTATGATAGTACAAACTCACTCAAAAGAAAAAGGCAAGCTACTTTTGGTTCTCCCTACTATATCTTTTCTTAAGGGGGGTAGCCGAGTTAAAGAAGTTGCAAGTTGAAGGATTCCAACATTCCAGTGCTTCACTTGGAAGAATCGGTTATGCTCACGATGGAGAAGTCACTATCGAGTATGGACATCTTTTCTCAGGGTTGATGACTGGTTGGATCGTTTACATGGAGCTCGGGTAATCGTCAAGATGGGTCTTGGTCTTCGCTCTGATCTATCATCAATTGGGAGTCCAATCTTACTCAAGATAAGTTGGCATCGATATTGGACATCTATAATTGATTCCACGAAGGTTTAGAGGATGTCGACATTATGATTAGTTTAGCAAGTGAGCTGTGAGGAAAGAAAGTCCTCTATTTGGATAGTTATCTCTAGTGGTGAAGAAGAGCTCAAGAAAGTTGGTGATGGGGAATTCACCTAGGGATGTAGGAGTGACTCAGAGTTTCTTTTAAAAATGATGACATTTAGTTATAAGTTGAAGGAAGGTTTATCTAAGACTCTCAAGATATTGCTACTAGAGAAGATATTAAGTATCTTTGGACTCGTGAACCTCAGAAAATTATAAAGGCATTGAAGAAGTAAAACTTAGGAGTTAGATCTGCCAGATCAAGACAAGAGTGTCCCATCTATCGTGATGCACCATGTCAAGGTGAGGGATGTGTCCTTATGCAAGAAGGAAAATGTGATGGCTTGAGCATTAGGGATGCATGGGAAACATGAGTTGAACTACCTGACACAAGGAAGTGGAGATATCAGTTTATGCTCTGAAGGTTTTGGAGATATTGTCCTATTGGACACAAGTGTGGTATTTACATGGTTTATAAGAGTGACACCTACATGGATTGTAAGAATATAAAGGACATCATTACTAGGTTGGGGTTGAGCTAGTGACATTGTCGATGGAACGGAATTGATTATATATGACTTCGAAAAGTGCTATCACTGGGAGGAGCAAAAGTCGTTGCCAATGTCTTTAGCAAAGGAGAGTTATGCTAAGAAGATTCGAATGACGCCATGGACTAAGAATTGTGTTTAGGAGTTGAGCAACCCAACCTAAGCATATAGTCATTAATGTTATGAAGTCAATGGTAGTGCCTACATTGGAATAAGAGATTCACAAAGGTCTTTGGAAGACAAGAATAAAAAGGAGATAGTTATGACTATCATGGATGGAAAGGTACTAGGTTTTTAAATGGACAAACAAGGAACATTATGGTTTGGAAAGATAAGTGGCTTAATGGTTGGTGCTACCTTAGACTTTGTTGGCATACCTAATGTGTTCCAAATGCTATAGTTGGAGCAGCGATTGTGTTTACTTAAGGAGTAGACATCTTTGGACAATTCAAGGGTAAAGAAGAATCCTGCCTATACAAAGTTCCCATGGAAGTGTTTGAAGTAGATACCCGGAGTAAGGTTATGAAGGTATGAAAAAGGAGCTACTCAAGCAAGAGAAGATCTAAAGGCAAAGTATCCATCGCTCTTTGATCACCATCTTCCAAATCTCGAGGACGAGATTCATCTTAAGGGGGTAGAATTGTAACACCCTAAAATTTGCTTCTTTCAAAATAGATGCAAAGTGATTTAATTTTTGCATTCTAGTGCTCATGAAAACATAGGAAAATAATATTTTCATTACATTAAAATTTATCATAGGGTTTAGCAACATTGTGAGTATATATGCTGGTGCATATGATTTGATGTGATGTTTGCTTATTGTTTCTATATGTGTTGAGGGTGAGCAAAGTCTTTAAAATGCGTTTAGTAGGTCGATCTTCCTTCTCTAGCAAGCCTTTATCGTTTTCTGCAATCAAATTCCATGTTTCGCAGCTCAAGTTTTCGTTTGGAGCCTCTCAAAATCTTTTCTTTGTAACCCGAATCACTCCTTTCAGTTTCTCGTCCATCAATCAATCTCTACAAACTTCTCGGGAATTTTTCTGACTTTTTTTTAGCTTGTTTCCACTTGTCTGTGAGCATAATCTAATTTTTAGATGCTCCAAAATTACCTTTTAGTGAGCTCCAAATACTTTATTTGGGTTCCTCATATTCCATAATGTCTCTGAAAAATTTCCCTGAATTTTCAGAGTTTCCGGAGTATTTTTCGCGGCTTAAATAATAATTCTAGACTTTTCTAAAATTATTTTGTCCATAAAAATAATTAATTCTGAAAATAATAAATCTCTCATTTTTTTCCAACGCTCAAAGCCCATGTGCAATAATCCTAATAAATCTCAAAGGCCCATATATTTATTTACTAATGGGCTTAAATGATTACTTAGGCCTATTAGCGGAGGTGGATGGTGCAACGTCAATTAGCACCATATCGCTAGTTGATATGGAGGTTGAGAGTTTTTCTCCCTATATATACGTAAGCATACCAAAACTACCGTAGAAGAGCCCCTAGTTTGGGAAATCTCTCGTGTAGTAAATTATTTTTTCTCCTCTTATCGCCGTCCGACAAAGCCACCAGGCGTTCTACTCCGAGAAGAAGAAGAGGTATTTACTTGAATTCCACCGTCTAGATCACATTAAAAACCAGATTTTGATTTATTTTCGAAATTAAAATTCTAGGTATTTACAAAACTGCCACTATCTTGTTTAGGCCATATCTTCTACGTTTTAACTCCGATTTGACCATTTCAAATTGCGTTAGGTTCATATTTGCGAGCTCTACATGTTGGTAGTACTGTACAGTAGGTTTGAAAAATTTAATTTTCGAGTTTATATTAAAATAATTATTGATCTATAGGAAATCTTAGAAAATTCATAACTTTCACGTTTTAAATCCGAATTTCGTGATCTTTACGTCTGTGTGATCGTAGTAACGTGTAGAAGAGTTTTACAAACTTTTTATACTGTTAGTGCTACTGTTGGTTAGGTTTTCTACCTTTAAGATTCGATTTAATCTATTGTTTTACTAAAGAAAATCTCGTTTAATTCATAACTTATTTGTTTTAATTCCGAATTAGTCCGTTCAAATTGCAATGGATTTATAACAACATGAATTACGTATTAGTATTAATGTTTTCTTTATCAAAATCTCTGGAATTTCATAGTTTAGATCTAACTTGATTAATAACTATGCAACTAGATTTATAAATAAAATATTATTGATTTCTCCTTTAGTTTTCTAAATTTAAATGTAATTTAGCCTAAGTCACTTTTGAATATCTGTAAAAAGTATTTTAAAACAAATGAACTATATTATTTTATATAGTTAAAACAAATGAGACCTATAATTTTCTGTTTTATACAACAAAATCTTTCGGTAGATGTATCTTTTCAACCATAGTTTCGATTAGCGTGCTTTTCGCGCCTGTGTGTTCGTAGCAATGCGTAGAACATCTTTAAAACATTTTCACATGTTGTTTCATATGTTTAGTGTACTGCACTAATTTATTTCTATTGTTTGCTTCGTGTATGATTGAATGAATGCTTATGTGGTGCTTTTATGATCTTGTTTAGTCGGTGAGCTATACGTGGTGATCAAGAAGCAGTTCATTGAGGTTTGGACTTGAAGAAGGATCTAAGTTCAAGGCAAGTATAGTATGAGATCATCCTTGTTTCCTATTCACCTTTAATACACTTAATTCATGTGCATGTGTCTACCTTGTTACCACTAAGGATATCCTAGCTTTTGTATCTTGTACCTTGACACCCACGGGACATTGCTGTAACGGAACCGACCAAATTATAAGAGCACAAGTACAAAAACAATCACCGAAGTGATCAAATTCTCGCACTTGAGCCCATATAACTCCGGTAGTTCAATGAAATCACGAGGGATTTCAAACCAACCAACATACAAGCCAAGATCGTAGTGATTCAATATAACAAGTCACATGTTACAACCATTTCACAAGTAGTTTAATATACATCGGAGTTCAACATAGTTATTACAACTTAAGTTCAAAAGTAACGGAAGCAAAGTAATTTGAAACTAACATTAATCTTATTTCAAATACATGCCAGTACCACGGTCGACTTCCAACAAAAGCATTAGAGAGAAGATAACTCAGAAGGATCATGCCCGTGATCACACTCTGCCACTAAGGCAGGAGCCAACCAACTCTTGCAGTCGCCATGATACATCACAACCTGCAACAAGTGGGGATAAAACCCTGAGTACGACAATGTACTCAGCTAGACTTACCCGTCATAAACCAGAAATAAAGTGACACCAAGGATCATGCAAGGCTGATATAAAGTGGGCTAGCTTGACAACATTTTGCATAAAAGCTTAATATGGATAAGTAGTCATTAATGCTTAAGCATCAAGTTAATTATCATTAACATGTTCTCTATATTAGAACCTGTACTAGAGCACTCACTTTATTAGGAGCAAACAATATTAACCATAGCAGGTATAAATTGAGGCAACGTTTCCATCATTATCCAATTAACCATCCGTTCAATTTAATGGAATCTACGTTGCCGCTGCTCAAGTCAAGTGCTCACTAACCGGGAGCGACGGCGATTCGAATCGAATTCCTATCCAGCTGGAGGGGTATTTCTAACACTCACCGTGCAGACCCCTGCCAGGGTCGCACAGGCCACCTTTTCATATGATTCAGAAATCGCGGGTCCGAATGATGTCGCGACCCCAAGGGCGACACTCTGCCAGGTGATAGGGACTCTAACCCCCCCTTGGTCTCATGCCAATGTCCCCAAGCACATCCTTTCTCTCCTCCAAGAAGCAACCTACCATTCGATTCCCGGCCTGAACCATATTACTCGGCTTCGCGGTCGGAACGACTTATCCGGCCAACTAAGTGTTAGACTGCGTTCAACATGACTCAAGGACGTACAGCGAATCGGTCCTTAAACGACTCAGACGGGGATAGATCCACACCCAAGACCTCCATGTCTTGTTGCTTCACTATCGTCATCCCGCCCGGTCTTATTTCATTTTATTAACACATGATTCCATTCCACGATAGCAAATATAGCCAACCGTGCCAAATATGAATATCCCTATATCTCGCAGGTGACAGGAAATCACCTGACTTCTACCGCTTAAAGCAGGGCTAAGCATCTATTCGATCCTAGTCTATGTAGGATTCAGGGATTCATATATCTGGACAAGGAATGATATAATGCAGCAAGGTTTTCAACCAACTCCTACCACTTAATGCAACAATACTTTATAACATATATATAATTAATTGCTTTTGAAGGTAGGAGGCTTATAATGCTCCGGGGCTTACCTGGGATCTGACTCAAGTCAGAGTTTGTCAGATGAAACTCGCTTGGCGAGCATTCCCTCGTTCTAGCACTTGTCCGATCTTTCCATCTCCGAGATAGGTCCACCAACACCATCTTCTGGTTAGCTCCACATCACGTCCTTCACGTGGTGCATCTAGCGTACCTAAATGAGATGCAAGATGCAAGTGTATGAATGCGTAGAAATGCAATAACACAACTTTCATGTCAACACACCAAGTTCACATGGGTACTAGAGTTAATCAACTTAACTATCACTTAAGCATATCCTTAGAAGATGACCAGCATATCGATCATGACACAAGTCACACAAGATCTCAAGCACACTTAACACTAACAAGATGTATATCACTCTTTAGGAATCAACATAGCAAAGCAAGTCAAGATGAAGCAACAACTATAACTAGAATATGTCGATTTCTGGACTTACAAATAGTAGCTTCATAAATCAACCATAACTGGAGATCCCTAAATCCAAATGACTTGCAAGAAGATATTCTGGAAAGCTTATGAAATTATCTACATTTCATCTTTAATCATCTCAACATGATTCCCAAGTTATCATGACCAAACATGCCAATCTTTAAAGTCTGCACAGAAGGTAGTTAAAATCTGACAGTAGACTTATTAAGCACGCAACTCTTAAACTATCAGACCTGGGATCATAAAAATTTAACACAAGCAATATAAGATAATTATCTACAACTTTTGTGTTTACCAAAACCACATTAAACATCATTTACACTATGAAACTAGTTGCCCGAGTAACACCACCCATGCAGCCCAACAGCAGTGGTACAATTATAGACAGAAAACTGATAGAAACTTCAGAGAAGCATAAATGGAGTTCTAGACCTCCAACAAACATGATTCTCAACTTTATGGAAAGCTTATAAAGTTACCTACAACTTTCTTGTAATCATCTTAAGATGATTCTACAGTTAACATGGTCAATTAATTAAATAATTGCATCTCTGTCCAAAATATGGACAGAATCTGATATGCCACTTTAAACTGCTATAACTTGAGTTTTATAAATCCAATAGTTATGGTTCTAGACTTTTTAGAAAGCTTAACAAATTGTGAACAACTTTTCTATAAACATCTAGAACTAATTCTGCCACTAACAAGGTCACACATGGCACACAAAGCAATGCTGTCTGGGTTTGGGCAGAAACTGCCACAGTACTTTAAACAACTATAACTAAACATATACTTAACCAAAAATTGTGACCTTTAGCTTTTTGAAAAGATTATGAAAAGTAATACAACTCATTTATTGTCATCTGGGCATGATTCATAACTTAACTAAGCCAAACAATGCATACATGCAGAACTGTCCAGAATAGAAGCAAAGCAGCATATAGCATTTGTTATTTTTATAGCTCCTAAACTATCAAGACTAAAATCTTGAAATTTTTACTAGACATCATACATCACAAGAGTAACATGCCACAAAAATTGCACTTTATTTGGAGTTATATATTTACAGTTATTAAAAATAACAGATCCAACTAGCATTCAAAACCTAGTTGCATAAATATATTTTTACAGCTAAAACTTTAAACTAAAACATGCCATATTATAGATCTACTGCATAGACAATTTCACAAGGATTCCAAAAAGTCCTCATGTGCTATTTTACGATTTTTCTACCATTTACTATGTATTTTCGAAGTTCAGCCATTTAATTGCAATACAAATTCCGAAAAAAAAAAGAAAAGGAAAAACATTATGCAGGGTGAACACAAAACTTCTCTGAAATTAACCAAGCCCACAATTGTAAATCTTTGTGTCTAGCACTTTTTCAAAGTGAACACACAAAAGAGTTTCTATTTACAGTTTACTCCTTCTTCTTCATCTACGAACGGTCGGAGCAGAGGACCGGTTGGGGCCGGTCGGTCGCTGGTGACCTAGTGGCCAGGGACGCCTAGGGCAGGGCTGTGCGGGTCGGAGGAGCCACACCGCACACACAGGCGTGGTGTCTCGCTGCCGGTCGCCCGTGGCTGCTCAGCCACGCGAAGCAGGCGGCACGATGGCGGCGTTGACGACCGCGACAGCGCACAGACGAACCCAGCGGCTAGGGCTTCGGTGCGCGCGTTCAGGGCATGGAGAGGATGCCGCAGAGCTCCTGGTTAGGGCAGAGGCGGTTCAAGGGAGGGAGCAGCAGCGGCGCAGCAGCTCTGCTCGCCGGCAGCCATGGCGGGCGCGCTCTAGAGCGGCGGCCGAGAGCGGAAGAGCGAAGGAGTGCGGCAGAGAGGTGAGGAAAGGGCGAGGAGGAGATGGGGAGCTCGGCCTCGACCTCTCCTAGTGACCTAGGGCACAGCACACGCGGCAGGGAGGAGCAACAATGGTGGGGCGCGCACTGCTGCATGCTTGCCACGCCCAGGACACACGGCACCCTTTGAGGCATTCCACCGAGCACGTGGCGGACGACAATGTGGCCGGCGTGGGAGCTGATTTTGGGCCACTTCCGGGCCAACTTAGTCGATGGGCCTAAAACAAAGTTTGATCTACAGATAATACTCTCCAACTTTGATGAAGGTAGCTCGGCCATTTGAGCTCTGGATTAGCAGCTAGTTAATCTCCAAGTTGGCAGTGTCAGCGAGTTGACAGTGATTAACAACTACAAGAATTCATGACCAAAATGAAATGCAACTTATGCCATCTTCTTGTATGGCCTTCCCCTTCATGTGAGCTCCAACTTTTACATTTGGACCTACCCAAGTTACTTAACAATTTTTGGAGAACGCGACATGCCAATCAAGTTGTTACTAATCTCGAACTTAAATATTCTAAGTCTGAAAACAGCTTAAGATTCAAACTTTGGCCCATTGTTTGACTTATTTTCAAGCTGAAAAATGGTATGCTCTAAAAGCAAAGTTTGTTGTACACAACTCAATCTACAACTTTTATTAAAGGACCTTGAGCTGGTTCGGCTTAGATCACAATATACAGAGCTCCAAAGTCGAGCACACGAAACTGAAATTTCAGTTTCAGTAGGAACCCAACTGAAACACGATCTTTGAGGCTCTGTAGCTCTTGTACTAGTGGGAATTAGGTCATAGTGTTGTTGACAAAATCATAGAACTATGTGAGCACTACAATATTGCCAATATGAGCTAGAGCTGGTTCTGCCTAGTTTGGGAGGTAGAGTGCTCCAAAGTAAGCTACTTATAACTGTTGTACAGTCCAGACTTAGCCAAATTGGCTAAGTGCCAAACAGCAGGTCAAAACTGACTTGGGGTGCCTGTTTGAGCATGTTCCCTACATTTCCATGACTTGACTCTTAAACAAAGTTTGTTCCTTATAAAATTCCCTACAACTTTATTAAAGGGTGCACAGTCATGCAAAGCTTCTAGGTCACACTTTTGAAATGGTCAAACAAAAGGGTTCTAGGGTCCATACATGGTCAACCATCACTTAGAAGCACATTTAGGCAAAATGATCAACATGAACATTGTTCCATGGAGTGTCCTAAGTGTAGTTAAGGTGTTGTAGAGGCCCAACATACCCACCATGCATAGGTTGCACAAAAGTGTAGGCCTCACATGCCTTGAAACATAGAACTCAAGTGAATTGCTATAGTCATTTCATGTGGTTGTTTCAAGATACATGCTACACATGTTCCACTAGGTTGTTCCACATGTGTCCAAGATGTGTTGCACATGTTGCATTGTATGTTGCACAAAAACTAGTTCCCATGGGATGTAAGGCAGGTTTTAGTCATAATCCAAACAAGCATATAACTTATCATTTCATGTGACTTTTTGATTCCAAACTTTACGAAACTTTTCCAGGGATCAATATAGATAGTTATTGATGTGAGACATGCGAAGATACTTTGATAACAAAACCCAAGCATATATCTTTTAATTGAGCCTATATGTAAGCAAGGGTGCAATATCCAAGTTTAGGTTAGGGCTTATTTCCATAGGTTTGACTTTGACATCGTCATCTCCACTAATCTATCATGTTTGAGCTTAAACCCACTACTTAATTGGTGATAAACACCCGGGGTGTTACAGCCCTCCCCCCTGAAAAGAATCGCGTCCCGAGATTCGGAATGGAAGACCTTTTAAGGAAGAGAGTCACGTTGTCTAGTTCCCAACATGTGCTATAGCATTCAACTACAAAGCTTCAACATTGGTGAACAATTTGGTCAAAGGCACTTTCTGATACTTACTCTTTATGGTAAAATTTGTCTGAAGAATTTCCTTCATTGACTTCCATGAAGCATTGTTACTTTGGGAGGAATCCAAGATAGCACGTACTGCATTCTCAGTGTACGGAGATCATTCGGTCCGTGAGCTGACCACTCACAAGTATCTGATTCTTAAGTGAGCACAGCATAGTCCGTATGAACTTTACACTAGACCGAAACCCTCAAAAAGATACTCATTGAAGTGATCCTATGTTCACCAAGTTTGAAAAGCAGTTTTCTACCAAAAATGGCTTGAGCACAACCTTCCAAAAGGGTGAGATCATAGACGACAAACATTCTCTGAGGCCATAGGATACTGACTAACCAATAGACCAGGTCTATGTTGGTCGTAAATGTTCATTCATTTAGACACCAACTAATGGAAAACTACTTGCGGTTCCATGTGTGCAGTTCTCTTTCTCTGATGACAACACTGTATTATCTAAGTCTATCGATGGGTTAGTGAATGTGCTAGCTGACTTTGTCGGCTTCCTATTTCTACCAACATCTATCTAAAAGATTCTTTTATCCAAAGGCAACCATTATCTGGGTTGAATCAGATGCAACCTCTTGGGTAAAAACATTTATAAGGTACCAAAGTATGTCATCATTGGAAATCATTACCGAAGAAAGATGTAGCGAGGCCTTAAGGACAACAAAAGTTGTAAGTATATACTAAACCACGGGGAGTAGTCTACCACCAAGCGGTTGAGTAAAATTTTCCTTCATGATGCAGTTGCACAGTAAGTTGAGTTTGACTTGCAACGTAGTGAAACTAGCTTTGTCAGGCTAACTTTTCACCGTGAGGCTTCCTCTTTAGGATCAAACAACAGCTCTAAGATAGGAAATCTATTGTTTGACACTTCTCAAATTGCTTTCGAATATTCCTCAACACTTTGTCTAATAAAGTGATGAACAAACCGTTTGTGGCACCTAAGGGCACAAGGATGTTGATCGAAACTAGGGCATGTATTTCTCTAATTCTTCATCGTAGCTGATTGAACATCTTGCACTATCTGTGTGATTGTCCAAGACAGAATTGACTTGATCACAATGGCTCTAGAAGATAGAATATCACTCAAGGTGTTGGCTAGTTGATTTACTTCTTGTTGGTTATTGCTCTATAAGACATAGCCTTCGTAGCTACCAAAGAGTCGTTACCTAGCTGAAGATTAACCTTCCTATTGGTAACTAATCAGTTGTCTCTCAACACTAAAAAGTTCCAAATCTTCACTCTTTACCACAATAATCATGGTTGATGCAGAACAAATGGTTGCCATCGAAATTAGCAATTACAAAGTTATTCTAGATATGGTCTATTTCGATTGTATGGTCCTTATGCACCCAAGATTGCGACTTGGATAGCTCCGGTCATATGCATAATGCGACAATCGATTCTCATCCCATAGATAACTTGTCCAACATTAAGTGTTGTGTGTCCTTCTTATCCAATAGAGATGAGATACTTGCTTACTAGATGACGTTCGTCAATGCGGGGGCAACTAAATAGAGTCGCTTGTCTACCACCGATTGCAGTCTGTTAATGTTTATGTCGGTGACCTGTCCTTCAAAGGTTATCCTCTTAGCAACTTCAGGAGGAAACTCCACTACTTTTGGTCTAAGATATGGATCTTACGATACGATTTGGAGAGATAATCAAGAAAAGGAACACGAGAAAATAACACATCGACTGTCGTTTTATAATGGATCATGACTAGAAACCGTGATACCAGCGCGTGCCAAGCAGCCAGCCATGTGTCTGCAGCCACAGGAGGCCCTTGGTTTTGTCGCGACACCATCAGCGGCTACTCATAACACCATTACTAAACGCACAACGAAAGTGAAATTTCAAGTGGCACTAATGGGTTGTAAGAACAAGCGCCATACAAGGAGGGATAGCAAGCAAAGGTAGTTACAAGGTTTAGAATCAACGAGGAGGCGATCCAAAAATTCACACACACCACAAGGGAACATAGCTCAATTCCTAAAGACAACTGAACAATGGACTCTTGCTTAAATTCTATGCACGACTTGCGTCCACCGAGGTGAGTACCAGATAAAAGATTAACAAGAGATTCAACCATGTTGAGCAACAACATGAGATCAAGACTAATGAACATCTCGAGACTTGGGAAGGTTGGGGATAGATTAAGCAAATTTCAAGGGCAGAAAACCGATATGTTGTCAGAGATCGGGTCGATAAGGTAGATACACAAATTTGCAAGCAAATGATTTTGAGACCATAGCAGAGATACATTGTGTCATACTAGCTAACCTTTGAGAGAGGTAACCGGAAGGTCCAACATAGATTTGGGTACGGTCTCCACAACTGGCAACGTACGAACCATGATCAAAGGCTAGCGTTGATAAAAGTTAACTTGGTTGGTCAGTCGATAAGGGTCTTCACAAAAATAGTTGCAAAACATCCGCGGCTTATGCAAACATATAGGATAACTAAACTTTGGACTTTCGGTTAAGCAAAGGCATGGATATAAACATTCAAGGGCTAACCACCAAGTCTACAGGCTCAGGCTCCTAAGAGAGAAAACCTAATTGAAGACAACAACCATATAATTACATAACGTGAACGTTGTTCTAGGATAAAGCTATTCGACACTCGTATGCTCACCGAAGACAAATGAAGTGACAACTAGGGCACTACCTAGATAACAAGCACACATACACATCACAATCAAGCAGTCGTTTGAGAAAATTCAAATGAATGGGCTTAAGCAACCAATACAAAGCACAAGGCTCACCCAAACAAGAATTTATCTCAAGCATGAACTAACTACAAGTTTAGCTCAAAACAAACGCTGGCTAAGGTGACTAACGTAGCTTGGGCACAGAATCTAGACATTAGCACAGCAGTTACTTGTTCCAACCATAACTGAGGTTGTAGACATCCCACAAAGGTGATCCTAGGCTTTCTAGAAGGCTTAGAAAGTTTTCCACATGTTTGTTATTCGTACCAAAAGCTAAATCACAGGTTAACATGACCAAAAATGCTAATGTTTCAGATCTGTACCAATATGGACAGAAAATTTGACAAGAACTTCGAAAATGCGTAACTGGAGTTCTAGGGACCCAACAAGGCTGACCCTTAACTTTATGTAAAGCTTATTAAGTTGTCTATAACTTTCTTAATATCACATTAAGATGATTCTATAGCTAACAAGGCCAAACAAGATAATGAAGACATCTCTGCCCAGATTTGGACAGATTCTGTCATTTCCCTTTGCAAGCTCATAACTAAAGATTTAGACCACCCCAATTAGTGCTGTAAGATATTTTGGAAAGCTTAGAAAAAGTACTACACTTCTTCTATTATCTCCAAGACAGGATTCCATAAGCATATAGGTCAAATAAATCAAATATTCAGATCTGTTCTGAACATGAACAGATCTGACAACAAACTTCTAAAATTTATAACTCTCAAACCATAAGACCTAGGGTCATGAAATTTTAGGACAAGCTAGAAAAGTAAGTTAGCTACAACTTTGGTATTCTCCATAACTATAGAAACACTATTATGGCCATGAAAGCATCACCACAACAACAACCATTCTAGCAGCCAACGTCCAACAAGCAAAACAAAGCTTGCCTTTGTTCTACTTAACAAGAGAGCACACCAACATGTTATTCAGTAGCTCTAAATTTTGTTACCTTAGACCAACACAAATATAATTTATTCATGATAATCCATAATTACTTAAGTGAGGTCTAAAGCATTTACAAATGCTTGTATGAACAACACGTCCACCACTTGGCTCAACTGGAGGACATCTATAGGTTCCGGCATGTAACCACACTTATTTATAGCAAAGCTAATCACACACCTTTCTCAAACAACATGGAGTAAGGCATTCTTATTTAGCTTCACTCAAGAAAGATAGTGTAACACATTGATCACAAGTTACACACTATAGAACAAGGGTGAGAGGAGCATAGCTATGCATAAAACAACAATCATGAAGATGCATGCTTCGTCCTATTCGTCCTCACAAGATTGCCAACCTAAGGTGGCAATCACGTTCTATGTCGGTGGCATAACACGCACTCTCTTGATATATAGCTAGTCATCAGCTACATTCGACTTACGCATTCGTGGTTAGCGTACCTGCAGAAAAGTTTCATTGCAGCCCAACATTTCCCAATATAGCACACAATGAAAGCAGAGAAGTAAAATTCTAAGTACTCCCATGTACATATACCCCCGTATATATACATGTAGCACCAAAACTACCCAAATCATTCGATCACCCACAATTAAGTACCTTCATATATACATGTGTGTAACATGTAAATAATCCAGTAACCAAAACTAACTCTCCCCTAGACCGCAGTTTGTACGGTCATGCTCTCACAACTCACACTTACCTGAGCGTAGGTGCGATATTGCATACAAGTAAACTAGCGACATATATGGCTATTTCATATATGAAGGCTACCTCTAATCTGACACACCGGGTAGCATAGTGTGGGAGAGTCATCACACATACATACCTTGGTCTGGACGTAGATGCATAAATGAAAACCCCCAAGTTAGTACTTATATAAGCCACCTAATAATCCTTATATAGGCATAAGGAAATTGACCACTGGCATACTTAGATTTAGAATTCAGTTTTCACAAACCTATATATAGCTATAAGTTGATAAAACTGATTTTATAAAACAAATCCTTTGTTTTAAATACACATATGACATGTTTAATGTTGAATCTTGCTCCGATACCAGCTGTAACGGAACTGACCAAATTATAAGAGCACAAGTACAAAAACAATCACCGAAGTGATCAAATTCTCGCACTTGAGCCCATATAACTCCGGTAGTCCAATGAAATCACGAGGGATTTCAAACCAACCAACATACAAGCCAAGATCGTAGTGATTCAACATAACAAGTCACATGTTACAACCATTTCACAAGTAGTTTAATATACATCGGAGTTCAACATAGTTATTACAACTTAAGTTCAAAAGTAACGGAAGCAAAGTAATTTGAAACTAACATTAATCTTATTTCAAATACATGCCAGTACCACGGTCGACTTCCAACAAAAGCATTAGAGAGAAGATAACTCAGAAGGATCATGCCCGTGATCACACTCCGCCACTAAGGCAGGAGCCAACCAACTCTTGCAGTCGCCATGATAGATCACAACCTGCAACAAGTGGGGATAAAACCCTGAGTACGACAATGTACTCAGCTAGACTTACCCGTCATAAACCAGAAATAAAGTGACACCAAGGATCATGCAAGGCTGATATAAAGTGGGCTAGCTTGACAACATTTTGCATAAATGCTTAATATGGATAAGTAGTCATTAATGCTTAAGCATCAAGTTAATTATCATTAACCTGTTCTCTATATTAGAACCTGTACTAGAGCACTCACTTTATTAGGAGCAAACAATATTAACCATAGCAGGTATAAATTGAGGCAACGTTTCCATCATTATCCAATTAACCATCCGTTCAATTTAATGGAATCTACGTTGCCGCTGCTCAAGTCAAGTGCTCACTAACCGGGAGCGACGGCGATTCGAATCGAATTCCTATCCAGCTGGAGGGGTATTTCTAACACTCACCGTGCAGACCCCTGCCAGGGTCGCACAGGCCACCTTTTCATATGATTCAGGAATCGCGGGTCCGAATGATGTCGCGACCCCAAGGGCGACACTCTGCCAAGTGATAGGGACTCTAACCCCCCTTGGTCTCATGCCAATGTCCCCAAGCACATCCTTTCTCTCCTCCAAGAAGCAACCTACCATTCGATTCCCGGCCTGAACCATATTACTCGGCTTCGCGGTCGGAACGACTTATCCGGCCAACTAAGTGTTAGACTGCGTTCAACATGAATCAAGGACGTACAGCGAATCGGTCCTTAAACGACTCAGACGGGGATAGATCCACACCCAAGACCTCCATGTCTTGTTGCTTCACTATCATCATCCCGCCCGGTCTCATTTCATTTTATTAACACATGGTTCCATTCCACGATAGCAAATATAGCCAACCGTGCCATATATGAATATCCCTATATCTCGCAGGTGACAGGAAATCACCTGACTTCTACCGCTTAAAGCAGGGCTAAGCATCTATTCGATCCTAGTCTATGTAGGATTCAGGGATTCATATATCTGGACAAGGAATGATATAATGCAGCAAGGTTTTCAACCAACTCCTACCACTTAATGCAACAATACTTTATAACATATATATATAATTAATTGCTTTTGAAGGTAGGAGGCTTATAATGCTCCGGGGCTTGCCTGGGATCCGACTCAAGTCAGAGTTTGTCAGATGAAACTCGCTTGGTGAGCATTCCCTCATTCTAGCACTTGTCCGATCTTTCCATCTCCGAGATAGGTCCACCAACACCATCTTCTGGTTAGCTCCACATCACGTCCTTCACGTGGTGCATCTAGCATACCTAAATGAGATGCAAGATGCAAGTGTATGAATGCGTAGAAATGCAATAACACAACTTTCATGTCAACACACCAAGTTCACATGGGTACTAGAGTTAATCAACTTAACTATCACTTAAGCATATCCTTAGAAGATGACCAGCATATCGATCATGACACAAGTCACACAAGATCTCAAGCACACTTAACACTAACAAGATGTATATCACTCTTTAGGAATCAACATAGCAAAGCAAGTCAAGATGAAGCAACAACTATAACTAGAATATGTCGATTTCTGGACTTACAAATAGTAGCTTCATAAATCAACCATAACTGGAGATCCCTAAATCCAAATGACTTGCAAGAAGATATTCTGGAAATCTTATGAAATTATCTACATTTCATCTTTAATCATCTCAACATGATTCCCAAGTTATCATGACCAAACATGCCAATCTTTAAAGTCTGCACAGAAGGTAGTTAAAATCTGACAGTAGACTTATTAAGCACGCAACTCTTAAACTATCAGACCTGGGATCATGAAAATTTAACATAAGCAATATAAGATAATTATCTACAACTTTTGTGTTTACCAAAACCACAGTAAACATCATTTACACTATGAAACTAGTTGCACGAGTAACACCACCCATGCAGCCCAACAGCAGTGGTACAATTATAGACAGAAAACTGATAGAAACTTCAGAGAAGCATAAATGGAGTTCTAGACCTCCAACAAACATGATTCTCAACTTTATGGAAAGCTTATAAAGTTACCTACAACTTTCTTGTAATCATCTTAAGATGATTCTACAGTTAACATGGTCAATTAATTAAATAATTGCATCTCTATCCAAAATATGGACAGAATCTGATATGCCACTTTAAACTGCTATAACTTGAGTTTTATAAATCCAATAGTTATGATTCTAGACTTTTTAGAAAGCTTAACAAATTGTGAACAACTTTTCTATAAACATCTAGAACTAATTCTGCCACTAACAAGGTCACACATGGCACACAAAGCAATGCTGTCTGGGTTTGGGCAGAAACTGCCACAGTACTTTAAACAACTATAACTAAACATATACTTAACCAAAAATTGTGATCTTTAGCTTTTTGAAAAGATTATGAAAAGTAATACAACTCATTTATTGTCATCCAGGCATGATTCATAACTTAACTAAGCCAAACAATGCATACATGCAGAACTGTCCAGAATAGAAGCAAAGCAGCATATAGCATTTGTTATTTTTATAGCTCCTAAACTATCAAGACTAAAATCTTGAAATTTTTACTAGACATCATACATCACAAGAGTAACATGCCACAAAAATTGCACTTTATTTGGAGTTATATATTTACAGTTATTAAAAATAACAGATCCAACTAGCATTCAAAACCTAGTTGCATAAATATATTTTTACAGCTAAAACTTTAAAATAAACATGCCATATTATAGATCTACTGCATAGACAATTTCACAAGGATTCCAAAAAGTTCTCATGTGCTATTTTACGATTTTTCTACCATTTACTATGTATTTTCGAAGTTCAGCCATTTAATTGCAATACAAATTCCGAAAAAAAAAGAAAAGGAAAAACATTATGCAGGGTGAACACAAAACTTCTCTGAAATTAACCAAGCCCACAATTGTAAATCTTTGTGTCTAGCACTTTTTCAAAGTGAACACACAAAAGAGTTTCTATTTACAGTTTACTCCTTCTTCATCTACGAACGGTCGGAGCAGAGGACCGGTCGGGGCCGGTCGGTCGCTGGTGACCTAGTGGCCAGGGACGCCTAGGGCAGGGCTGTGCGGGTCGGAGGAGCCACACCGCACACGCAGGCGCGGTGTCTCGCTGCCGGTCGCCCGTGGCTGCTCAGCCACGCGAAGCAGGCGGCACGATGGCGGCGTTGACGACCGCGACAGCGCACAGACGAACCCAGCGGCTAGGGCTTCGGTGCGCGCGTTCAGGGCATGGAGAGGATGCCGCGGAGCTCCTAGTTAGGGCAGAGGCGGTTCAAGGGAGGGAGCAGCAGCGGCGCAGCAGCTCTGCTCGCCGGCAGCCATGGCGGGCGCGCTCTAGAGCGGCGGCCGAGAGCGGAAGAGCGAAGGAGTGCGGCAGAGAGGTGAGGAAAGGGCGAGGAGGAGATGGGGAGCTCGGCCTCGACCTCTCCTAGTGACCTAGGGCACAGCACATGCGGCAGGGAGGAGCAACAATGGTGGGGCGCGCACTGCTGCATGCTTGCCACGCCCAGGACACACGGCACCCTTTGAGGCATTCCACCGAGCACGTGGCGGACGACAATGTGGCCGGCGTGGGAGCTGATTTTGGGTCACTTCCGGGCCAACTTAGTCGATGGGCCTAAAACAAAGTTTGATCTACAGATAATACTCTCCAACTTTGATGAAGGTAGCTCGGCCATTTGAGCTCTGGATTAGCAGCTAGTTAATCTCCAAGTTGGCAGTGTCAGCGAGTTGACAGTGATTAACAACTACAAGAATTCATGACCAAAATGAAATGCAACTTATGCCATCTTCTTGTATGGCCTTCCCCTTCATGTGAGCTCCAACTTTTACATTTGGACCTACCCAAGTTACTTAACAATTTTTGGAGAACGCGACATGCCAATCAAGTTGTTACTAATCTCGGACTTAAATATTCTAAGTCTGAAAACAGCTTAAGATTCAAACTTTGGCCCATTGTTTGACTTATTTTCAAGCTGAAAAATGGTATGCTCTAAAAGCAAAGTTTGTTGTACACAACTCAATCTACAACTTTTATTAAAGGGCCTTGAGCTGGTTCAGCTTAGATCACAATATACAGAGCTCCAAAGTCGAGCACACGAAACTGAAATTTCAGTTTCAGTAGGAACCCAACTGAAACACGATCTTTGAGGCTCTGTAGCTCTTGTACTAGTGGGAATTAGGTCATAGTGTTGTTGACAAAATCATAGAACTATGTGAGCACTGCAATATTGCCAATATGAGCTAGAGCTGGTTCTGCCTAGTTTGGGAGGTAGAGTGCTCCAAAGTAAGCTACTTATAACTGTTGTACAGTCCAGACTTAGCCAAATTGGCTAAGTGCCAAACAGCAGGTCAAAACTGACTTGGGGTGCCTGTTTGAGCATGTTCCCTACATTTCCATGACTTGACTCTTAAACAAAGTTTGTTCCTTATAAAATTCCCTACAACTTTATTAAGGGGTGCACAGTCATGCAAAGCTTCTAGGTCACACTTTTGAAATGGTCAAACAAAAGGGTTCTAGGGTCCATACATGGTCAACCATCACTTAGAAGCACATTTAGGCAAAATGATCAACATGAACATTGTTCCATGGAGTGTCCTAAGTGTAGTTAAGGTGTTGTAGAGGCCCAACATACCCACCATGCATAGGTTGCACAAAAGTGTAGGCCTCACATGCCTTGAAACATAGAACTCAAGTGAATTGCTATAGTCATTTCATGTGGTTGTTTCAAGATACATGCTACACATGTTCCACTAGGTTGTTCCACATGTGTCCAAGATGTGTTGCACATGTTGCATTGTATGTTGCACAAAAACTAGTTCCCATGGGATGTAAGGCAGGTTTTAGTCATAATCCAAACAAGCATATAACTTATCATTTCATGTGACTTTTTGATTCCAAACTTTACGAAACTTTTCCAGGGATCAATATAGATAGTTATTGATGTGAGACATGCGAAGATACTTTGATAACAAAACCCAAGCATATATCTTTTAATTGAGCCTATATGTAAGCAAGGGTGCAATATCCAAGTTTAGGTTAGGGCTTATTTCCATAGGTTTGACTTTGACATCGTCATCTCCACTAATCTATCATGTTTGAGCTTAAACCCACTACTTAATTGGTGATAAACACCCGGGGTGTTACAATTGCATTGGGCAGTATTTATGCTAGTGCTCAAGATAAATAACCATGATCTGTAACTTGACTAATGGTATATGTAATAAATGTTTAAAAGATGTTTTATAGAAACATGGCTCAAGAGGGCTAGAGCATATTTGGTTGTTTTTATGGTGCTCTAGTTTCTCTCCCTAAGGACTTATCTGTAAGCGAACATCCGGGACTTACAGTACAACTGTGAGGGCTATATGGCTCTGGCTTTAGTCAAGTATGAGGACCTTTTCTAGCTTGTTAGAGGTTACCCTTGTGGCGCAAATGAGGAAAAGCAGACTGTGGATCCCTGCGTGGTTGTATCACACAGACTGACTGATGAAACCTAGCAGCCCTAACCTGTTAGACGAACCTTTGAAAGACTTCATAGTGAACCCTGTCGACCTTCCTTGGAAGTGGGTCAAGAGATTAGCTACCTCGGGCGAAAGGGTAAATCACGACTCACAGTGAAAGTGTACAACCTCTGCAGAGTGTAAAACTGTTATAACAGCCGTGCTCACGGTCACGAGTGGCCTTGGACCCTTACAGAATAAATGATGAACACTGATGATAATGTTAATACTGATGATATTGATGCCCACTAATGGTTATTGTTTCTTGCTATACATTATTCTCGTTTACATGATCATGAGGTTATTTGGGATTATGATAACTTGTTGCTACTCAATTGCTAAAAGATGACTCACTAAAAGCTAATCGCAGTAAACCAGTGTCAGCCTTTTTGAGCTTCATGAACCCCATGATATATTTGGTGAGTTCGACATGGACTCACTCTTGCTATTTCCCACACCTCAGGAATAGTCTTTGGAGTTAATAGGCTTGTGATCAACCAGTTAGTTTGTTTCTAGAGTGAAGTCTACACCCGGTGTTCGGAGTTGTCTTTCCGTTGTGTTGCTCTCTAAGGTATATTTTATACTATTGAGTTATGTATATTAAGCATTTGTCTCTTGGTATTACACTTATCTGTGGCTATATGTGAGATTTGACTCCTTTATTTCACATATAGTGTATGTCTGGTTTTGTCCTTAAAACCGGGTGTGACAATAGTTTTTATATTAAGTCAGATGAATACAAAATTTATATCAAATTTGCAGATCTCTATGTGATCTAAAAATTATAGCTGGTAACTTTTTTACTGGAGATCTTTTAGAGGCTTAAATATTAATTTTAAGTTATTAGATTTTCAATTTAAATTTTTAATTTTTTTCTAATAACCTATGATGATGACATGGTCTATACCAAAGTTATTGCTCTTAATGCTATTTACAACTATGTTGTTATCACATTTTTCTATAAGATCTATTAGAGGCCTAAATATCCATTCTAATTTCTCACTTCTTTAAATTCAACTTTTTTGAAATTTTCAAATGAGCTCATACATGTACATGGTATAGACCAAAGTTACACATCTCAATGCGGTATATAACTTTGTGGTTGAAAATATTTTTTGTTTGAGATTGTTTAGAGTCCTAAGTTTTCATTTTAAGTTCTCTTGTTATTAAAATTATTTTTTTTGAATTTTTCAAATGCTCTTTTTTACATTGTTAGAATACTCTTTTATGCATTCTTAGAACACATGGACATATTTCGGGTTCCATATGCACTGTTAGAATACTCTTTTATATATTGTTAGAATACTCTTTCCTACATTGTTAGAATACTCTTTTATATATTATTAGAACACATGGACATATTTCGGGTTCCGTATGCACTGTTAGAATTCTCTTTTATACATTGTTAGAATACTCTTTCATGCATTGTTAAAATACTCTTTTATACATTGTTTGAACACATGGACATATTTCGGGTTCCGTATGCATTGTTCGCCTATTAATTATTCATCCTCAAAGTGAGAGCAATGCCTTGAATAACTTTGAATTGTAGCTTGCAATTGATATCTTTTTCATTTCTCCTCTTTGATGCACACAAATCTGTGCTTGATTTTTGCATTAATGTACTTGATATTTGTTTCATGAATAGATTTTTGCGCCTGTTATAAACATGTTTTTTATGCCATTATTTGCTGTTGCATGATTTCCGTACCTCCTCAAACATGTGTCTATGCCTTTGTTGTGATGTAGGATGGCTGGAATGGACTCATTTGGTGTGAGACACAAAACATGGCTTGTGACATTCATGACTTCCTTGGCTTGGGATGGCTATTGTCTCGCGGCGGCTGTGCGGACAGTGACTGCTTCATGCTGACTCGCTACCTGGCGGCATGGTCAACTTTAGAATAGTGATTGAGTGGCCTAGGTAGTGTTAGTTATCTAGGATGATTTTCATCTAATCATAGGTTTCTATGCATGGTGAAACTATGATTTTTGAAGATGTTGGGGGTGATTTCACACTAGTTGAAGTCATCTTCATTATTTTGTTTGTTGATTTGTGCACATATGTCTGTGTGCATAAGTTTCTACGCATAGCCTGTAAGTTTGTTATGTATTCTTTAAATTGTTGGTACGCAACTCTGTACATTTAGTGTAACGTCCATCTCGTTGAGAGATTTTTATGCTGTAACACAATTAATTTTTATTCGTCGAACTATTAATTTGCATGCAATGTTTCTGCGCATATTGAGTGTTGATTCTATGAATCTGATTGTCTGTTACATATTATTTTTCAAATTTCAAATTTTGGAGAACAAAATATCCTTTTCCATGAGTCAATCACAGTTGTCATGTGGAATGTCCACCTCGTGGAGAGGTCATTATGTGGTAACAAAAGCAATTTGTATTCATCTAACCACAAATTTCTAAGCAACATCGGCGCAAAACTTTTCTACGCATCTTCATAGTTATACTGTGCATCCAATCGGCCTTTAAGTGCTATAACTCTATGCATTTTTGGAGCAGACGAGAGTGTCTTCCATGTTTCTATGCACTCTCTCACACGATTCAATACGTAGATAGAAGCATAATACTGTTAAACCTTTGTATGCATCTTGACCAGTGACTATATACATCCAATCGACCATCATGTGGCATGATTCAAATTTCAAATTCATTAATTTTAAAAAAGTTCAAAAATATATTCACAATGGATTTTGAATCGTGCAAAAAATGTCATGAGTTTGATGGTGAAAACCGTTTTTGAATCGGATACTTTGTTGAGAAATTATCGCGAAAAAACAGAAGAAATTAGATTGGGTGTGTGCATGTCAGCCTGTGTCAGCATGTGTCAGCTTGCGTCAGGTGGAGCAGCCAACTCGCGGAAAGGTTTTTGTGCGTCAACGAACTGATTTTGATTCACTCAACCACTAGTTTTCATACATCGTCGTGACAAAAAACGTTTGTACGCAGTCTAACCCGAGTTTTTATGCGTCTGATCTGCTGGGTCTGGAGGGGTCCCCTCACTCACGCGCGTCAGCACCTAGATGGTTGGGCTGGATGGGGCTCCCTATAGTTATTTACAGCCCAGGGATCCCAATAGTTCGACCCTATATATATTGACTATGATACCGGGCCTTAGGTAAATTACAGGGCCATGCCATGCCGCCCGGCGTGCCTGGGGAGCGGCCTAGACATGGCCCTATACATCAGGCCGTGCTAGCCCGAGCCACCGCTCAAGGGTCAGGCCATGCTCGGGCTGGGCCAAAATACGTGCTTCGGGCCAGGCCACCTAGGTGCGGGCTGCATACCAATATATACCCACTAGCCACACCCACATACGCCCCGCGCTGGACCAGCGCGTGCACCAGAGCGAGCCCCACCTTGAAAAAACAAAAGTTGATTTTGTTTCCTCGGGCTAGGCTCCACGGTGCTTTAAGCACCATGTTGACCGGACTCGGATGGATGCCAAGCAAAGAAACAAAGTCTCTTGCAGCCTGGGAGCCTGACCCATCACCCCGTCTAGGCAATCAAACATGCTCTAAGCTAGTGCTCCCAACATAATCCACCGGTGCATCAAGACTCCTTTGTGGGCAGCAGGTGATGATGTCATTATTCATGCCCAAGCAATGTATCCGAGAGTCGAGTATATATAACAAAGAAAACCAATTTTCGTGGTATCTTCGATTCATAGTTACACAAAGGCTCAAGCAAGCAATTGATGGCACCAACGGGACGATGCATTAGTTTAGCGTGGAGATAATGGGTGACTATTGGGAGGAGAAAGAGATGTGTGATGTGGACAGATTCAGCCAACACATACTGCGAAAACAAGGTTGATATGTGTCTTTATAGTTCGTTTTGTGATGACTAATTGTCAACATGATCCAAGACCTAGGTTGAGTTTGTGACTAATCATGGCGTGAGTTGGGTTGTGCGACATGTCTCTTGGCTCGTGGTGTGTAGGTGTGGAGCTCGGAGGCGGTGGTCGACTGCGAGGTGAAGGTCAAGTAGGGACGTGCCGTGCTGATGGACCAGGAGCGGTGAAGGGCGGACGTGAGGCTTGGATCGAGAGACCAGGAGGCCGGGTGACCAGTCGCGGTGGCTGACATCTGGGACATTAACAAGCGCAAGTGTACATGGGAGTGACCGTGTTGACCGAGTCAAGATGGCGAACGTGCGAGTCAAGCAGGGCTCAGGAGGACTTGGCGGACGGCTGGTCGAGGACGGCGGTGACACGTGTCGAGTGGCGGGGGATGCGTATGGAGTACGTTACTCGTGTGCGGTTTGATGGTTTGGGCCTCAAAACCATCGGTGGCCGGTTTCATGGGTTTGGGCCTCAAAACCTAGGCAGAGGTTCCGAGGAGGAACGGATGGCACGTGGCGGCATCGAAGAGTTTGTGTCGAGGCAAAGCTATCTCATGAGGGGTACGGTGGCCGTCGGATGAAGATTAGCTCAGGTTGGACCAAAACGCCCTCGGGTTAAGTGGTTTGACTCAAAATATCTAGGTATAAAATTAGGATTGTATAATAGCCCTGTTAAATAGGATAAGGGAGCCCACATCTCCCTCACCTCTTTTATTTTTCCTTTCTTCCTTTCCTAATTTCCCCATCCCCTTAGGGTTTCTTGTGAGAGAGGTCCACAAATTGGTGAATTTATGTAAGAACCAAAGATTACAGCGGGAATGGAGGCCCTAACCTCTTCGTGTCCTCTGGGATTCGACTTGTGATGTGTTCTTTGTGATTAGCATTTTGTTCTTCGCGTTCTTGCGTTTTCCCCTTTCTTCCCGTCGTTCTATCTCTCTCTGTGGTTGATCTTTTTGTGAACTGTTTGTTCCGTGAGGTGCTATGACTCCATAGGAAGATTTTCACCAAAGGGTTTGAGCTAAATCGAGATGAACACTTAGATCAGGCGGTTTTTATTTTTGGGGACTTTTTTTGTTTTTGAACCAAGATCCTTCGATTCCTGGAGTTGTGAGGCATGAAAGGCTATGATTTTCATGGAGTAGCATCTTAGCCACCTTAGGAGTCTGCCCATAAAATTTGGGATCAAACGGAATTGAAACGGAAGAGATCAGGCATTTTTCGTGAGACTCGCTGCCGATTTCGGAGACACCAGATGCTGCTACAGTAGCAATTGACGCTGCTACAGGACAGTATCTGATCGTTAGCCATAGGCGCGCACCTGCTACAGTAAGCGTCCACTACTACAGTACAAAGGCCGGTCGATTGTGCACTATTCCACTTCGTTTGAGCTTATTTTTATCTATTTCAAGTCTCGTTTTTTTTGTGTTTGGTACATCTCTAAGTACTTTAACCACCGATTGATTTGAATATTTTAGGTTGGGATTTGTTTTTCTTCTCTATAGGAGTAGAGTGCACCATTTTTGTTTCATTTTAGTGTTTTCTCTGGCATTTTTGCTCCGTTTTCAATTCTGCCTTTTGCGTTGGTTTGTTAGCGGTGAGTGGATCTTTTCTAAGCATCATTGTCACTTATTGGCTCAGGTGTTTAAGGTTGGATCCTTGCCTCTTTTTTATAGAGGTGGAGGGTTCCTGTATTGGTCTGCTCGGCCACACTCTCTCCCGTTTACTCGGCGGTATTTACTCGGCCCAAAAGTGTCCAAAGTGCATAATGGACTCCTCTATCATGTTTCTACCATAAAGATGGCCAGGAAAGATACTTGGATCATCACATTTGGATCCCGGGCGAAGGAAACGGCTTTTCCGGAGCCTGATCCAGCTAGAGTCGGCTTAGCCAACTTAGGAGTCGGCTAAGCTGACTTGACCAACTTCCTTAAATGCCAGAATGGACTTCACCATTGCATTTCTCTTGTCGAGCTGATTGAAAAACATATATGATTCACCTGATTTCGAGTCCGGATGAATTAATTATGAATTTTAGAAGACTTTCACCCAAAATTTCCCAGTGCCAGTCGGCTTAGCCGAGTCACCTAGTCGGCTAATCCGACTCTCTAGCCTAAAAATAGCGTCTTGGGCCTGTGGAAGTCGGCCTAGCCGACTCGGGAGTCAACTTAGCCGACTTTGTCAGGTCCAGAATGGATCTATGCGTATTTTGACGCGATTTGGAATGGATTTCGATTCCTTGAGGGATAAGGCCACCCTCACCTTATAAATATAAGCTCCACGGGCGGTTGAGGTGCCCAACACACATAATCGTACAAAAAAACCAAACTACTACCTCTCTTTTACCATATCTTCCTCTCTCTTCTCCTCGTTCTTCATCGATGCTGCATGGACGGTGGATCGACGACGACGAAGCTCTAGAGCGGCCAGGCCAGCTAGAGCAGTCCGTAGCCGCTGCACGCCCCAACGGGGTCCCTCCTGGGTATGTAGGGTTTCGGGTCTCAAGAGACCTCACCGGCGTGTCTTGCGTATCGTGCTCCCGGCGAAGCTCCTCTGGCGACATGTCTTGCATATCACGCTCATCGCTGGAGGCATAAGGTCCAGGTGTGGACATCCCCTAGGCGCCGGCCGATCCCTAAATCGACTAGGCCCTACATCGAGCGATCTAGCTCCTTATCGAATGTGTGACCTAATTTAGCATCAACACACTTTTGGCGACTCCGCTGGGGACGATTGGTTTGGCTATCTCATATAGCCGATCTTTTTGACCTAGCCTATTCGTTGGTTCCAATATATCCTCTTTGTGTTTATCATTACCATTGCATCTGGCCCAAAAGACCGAAAGCATCTAGTCTTGATCCCCTTTTATCAAGATGTGGAACAACGGTCGCAATAGCGAGTTCACCGATCTGATGGATCAGGAGAGCATCGTCAAGTCTCCAACCATAGCTGAGGTAAAGGCACATGGGTCTACCAAAGATTCTCCTCTTTTTCATATTATGAATAAGATTATGTCTAAATTTGATGAATTAGAGGAAAGGATGTTTGGTGCTCCAATTGTTACTTTACCTCATGCTGCACATACAAGTGAATCGGCCCCGGCTTTTAGCCAACCTCAATATGAGAAGTTGTTTCATTATGATCTTGATCAACATGGCAGATTTGTTTCTGATAATCAATCTGAATTGGCCTCTTCGGTGCCTGAAACTGATAGGGCCAATTTAGGAGGGTTACCACTAAACTTTCTGCTGAGAGGCCATATTATTTTAATCAACATGGCAGGGTGATTTTAAAGAGTCTTTCCAAATTAGCCTCTTCGGCATCTGAAACCGATAGGGCCAATTTAGGAGGGGCTAGCACTAAACCTCCCGGTAAGACGTTGTCTTACTGTTATTTTGATCAAGATAGCAAGCTTATTTTTAGGAGGAAACCCGAATTGGTCTCTTCGGCGCCTGAAACCGACAAGACCAATTCAGGAGGTGTTAGTACTATTCTTCCTACTGCTACATATATACCCAATTCAGTTTGTACTTCTCAAACCGATGACGGGACAACAGCACCACATGCTTCATTGCCTCATATTATGGTGTTGCCTAACTCCCCAAAGTCATCGTGCATGACTCCAATGCCTAAGACTTCATGTGATGCCTCCCAAACCAATTCATAGAAATTTATAAATCGGTTTTGAAATCAAAAGTGGCGAAGTTGGACATGCAAGCTATGCATGATGGAGATGCATATCCTTCACCTTGCAATAAGACACTTTCCATGGTTGAAACTCTGGAGATAAATAATCCAGCCATTTTAATATTTCCAGAGCAAGCCGATTCCACTTTTGGAAAGAATGTGATAATCGGCGAGCCCAGGGAATCTAAGAAGGGAAAGAAAGATTTAGATCGCGAGGTGGTGCTAGAAAAATCCAAAGATAATCAGGAGAGTCTCAAGATCACTATCAAATCTTCTGGGCTCAGGGGGCAAGCCCAAACTCCCATGGACAAGCAAAAATCAGCCACTAACACTATTGTTCAAAGAGGATCGATTAGGCCAACTTTAAAAGTCGGCCAAACTGATTTTAATGTTGGTGGACAGAAAAAATCAGCAAGACTGATTTCCCAAATCGATCAAGTTAGTTGTAAACAAAAATTAAAGGACACATATAAAGATGGAGTATTGATTCCTAACCCATTAATACATCAAAATCCTCACCGATGGAGGATGTGTGCTGATGTAACTCACAATGAGCAGCGGTGTTTCACTCATAGCCGATTGAGCTACGGCCAATCAAGCTCCAACAAGGAACAACCGATTAAGCTGGTTTTGCATAAACTTACTAATCAGGTCCAACTAAAAGGTAAAGCATCAGCAAAGCAAGTGTATGTGTTGAGGGATAAGAATGTTTTCATTAATCCCACAAGAAAGGCCGATGAGCAAATAGTCATCAAAATCGGTCCTGCAGGTGCTCTAATGAAAGAAAGTGAAGGACCGATTGTCATTGATAATCTGAACCAAATCTAATGTGGAGAAGATATCAAAGGGTGCTGATATTAATAATCATGAAGCTTGGATTAGCACATCAGCTCTTGAGAACTTCCAACCCACATGGTGCCCTTCAGGTTTGTCAAGAATGCAAAAGTGCAAACTCTAGCGTGCTCGTTGCAAGAAGTTCAAGGAAGAAGGGCTAATAAAGATGGGAAAGCAAATCTTCAACAAGGATCCAATTTTCCCATAATCAAGCAAGAAAGAGCGAGCTGCCTGCTCAAAGTCGGCTGAGCCGACTCCCCTGTCCCTGCTGCCCTGGCCGACCCCAAGTGGGCTAAGCCAACTCTAGAGTCGGCTAAGCTGACTTTCTCAGGTCCGGGTGCCTCTGGGGTATCTCTAGTTGATTCAATTCCCGCTGTTATTGACCTGGTCCCTACTGGTGTTGAGAAACTTTCTAGAGGTCAAGCTATTTTCAAGAAGCCAGCAGATCACGTGAAACACCTCAAGCCACTGCATGTGAAGGGCTTCATTAATGGCAGACCAATCAACAACCTGTTGGTGGATAATGGAGCCAGTGTGAATCTAATGCTATATTCGCTTTATAAGAAGCTTGGTGGATCTAATGAGGAGTTAATTAAAACCAAGAGGACGATCAAAGGTATTGGAAGCAGAAAACCTATTCCGCCCAAGGGACTTGCTTTGATGAAGCTTACTATTGGGAGCAAAACATTGGCCACCGTCTTCTTCGTTGCTGCAGAGGTGCAAGGCAGCTACAATTTGATTCTTGGGCGTGAATAGATTCACGGCAATCTATGTGTGCCTTCTAGCTTGCACTGATTCCTCATTCAGTGGGTGGATAATGAAGTTGAGATCGTCCATGCAGACTCATCGGCCTATGCCACGGGCAATGCCTCTTTGCTTGGGGGCATGATGATATGATTTGCTTGTTAGGGAGAAACCTTGCTGGTTTTGAGTCAATAGAGGAGGTTTTGTTCTCATTTCTCTAGAGCCGATTGATGATCGGCTCCATATTATCATGTAGTGTAAATTCTGTTTGTACAAGGGATTGTGTCGGCCAACCCATGCATTAGAACACGGTCGACGTATGCAGGATGAAATTTAGAAGTCAATTATAAATAAGTTAATCGTGCTTTTCAAGAATTCTCTATCAACCACCGGTTCTTCGTGCATCTAGGGGTGAAGCTCCATTCACATTATATATTATTGCCGAAGAGGATGTATCAGTGTTATATTGACTCAAGACAAAAGGAAAGGATATGCTGTCATCCATGTTGGTTGATGTCTTCTTGATCTTAAGAAAGGTATGCCCATGCTTTAAATAATGCTTAGCATTCTACTATGCATGTCCTAAATTGAAACATTAATTGATTTAGTACACGCGTAGTGGCTTGTCAGGCCGATATAATAAAGCACATGTTATATCGGCCAATTCTTCGTAGAAGGATAGGCGAATGGGCAAACACACTAATTGACTATGATGTTGTTCTTGAGCCATTGAGTATGTTGAAAGGTCAAATCCTCATCAATTAGATTGTTGAGCATGGAATCGATTTAGGAGATGAGATCAATTACCTGTTTTCTACCCCATGGAGGCTTTATTTTGATTAATCGTCTTGCAAAAATGGCCAAGGTGTTGGTATAGTCATTATTTCTCATAATGGTGCTGTTTGAGACATCAAGCCAATTAAACACACATTTACACCAACATTCAAGCCGAATGTGAAGTTCTTTTATTCGGCTTAGAAATATTGCATTCCATGGAGGTGAGACATGTTAAGGCCTTGGGTGATTCCTTGCTGGTGGTATAGCAAGTGTCTAGCAAATTTCAATGATTAAAAGGGCTCACAATTTGATATGCATCTTGGTATGTGCCTGTTGATATTTGTTAACGCACACAGAAAAGGATCCGCAAGCGCATGGATATCGGTGAGCATTTCACCTAGGAGATATTTCAAGAGTATCATATTTGTTTATCCGCAAGCAGAAAGCATGCGATGACTAACCTAAATCTATACTTAACCCCTAGGCTGCACTATAAGGTAGCGAAGATATAAGCGATTAGAGAAGATTACGACGATAGTCTAGTTCCAACCTATGATAAGCTATGAAACTATTGGTCTACAGGGATATATCAATGGAAAGGAGACACCACAGAAGATGCGTAACCAGGGCACTTAATTCTACCAATCCTTCTATCGGGATGTGGGGTACAAAGGAGGCAACGGGATTGCCACGTCTCGCGCTACTACTACGGATCCGGCCATACAGGGGATATCTACGAGTATCTCTAGACTAAGCACCACACTTACATTACAGACGATTACCCTAACCTCTACCATGGTACTTAGTATTGAAACTTGAATTACCGAAGAATCCTAAAACCAAGCCTCGGGTTAGGAGACTTGATCCCACAGGTACAAGCCGGAGAGGAGACACCGACATACCGGGCTTCCTCCAACTCATCCCTCCACTCTAACTCTCTCAATCTAGAAGAACTCTAATCTCACATGGAGACTACAAAGCTAATCTCTATTACATGTGCCCTAAGAGAGAAGATCCATTCAAGGGACCCCTCTCAGCTGATCCTCACAAGAAAATAATGAATTAGGGTTTCATGGGATTGCCTCCTCCAGGGGCTAGGGGCCTTGCTTATATAGCCCTCTAGGAAGCACCACAGCCCTCGGATCAAACCGACCTTGATCTATGATTATTATTGATCCTCAAAGGCGGTGGAGGCAGGATCCAGAAGGTGGAGCCTGATTGGCTCTGCAGCCCGGGTGCCTGCCCCAACCCTTGGGCGGTAGCCTGGCTCTCGGGCCCGTTTCGCCTCCGGTTTGTTTTTAGAGTCTTCTCATATCTTTCAGATTACAGAAAAGTTATGCGTGACCCTGTTGTCTCTATGTAAACCTAACATGTGGGCCTTCCTTGGTTCTTTTCAGCTGACACCCTGTAGAAACAGACATTCGCCAAAACTCGTGAAATTATGTTAGTAAACCCCCTATATCTAAGTGGTAATTATTATTTAGTCCTTTTTCATGATATGTTGATGGTTAAAAAATGATATTTATCTACCATCAACAAACTCCCCCAAGCTTATCCTTTGCTCGTCCCTGAGCGAAGATAAATTCATTGATGGATCAAGAGTTGCTACGATGCTTTTACGCCTCAAAAGTACACATGCATTCAAACAAGAACTCTCCTCCGGATTAGAACGAACTATCCTGACTTCAAACTTACCCATATTACCTTTTACCATGGGGCTTGTAGCCGTCACTTGGGTCTTGAGCAGTTGAAAGACAGAACGGTCAAGTCAAGCGCTATGTCTCAAGCTCTTTGATCAACCATTATTCCAGAGTTTTGCAGGGTTTTCAAATAAAACTCAGAGATTCCTTTATGATATTTATGAATCATCACCAAGGCATTAATGGTATATGCCTTCTCTCTTCTCTCAAGATATATGGTATTTTTGGCATAAGGTATAATAACATTATACCTTCTCTCTCACCCTACTTCTAATAGGTCTATCTGGAGCTCATAGGTGGGAGACAAGGAATTCATACTTGCAAACATTTATTGCATAGTCAGACACATGGATCCAGAGGGACAAGTCTGTCACACCCAAAATTTCCTATTTTAGGTTGTGCATGAAAAACACTAAATAAAATAAATGATTTTAATATTTGAATAAAACTTATCCGATAAGTTAAGTTGCTGCTAATTTAAATATAGAAAATTGTGGTTTTAAACTTTTTCATATTAATTTGATAATGTGGTGTTTGTGTGACGCTTGTCTTTGGTGTTGGTAAGTGCTATTATTTTCAAAATACCATAGGACGACGATTACTTTTCATCGGAAAACTTTTTGGCATTTTCTGAATTTACAATTTTAATTTTCATGAGCTTAATCTTTTTCCTTGATCTCTTCATCAATCTTTTCATGAGTCTAAACTCATTTGGTTGAGTTCCTTATTTCTCCAAGAGTCTCCAGGATTTTTCCCGTGATTTTTTTGAGCTCCAGGCTATTTTTCACGGCTTAAAAGGTAATTCTAGATTTTCTAGAATTATTTTTATTCGCGGAATTAAAATAATCCCAAAATTAAGAAATTCCGAAAATTTTCCAAATCCTACAACTATATATATGTCGGCGTAGCCCTCGACGCCCTGGTTTCAGAAGTACAACCCTTATCACGAGCCGCCGCTCGTAGCTCCCTCCACCCCTCGCCGAAGTTCTTCATCTACAGCTTGCGTTTCAGCGAACTTCCGACGAAGGTTCGGCGAGCTTTTCTGGCCATTTCGAACATCTCCGGCGAATTCCGCTTCCACTCCGAGGTTCGTCTCGTCGCCCTCTTCACCGGCACATCTTTCTTTTCGCGAATCCATCATCCGTTCATCGTTTCCCTAAACTTCTTTCTCTTTTCCAGCGAGGAACATCCATGGCCGCTCATCTTCTTCGGGTTCTCCGGCCATCCTGCGCCAGCAGTCAGCCCCGTGTCGCCTGCGGGATTCACCACGCCATCACCTGTTGGGCCTTGCGCCGCAGCTCCACGCTGCCCGTTCCGCGCCCTGCTACGCGTGTCGTGCGAGCGCCTGCAGTGCTCGTGGCCATCGCCGGTGGCTATGGCCACTCGGCCACCAGCCGCGCCAGCCGAGTGAGCCTAGCCCGGCGCCGCGTCTCCATCGGTCCTGCCGGCCGAGCCCCTGGCCGAGGCGCCCCTCCCTGCCTTGCTAACTTTCCTCAATCGGCATGGCAGAGGTCTGTACGACCTGCACAGGAAGACAGGAAGAAGATGCTGGTAATTACAAGATTGCCATTGTTTGTATTATCTCCGTTGTTTTCTTGTTTTAAGTCCGATTTGATTGGTTCAAATTGCGTTAGATTCATGTCGTCGTGCTCTATGCAGTAGTGTTAACGTTTGTCATGTCTCATAATTATGAATTTATTGATTTAAATATATTTTGATTAATAATAATTTAATAGCTTTTAATTAGAAAACGAATTAGGGTTGCGGTATTGTGTGTGTCCAGTCGCGTTAGTTTCGTCACGTCGAGCTCTGCGCGATAGTACCAAAGTTTTTATGTCACGTGTTTTTCTATATATCGCTAAATATTATAATGATTAATATGTTTGTACTAGCTTTATGATTAAAAGCAATTTAGACTATATACCCACCGTTTCATAAATAAATATTAATTTAATTCATGTTAACATGTGTGTTTATGATTATAATTTAGCCAGTATTGATGTTTTTCATGTCACTTGACCACGAATTTATTAACTTGAATGCTAATTAGATTAATATTTACTTAATAGCTTTCCAACTAAAAGCGATCTAAGTTTAACTCCGTTTTGGTTGTGGTACAGCTGTGCTGACTATAAGTTACATGTTAGTAGGAACTTTTAACATGTCTCACATCTCTAAATTTTGTAAGTTAAATATTAATTAGATTAATGATTACGCAAACTGGTTTCCAAATAAAAGCAACATAGGACAATATCGATCTTTTATTATTATCTTTTAACTTAAATATGTATTTATTTACTATAAGTTGTATAGTTAAACATGAATCATATAAATCCAATTTAGATGCACTTATATTAATATGTATTCGATGCCTTTTTGAATTAAAAGTAATTCAGGTTTATCTCTGGTCTTTTATAAATAATAAAATGTTAACTAGATAAATATCAAGTTAAATGTTCCTTTGTTAATTATAACTTGCTTAATTTAATCTATAACATGATGAACCGATTAATTGCTATCATCAATGTGATTCTAAATTATAATTTATCTAGCTGAACCCACGTTATATACAGTTTGAGGAGATGCTATCAGACGCACTTTTCTTTTGCAAAGTTTCAGTTTAACTTGATTAACGGATACATGCATGTTTATAAATAGATCATGATTAGCTTTAACTCGACTTTAGAAATTAAATATGATTAATGATTATTCAATTGCCCTTTCTAAATAAAACAATATAGGTTTATACTTCAATCTTTAGTAATCAAATGCTATCATGATTAATAAAAACTTAAATGTTTCTTAAATATAACTTGTATAGTTTATGCTAGAAACATATAATGATTCGATTAGTTGTTATCACCTGCTCTATGCTTTCTAATTTATAAATTTTTAAATGATTAAATAATAGATACTCATTTATTCTAAATAAAATATAACCAAGGTTTAGTTTTGGCTTTTATAATTCAATATAAATTGGTTAATTCAACTTTAAGATAATTCTTTGAAATGTTTAAAATAGATCAAGCGTATAGTTTGTATTCTTCGTTATGTTGCAAGTCTCGATAGTCGTGCACTTTTTAACAATAGCTCCATCCTCCGTCGTTCTTGCGTTTTCTTAACCGTAGCAACAAGCCGTGACGTTTAGTGCGCTTCCTTTTTAAAGTGCCTTCTTTGTATGATATTTGTTCTTAGATGTGTTTGTTGTCTGTTTGCTGTGCTTGGTTGCTGTGAGTAGAGGAAGCATGGTTCGTCAGCGCTGAAGATTAGGAGCTGAGGACCGACAGTCGAAGCAAAAGTTGAAGACCGGAAGATAGCAGTTAAAGATTCTAAGCAAGCATAAAGGCAAGTATAACATGAGACTATCCTTGTTACCTATACACTAAAAATATTATTCATATGCATGTGTCCTCCTTGACAACCGTAGAGATTATAACATAGCTGTTGATTTCTTGTTCCCTTGTCAACTATGGGTTGTGCATTTGGGTAGCTATTGCTAGCGCTTATCTATGAACAATGATCTTGTAATTGGACTAATGAATTATGCGACCAACCTTTAACGATGATTTTACTACTGTTGAAAGGGGGCCAGAGCAAGGGGTTATATTGTTGCTCTGGTTTCTCTCCGTAAGGACTTACCTGTAAGTGATAACCGGGATTGACAGTACAGCTGTGAGGGCTATATGGCTCTGGCTTTAGTTGTTTAAAAGACCTTTTCTAGCTTGTTAGTGGTTACCTTAAATGGCATAAGAATGGCTTAACACGTTGGGTGTAGGACAACCTCTAGTCTATGAGTATATCCGAGAAGGAATTGTGCCATTTGAAAAGAGGGGTTCCTACATCTGCCTGCCGAGTGAATCTAATGGCCCTAACTTTTTAGATGAACTCTTGAATGGCTTTATATGGTTTTCAATGTTTTGGGATTTGCAAACCCATGCATTTGGAAATCATGACTCATAGTGAAAGTGTACACCTCTGCGCAGAGTTTAATAAACTGGTATACTAGCTGTGCTCACGGATACGAGCGGCCTTGGGGATTCTTATAGAATAGTTGATCACCATTGTTATATCATGCTTAATTACTGTTGTTGTTATTATGCTCATGTTAATGCTATTCATTATCCTTATTACAATTGATCATTGATTAATTATTGGGAATTGGTTCATCTTGATGCTACTTAATTGCTAATAATATGATGATTAAAAGCTAAACGCAGTTAAACAGTGTCTAGCATTTTCGAGCCTCATGAACCCTGTATTACACTTGTTGAGTTCGATATGGACTTACTCTTGCTATTTCCACCACACTCCAGTGTGTAGTAAGGTGCTACTTAGAAGAAGGATAAATGTGTAATGGAGTATCCAGAAGTATATCTGACGTGCTTGGCATACAGAGCCACCAATCAGCCGTCCCTGAGAGGAATGGAGCCTGAAGTTTAGTCACTGTTCCGTGATACTCTGATGTAAGTGTTGTTATAGCTATGTGTACGTTAAATACATAACATTTTTTATGATATATTTTCATTCTGACGTATGTGTGGACTTCCTGGGCACACATATGGTTGACCTGGTTTAGTTCTTTAAAACCGGGTGTGACAAAGTCCGGCCATACAGTCAAATCAAGATGTGTATGTGTGTGATCCTAAATATGGGGCTGAGTGGATATGTATATAGTGGTAATGATGGTGGATGTAAGTGGAAATAAAGGGGTAGAGGAAAAATGGTGAATATCTATTTCTACTTTTGATCCTTGAAAGAAATTTATACCTCTCTTAAACTTTGAAGAACTTGCTGAGAACTTGGGTTGCTAAAAAATCTCTCATAATTAGGACCCTTGTCCTTTTATTCTCTCTTTATTTTTCTTTCTCACTCTCTTTTCTTTTTTTTCTTTTTTTTAAAGAAACTGAATACGATGGAATAATTCCCAAATATCTTTTTGGAAACATAGATAAGAGATAGCAACAGAAATGTTGGAGCTTATAACAAAAGGGGCTAGCAATGGATGAAGGGTTCTGTTCACTCCCAGTATAGGAGCAGGACAACTTGTTGGGTTGTGTCTAATGGAAAATATTTAAATGCATACCTCCAGGGTAGAAGCAACATAAGTAGGTGGAGTGTACGTGAATCTTGATTTTAACCGCATGACTAATCCCCTAGGGTCAACATAGACTGACCACACTCAATACTTACAAGCAGCTAAGCTAACAAGTGAAAGTCTTTCCTAATCTAGTAAGGATGTATATATGGCTGTGGTAGGAATTAAACTCTCGTCATACAGGAACTCATCATGCAAGATTTTTAATTTTCAAAGATAAATTCTCCAGAACTCTAGTATCTCTAGGAGCATGATAAACAGTAGCTCAAAACCTTCCCATATCATATCCGTCAACTACCTAGACTTAGATCAAGCATTCGCTACCCACGAGTTTCAGGTTCAGAGCAAATCTTAGATCAAAACAGTTGTGTCTAAAACTCAGGAGAGTTCGAGGTTGAAAACTAGGTACTTGAAAGGAATTACGGCAGATAAACTATTCATCATTTCTATGCAAGAGATTATTTGAGATTCTTCTTTTATTATCAACTTCTTTAAGAACAAAAGCAACTAGACACACCCTTTTTATTTTGTTTCTATTATTTTAAACCATCTTTATTACTAAATAAGAAAACTCATAAAGAATAAGGTAAAACTGAGAGAAGAAAATACTTAGCTAGATACATGGGGGTGCTTTCCCCCAAGCTAGATGTTGACGTAGTCGTTCAATCTTATGAAGTAGCAGACTGGCAGCAAGGATGTTCTTCCTCCTCTAGTGGAGCATTAATTGATGTTGATGATTGTTGAGACAGTGCTCCACCAGTGGATAGAACATTAATTGATGTTGATGATTGTTGAGACAGTGCTCCACCAAGGCTACCCCGCTCTCCAGCCCAGGTTGCGAGGTGGAGAGCGGTTCCACAGCCACGCCAATCCCTTCGCCTCCACGATGTCGTCGCCTGGAATAAGTTTTGACTTGAACAGCTGTACCGGATCCCGACGAGGCGCCTTGGTCTGTGGCATCCGCAGGGGTGGCGGTGGCCATCTCCGGCGACCTTAGCATAGCCGTCAAGACCAGATCATTGACTGGGATATCCACCATAGATGGGGAAACAACAGCTGGTCTTCTCGGTGGGCTTGGGCTAGCAGGAGCCCGTAACTCGACAACTCGTGAATTCTCCACAAGGGATGCAACTGGACCTGCTGGCAGATGAGAGTCAGGCTATCTCCCATGCATCTGGCCCAACATGGGGCCAACAAGCCCAGTGCCCTCCGAACTATCAGAGGAGCCGTTTTGCAGGGCCGGGTTAACAGGGACATCTCCCAACATGCAGAACACAAATCCCAGCTTCTCCGGGATCACCTCCTCTTCCCCAAACCATGGCTTAATGACGAGGGCGGCCAGGTCATCAATGATATCCGGCAAGACCGAGGTGGGCAAGGGACTTGAAGTAGCATTTGATGTAGGTAGCGATGCTTCGGGCTTTGAGGGCTGCCTGCCATCAACTGGCGCTTCAGAATCCGCCACGTGGTCGTCAGCTGTAGGGCCAGACCCCAACCTTCGATGCACAGAGATCCGTGGGGCACCACCTTGGGTACCGCAGTCCTCGGCAGAGGCCCCCGGCGAAACGGAAGCATGCCGTCGGCGTCGATGCCTATCATGTCTAGGGTCCTCACGCGGCGGGGACGGCGGCGGATCGTCAATCGACATAGACGACGGATCAACCGCTGCAGAAATCTTGATATCGTAGCTCAGTGCGCGCTTCCGCAGAGGTACTTCTTCAACTTGAACTGGAGGCTCGACGATGACTAGCTCCATATCCGCCGGGATGAGGTCAGGCTGCGAGCACCACGCTTTGAGTCGGAAGGACGAGTAGTCCCACCGATCGATCGTATCTTGGTGGAGCTCACGAACCCAGCACCATTCGTCCAGTAGATGCTCCGCTGTCTCGAGCTCCCAGGCATGCGCCGGAATGCCACTCAGCTCGATGTTGACGAGCGAGGGCAACACCACTACGGAAGCGTTCTTGAGACGGGACCATCACCGGAAGCAGAGGGTAAACGGCGGCAACTGCAGCGGTCGCCCCTCGTTGTAAATCCGTGTCGCTGTAGCATCATCCGGGAGAACCAGCAAGAAATCGTCGAGGCTTAGACGGTGAAACTCCAGGGACCCAACCGGGAGTTCATAGCGATGAGCTAGCTCGTCAACCAGAACATCGACCGATTGGTTCGCAAGGCCTCCAGCCATGGAAACAGAGAGTGCTCTGCGCAACTCGTCTTCAGCCCTTGCCATTCTAGCAGAGCGATCGATGATACACCGGTGCCGGGACGGGACGCCGGCAGCGGAGGATTACACGCCAGCGTTGGCAGCAACAACTTGAGGCGGTGCGCCATTATCACCGTCATCCGACCTAGAAGGCCCGCCATCACCGTGGCCAGCATCACCAGCGCGCCGGCACTTCCTAACGCGACGCCGGTGATGCTTGGCCCGCGTTGTCACACCTGGTTTTAAGGACAAAACCAGATATACACTATATGTGAAATAAAGAAGACAAATCTCACATATAGCCACAGTTAAGTGTAATATCAAGAGACAAATGCTTAATATACATAACACAATAGTATAAAATATACCTTAAAGAGCAACACAGCGGAAAGACAACTCCGAACACCGGGTGTAGACTTCACTCCAGGAACAAACTAACTGGTTGATCACAAGCCTAACAATTCCAGAATCTAACAGTCTGGTACCCTTCCTGAGATGTGGGAAATAGCAAGAGTGAGTCCATGTCGAACTCAGCAAATATATCATGGAGTTCATAAAGCTCAAAAGGTTTGACATGGGTTTACTGCAATAGCTTTTAGTGAGTCAACTTTTTGACATTTGAGTAGCAACAAGTTTACCATAAACCCAAATAACCTCATGATCATGTAAACGAGAATAATGTATAGCAAGAAACAATAATCATTAGTGAACATCAATATCATCAGAATTCATCGTTTATTCTGTAAGGGTCCAAGGCCACTCGTGACCGTGAGCACGGCTGTTATAACAGTTTTAGACTCTGCAGAGGTTGTACACTTTCACTGCGAGTCATGATTACCCATATGCCCGGGATCGCGACTCCCAAAACACTTCCAAGGTGAGCAGGCAGGGAAACACTATGAAGCCTTTCAAAGGTTCGTCTAACAAGTTAGGGCCGCTAGGTTTCAGAAGTCAGTCCGTGTGATACACCACGCAGGGATCCACAGTCTGCTTTACCCCATTTGCGCCACAAGGGTAACCTCTATCAAGCTAGAAAAGGTCCTCATACTGAGCTAAAGCCAGAGCCATATAGCCCTCACAGTTGTACTGTAAGTCCCGGATGTTCGCTTACAGATAAGTCCTTATGGAGAGAAACTAGAACACCATAAAAACAACCAAATATGCTCTAACCCTCTTGAGCCATATTGCTTTAAAGCATCATTTAAACGTTTATTGCATATATCATTAGTCAAGTTACAGATCATGGTTATTTATCTTGAGCACTAGCATAAATACTACCCAATGCAACGTCCCATGGGTGTCAAGGTACAAGATACAAAAACTAGGATATCCTTAGTGGTAACAAGGTAGACACATGCACATGAATTAAGTATATTAAAGGTGAATAGGAAACAAGGATGATCCTATGCTATACTTGCCTTAAATTGAGATCCTTTCTCTCATCCAAATCTTCAGTTAATAGCTTCTTAAATATCCACGTAAATCTCACCGACTGGACTTGATCAATAAATCACCACACACACATCGAGCAATCATACACGAAGCAAACAATAAATAATTATTAGAACAGTACACCAAACATATGAAACAATATGTGAAAAGGTTTTAAAGATGTTCTACGCATTGCTACGAACACACAGGTGTGAAAAGCACGCTAATCAAAACTATGGTTGAAAAGATACATCTACCGAAATGTATTGTTGTATAAAACAGAAAATTATAGGTCTCATTTGTTTTAACTATATAAAATCATATAGTTTATTTGTTTTAAAATACTTTTTATAGATATTTAAAAGTGACTTAGGCTAAACTACATTTAAATTTAGAAAACTAAAGGAGAAATCAATAATATTTTATTTATAAATCTAGTTGCACAGTTATTAATCAAGTTAGATCTAAACTATGAAATTCCAGAGATTTTGATAAAGAAAACATTAATACTAATACGTAGTTCATGTTGTTATAAATCCATTGCAATTTGAACGGACTAATTCGGAATTAAAACAAATAAGTTATGAATTAAACGTGATTTTCTTTAGTAAAGTAATAGATTAAATCTAACATCGAATCTTAAAGATAGAAAACCTAACCAACAGTAGCACTAACAGTATAAAAAGTTTGTAAAACTCTTCTACACGTTACTACGATCACACAGACGTAAAGATCACGAAATTCGGATTTAAAACGTGAAAGTTACGAATTTTCTAAGATTTCCTATAGATAAATAATTACTTTAATATAAACTCAAAAATTAAATTTTCCAAACCTACTGTACAGTACTACCAACATGTAGAGCTCGCAAATACGAACCTAACGCAATTTGAACGGGTCAAATCGGAGTTAAAACGTAGAAGATATGGCCTAAACAAGATAGTGACAGTTTTGTAAATACCTAGTTTCGAAAATAAATCAAAATCTGGTTTTTAATGTGATCTAGATGGTGGAATTCAAGTAAATACCTCTTCTTCTTCTTGGTGTAGAACGCCTGGTGGCTTTGTTGAACGGCGACAAGAGAAGGAGGAGAAAATATAATTTACTACACGAGAGATTTCCCAAACAAGGGGCTCCTCTACGGTAGTTTTTGGTGTGCTTTGATCATGGGGTAGGTACGTATATATAGGGAGGAAAACTCTCCACCTCCATGTCAACTAGCGATATGGTGCTAATTGACGTTGCACCATCCACCTCCGCTAATAGGCCTAAGTAATCATTTAAGCCCATTAGTAAATAAATGTATGGGCCTTTGAGATTTATTAGGATTATTACACATGGGCTTTGAGCATTGGAAAACAAATGAGAGATTTATTATTTTCGGAATTAATTATTTTCATGGATAAAATAATTCTAGAAAAGTCCAGAATTATTATTTAAGCCGCGAAAATACTCCGAAAGCTCCGAAAATTCAGGGAAATTTTCCAAAGACATTATGGAACATGAGGAACCCAAATAAAGTATTTGGAGCTCACTAAAAGGTAATTTTGGAGCATCTAAAAATTAGATTATGCTCACAGACAAGTGGAAACAAGCTACAGAAAAAGTCAGAAAAATTCTTGAGAAGTGAGTAGAGATTGATTGACAGATGAGAAACAAGGAATTTGATTGTATAAAAATAATATATATATATCGGAGAAGAAAAATCGACCTAAACGCATTTTGAAAGAACAACTTGAATTCATTTTGATCTTTGGTCAAAACCAAGCAATACAAAAACATAAATGCATCAGCATGAATGCATCAACAAGTTGCTAAACCTTATGATAAATTTCAATTTAGTGAAAAATATTATTTTTCTATGTTTTCATGAGCACAAAAATTCAAAATTAACTCATTTTAGCTCTATTTCCAAATAAGTAATTTTTTGGTTGTTACAATTCTACCCCCTTAAGATGAATCTCGTCTCGAGATTCGGAAGAGTATGATAAAAGAGATAATGATACTTTGTCTTTATTCGATCCTCATTTTCCAAATTACTCTTTCGTTCAGAGTCATGAGACAGTTTCTCATATCCTGACTGACTAATCTGCCTAAACATGATCATCTCTCCTATTGAGCTCCTCCAAAGTTATTTGTTCCTGCTATGACTTCTATAAACTCATGGTCCACTTTGCTATCCTCAGTATACCTATCTTCTAATTGGTCATTCTCATCTCCCTCAGGTAAGAGTCGACCACCTTGATACTCAATTCTTTTCCCTGTCGGTGTTGTTAAGAGCATTGTGCACCGAGTACCATGAATCACTCCTTTGTGTGCATAGAGCCATCCATTATCAAGGACCACGTGAATTTTAAGTGACTCCAACACAATGAGTGTTGCGGTGAAGTTTTCCTTGTTTATGACAAGACTGACATTCGGGCATATCTGATCTGCCTGCATTTCTCCCACTGGGGTTTGAACTAGCAAAGGCCTCCTCATTGGACACTTCACCATCTTACATGTCTCTACCATGTCGGCGGAAATGAAAGAATGCGAAGCACTAGGGTCAAATAGAGCAAAAACTTGTACTGAACTTACTTGAATATAACCTCCCACTACTTTGGTAACTCCATGAATTTTATCCATATCCACATTGCTCAGTCTTCCATTGACATAGTTTTGCTGCGCTTTGCTTCCTTGAACAGGCTTCTTATGGGCTTTCCTTTTTCGCTTTCGTTGTTGTGGATTCTGACTTAGTTCACTCCCAACTTACTCTTCAACATTGTTGTTTTGATAGTGCTTAGCTTCATCATACCCATAACATTCTTCAATGGCAGAAACATCAGTCTTTTTCCACATATTAGTGCGAGACGTCATATAGGGCTCCTGAGTCATGAGACACTACACTTCCTGTCATCAAGTGACCAACATCAGCAACGCGAACAAGTATAGATGATCATGAGCTATCTAAAGGGACAACTCTCGTCTCCATGGATCCAAAATTGTCAACCTTGTACACAGGACATTTTTGCTTGAGAGTGACGACTCAATTATGGAGACTAACCAATACTTCCAAATAAAGAGTTCAAACTTAATAAACCTTCTTTACATTGGCTACCCCCCTTAAAATAAGAGACACTAAATAGGGTAGCTTGAACCCTTTTCTAGATGAGCTATAAAGTGTTCTGACATCTCAATGATACTCTTGTGTATGGGTAAGAACAAGAAATCTGAAATTTCTCGCGAGCAGTAAATCAGCAGTGCAGTAAAACAGTTGTAACTCTCATTCTGTTAATCCAATGAAGCTGTAGTTTACACCGATGGAAAGCTTATAAAATTCTCTACAACTTTCTTATAGAACATACTTCCAGATTCTGTAGTTAACTTGGTCGAAAACAGTACATATCAGAAACTTCTCCAGGTTTATGACAGCACAGATACATTGTCTTATGCTTTTTGTATCTCCCAAACCAAAATAGCTTAGGAGGTGATTCTTGCATTTAGAGAAAGATATTGAAGTCTACTCTTGTCCAGAATTTTCTCATGATTTTTGGTCTTTCAAGAACAGAGATATAAGTTGATAAAGACAGGCTGCTCCGAAAGACAAGATATAGAAAGCAGGAGATAACCAAAACCCAGCTATTTATTTCATTAATCCTTATACCTTATACATATAAACTAAATGAAATCATGGACAAAACCCACGAGATCATTCCACTCATTCCAAAATTCCAACTCAAGCATAAACATAAGCACAAAGCAACTAAACACTTAAAAGTTCATAAGCCACACATTAAGACGACTCAACTTGGCTACTAACGGTTTTATTACATGGGACATAACTCCTATTTCTTAATCATGGTGTGATTGCAGTAGCATCTAGAGTAGATAGAGTCTCTTACATTCCTGAGTCCTCTATATTGACATCTGAATCTCTGCATCCCTCTTTACCATTCTTATAACTCATACCTTAAGATGGGTCAACCTGGTATCCCTCAGGTATAGATTTAATACCCTCATACTCAATCCTTTCTCCTGAAAGTGTAGTTAGAAACACTGAACGTTGGGCATACTCAATCACTCCTTTACAAGTAGATAACCAGTCTATTCCCAGGATAACATCAATGCCCATTAATTCCAAAACAATGAGGTTTGCCTTAAAATTTACCCCCTTTATGTCAAGACTAACTTTTGGGCATACGCGGTCTGCCTTTATTTCACCTCTTGGAGTTTCAACCATAACTGTTTTCCCCTTGCAAGCATAAGTATGTTATGATCTTTTACATATTGTCTAGATATGAACGAATGTGAGGCACTAAGGTCAAACAAAACCTTGGCGTTTCCTGAACTTACTGGAATTGATCCAAACACGACCTCCTTAGCTCCAGGAATGGTGGAAATGTCCACATGTTTCAACCTTCCATGGATGTAATTTCTCTTTAATTTATTTCCCTGCACATGATCCTTTTGGACATCCTGTCCTGGGTCTTGCTGTTATTGATTCTTCTGCGGGCAAGATTTGACATAATGTCCTTCCTGCTGGCAATGATAACACTTTCTCTTAGCTGGATCTTTTGTGATGTCATACTCCACGGAACTGTTGTTTGGTATGCTGCTATATGGCTGATCATAGAAGTTCACCTTCGTTCCTTTAGCTTGTTTCTTAGCTCGTTTGGCCTTTCAGGGTTGATACTCCTTATAGGTAATTGTCCACCCATCTATGACTACCTCATGGGGAGTAGTTTTAGCGGGAGAGGCTTCTAACTCTTTAGGGTTTGGATTTAATTGACAAGGGATCAGGGCTGCATGTGACAATGTAGTATAACTCGATTGCTCATTGCTTTCCACAAGTGGTTCTAATGAGATTGCCTTTCTCTTCTTGTCCATGTTGATCGCAAAATTTGGATCCACCTTGACTTTCCCCTTATTAGACTCATTTTGAAGACAGGGAAAACCATAATGCTTACAACAGTGACATTGTTCCTGCTCTCTAAGTGCCTTACTATCAACATCTTTATTGGATTTCATATTCTTCCAAGCTTCTGCTACTTGTATCTTCTCTGGCCCCTTGGATATGTTGGTCTGTCCTTGAGATGAGCATTGTTGAGAATTTCCATGTTGAGCCATTTCTTCTGATATTTGGTTATGCATTGCTAATAGCTTCTTGTCAAAAGTGAGCAAGAGCGACACAATTCAGTCTTCTTAACCTCTGAAGTCCAAAGTCTTCTCGTCACGAGCCATCTAATAGATAAGGACAAAAGGTTCAAAGTAGAGACAAGGTTTTTTTTATAACAGAACGGGGATAGAATTAAGCATAACTTTGAGAAAATAACAAAGTTAAAGAGAAAGCAAGAAATAGGCAAAAATGGAAACATGCTAAACGTCCAGTTCTAACTAGGCTTGCGTCCTACAGTCAGCATTGCTCTGATACCACTCTGTCACACCCGATTTTAAGGACAAAACCAGATATACACTATATGTGAAATAAAGAAGACAAATCTCACATATAGCCACAGTTAAGTGTAATATCAAGAGACAAATGCTTAATATACATAACACAATAGTATAAAATATACCTTAAAGAGCAACACAGCGGAAAGACAACTCCGAACACCGGGTGTAGACTTCACTCCAGGAACAAACTAACTGGTTGATCACAAGCCTAACAATTCCAGAATCTAACAGTCTGGTACCCTTCCTGAGATGTGGGAAATAGCAAGAGTGAGTCCATGTCGAACTCAACAAATATATCATGGAGTTCATAAAGCTCAAAAGGTTTGACACGGGTTTACTGCAATAGCTTTTAGTGAGTCAACTTTTTAACATTTGAGTAGCAACAAGTTTACCATAAACCCAAATAACCTCATGATCATGTAAACGAGAATAATGTATAGGAAGAAACAATAATCATTAGTGAACATCAATATCATCAGAATTCATCGTTTATTCTGTAAGGGTCCAAGGCCACTCGTGACCGTGAGCACGACTGTTATAACAGTTTTACACTCTGCAGAGGTTGTACACTTTCACTGTGAATCATGATTACCCATATGCCCGGGATCGCGACTCCCAAAACACTTCCAAGGTGAGTAGGCAGGGAAACACTATGAAGCCTTTCAAAGGTTCGTCTAACAAGTTAGGGCCGCTAGGTTTCAGAAGTCAGTCCGTGTGATACACCACGCAGGGATCCACAGTCTGCTTTACCCCATTTGCGCCACAAGGGTAACCTCTAACAAGCTAGAAAAGGTCCTCATACTGAGCTAAAGCCAGAGCCATATAGCCCTCACAGTTGTACTGTAAGTCCCGGATGTTCGCTTACAGATAAGTCCTTATGGAGAGAAACTAGAACACCATAAAAACAACCAAATATGCTCTAACCCTCTTGAGCCATATTGCTTTAAAGCATCATTTAAACGTTTATTGCATATATCATTAGTCAAGTTACAGATCATGGTTATTTATCTTGAGCACTAGCATAAATACTACCCAATGCAACGTCCCATGGGTGTCAAGGTACAAGATACAAAAACTAGGATATCCTTAGTGGTAACAAGGTAGACACATGCACATGAATTAAGTATATTAAAGGTGAATAGTAAACAAGGATGATCTCATGCTATACTTGCCTTAAATTGAGATCCTTTCTCTGATCCAAATCTTCAGTTAATAGCTTCTTAAATCTCCACGTAAATCTCACCGACTAGACTTGATCAATAAATCACCACACACATATCGAGCAATCATACACGAAGCAAACAATAAATAATAATTAGAATAGTACACCAAACATATGAAACAATATGTGAAAAGGTTTTAAAGATGTTCTACGCATTGCTACGAACACACAGGCGCGAAAAGCACGCTAATCGAAACTATGGTTGAAAAGATACATCTACCGAAAGATTTTGTTGTATAAAACAGAAAATTATAGGTCTCATTTGTTTTAACTATATAAAATCATATAGTTTATTTGTTTTAAAATACTTTTTATAGATATTTAAAAGTGACTTACGCTAAATTACATTTAAATTTAGAAAACTAAAGGAGAAATCAATAATATTTTATTTATAAATCTAGTTGCACAGTTATTAATCAAGTTAGATCTAAACTATGAAATTCCAGAGATTTTGATAAAGAAAACATTAATACTAATACGTAGTTCATGTTGTTATAAATCCATTGCAATTTGAACGGACTAATTCGGAATTAAAACAAATAAGTTATGAATTAAACGTGATTTTCTTTAGTAAAGTAATAGATTAAATCTAACATCGAATCTTAAAGATAGAAAACCTAACCAACAGTAGCACTAACAGTATAAAAAGTTTGTAAAACTCTTCTACACGTTACTACGATCACACAGACGTAAAGATCACAAAATTCGGATTTAAAACGTGAAAGTTACGAATTTTCTAAGATTTCCTATAGATAAATAATTACTTTAATATAAACTAAAAAATTAAATTTTCCAAACCTACTGTACAGTACTACCAACATGTAGAGCTCGCAAATACGAACCTAACGCAATTTGAACGGGTCAAATCGGAGTTAAAACGTAGAAGATATGGCCTAAACAAGATAGTGGCAGTTTTGTAAATACCTAGTTTCGAAAATAAATCAAAATCTGGTTTTTAATGTGATCTAGACGGTGGAATTCAAGTAAATACCTCTTCTTCTTCTTGGAGTAGAACGCCTGGTGGCTTCATTGAACGGCGACAAGAGAAGGAGGAGAAAATATAATTTACTACACGAGAGATTTCCCAAACTAGGGGATCCTCTACGGTAGCTTTTGGTGTGCTTTGCTCATGGGGTAGGTACGTATATATAGGGAGGAAAACTCTCCATCTCCATGTCAACTAGCGATGTGGTGCTAATTGACGTTGCACCATCCACCTCCGCTAATAGGCCTAAGTAATCATTTAAGCCCATTAGTAAATAAATGTATAGGCCTTTAAGATTTATTAGGATTATTGCACATGGGCTTTGAGCATTGGAAAACAAATGAGAGATTTATTATTTTCGGAATTAATTATTTTCATGGATAAAATAATTTCAGAAAAGTCCAGAATTATTATTTAAGCCGCGAAAATACTTCGAAAGCTCCGAAAATTCAGGGAAATTTTCCAGAGACATTATGGAACATGAGGAACCCAAATAAAGTATTTGGAGCTCACTAAAAAGTAATTTTGGAGCATCTAAAAATTAGATTATGCTCACAGACAAGTGGAAACAAGCTACAGAAAAAGTCGAAAAAATTCCTGAGAAGTGAATAGAGGTTGATTGACAGATGAGAAACAAGGAATTTGATTGTATAAAAATAATATATATATCGGAGAAGGAAAATCAACCTAAATGCATTTTGAAAGAACAACTTGAATTCATTTTGATCTTTGGTCAAAACCAAGCAATATAAAAACACAAATGCATCAGTATGAATGCATCAACAAGTTGCTAAACCTTATGATAAATTTCAATTTAGTGAAAAATATTATTTCCCTATGTTTTCATGAGCACAAAAATTCAAAATTAACTCATTTTAGCTCTATTTCCAAATAAGTAATTTTTCGGGTGTTACACGCGTGTTGTGCCCTTCAGTCCCACCAGAGCCCTCACCGCCGGGCGTGGCCTCCGTGGCCACCATCTTCCCAGAGCCCGTGGCGCTCAACTTTGGCCGCCAAACGACGAGACGCCGAGGCCCCGCGGTGGGCGAGACCTGCCCGCGCCCGGCACAGGAGAAAGCGCGGTGACCTAGTGCCAGACACTTGAAGCAGCGAGGCCCCTTGTGGCAGTCGGCGGTGCGGTGCGAGGGGGAGAAACAGTTGAAACACCTCCCTCTGAGACCCTCAGGCACCAGCCGGCGAGGGCCGCGTAGCTCCTTCAGGCGCTGCACGCGAGCACGGCGGCTTTCGTACTGCTGCCAACCGACGCGTCAGGGCCCGACGCGGCGAACACCTGACGAGGCTGCTCCTTGAGGGTGATCTTGGGCGGCGGCAGCTCCACTCCCAACACCGCCTGCGGCGGGGGAGGGGTCGTACCGCCGCAAGACAACAGGACGTCACGAAACGAGGGGGCGGAGGATGAGGCACCGGCGGACGACGACGGGCTGGCGTCGCTCCACCTTTCTGCCTTGGACCGCCCAGAGAGGGGTAGAGGCTCGACGATGGGGGACAAAGAAGGGGGGGAAGCCGGCACTTCCGAGGTGAGAAGGACGGGGCTCACGTCGCAGTGGTGGCCGACGGACCATGGGCTGGCTCCGGCGTGGGGCTGGTGGACGGAAGGGTGTCGGGAGGAGGAGGGGTGGGAGCGAGAGAAGCCATCCCCCTGATGTCGTCACACATCTTGTATATCATGAGATTACAAGGATAATGACATCAGTGAATCGATACAAACTTATCAGTAGACAAAATCTGAAAACTTGCGAAACCAATGTAAGGCCAGGACAAAAAAATACAGGAAAGTACACCATCTTATCAGATATTTGTCTTGTTAATGTAAGCCCAAATATATGTGTATTGGCAACCTTCTTGTAACTTGCTACTCATGTAATTAAGCTGCAGTGTTTCTGCTGCTCCAATGCAATGAAAGGTGGGGATAACACCCCCCCACCCACAATAACTCAAGAAAAAAAAAGATACTTGTCTTGCCACCTTATCAGGGTGAAGGCCATGGTCTTCGTCTTCTTGAAGCAATCAATTATATCGCACAGTCTGAGAACATATACGATGTAACCATAGAAGACCCTTCTGATTACCTGCAGTATGTGCGCTCATCCATTGATGCCTCTGTCTACTCACGTTTGATCCGATAAAACCAGCACTCAGTGCAATTGTCTCCACTATGAAGGAGACCAACCTGTCAAAAAGGACTCACAGTTTGAGAATCGTTCCACCAGCTGAGCTGATGGAGACTGTCCGTCAGAAGCTGAAGATCAACAAGAAACAGTTCCTCCGGTGCTGGGAAATCCTGATCTTCCTAAGCCTTGACTCTCAGGATCATAAGAGCATGGACAACTTGAGGGCCTGCATATATGACCGCATCAAGGGGAAGATCCTTGGCAGTGCCTCTGGAACTAACGGGAAGCGTCTATTGCAGATGCCAAGTAGTTCGAATGAGAGTCTTTTGCTGTGTATTGGACACAGGAGAGTGGGGACGCAGACAACCAAACTGTTGAGCAGCAGCCAGAAGATCTCAAGACTCAGGAGCAGCAGCTCAATGAGCTTGTGGCAAGGACAAGCTGGTGGAGCTGGTGGCTCAATGAATTTCGGTGATTACTAAGTCAGATGATAATGTTAAAATGCTGTTGAAGCTCACCTGGTGAGATCTGTTTTATGGGTTGGCTTCTGGGTAGAAAGGGAAATGTTTGGTTATCACACTATCATCGTAGTGTTAGAACCAATACAAACCTAGGCACTGAGTAGATTTTGTCACGGCAGATTGTTATGTACTTCAATTCTGTAATCTTTGTTGAGGATGTTATTTTATAGATCGCTTGGCAACCATGCCAAATCTCAGAAGTCAGAAGTGTTCCATTTCCATGCACTACTTCCCATTCAGCCTGAGGCATTGATTGAATTTTTAGGGTGATCACTGACTAGTGATCTGTTTATGATTAACAGTCGATACCTGTTTTCCGAGCCTATTTTGGGCTAGCTACGTCAGCAAATGATATCGGTACAACATCTTAGCGAATGGAAATGGCACAACCTTTTTCAGACCTTCTGTAAAAGTACAAACAAGCAAAGCATGTGACGCAGCTCACAGTACCTAGAGAACTGGGAGATGATACAAACACGCATGTGCTATCAAGAACCTTTTGCACACACAAACACTAGTGTCGACGCGACATTATTTCTTCCAAACACCCATTTCGACTCCCAGTTGTGGCCAACAAGGAGGCAGATTCAGGTACACTGGTACAGGCACAAATTTATGTTTGCTAATGGATTGAATCTGAATCAGAACTTACAACCTGGGATTAGATGCAAGTTTCCTTTCTATCTATATTTATAAACTAGGGATTTTGGGGAACTTTTAGTTTGCCATTACAAATTTAATTTGGAGAAGCCAATAAAAACTAAAATATTCTATGTAAGGGGGCTGTAACATTCAATTAAGAACTTTCAAAATTGTAAAATAAAGATTAGGGATTGGTTTGGGTTGTGGCTCTTCAAATAAAACTGTTTAAACAAGGAGAGAAATCTCGTAACAGTGAAACTTAATAACAGACAACATATATTCTAATTTCAGTGACAATAATGATCACAGGAAAAGTAAACATGGGATGTAAGATAGGCAGCTATATACGCAGATAATATTGTGATAATTGAACCAGTAAAATACAAAAAAAATGCAGATGAACAACGAATATAATTGTAATCATGGTAGCAATAGGATATCGAAGGACAACTGTTTGAAGCTGAATAGAGCTATGCATGGTGGAATGGAAAGACTCATGCTCAATTTCTCGATCCCTCGCTTCAAGCTAATCAATCATTTACGTTATTAGTACCATGCAATTACATACAAACATGGGAAATATTTGTCAAAAATACATATAGAGCACGGGGAGCTCATAATATCTGGATTCTGGAGAAGCTGCAACCTCACACCAAACATTATTACTCGCACACACAAGCGTGGACTCTCAAAGTCCTCACACACACAAGCAATTGCAGATTCAAAACAGTGCACAATTATACACTATAGTTGTCTTCATATGATAAGGAGTTCACCAAAACCCCACTGTAGACTTTTAATAGAGACGCATCAACCATGAACCGAATCCAGGTTCAGGCACAGCTTCATCTTGCCAATGGACAAAATGTGGACACCATAGCTTCTATGTCACTCCCTCGGCTTAGCCTGATGGTACTGTCCTCACGAGTTCCCTCCAATGCCAAGCTCTCCTTCAACTGTATCACAACTGTCAACTGTGGCCATCATTGGCCTTTGAGCAGCAGAATCCGCGGTGCACATCATAGCCGTGTTGATTACCTTCCACATGGAGCTGATGTCATAGGCATTTCCAAGTTGCAAATTGGCAATTGAGCCGATGTCGCCAGTGACAATCTTCTGTTTAACACGCTGAATGATGTGGCCATGGCCTAGCACTATTCGGGGCTCGCTGGTGGCTACCTCAAGCAGAACAACTCCGAAGCTGTACACATCGCTGCTCTCAGTGAACCTTCCAGTGTGATAGTACCTGAAGAAACAGCAACATGAAGATCAAGAGAAACACTTCATACCAGCAGCTGGCAACAACACCTCACTACTACAGCTATGCTACAGAACATAAAGGATATTCAGCAAAGTACACCATGATCAAACTTAGCAATGGTAATGCAGGTAAATTTCTCTTACCAGATCAGACCATCATCTTCAGTTTCCCGTGGCTTAAACAATGAGTCAATCATTTCCATTTTAGGTGATTGGGTGCGAACAGAAGCTCTGTATTTCGAGATACGAGGCCATTCACGAGAACTAACAATCTAAGAAAAACAAAATAAAAACTGTCACAGTAGCTACTATTTATTATTTATCACAGAAAATTACAAAAATTATACTTACAGCAGCAATGGACGGTACATCAGAATGTCCAGGAGACCCGTCTGAGCCATCCATTCCCAAGATTATAGTTGGGACCTTGGATACGAGAGGAATTGCTGGGATGTTTCAATTTGGAGCAACCAATTCATGCCACCCAGCTGTTTGAAAAGGGAACAAATGTCAAAAATGTATAATTGCCATATACAAATGTAGCCATGCTCTCAAATCTCAAGACGAACAGAAACAGACCTTTGCATTTATCTTTAGTAGGACATTTGTAAGATACTGATCATTGACTCTAGTTGGTGCCACGCACTGTGTAACGATCCCAAATTCAGCAAGGCATTTATTCTTCCAAGGCCCTGTAAAGGTCCAGGAAGCTTAGTAGTATTAACCAACCATAAATATCAGAATTCTTTCTTCAGCTAGAACACACAAAAGAAACTTGGGTGCTCCAGGAAGCTTAGTTTTCACTTGTTCATACATGTCTTCAACCCTTTTTACAGCAGGTGACTGTCTCATTGAAAGATTCTCATCAAATACATCAAAAGCTGCTTCAACCATCTGCAATACCAAACAAGTGAATAAAAACATGTGGAAATGCAATACCAAACACGTGAATTAGAACACATGTGGAAATGCACAACATAATATCCATCATATCCAATGTTTAATCATTTTTATTAAGTAATATGTTGATCTGAGGCATTTGGAGGAGCATTTAATTCCAATCTGTAAATTTCAGAAGCATTCAAATGTGCATGTAAGATTCTTGATTAGCTTTACTTAATTGGGATACGGTAGGTTGTTCCTAAAATTGTGCTAAGTTAGCACAAAACAATACTGATTACCTTCTAATCCATGCATCTTCTTATAAACCAGAAACTGTTTTGAAAATTCAATTGGTGCTTGTAGCTAATTGTTTTTGTGTGTAAGTAGCTAGCTTGTGGTTGTTGGAAGCAAATAGCTCTGATAATTTTATCTGGGGCCTCGATATGTTGGTGCACATGACCCTATGTGAGACTGCACTCTAGATAACTATGCAGTAGAGCTAACCCTTAACCTCAGCTAAGACCACAACAGCAAATGAAATGATTTGAACCTGAGTACAGCATTTCAATCAGCAAGACCATAAAATTGAACATCAGGAAGCATTTTAACAAGAAAAAAAATAATAGTGGTGGGCAATAACAGAAGAATGCAAATGTGAGTTATGACCACAGAAGTGCAAGATTGTAGTATTCAAATCAAACAATGGAATCTTGCACATTGATAAGAGTGCTGAAAATAGCAAGCCAGATGTCAAACCTGCAAGTTCTATAAGAAATACTACTACATACCATTACTATTCAGGAATTATACTTTCATGATGGTAAAGGGCAATTCAAGCTAGAAAACTTCTCTGCTTTTCGAAGTTTTCTTAGTTTGAACAGAAGTAACCATTACTACAGTAGATCAGATCCATAAGAAAATAAACTTACGATCCCTTTCATGCCTCCACACTTGATGAGATCTCGGACAAGATCCCTGACATTGCATCGTGCAGAAAAGTTGACCACTGCCCATTTTTCGACACTGCTAGCTCTAATGAGCCTCTGAAAAACAGAATTCCAAATATTACATGTGACATCATCAAAATCCAAATACACATAAACAAGAATACGCTATACTTGCTGACCTTATTGTTGAAGTTCCATCTGCCATTGCGTGTAAAAATGTCTTCTCCATTCCCAGCTTTAAGCTGAACGAAAGACAGTTATAAGATTTATGCCTTCAAAATTCCATAGCCACAAAGGATATCTGAAATGATAAAGGATTAACAGTAATGACCAACCTTAGGGGGTGCAGTATCCTCCATCAATTTCTGTGAAACTTCTAGCAATTGTAATCCCACATGCCCTCAGCATGGGCTCTGCATCAAGCATCATAGTTGCTTCTTTGCAGTACCTACCCAATTTGACATGAAAAAAAAAGAACAGTTTAAGAAAACCACGACCTACCAATAACAAAACTTGCTAGGCCCAATCGTTATTGATAAATATACTAATAAGAAGAAAAAAATGCCAGGTTTAATCCAAAAAAACCACTCACATCAGATAAAACAGACATCCTTTCTTGCGGTTTCTGCCTAGATTTCTCAACGAGTGATGACCTCTGAAGTGTGCTCAAAGCTTTAGTGTATCTTTGTAAAGGCAGAAGGCTGCATAACTGGTAAACATGAAACAATCTTCACAACATGAAGCCCATCTTTGGTGCTTGGCTGGAGCCAAGGGATTACCCCTGCTCACAACAAGAGGTGTTGTTTAGAGTGCCTTTGGTTTTGGGTCAGGTCTCACCTTTTTGTTTTCTGGTAATTAAGTCCTGTTAGTTTATGTGGTTGTGTGTGTGTGTTTGTGTTTGTGTTTGTGTTTGGGTCTCTGTATGACTCTTATCTTCTATTAATACAATGATACGCAGCTCTCCTGTGTGTTCGAGAAAAAAAAACATTAGCCGGGGGGGGGGGGTGTGGTGGGAAAGAGCTTTACAGCAAACGAACAATATTAGGATTTAAATAATAGTTACCTCAACTGGAAAATATGTTGGCCGCTTTGGTTTTCCCACACTGATACAAGGAAGATCACCAGAGTATTGCAGCTCTATGCCATGGTTCTTTACGAAGTAATAAAAAACAGTGATCTCTTCAGACTCACCATGGTTACCATTTTTATGTTTCAGTGTGAATCTACATAAGCAAGGAAATCACCAAGTACTTAGAAAATGTATGAAGCATATGCAGAACTCAAAAGGAGCTTGGAGAACAAAAAGAAGTGCAAACAATATAAAAACTGTTCAAAGCACAACACATCAACACATCACGCTACTTACAATTGCTCACGGCAAGGTCTGTCGCTGAGACCAACAATCTTCTGTTCTTGGTTAGCTGGACTTGTTTTTATCCTTAAGTTTTTCAGTGCACGCTTGGCCTGCAGAAGTAAAACAAATTGGAAAAATATACATCCAAAGTATGGTGAAACAGAATTCAACTTTATCCCTACACTATTTATTGTATTTAGCATGAAGCATTACCCCAACTTGCTTGGGACAAAAGGCTATGTTGTTGTTGTAGCATGAAGCATTACCTTAGCCCAATCAATCATGCTTGGATCACCAACTTTCTGATTGGCAAGCAGAAAATCAATGACAGGACCAGGTTTCACTATCATTGTGGTGGACACATCTGCATAACATATTAATACATGCAGACATTACCAACTGCATAGAGAGAAATGATCATTGTACTGTATAGATTAAAACAGGGCATATAGATGATAACAGACCGATATTGAGTGAAAGTCCACTCTGGGTTGCACGAAAACTTGAATGAAACCCTCTACAGCCCACTACACCACCACTCAGGTCAACAAAGTTGTTAGGATTGTTGTGGAAGAATGATTGCCTTACTAATAGGCAACCCCTGCAAGCAAAAGGGGACACGGTTAAAGACAGAGAATGGCTACACTGCAAGAACCGTCAATAATATCAGCAATATTTATAAAATATGCCATCTGAATTGCATGAAACAATTACATACTGCTTAGCTGAGTGCTGCCTCAGAATAATGTCAATCACTCGAATTGCTTCCTGAGTGTGCTCTGATTCCTGACCTCTCAAGGCCTGTGAGATTGCACTCATAGGAATTTTTGCTGCAAAAGAGAGTTCAACCTTATATGTCTTTGTATTGTACGGCCTTCTGACCCTTTTCCTGTCACTTCCAGGAGGACTGTCATTTCCTGGACTGCTATTTGCAGGAGTCCTGAAAGCAAGAAAGCCAAGTTTGCATCTAGGGATAATTATCATCAGAGCAGATAATGACAAATCAATCAAAATAACTGGGGCATTACTTTCCAGTCGAAACGTCTTCAAACACGACAGTGAACTCATTTTTAACTTGAGGAAGAGTACCAATTGTGAACAGGCTCTTCTCTCCATCATATGCAAAATCTTTATTTTCAAGTTCAGAAGCATAGGTTTGCTGCAGTTTTTCCATCACTTTTCTTCCCGACCCTTTGTGATCAACTGGTGTATCATCTTCATACTTCAAATTGACCTGCAACCAGTAAAAGATAACAGCATTGATAATGAAGGTATGAGGATGAAAATAAAGAAATGACACTGGACAAGGATTAGAGACGCACATAGTAATGATAGAAAAAATATTCATCATTCACGAGAGAAACTTTGAAGTGATTTGTTAGCAGCTTTATCGGCTGCCCCTTTCTGCCAAAGCCATTTCTCTGGACCAGACTCCTAGGTTTCAATGGCATCTTTGTTTTGCCAGCTTTAAGTGGTTCAACACCAGCAACCAAAGGAGGTGGTGGAGGCAAGTCATCAGCCTTGCCATTGTGAGACTCCATTTAGAAGCCTTGCTGCTAGAGTAGATATCCAAAGCAACCCCAATTAGGCACTATCTGTATGATTGAAGCAAGAAGCGGCAGAAGGACAAATATACAGGAAAATCACCCTTCCAACAGAGATAAAACATCTGATTTCAGCAATAGTACAACAAGCTCAAGAACAAAAGTTGGCATTTACTTTGCTAGAGATATGTGCAGCAGAATGGAAGCATGAACTATTACAAATGAATCCCTACAAACTCCAACTGGTTCCTAAACACTCACAAATAGGCCCCTAGGCTTAATAGTTTGGCTTTATTACACACTAATGGGGGTCCCTAACTTATGCCACACCCCAACAATACACATTCTCTAAAGTAATATGGACTACCAACTATTTACATTGTGCAAACGGTATACATTTCAGTAAACCACAATGTTTACTCCCAAGTCCCATCACCACCAGATATGCAACACAAATGTAACATCAGGATACTTTATTTTGCAGCCCACGCTAATAGCAATAGAAGATATTCCACTTCTATCAATTAGAAATTGGAACATTTAAATACCTGGCATCTGTTTTGTTTCCTAATACTTCATACAATTCAGCAGTAAGAGAAGAAGTCACTGTTGTATAGTATAGATGTAAGAATGATACAGGTAGGCAAAGCACAATTGCTGTGACTGAACAAATTTAAAAACAAAAGAAATGAAATCATGACCATCTCACAAGCTATGGAAACATTAATAAAGAACAAACTATGGAAACAGTACTAAACAAGGACCTCGAACACAACACACAACCATAGTCCATAGAAGATTTGCTAGTGACAGAACTCGTACAGAAACATCCTACTGGTCCTTTAGAGGAGCCGTTCTACATGCTCACACAAAATTGTAAACCATATGGCATAATATACTCACGAGAGCACTGTATCTGGCCCAAAGCTGCAAAGGCTCTGCCCAACCCTGCACATCAACAAATGATGAAAACGAATTATATCATATCATATCACAATCTGTAATCACCCGTCGCCTTTTTGCCAGCTTTCTTGCCATGCAACATCGTCTGAGAATTGAGATATGCAATTGCTACCATGAAAGGAGCAGCCTATAAACCTTATAATCAATATTGCCTACTTTACAAATCGTTACTTGTTTGTTTTGGGGATAGTTTGGATCAGAGCGGGCAGCGACGGAAGGGCATAAGAGCATGGAAAACTTTAGGTCCTGCATCTATGACCGCATCAAGGGGGAGATCCTTGGCAGTGCCTCTGGAACTAACGGGAAGAGTCTATTGCAGATGCCAAGCAGTTCGAATGGGGAGTCTTTTGCTGTGTATTGGACACAGGAGAGTGGGGACGCAGACGACCAAACTGTTGAGCAGCAGCCAGAAGATCCCAAGACTCAGGAGCAGCAGCTCAATGAGCTTGTGGACAACCAAATGGAGGAGATTGTTGGCGTTGCCAAGAACATCAACTCACGTGGCAAGGACAAGCTGGTGGAGCAGGTGGCTCAATGAATTTCGGTGATTACTAAGTCAGATGATATTGTTAAAATGCTGTTGAAGCTCACCTGGTGAGATCTGCTTTGTGGGTTGGCTTCTGGGTAGAAAGGAAATGTTTGGTTATTACACTGTCATCGTAGTGTTAGAACCAATACAAACCTAGGCACTGAGTAGATTTTGTCACGGCAGATTGTTATGTACGTCAATTCTGGAATCTTTGTTGATGATGTTATTTTATAGATGGCTTGGCAACCATGCCAAATCTCAGAAGTCTGAAGTGTTCCATTTCCATGCACTACTTCCCATTCAGCATGAGGCATTGATTAAATTTTTAGGGTGATCACTGACTAGTGATCTGTTTATGATTAACAGTCGGTACCTGTTTCCCGAGCGTATTTTGGGCTAGCTACGTAGCAAATGATATCGGTCCAACATCTTAGCGAATGGAAAGGGCACAACCTTTTTCAGACCTTCGGATACAAACACGCAACATGTCTGCAAAAGTACAAACAAGCAAAGCATGTGCTCACAGTACCGAGAGAACTGGGAATACAAACACACACATGCTATGAAGAAACTTTGGCACACACAAACACTAGTGTCGACGCTACATTATTTCTTCGAAACACCCATTTTGGCTTCCAGTTGTGCCATCAAGGAGCCAGATTTCGGTACACTGGTACAGGCATAGATTTATGTTTGCCAACGGACTGAATCCGAATCAGAGCTTTCAACCTGCGAACACAAGGTTGATAAGTATCATTGTGTGTTCGTTGTGCGATAAGTGATTGTCAATGTGATCCACGAAGTAGGTTGAGTGGTGACTAACCCTACCATGGCGAAAGCTATGTGTGCATGTCTCTTGGCTCGTGGTGTGCAGGTGTGGAGCACAGAGGCGGTAGTCGACGGCGAGGTGAAGGTCAAGGAGGACGTGTCGTGCTGACGGACCGGGAATGGTGAAGGGCGGACGTGAGGCTTGGACCGAGGGACCAAGAGGCCGGGTGACTAGCCGCAGTGGCGGACACTTGGGACATTAACGAGTGCAAGTGTACATGGTGATGAAGATGGCGTCGGCCGAGTTAAGATGGAGATGATGGTATCGTGGCACTTGGTAGAGGCCAGTGGGCCGAGTCAAGGATGAAGGCGAAGGCGTCATGCTTGGCGGGAGGTCGGACACGCGTCGACATCGGAGGTTTGGTGGTTTCATCCTCAAAACCATCGGCAGGGGACGCGTATGGAGTACGCTACTCGCGAGCGGTTTGGTGGTTTGGGCCTCAAAACCATCGGTGGCGGGTTTACGGGTTTGGGCCTCAAAACCCGGGCGGAGGTTCCTGATGAGGACATGACACCATCGGATACGACCATTAATTATAAGGTGCGCTCGTTCCTACATTTGCATAGTAATTTTGTGTATAATTCATTTGGTTCCACATGTACATGTCGTTATTTGAATGTAGGTACAAATGTGTCTCAAAGTATAAGTCGATCAAAGTTGAACTTTCGGTTCGTCGGCAGCCCGATAGTGCTTTATTGGGAAGACCATAACTCATCCATCCGGAGTGCGATTGAGGTCAATGAACACTTGATGGAAAGCTTATTTGATAAGCTTTCAACTAGATCTAGTCCCACCTCAATATCACATTGGCAAGGCCTCGAAATCATTGAGACATTCCGCCGCTATTTCTGTCGGGTGCTACAGCGTCGTCGCGGACTTGTTATTCACACTTGGGACCCAGGCCCAAGTTGGAGCACGCCCCAAGAAGATGAAGAACACCTAAGAGATGCCCAAGGACGCCCTCCTCCTTGGCCACCACCTTAGGAGTCAAGCAAGAGCGTCCAAGCCAAGTTGGAGGCCCAATCCATATCAAGTTCGAGTCCATCTCGGGCTTCAGGACCAGGCTGTAGTAAAACGGACGCACATGACTCATCTGGACTTCGTTTTCAATGATCCACATATGGATAGAAAGATAATTTCATAAGCTAACCAATGGCTTTGGTTTGAGGCCCAAATTCCATTGGAGTCAACGGGAATCGACGAAACAAGTTGACGTCCAGAATCTGTCAGGGCGCTGCGTCGCCGTCTTTTGGGCCGTTTGGCCCTTGTAACGTGTCGAGACTTCTGAGCGACGTGAGTAGGGGTCCTTGGATACCCCTTAGGCTTTATAATCAGTAGTCGCCGCCTATGTTAGGATTTGGGTTTTGCTTAGATTATTCTGTCCATTGACAGTCGCCGTCTTTCGGTTTGCGAGACCCCAACTTCGAGTGCTTAATCATTCATCTGCAATTGTCACTTCAATTGAGTTGCATTTTATCTTGTTCTTGCTTGTGTTCTTCGATTCGCAGCAGAGATTAGCCTTCGTGGCGAGGTCAACCGGATTGTGACACGGTTGATAACCAGAGGAGACGTGGTGCTAAGGTTGCAGGGTTCGGGTCTTTGTGATCTGAAGCCGGATCGGTGTGTCGCTTTCGACCAAATCGATAGTTATCTTGAACCTGACGGAAGATCGGGAATCACGTCTCCATCAAGTGGTATCGGAGCTAAGGTATACCGTCAAGTTCATATTTACCTAGTTTAGTTGATTTTTGCCTTCGTCCCATAGTCCACCGCCATATTTGTTTCCTGTCCTACAACCATCCGCGCCATAGCCTTTGCATATTTTAGTTTCAGAGTCCGCAGTGTTGAGTTTGTGTCCTAGATCAAGGTCTTGTTGCTGGTTTAGATTGTGTTCTTTTCTAGTTTGTGTTGATCCCTCCATCCGCCATTATCCTATCTCAACATCAGTTTGCATCTTGTGTTCACATAAAATCCTAATTCGAGCAGTTTTCATAAAACAGTCATAACTTTCACATCCGAACTCGAAACGGGACAAATTTTATATCTACGGAGAACGCAAGAAAATTTTAGATCTGTTTCATCCCAGCAAAGCTGGGTTCGCGAAATTTAGAATTGCGAAATTCGATTAGGAAAATCGAGTTTCAGGGCCTACAAGTTTTGGCCAGCTTTTTAGATCATAATCCTGAATTTGTATAGGCTATATCTTTTGTCCAATTGAGCTCAAATTTTTTTGAGATTTGTTCTTGTGTGTTCCTTGCTGAGAAAAAAATATCAAAAGAGCAAAAGCAAGGAAAAAAATTTGGACAAAAAAAGAAAAAAGAAATAGCAAAAGAGAAGAGAAGAGATCAAAACGGAACACATAAGGAACACTCGATAGCTCTATTGTTTATGGTGCCTTTTGCCATGTTCGTATTTTTATTGCTACCTTTCATACTTGTTTTACTTCCTTGTTTGTCACAACTGTGCAAGGAACACGTATAGGCCAGCAACTAGGACAAGTGCTCTGGACATTTATTCAATATTGTTATTTGTTACTGAATTGTGTGCCACATATATATATTTGTTCTTTGTGTGCCTTCCAAGCTCCACATATATACTCCAGATCAGTACAGAAAAAGATCCTCGCAATCTTGGTGCCACGTCCTCACAGGTATCTCGAACCAGCCACCGGTTGTACCGTCTACTGCTTTGCGTTGGTAAAAACCTTGTAAGAACTTGGTAAGACGTGTGAGAGTGTATTTCCACCAACACATATAATAGTTGATAGGAATTTATTTTGATTTCTAACGTTATCAAACAACGTGTTTCTGTTTAAGAGTGAATTGTAGAAAATCATGGCCGAGATGTTTGCAAGGATGGACCGCATGACGAACAATCTGTCATCACATATTGACTATAATCATCAAGGTATAAGAGGTAAATTTACCATACCATCTTTTGTTAGATCTTATGATGGAGAAGCATATTTAGATTGGGAGATGACTATAGAACAAGAATTTAATTCTTGCCTAGTTCATGAGATACATAAGGTTAAACTTGCTACTAGTGGATTCAAGGATTTTTCTCAAATCTGGTGGCGACAATTAGCTAATTTGCATCAACAGCCTCAATCATGGGATAGACTTAAAGAAGCAATGCGTGATAGATTTGTTCCTGTTTCGTATAAACGAGATTTGCGTAAGAAATTACAGCGCTTAGAGCAGGGAGATATGTCTGTTCAAGAATATTTTGCAGAGCTTCGAAAGGGCATAATTCTTTGTGGGATAGAGGAGGATCCGGAGGATAAATTGTGTCGTTTTTATGGTGGTTTGAGACGTGAAATTCAGGATATTGTTTATTATAAAGATTTTAACACTACAAACCAGTTGTTTCAGCTAGCTATGCTTGCAGAAAAAGAATTACAGGAACATCAACAAAAGAACCAGACAAACATTGGCGACAACCTCAATCAGGTTTTAGCAAGGGTGGAGCAAGCATTCGCAAAGATCGAAATTGCGATAAGTAGACGAGTGGCTGTTTCTGTTGCTATAGCAGCATCTTCACCACCACCTCCCACACCCACTTTGGAGCATGGTAAAATTTTAAGCTCAACTGAAATTGTACAACTTCATAAAGAGAGTGTTTCTACTAATAACAAAGAGATTGATATTAAAAATGAAAATCACCAAATACCTAAACTAGAAGATCCTTTTATGCTTGCTACAAAATATGATAATGTTCAAATTGGTGATGATGTGCTGAATTTGTCCACCACTCATGCTATAATAAAGCAACATTTAGTGGATACAAAGTCTGAATTTCCTTTGTCACAAAATAATTATTCTAATAGTGCTTGTGATAAGGAAGAGTTGTGTGACAATGCTTTTAATATACATATGACACAACTAGTGAATGAGCATGACGTTTTTGTTTTGGAACCAAATACTTGTGCTGAAAATAAGAATTTGAATGAGCATGATGCTTTTGTTTTGGATCCAAATACTTATGCTAAAAATAAGAATTTGCTTCCCATTGCTGCTGAAAAAGATGAGCTAAAATTATTGTATTCTTTAGATACTTTGGGTTATATTGAGTTTGATACTCTGTGTGCTCTTACTACTTTGGAAGAGAAATTTATGTTTGCTGATTTGTCACAGTTATCTAGACATACGTTTCACTTTATTGGCAAATATAATAATAAAGGAGAGTATATGGTACATAGAGTTTATATTTGTTCAAATCTAAAATCTCCTTTTGTTGTGCAACAATATGATAATTTTGAGGCCCACAATAGATATAATCATGTCATATCAAGATCCCCAAGTTTTGTTATAAAGCAACAGGTTAAATTTCAAGAAGGGGAGCAATATTGGCTACTACCTACAATCTGTCCTCCAACTAAGCTCAAACCGAGGACGGTTTGTTGTCAAGAAGGGGAGGATGATGAGGACATGACACCATCGGATACGACCATTGATTATAAGGTGCGCTCGTTCCTATATTTGCATAGTAATTTTGGGTACAATTCACTTGGTTCCACATGTACATGTCGTTATTTGAATGTAGGTACAAATGTGTCTCAAAGTATAAGTCGATCAAAGTTGAACTTTCGGTTCGTCGGCAGCCCGATAGTGCTTCATTGGGAAGACCATAACTCATCCATCCGGAGTACGATTGAGGTCAATGAACACTTGATGGAAAGCTTATTTGATAAGCTTTCAACTAGATCTGGTCCCACCTCAATATCATATTGGCAAGGCCTCGAAATCATTGAGACATTCTGCCGCTATTTCTGTCGGGTGCTACAGCGTCGTCGCGGACTTGTTATTCACACTTGGGACCCAGGCCCAAGTTGGAGCACGCCCCAAGAAGATGAAGAACACCTAAGAGATGCCCAAGGACGCCCTCCTCCTTGGCCACCACCTTAGGAGTCAAGCAAGAGCGTCCAAGCCAAGTTGGAGGCCCAATCCATATCAAGTTCGAGTCCATCTCGGGCTTCAGGACCAGGCTGTAGTAAAACGGACGCACATGACTCATCTGGACTCCGTTTTCAATGATCCACATATGGATAGAAAGATAATTTCATAAGCTAACCAATGGCTTTGGTTTGAGGCCAAAATTCCATTGGAGTCAACGGAAATCGACGAAACAAGTTGACGTCCAGAATCTGTCAGGGCGCTGCGTCGCCGTCTTTTGGGCCGTTTGGCCCTTGTAACGTGTCGAGACTTCTGAGCGACGTGAGTAGGGGTCCTTGGATACCCCTTAGGCTTTATAATCAGTAGTCGCCGCCTATGTTAGGATTTGGGTTTTGCTTAGATTATTCTGTCCATTGACAGTCGTCGTCTTTCGGTTTGCGAGACCCCAACTTCGAGTGCTTAATCATTCATCTGCAATTGTCACTTCAATTGAGTTGCATTTTATCTTGTTCTTGCTTGTGTTCTTCGATTCGCAGCAGGGATTAGCCTTCGTGGCGAGGTCAACCGGATTGTGACACGGTTGATAACCAGAGGAGACGTGGTGCTAAGGTTGCAGGGTTCGGGTCTTTGTGATCTGAAGCCGGATCGGTGTGTCGCTTTCGACCAAATTGATAGTTATCTTGAACCTGACGGAAGATCGGGAATCACGTCCCCATCAGTTCCGAGGAGGAACGGACGGCACATGGCGTCATCGGGGAGTTCGCGTCGAGGCGAAGCTACCGGTGAGGAAGCGTGGTGGCCGTCGGATGAAGATGACGCCGGGTTGGACCATAACGTCCTTGGGCTAAGTGGTTTAACTCATTTGTATCCAGGGGCAAAACTGAGAATATGTAATAGCCCTGTTAAATAGGATGCGGGAGCCCCGATCTCCCTCACCTCCTCTATTTGCATTTTCTTTCATCCTTTGTTAAGGTTTCCCCTCCCCTTAGGTGCTTGTGAGAGAGAGGTCCACTAATCCATGTGTTTAGTGTAAGAACCAAGAATTTAAGGGAAAGGAGGTCCCGAATCCTCCTTGTGTCCTCCGGAGTTTGGCGGAGAAATCGATTTGTGAGTTTATGTTGTGTTCTTCGCGTTCTTCGTTTTCTCCCTTCTAGTTCTTGCTTCGTTTCTTCGTTTCTAGACCATTTTGGTTCGTTTTTGTTGCCTTGATCTGTGCTATAACGTGAGTTGAACCTTTCCACCGAAGGAAATCAACCAATTCCTCACGAGCTAGTAGATCGGGCGATTTCTTAGTCTACATTGCAAGAACCGGTGTTTTTCGTTCTCCTTCGATTTCCCGTTGATTGGCTTCAAATTGGGCGATGTAGAATTGAGATGATCAACTGGACAGCTTTCATTGATCGTATACTGTGTATATTTATAGAGTACAATGGCCTTTGGCCATGACCACACACGCACTACACACGGGAGAGGATGAGCGTACAAGCCGGACGTGCGGGCGCCGTGAAGACTGGGCGTGCGTGTGTGTGATGCCGAGCGCGCTCTGCGGAGGCCGTTGGCGAGGCGAGTGCACGAGGTGGCGTCGGGAGTGCCGGACGTTGGAGATGCGAGAGACCCGGGCCTGCTCTAGCCGTTGGAGGTGTTGATCCGCTGACACCCCCCCTCAGTCTTGACGTCGCCGTTCGTGACGGAGAGACTGTCTCGGAAGTCGAAGAAGAGCGCTGAAGGGAGCCCTTTGGTGAACACGTCCGCTAGCTGCCGTGCACTTGGAACATGTGTGACACGGAGCTCGCCGACGGCCACCTTCTCCCTGACGAAGTGGATGTCCAGCTCTATGTGTTTGGTTCGGCGGTGGTGGACTGGATTCCGGGACATGTACACCGAAGAAATATTGTCGCAGAACGCAACCGTCGCTGAGGGCACCTTGTAGAGCAGCTCGCTCAGTAGCTGTCGAAGCCACGAACATTCGGAGACGGCATTGGCGATGGCGCGGTACTCCGCCTCAGCACTCGACCTCGACACTGTGGTTTGGCGCTTGGACGACCACGATATGAGGGATGAGCCGAGGAAGACGCAAAAACCGGACGTCGAACGGCGTGTGTCCGGGCAGCCGGCCCAGTCCGCGTCCGAGTAGGCGAAGATCGTTGGCGACGTGACGGCGCGGAGCTGGACGCCGAGGGAGGTGGTGCCTTTGACATACCGTAGTATGCGCTTCAGCATCGCCAAGTGCACATCCCGCGGCGCGTGCATGTGGAGGCACACCTGCTGCACGGCATACGCGATGTCCGGTCGCGTGATTGTCAGGTACTGGAGCGCACCGGCGATACTCCTGTAGGTGGTGGTGTCGTCGAGGAGCATGCCATCAGTAGCTGACGCTTTGGCCTTCGTGTCGGCAGGCGTAGCGACTGGTTTACAGTTAGCCATGCCCGCTCGCTCGAGAAGCTCCTCTGCGTACTTTGCCTGCGAAAGGAAGAAGCCGGTGGAGTTGCGACGAACGCTGATGCCGAGGAAGTGGTGGACCGGCCCCATGTCCTTCACGGCGAAGACGTCGTGTAGGCGCTTGACAATATGTCGAAGAAGATTAGGCGTGGAGGCGGACAGAATCATGTCGTCGACGTAGAGTAACAGGTACGCCGTGGCACCGTTCTTGTGGTAGACGAACAGGGACGTGTCGGCTCTTGACTGTACAAAGCCGAGGGAGGTGACATGCTCGACGAAACGGTCGAACCACGCCCTTGGAGCTTGGCGGAGGCCGTAGAGCGAACGGGACAGGAGGCAGACATCGTTCGGCCGGTCTGCATCAACGAAGCCGGTGGGTTGTTGGCTGTAGACGCGTTCACGCAGGTTGCCGTGCAGGAACGCGTTAGACACGTCCAGCTGATGAGCCAACCATCCCTTGCTGGCGATGAGCGTGAGGACGGTTCGTATGGTGGCCGGCTTGATCACCGGCGAGAAGGTCTCCCCAAAGTCGATGCCGGGTCGTTGATTGAACCCCCGAACAACCCACCGAGCCTTGTATCGCGCCAGTGTGCCGTCCGGGTTCATTTTGTGCTTGAACACCCACTTTCCGGTGATGACCCGTGCTCCTGGTGGGCGCGGCACGAGTGACCACGTTTTGTTTGCCTGCAACGCATCAAACTCAGCCTTCATCGCAGCGTACCAGTTGGGGTCCTTGACGGCGGAACGGACGCTGCGAGGAAGCGGTGAGATGGTTCCCGTGGCGGCCAGAGCATACTTTGGATTGGGCTTGTAAATTCCAGCACGAGCACGGGTGACCATCGGATGGCCGGTTGGCGCAGCAGTGGACGACGTCGCAGCTGGCGGAGGTTGCGGCGAGGTAGAACTCGACGGCGTCGGAGAAGGGTGGTCGACTGATGTGGCGGTGGGCGACGTCGCAGTTGTCGTGGCTGAAGACGCCGTAGAGCGTGACGACGATGTCGACGAGTGGTGGATGGGGCGTGCTGTTCGACGCCGTTGGGGATGAGGTGTCAGGTCCGCAACCAGTCGCACAGGTGCAGACGGGGGCGGCGGCGGTGGCCGCGGCGCGGCGTCGTCGTCGTCGCAGGGCCCGATGGACGTAGTGCGCTGGCATGGCGAGGAGGGTACGTCGGCGTCGTGGGGGGCATTGTCGCGGAACGGGAAGACGTTCTCGTCGAAGGTGACGTGCCGCGACGTGATGACGCGGCCAGTGGCGATGTTGTAGCACCGGTATCCTCGGTGGTCCGCCGGGTACCCGATGAAGATGCACGGCGTCGACCGCGCGGCAAGCTTGTGAGGCGATGTCGCAATCAGGTTGGGGAAGCATCGGCAGCCGAACACCCTGAGCTCGGCGTACGTCGGCGGTACACCGAAGAGGAGAGCATAGGGTGTCGCAGTTCCAGTAGCACGACATGGTCGCCTGTTGATCAAGTACACCGCCGTGGCAAGGGCCTCCGCCCAGAACGGCAATGGAGCTGCACTATGTATTAGTAAGGTGCGCAAACAATCGTTAATGGTACGAAGAACTCTCTCGGCTTTTCCGTTCTGCTGTGATGTGTACGGACAAGAGAGGCGCAGCTGTATGCCGTGGGAGGAGAGGAGTAGGCGCATGGCAGTGGAGTCGTACTCCCGGCCATTGTCTGTCTGGAAGGCAAGAATGGGTAGTCGGAACTGAGTGTGAACGTATGAAATGAATGCTTTTATTGTGGGAAAAACATCAGATTTGTTGCGAAGAGGCATTGTCCACAGATAGTGAGTAAAGTCATCTAGAAAAACAACATAATATTTGTAGCCAGAGTGACTAAGTATTGGTGAAGTCCAAACATCCGAATGAACAATTTGGAAAGGAAAGAACGACTGTGTTTCTGAATCAGAAAAAGGTAAACGATGATGCTTGCCCAAACGACAGGACGAACATGTGTGATCATCAGCTTTATTACATTGGAAAGAAAAACTGTGTAAAATTTGGGAAGTAACTGGGTGACCGGGGTGTCCCAGCCGCTGATGCCACAAGGACGTCGCCGAAGTTGCAGCGAGGGCTTGATGGTGCTGGTGGAGAAGAGGGTAGAGATCGCCGCTGCTCTCACATCGGAGCATCTCCGCCCTGGTAGCTAGATCCTTGATTGAAAAACCAGCCGGGTCAAATTCAATTGAAACATTGTTATCTCGAGTGAGACGACGAACGGAAATCAAATTTTTGATAAGTGAAGGAGAAACAAGAACATCGTTTAAACGAAGGGGAGTAGTGGCAGTAGGAATGACTGTTTGTGCCCGATGGGTGACTGGCATCTGGGCACCATTGCCTACTGTGATCATAGATGAAAAAGGTTGAAGGACTGAGCGGGGAAGGTTACCAGGGGAAGATGACATGTGTGATGTTGCGCCGGTGTCGAAGTACCAATCGGACGCGCTCTGGGGTTGGTTAGGAACGCCGGCGGAGTGGAGTGCCGCGTAGAGGGCAGCAGTGTCGAAGGTGTTGGAGGCGGCGCCTGGCGCGTTCTGCTGATGATGAGCAGCCGTCATTGCGTGTTGAGGCTGGAACGGCGGGCGAGGTCCCAAGACGCCGGCGCCGGGGGCCCGGAAGGGCATGGACCAGGCCTGCACCATGCCCTGCCACGGGTTGTAACCCGCGGCCCACGGTGCGGCCTGGTTGTTGGTGTTGTTGCCGCCGCGCGACGCCCCGCCGCCATTGCCGCGTCCACGGCGCCGATCGCCGCGGTTGTTGGCGCGGTTGCCGCCGCCATTATTGCGACGGTTGTTGTCACGCGGCGCCGCGTAGCCGGAGGAGCCGTCGTTGGAGCCGGTGGACTTGCCTTGGTTGCCGGAGTTGGAGGAGCCGCCCGAACTGTCACCGTGGGACGCGGCGAGAGCCTGCGTCGCCTCGGTGTTGTTGTCGTGTTGAACGCTGAGCTCCTCCAGAAGAAGGAAGGACCGGGCGGTCATGAAGGTGTGGGGCGGATACTTGGCGGTGATCACCGGCTTGACGTAGCGGTACCGCGGGTTGAGCCCGCGAAGGAGGTTGAGGACTTGGCTTGGTTCGGAGACCGGATGCCCGATGTCGTGGAGTTGATCAGCAAGACGCTTCAGCTTGGTGCAGTAGTCATTGATGGACATGTCACCTTGCTGAAGAGTGCGCAGCTCCGCCTCGAGGTACACCGCACGCTGGAGTTCGTTGTCCTGGAAGAGGCCCGCGATGGCATGCCAAAGCGAGAAGGCGTCGGCGCGGTCACGACGTATGATGTCGAAGACACCTTTGGACACCGTGGCAAGGATCCAGTTGACGACGCAGGAGTCGACCATGCGCCACTCGCCGTTGCGATCTGCAGAAGGGGTTGGAGAACGAACATGGCCAAAGAGGCCAAATTTGCCGAGCGTGGAATCAAAGAAGCATTTCCACTGCCCGTAGTTGCCCTCTTCCAGATCGAGGACGACGGGGACATGATGGCGAATGGAGATACCCTGAATGGCGGAGGCTGGGGCGGGGGCGACGAACTCGTCGTCGTCGGAGGCATCAGAGGAAGAAGCCATGGGAGGAGATGGTGGAGCGGAAGGTGAGGCAAAGGGATGCACTAGGATCGAAGAGGAGGCTGATACCATGTAGAATTGAGATGATCAACTGGACAGCTTTCATTGATCGTATACTGTGTATATTTATAGAGTACAATGGCCTTTGGCCATGACCACACACGCACTACACACGGGAGAGGATGAGCGTACAAGCCGGACGTGCGGGCGCCGTGAAGACTGGGCGTGCGTGTGTGTGATGCCGAGCGCGCTCTGCGGAGGCCGTTGGCGAGGCGAGTGCACGAGGTGGCGTCGGGAGTGCCGGACGTTGGAGATGCGAGAGACCCGGGCCTGCTCTAGCCGTTGGAGGTGTTGATCCGCTGACAGGCGATAACCTCTTAGAGGTAGCTCCCCTACTGCCTTGTGATCATACTCACCAAGTTTCATAGCAGTCGGTGAAAATTTGGCCGTAAATCGGAAGATCGAAGAGAGAAAGCGATTTTTGGAGCTCTTTATTCTTGCTGATTCGCTATTCGCTGACCGTCTAGAGTACTGTAGCGGCCGGGAGTCGACTTGAGTTTGTAGTGTGTGGAAGCAGGTACGGGGGGCTGTACGACTTGAGTTTGGGTCCCGACTCATCCTTCTCGTTGGTGAGGATATCGAACTGCCGAAGCTGGGTGTCCTGGAAGTCGGTGAAGTGCAGGAGTGTCATAAACGAGTAGGGCGTCGAGTCACTGTCAGCTTGCCACGTTATGGCGGTGAGCGCCGTGTCGTTGGCCGATGCCGCGACGGCCGTCTGCAGAATGCGCGAGGGCACGCCGTAATAACTCGTGTCCGGCTCAATGGGCCGTGTAGTCGATTCGTTTACCCACCGTGGGCTAGCATTGTCCATCGGCCACCATAAACGGTCGTATGGATCATGAGGGTACCTTCACCGAACCAAGAGAAAGGTTTTACGTACGATAGGGGATTATAATTATGATCCACATTATCTTATCTTATCTTATTTTATCTTATAAAGCAAAACCCCACTAATTATTTATCTCAACATGCAAGTTGTCCAACTAGACAATGCACTGTCATATACAATTAGAATCCACTAAGCAAAACCCTAATAATTATATATAATTAAAATCCGCTAGCACATGCAACTGTAATGTCCACGTAAGGAAGGCACATAAACATTTTGTAGTCCACGTCATCCTACCATGCAATCCAGTAATTTGCAGTTCTTGCAGCAACTCGTGGGGTATGCTTCTAATTCCATAAGAACATACTCCCTTCGTCTCAACTTATAATATATACGCTATTCAACAACCATGAGTAAATTATAAAAAAAACTAACAACAGCCATGAGTATGTATTGAAAGCCAAAAATGACCTATAATTTAGAAGAGTGCTTCCACTAAATTTATCATTGAATTTAAAAGACATCCTCGAATTTGAGTACAACACAACCTACCTCCCTTAACCTTTAAAACTATAGATAAATTAAAACCCTTACCCACCAACCAAAATAGTTGAGAGTGGTCCCGACGGTGATTTTCGCTGATGTGGTGTGTAGGCGTTTTTTTAGTCAAACCATCTTTTATTAATATTTAGTTTCTAAATAGTCCAATATGAAAAAAAAATAACTAGAAAGTTTTAGATCTCTCCAACAACTAAGAATTTGGTATAGAATAGGTCCCCATCCGAGGTTGTTAGAAAAAAACTTCAAAAATTTGAATTTAATAATTAGATAACTTAAAATGAATAATTGCTCCTTTAAATCTCTCCAAGAACTAAAAATTTGGTACTGGACTCCGTCCATTGTTGTTAGAAAAATTCAAAAATTTGAATTTAATAATTAGATAACTTAAAATGAATACTTGCTGCTTTAAATCTCTCCAAGAACTAAAAATTTGATATAGGACAGGTCTCCAATCCGAGGTTCTTAGAAAAATTCAAAAATTTGAATCTAATAATCAGATAACTTAAACGAATAATTACTCCTTCAAAATGATCTCAAACAAAAAAGTTTTCAACCACAAAATTATACATATTGAGATCTATAACTTTGGTATAGACCATGTCAATATTTGAGATAGTTTGAAATATTTAGGTCTCTAAATGATCACATATAAAAATATGTTGACTACAAAAGGTATAGATAGCATTTAAAGCAACAAATTTAGTATAGGTCATATCAACATCCATGGTCATTTGAAAATTAAAAAAATAAATTTAAAAAGTCGAGAATTTACAAACGAATATTCGGGTCTCTAAATGATTTGAGATAAAAAAGGTTATCAACAATAAAGTTGTAGATTCCTTTGAGATCTACTCCCTCCATCTATTAAAGAATACAATTCTAGTATAGTGTCATGTTTTAGTATCTTAAGTTTAACTAATTATGGATAAAAGAGTATACTCTCTCTGTCCGAAAATAGATTTCTAGAGTTGTCTTAAGTCAAACTTTTTAAACTTTGACTGAATTTCTAGAAAACCCCATCAATATTTCTGACATCAAATTAGTATCATTAGATATGCCATAGAATATATTTTTATAATGTGCTCATTTTATGTCATAGATGTTGTTACTCTTTTCTATAAAAGTTAATAAAACTTAAGATAGTTTGACTTGCACGGATTCTAAGAATTGATTTATTCGGGACTGAGGGAGTAGTATCTATGATATCAAAGAAACACCATTAGATTAATGACGAAATGTATTTTCATAATAAATTTACTTGGAGCCATAATAAATATGAATACTATTTATTAGAAACTTGGTCAAACGTGAACCACTTTAATTGACACGCAACCCATAGTTACATTCTTTCTTGGATTAAGGGAGTACAACTTTGACATATAAACCATGTCAATATGTCACACCCCAAAATTTTCAATTTTGGGTTGTGCATAGGAAACACTAAATAAAATAAATGTTTTAATATTCGGATAAAATTTTCTAAGTTTAGTTTATGATAGCATCAATTAGTTATAAAAAAAATGGGAAAAAAATAATAATAAGAATCTTTAAATTTTTCTAAACTAATTTGATGGGCTATTGTTTGATGTGATGTTTGCTCATTAACTCTAGTGTGTTAAGAGCGAACAAAGTCTTTCAAAATGCGTTTAGTGGATCGATCTTTGTTCTCCCGCACATCTTTATCTTTTTCCGCAATCAATATTCCTTGTTTCTCATCTTAAGTTCTCGTTGAGAGTTTCCTAAAATATTTTTTTATAACATAAATTATTCCTTTCAGTTTCTCATGTCTCAATCAATCTCAGTGAACTCTTCGAGAATTGTTCTGAGTTTTTCTGGAGCTAGTTCACGCTTTTCTGCGAGCGTTATCTAATTTTTAGATGCTCCAAAATATCTTTTTATGAGCTCCAAATACTTTATTTGGGTTTCTCATGTTCCATAATGTCTCTGGAAAATTCCCTCGAATTTTCGGAGCTTTCGGAGTATTTTTCGCGGCTTAAATAATAATTCTGGACTTTTCTAGAATTATTTTATCCACGAAATTAATTAATTCCGAAAATAATAAATATCTCATTTTCCACCAAAGCCTGTGTGCAATAATCCTAAATGCCCATTCATTTATTTACTAATGGGCTTTAATAATTAATTAGGCCTATTAGTAAAGATGGAGGGTGTAACATCAATTAGCACCATATCGCTAGTTGACATGAAGGTAGAGAGTTTTCCTCCCTATATATACGTACCTACCCCATGGGCAAAGCACACCAAAAACTACCGTAGAGGAGCCCCTAGTTTGGGAAATCTCTCGTGTAGTAAATTAAATATTTCTTCTCCTTCTTGTGTCGCCTAAGGCCGAGGCCCTTCAGATGGATGGAGGTAGAAGATGAAGTATTTGCGGTTCTGCCACTGGTTCGTAATATCTTTGTCGTTTCTTCGTTTTAATTTCGTTTTGCTCCGTTTTAGTTGCGTTAGTTTCGTATAGTATTTCGTGGTACTATGTATATAGCCTGCCCTATTAATACTGTTTAGCGCACCTGCCGTGGATACCAGGCCGCCGGTGAGTTTTGAAATTGACAGCCGCTAGTAATTAAAGTAGTTTTTTTTAATGTACATGCATAACTAACGTAAATAGCCTGTGATTTATTTCCGGTGATCTATCAGGTGCGGTAAAGGGCAGCACTTTTACTTTCTCGATTGTTGCATGCATGCATTTGAAACATTGATTGACCGGTTGATGCTACATTAAAAACTACCGGGATCAGTGCAGGTCTGTAACACGTGACGTCTTACGAGGAAATTATTTGCTTAAAAAAATGATACTGTTAGCAATAAAAATTAGTTTGATCGGTGACTCGGACACGTCGGTGATTACGTATATCGTGTCACCCAATTATGAATTTATTGATTTACGTGCAATATTTATTTAACGCATTTTTAATTAAAAACAACAGCTAGTGTAGTAACTCGTTCTTGTGATTTTGCGATCATGCCAACTGAACCTACATGCTGTCGGCGTAGACATGTTACATGCTAGTCATATATAAATTAAATATTAATTTAATTGACATGCAATTAGTTCTATGATTAAAAGCAATCTAGGTTTGTAAATCCATTCAAATTTCATTAGATTCGTAATCTCGTAAACTACATGTTAATGTCACTGTTAACCATGTTTTCAACCTTTAAATTTCGAGCTTGTATTTAATGAATTATTCTACTATAGGAAATCTTGTTTAATTCGTATCTTTTCCGTTATAGTTCTGATTTGCGTGCAATTCGCGTCGTGTCGTGTCGTGTTTGTGTCGACGTAAACTATGTATTAGTAACGATGTTTATCATGTCACTCGATTATGAATTTATTAATTTAAATAGTAATTAGATTAATATATTTATTTAATAGCTTTCCAATTAAAAGAAATCCCGGTTTAAATCCATTCCGGTTGTTTTGCAATAGTGCCGATCGAAGTTATGTGTTAGCAACCACGTTTAACATATCTTACATCTTTGAAATTTATAAGTTAAATATTAATTTGATTTATGCTTGTGCAATTGAGTTTCTAATTAAACGCAACACGGGTTTATACTTCAGTCTGTCCTAAATCAATGTTAATCTAATTAATATTAAACTAAATGTCTTTTGAATTATAAGATGCTTAGTTCAACCTTGAAACATAAGTGCTTTCATACAGATGCCACATGTTTTCTATATATATAGTTCAATATTAAATTGATTAATATGATTAGTGTACAGTATATTTTAAATTAAAATTTGCTTAGTCTAAGTACGTTGCATATATGATAGACTTGTGTAGATAATTTCACATTACAGTACGTATCTGCTCTTCATAGTTATACAACTTTAATCCTCGAGCATTTATTCGTTTGAAATCTGTTTTGCTCCAATTAAGTTGCGTTAGATTCGCATCGACATTCTCTGTGCAATAGTACTAATGGTTTTCATGTCATATGCTTTTCCATATATAGCTGAATATTATATTAATTAATATGTTTGTTATTAGTTTTATAATTAAAAATAATATATAGTCTTGTCACGTCAGTCCTTTATAACTAAGCATGCGCTTAGCTAATGGCAACTTAAATATGTTTAAATTATAATTTACTTAGCCCAAGCACATATCTCATATAATTGGAATAGTTGTTCTCACATGTTCTTTTATCTTTGCAAAGTCGGCAATACTTATAAATAAAATATGACCAGGGTTAAACCTAGCTTTGTAATTCAATTGATTAATCTAATTTTAGAATATTTCTTTAGAATGTTTATCACCTTATTTCAGTAACTAATATGCATTAAGTTTATAGTCGGTATTCTGTGTTATGTTGTAATCGTCTCGATAGTCGCGTGTTCTCTTTAATGGTAGTCCCGTTATCCGTCGTTCTTACGTTTTCGTGACTGTAGCAACGTACCGTGTCATTTAGTGCGTTCTCTTTTTAAGCGTTTCTTTTGTTTGATGCATGTTCTTAGATGTGTGTATTGTTTGTCTATTTGTGTTGCTTGGTTGCTGCGAGTAGAGGAAGCGTGGTTCGTCAGCGCCGAAGACTAGGAGTTGAGGACTGATAGTCGAAGCAAAAGTTGGAGACCGGAAGATAGCAGTTGAAGGTTCTGAGCGACTTAACTTTGGAAAAAAGGCAAGTATAGCATGGGATTATCCTTATTGTCCTATTCACCTTATGCAATTAATATCATTATGCATTTATTCCTTGTTAAGGATGACTTAGTGATTGATCCTATACCTTGGTACCTATTGTGATGCATTGAGTAGTATGGCTAGTGCTTAAACATGGACTATGATCATGTAAATTGATTAGAGGAATATGCAACAAACATTAAAAGATGATTTTGATTAATGTTTAAAGGGGATTAGAGCATGTGGGTTACTTTTGATGCTCTAATTGCTCTCCATAAGGACTCATCTATAAGCGATAATCCGGGATTTACAGTACAACTGTGAGGGCTATATGGCTCTGGCTTTAGTCAAGTATGAGGACCTTTTCTAACTTGTTAGTGGTAACCTTCATGGCGTAAGAATGGCTTGACGAATCGGGTATAGTGCGGCCTCTGTCCTTATGTGTATAGGCTGCGCGTCATTGTGCCATTTGGAAGGGGGGCTCTACATCTGTTTGCCGAGTGAATCTAATGGCCCTAACTTGTTAGACGAACCTTTGAAAGACTTCATAGTGAACCCTGCCGACCTTCCTTGGTAGTGGGTCAAGAGGCTGATCACCTCGGGCGAAAGGGTAAATCACGACTCACAGTGAAAGTGTACAACCTCTGCAGAGTGTAAAACTGTTATAACAGCCGTGCTCACGGTCACGAGTGGCCTTGGACCCTTACGGAATAGATGATCACTAATGATTATAAATGTGTTTTTGCTATTCATTATTCATCTTTACATTGATCATATGTTTATTGTGGGATTAATGCAAACCTGATTCTACTCATATGATAAAACTGTGGTAATTAAAAGCTAAATGCAGTAAACCAGTGTCTATCCTTTTTGAGCCTCATGAACCCCATGTTATATTTGTTGAGTTCGACATGGACTCACTCTTGCTATTTCCACCACACTTCAGTGTGTAGTAAGGTACTGCTTAGAAGAAGGATGAAAGTGTAGTGGAGTTTTCAGAAGTCTTTCAGAAGGGCTTGGCATATGGAGCCACCAGTCAGCCGTCCCTGAGAAGAATGGAGCCCGAGCAGAAGCTTAGCCACCGTTCTGCGATACTCTGATAGTTGTAAGTGTTAATATAGTAAGTATTCCGCTTTATATAAACATTGTTTTGATATCTCTATTCTGTTGTTGTATGTGTGGACTTCCTGGGCGCACATATGATTAGCCTGGTTTTGTTCTTTAGAAAACCTGGTGTGACACAATATCCTAGGTCGTTTGAAAAAATTTAAAATTAGATTTCAAAATATAATAACTTAAAATAATTATTTGAGCCTCTAAAAGATCTCAAATAAAAACTATCAACTATAAAGTTGTGGATCAGGTGGGGTCGAGTTATATAATTTTGATATAAAATTTGTATCCATCCAAATTAATGCTATTTTTCTTTTGATATAAGAGAAAGGGACAGACCCCTGACATGTGGACCCCACCGTAATATCAACAAAACCACGCAGGAAACTATTTTGAAATTGTCGTCAAAGCGGGCATTTTATCCAGTTTTGAAAGCCGAGGGATAACTATTCCGATATTTTAGGTCAAAATAATGTATTTTGAAAAAAAAAATTAGCGATAAGTTTAGGAAGAATCGGGCATTACTATGATATATAAGTAATTTAGGAAGAAGGAAGTTCCGCTGGCCGGATGGGAAGCTCCTGAGCGTTTGAAGACGGCCCGACCGCGAGGCCTCGAGCTCGGGGGCTATCCTGTGGTTCTCGCTGACGTCGATGTAGGAGCCGTCAGAGACGTAGAAGATGCCGGTCTCCCTGTCCGTGTAGCCGCTGTAGTTGGCGTCATGGCCGCAATCGATGCTCAGGAAATCTGCATCCTGCACGATTCTTCATCAGTAATTCCGAGGTCATACGATATGATCGACGCAGTGAAGCCAGAGATTGGTATACCTCGTTGATTGACGGCGACAGGGGCAAATACCAGTAGTAACACCAAGAACGTGAGCGCCATCTTAATGGTCTGAGCTATGAACGACGATCATCGCAGCACTAAGAGTAAGAGGCACTCCGTCTTAGTATTTATAGAGTTAGATTACTATATGTCAGCATTCCATCCATAGAGAAAAAAAAAGATCTTCTTTGTTAATTAAAAACTGGACGAATGCACGCCTACTAAATCAAGTCATAGTATAATTTACAATTTTGAGTAAGGGAACGGTAGTTCGGAGGTACTACCTCTGTCCTGAAATATAAGGGATCCAATTTTATCCTAAATCAAACAATATTAACTTTAATCAAAATTATTGAAAAGAACAATATTTTACAATTTTGATCATTTGTAAGGGAACGGTAGTTTGTAGGTAAGTGTTTAAATTTCTTTTGTTTGTTTTGCATGAGCGGAGTTTTGGTGGGACAAGGAAAATAAGAGGATCACCTCCTACCAATCAATTCTTAGAGGTGGCAATTGAGTGAAAAATTTATTTTTAATAGAAGCTAGGCTATCTAACTAATATGACATATACTACTACAAAACTAACATTTACTGTCAGTCCATCACTGCAAATTATTTTGGAACCGACAGTGATAGAGCATTACTATCGGTCCGTGGCTTGAACTGCCGGTCGAACCGGTTTTACACAAAAAAAAATTGTAACTTTTTCATATGAGATCGGATTAAGATAAACTTTATATCAAAATTGTAGTTGCTAATTTTCTAATTTGAGATGTATTCAATATAAGTTCTTGGATCAAATTTGATATGATTAACAATGTTGAATGGAGGCAAAGTCAACATCAAATTTGTAATACTCAACAACATCTGCAACTTTGCAGTTAACAACTTTTTCATTTGAAATTGTTTTGAGTGTCAAATATACAATATAAGATACGAAAAATGTGTAGTTAATTGCAAGAATAGCAGATCAGCTATATAGTCACATGTGTCACGTAGCTCAGTTGATATATGCACTTGCGGAGATGTGAACGTTGAGGTCTACAACGTAACTCTGAAAAAACATATATTTTCTATCTTTACCTATCACCAATAGTGTCGATTGTGATGGATAGGTTCCTTCAGATTTGCTCTTTGTAGTCCCACGGAGGTCCACACCATGTCTAGTTCTGCATCTATCCTAAGTTCTTCCTTCGGGCTTCTCTAGGAGAATCCTCTTTTTTTGGAGCAGGCCCTCCACATACACCTTTCCTTCATATTCAAGATGGTGCAAAAGAGATACCGGAAGAAGGTTTGTAAAACGGAGCCACATCGAAATGAAGATGCTTTGCGAGCAATGCTAGTATGATCTTGTTGGTTCTTGGGCTGCATTTTGGGTGGTTTTGGCTCAGACCAGATTGTAAGACGCCCTGCGAACAATACTAGTGTAGAAACGAATTAGAAAATTGTTTTAAAGGGCTTTTGAAGATGCTATAGCTCGAAGTTCCTAGTTAGAGTTTCCATGCCTCATAGTATTGACCAACTACAAACGGTCGTGACCTGTTGCTGTCTCGAGAGGTGCCACATATTATGATTTTATCTGACGTGAAAGGAAGACAAAGTGGTGATAGGAAGATGTCGTCTAGTGTTAACAGGCGTAAACATGATATATATATATATATATATATATATATATATATATATATATATATATATATATATATATATATATATATATATATATATATATATATATATATATATATATAGACTATTTTTATGAGGTATTGTCTTTTTAGACTACTTCCACAACTCATTCAGTTCATTCAGTAGTGGCTTATCTATTGTACTGTCAGACTACAGTTAGACATGCCGAGAGCGACGACAATGTCGTGTAAGCACCAGCACACGCCACAATTCATCGAAGGCAGGTTGTCAATGGCCAGAGTATATTACGCCTAGTCTCTATCACCTTTTCCCTCACAAGGTGGTATACTCTGGTCAGTAAAAATATATATACCATTAAACCATTGGTCGGTAAAAGTTATAACAGATCATGTGTCGATATAACTAATAGTGTTGACGCCACTTACAACGTCTAATGCCATCGGTTGATGAAAGGTTATACTGATCAATCCACAGTCGTTATGACTTATGCGACACTTAAGGATCGTAGCTGGTGTAGATGGTGTGTGGTATCGTGTCAGACTCAGGTATAAAATGCGGAGGTGATATAAACAGAGGCTGAGGTAGAATTCGATATCCTACTATATGTAAAATCGGGGATCAAGTTGACATGTTAACAAGGGCATTTTTGTCACCAAAAATCTAACATGAGAAATGATTGTTAAAAAACAATAATGAATCATGGGATGAAAGTGTCAAATAGGACAGGAAACATACTTTTAGTGTCAAAAGGAAACTCTTCTCTTGCTTAAGTGAGGATTGTCCACCGATAAGCGTCATATATTATTACTTTGGCCACAAGTGGTGCTTGCTTCCGTATCCGATGAAAGGTATATTTGTATTATAGTATCTCCCTGTTGATCTCTGTGAAAAAATAATAGTACAATGCAATAGCCAATAGCCAACAGGTGAACCGTTAAACCGCAGTACCAAACACGAACACCAGCCACGAGGGTTGAGGCGTTGACTGACTTCTTCTCCTACAGCCCCCAGCTGCTGATGTACGTCAGCTGCGTCACTGTAATTACCAAAAGAAATGCCCTACTAATTATTCTGATTGAGTTGACATTGGTGAACTCTGAACCTTTCTTGATGCGGACTAAAACTCTTTGTATGGATCAGAAACAATTAATGAAGCGTACGTTGGCCGTTTCCTAAAATTTCAGGCTACATTTTCTTACACCAGCTTGCTAATTTTATCGTCATAGTCAATTAGTCATAGTTGGCAAAAACAATGTACGTCTGTAGCAGAAAGTGGAGTAGCACCTAGGTTTCGGAAACTGTTGGCACTAAAAAAAAACTCAAGACGATTTTTGAGGTCACCACTCACCAGGTAATCCGGCAAGGCGTTCATTGTTTCATCCGGTGGTTTCAATGGGTCTGCGGCCAGGATCATAAGACCTTACCGAATGATCCTGTGGGAGAAAAATCTATCCGATGGCAGGGTTTACAATTTCTGTAAATAAAATTTATAGGACTTCAATGATAAACAAAAAAATTCAATGATAACCAAATTCAAATAATTTTTTTAACATGCATGATTTCTCTATAAACTATTTCTAACCCATCATACATCAAAATTACATATATAATAACAACAAAATAGGATAATATATTACAAGTGATAGCATACATGACATATCGTTTACATCAAACATTGTAATGCCATCCTGAATGGATATTCCTAAATGTCCGATTTGCAGGTCTAAGCTTGTTAAAAACACTTTGAAAGCTAAATGCCGAAAAACTTTCATAATTGGATAAAATGCCCCTCTTGACCATTTGAAAGTGGTTTACTGGGTAGTTTTTGCTAATATGGTGACGTGGCCCACTGAAAGCTATATATTTGGTGTTGGTAATTAGTGACAATGCCTAAGTGCTAATCACATGCTTGAGATTGTATGTAGCAAAGGGTGATTAACACATAGCATGGTAAAGCATGATGATCAAGTGTCGATGATGAAATACTTACCATGATGATGATGATGGAAGTACATGCAATCCTATGTTAATAAAGGCAAAGGTATATGTTAGGGTTCATGTTTTGGTAACCAAGACACCTGGTGTAACACCCTAAAATTTGAAGAAAAGAAAAATAGGGAAAATGTGATTTTTTTTATATTTATTTTTGTGAAGCATGCAACTATAGAATAAGAATAATTTTATAAATTTAAAATCAAATATAAGGGTAGAAACATGATTGAGCATTCATGCTGCTGCATTTGGAGTTTTGTGTTGAGTGGTTTAAATCGAATTCAAATTTGATTTGAAAATCATTTGAAAAATGGATTTGAAAAATTGGAAAAGAAAAAGAAAAGGATTTTTCTACCGGGCCGTTTTTCTCCCTCAGCTGAGCTCGGCCTGCTAAGCCGCGGCCCAGTCCCCTCCTTCTCCCCGCGTGCGTCGGTTCCCTTGGGCCGAGCCGGCCAGCGGCCCGCCAGCTTGATTCCCGCACGCGCGGCCCGCGTTCGCCTGGTGTCACCGACATGTGGGACCCGCTTGTCAGTGGCTGTCTTCCACTTTCCTTTCTTCTTCCTCCCGACGCCGGCGGATTTCTCTTTCCTTTCCTCAACCGATCCGATTCGATCTTCGAATCTCCCTCCTTTCCATAACCGGTGATGCTTGGGAGCTATAAAACGGAGCCCTCGGCCCTCCCCGCTCCTCATCCCACCTTTTTCCGCAACCAAGACCGCCTAGGGTTGGCTCGCCGCGAGCTCCGCCTCCACCGCCGCCTTGCCGAGCTAGCCGCCGCCCTCCGGTTGCTCCTCGGTCTCGTTTTCGCGCGGGGTAAGGTCGCGGTGATGTGCTCTTTCTTTTGGTGCCTTCGGTTCGGCGTTTGGTGCTCGGGATGGTCTTCTTTGCAAACTCCGGCGAGCTCGGCTTCGTCCGGCCATGGCGCCGCCGCCAGATTCACTGTGGCCGCCGGCTTTCTCTTTTTCTCTCTCCCCGATTCAATCTCGTCCGTTCATTTTGAATCGGACGGATCACATTAGACGATACCGATTCGCGTGTATTTTTGTAAAAGAGCCCCTGAGGTTTCTGAGTTTGTAACCCGCGGTCCAAAACGTAAAACGGTGAAATACGCTTTGATTAGTTGAAAACGTAATTCGTTTCGGAAAAAGAAAAATACGCTTTCTCATATTTACAGATTTGCCACTCAGATTGTTTTAGCCGTAGAATCTTCGTTTTAACTCCGATTTGATCCATTCAAATTGCGTTAGGTTCATATTTGCGAGCTCTATCTAATGATGTAACTGTACAGTAGGTTTAGATTAATTTATTTTCGAGTTTTAATTAAAGTATTTATTTTTCTATAGGAAATCTTCGGAAATTCATAACTTTGTCGTTTTAGATCCGTTTTTCGTGATCTTCGCGTCTGTGTGATCCTAGCGAGTTGTAGATTCATTTTAAAGACTTTTTATCTTATTTCCTTACTGTTGGTGTATTGTTCTAATTATAGTCTTGTTTGTCTATGCATGATTGCCTCTGGATGTGTGTTGTTGATAATGGTTGATCGAGTATAGACGGTGAGCAATTCGTTGGAGATCAAGAGCCTTACTACGAGCAAGATCTTCAGGACCAGTTTGAGCAAGGCAAGTATAGCATGGGATTATCCTTGTTGTCCTATTCACCTGATGCAATTAATATCATTATGCATTTATTCCTTGTTAAGGATGACTTAGCGATTGATCCTATACCTTGGTACCCATTATGATGCATTGATTAGTATGGCTAGTGCTTAAACATGGACTATGATCATGTAAATTGATTAGAGGAATATGCAATAAACCTTAAAATATGATTTTGATTATTGTATAAAGGGGATTAGAGCATGTGTGTTGTTTTTGATGCTCTAATTGCTCTCCATAAGGACTCATCTATAAGCGACAATCCGGGACTTACAGTACAACTGTGGGGGCTATATGGCTCTGGCTTTAGTCATATAGAAGGACCTTTTCTAGCTTGTTAGAGGTAACCTTTTTGGCGTAAGAATGGCTTGACGAATCGGGTATAGTGCGGCCTCTGTCCTTATGTGTATAGGCTGCGGGTTATTGTGCCATTTGGAAGGGGGGGCTCTACATCTGTTTGCCGAGTGAATCTAATGGCCCTAACTTGTTAGACGAACCTTCGAAAGACTTCATAGTGTTTACCCTGCCTGCTCACCTTGGTAGTGTTTTGGGAGTAATTAACCCGGGCATTTGGGTAACACGACTCACATTGAAAGTGTACAACCTCTGCAGAGTGTAGAACTGTTATAACAGCCGTGCTCACGGTCACGAGTGGCCTTAGACCCTTATGGAATAGTTGAATAATTGTTTATGTTTATGTTTTTGCTATTCATTAATCATTTCACATGGATCATATGTTTATTGTTTACATTGAGACCTTTTTGATGCTATTGATATGCTAAAATCATGTTAACTAAAAGCTACATGCTGATAAACCCATGATTATGCCTATTTGAGCCTCATGAACCCCATGTTACACTTGTTGAGTACGAGATGTACTTACGCTTGTTTATTCTTCTTATTTGGATAAAAATCCCGGATGGGTAACAGATGGAGGTAATAGCGACTACTACGCCTACTTCCCTGAGGATTACTAGTCTTGCTGTCAACCAGTCAATGTACCTGTGACTGGAGCTACCACGAGAGAGATTTTTATTTATACTTCCGCTACATTTGTGTTAAGACTAAGTGTTTAAATATCGTGATGTAATAACATTTGCCATGATACTTCTGTTATAATTTGTGAACTTATGTGTGATTGATCTCTGGGCGCACATAAGGGTAAGCATTCCATTTGGTCGATAAATGGGTGTGACAAATTGGTATCAAAGCTCTTGTTGACTGTAGGACGCAAGCCTAGCTAGCAATGGTCGAAGTAGTGTCATCTTTACACTATTTTTATGCTCACTATCTTGCTCTTGTTATTTGATAAATTTTTATGCTTCTTATGTCTCATTCTATTACGAAATTTTGCCTCTATTCTAACTTCATCTAAAAATTCTGTAGATGACTCGTGACCGTAAGACTGCCCGCATCAGCTTTGGAGGATACTACCCACCTCGTGCCCTGCTTGCAACTGAAGAGCCACAAGAGCCAGAACCTCAGGAACAAGAGAAGACCCCTGTAGCACCAGTCCAAGCACCAGCACCTCCCCAGGAAGAGACTGAGCATGAAGAAGATCCAGAAATCGTTGAGATTGAAGATGGTGAGGAGGAAGCTAATGAGGGAGTACAACCCCCGTCTCCACCACATGAAGCTCCTGAAGATATGCCACCTCCTCCAATGGGGTGGACTGTGAGGATCTACCACAGGAATGGAGGGGATGCTGTCTCTCATATTCGCCTAGTGGGGATGCTCACTGCTTACTTCGCTGATTGGCATCCAGCCGTGGAGTACGTCTGCCGGGAGTACACTCATCCACTAGAGAGCACGTACTGGAAGGCAAGGGCAAGCATCTTTGCACACAAGCAAGACAAGGGGGCATATCAGCTGGATAGGATGTTCTCTCATGTGGGACATCGAGCTACCATAGAGGATAGCATTGAAGATGCTGCTTTTGAAGCATGTATGGGTCTTCGTTCGCTTTAACCTCATGAAGCATGACATCCATCGCTTCCTTCCTCGTGCACACCCCGAGCTTGGATGGGCTATGACAGATCCAGTGCAGTTAGAGCCACTACCTCGGGTGATGGTGAACTTTGTCTATGACATGATGGACAGGAAGCTGCAACTAGAAGAGATGGTGAGGACACAAGGGAAGACTATCAAGAGATGCCAAGCAACCATTGATGAGCTCCGAGCAAACCCAGGCATGCCCAAGATCTACGAGAAATTAGAGCATGAGCCACTTCCTTAGGAAGTAGGAGTCCTTTTATGTAATAAGAACGTTCTTAGTAACGTCAGTTGAGTCAGTCGAGTCTGTTGTGTGGTTTAAACCTTGGTGTGCTAGTTGCTTTATTATTATGCTTATGTGTGAGTTGGATCTTTGTTTGAGTGTCTGGACTTGTAGGCATGTCTACAAGTTCCATTATTAAAGAATAATAAGTTTAATAGTCAAGGAATAATAGTTGGGTTTGATATTATCTCGTTTCTGTCCTTGCTGTTTTCTGGAGCAGTCTCTAATGTTTCTGCTATAGTTTAAAAACGGTTCGTGCAACATTTATAAAATTTTTATGAGAGAAACTAGACTCAAGCATCTTTCAAATGCCACTGGAATCACCTTTTTATCTAATCTGGTTCGAGAGATATAATTTTCACAAGTTAAAGTTTCTGCACAGTCTGGAATCTAGAACAGTTTCTGTTACGCCTTATTTTTCATAGACTTAACGACAGAATCTGGTCTTGAGGTCTGAATAGAAATTGTGGATAATTTCATAAGCTTTCCAACCATATAAAGCACGCCTCTTTTGGACTTCTGTAGCCCGAGATATGATTGAAATACTGAACTGTCAATATTGCTACTCGTCCAGAAAACTTTCAGATCTCATTCTTAATCTTATAAGTGGTTGATAACCTGGATTTCTTAAAGTTTGCATGTTTATGGGTGGCAGATGGCCGGAAGAGGAAGAGGCAGAGGTCGTGGAAACATTCCCCCAAATCCACCACCACCACCGCCACCAACTATCGAGCAGCTGCTGGCAGTACAGACGCAGTTGATGCAACAACTAGTGCAGAATCAGCAGAATCAGCCAGTTGCTGGAGTTCAACCACGTGATAAGCGTGGTGAATTTTTGAAGGGTCGTCCCCCAGTGTTCACACATGCTGCTGATCCTTTGGAGGCCGATGATTGGCTTCGTGCTGTGGAGAAACAACTCACCATTGCACAATGTGATGACCGACAGAAGGTGTTGTTCGCGTCTGGGCAACTTCAGGGAGAGGCTCAAGATTGGTGGGAGTCATATGAGTATGGTCGTCCTGCTAATGCTCCTGCAGTCACCTGGCAGGAGTTTAGAGAGAACTTCAGAGCTTACCATATACCTGAAGGGATGATAGAATTGAAGGCGGAGGAATTCAGGAACCTGACCCAAGGGTCAATGACTGTAGCTGAGTACCATGACAAGTTTGCTCAATTGTCACGATATGCTCCACATGAGGTGGCCAATGACAATGATAAGCAGCGCCGCTTCTTGAAGGGATTATATGATGGGCTACAGTTGCAGTTGATGTCCAATACCTATCCCAACTTTCAGACGCTTGTAAACCACGCTATTGTGGTGGATAACAAGCGCAAAGAAATGGATGCTAAGAGGAAGAGGTTACAGGGACAAGCCTCCAATAGCAACACCCGTCCACTCACTGGTTTCCAACAGAATACTCAGTAGAGACCTCCTTCTGGACAGTGGAATCGTGGTCAGACTCCATTCCGTGGACAGTTCCCTCAACGTCCCCCATTTCAGCCACAGAGTAGCAACCAACGTCCACCACAGCAGAATGGGAATCAAGTGCAGCGCCAGGGCCCTTCCAACAACACTCCTGCAAAGACTAGTGCTCCCAATACTCCCAACAGGTGTTTCCGTTGTGGAAAAGAAGGTCACTTATCTTACAACTGCCCGGAGAAGCCCAACCAGCAGACTCCCCAGAGACAGAGCAGCCACCAGAAGCCCGCACTTAACTCGGGAAGTGTGAATCATTTGTCCCAGGAAACTGCAGTGGAGGAGCCAGAAGTTATGCTTGGTACGTTCGATGTTCACTCTACTCCCGCCACTGTTCTTTTTGATTCTGGAGCATCACATTCTTTCATATCACAATCATTTGTTAGAATACATAGAATCCATTTGTGTGCCATGAAGAACCCTATCTTAGTAAACTCACCTGGTGGAAGCATGCCAGCATCTTATCGCTGTCTTCCCATTAGTCTCAACTTAAGGGGGGTAGAGTTTACAGTTAGTCCTATAGTATTGAGGACAGCTGGGATTGATCTTATACTGGGAATGGATTGGATGATGCAACAACAAGCAGAGATTCAGTGTAAGGACAAATCAGTTGTGCTGACAACACCAAAGGGTGATAGGATCAGGGTTGAAGTCAAAGTGCAAAAACAAGAGACCGCTACAGTGAACCAGCTCAATGATGGTGCCAATCAGGAGGATCCAGTTGTGGAGGAGTTCCCAGATGTGTTTCCGGAGGAATTGCCAGGTATGCCACCAGACCGTGACATTGAATTTATTATTGAATTATTACCTGGAACTGCACCTATAGCTAAGCGTCCATATAGAATGGGAGTAAATGAATTAGAAGAACTTAAGAAACAAATTAAGGAGTTACAGGATAAGGGTTTTATTCGTCCTAGTTCTTCACCATGGGGTGCACCAGTGATTTTTGTGGATAAGAAAGATGGAACTCAGAGGATGTGTGTAGATTATCGGTCTCTTAATGAGGTTACTATTAAGAACAAGTACCCATTACCTAGAATTGATGACCTGTTTGATCAGTTGAGAGGAGCTTGTGTATTCTCCAAGATTGATCTTCGCTCTGGATATCATCAATTGAAGATTCGTGCCAGGGATATACCCAAGACAGCATTTACCACACGTTATGGGTTATATGAGTATACAGTGATGTCCTTTGGTTTGACTAATGCTCCTGCATACTTCATGTATTTAATGAATAAAGTGTTCATGGAATATTTGGACAAGTTTGTAGTGGTATTCATTGATGATATACTAGTGTTTTCCAAGACGAAGGAAGAACATGCTGAACATTTGAGGTTGGTCTTGCAGAAGCTCAGAGAACACCAACTATATGCAAAAAGGAGTAAATGTGAGTTTTGGCTTAAGGAAGTTTCTTTTCTGGGTCACATCGTTTCAAATGGAGGAATATCAGTAGATCCTAGCAAGGTGAAAGATGTATTGAACTGGAAACCACCTATCAATGCAAGTGAGATCCGTAGCTTTTTGGGATTGGCTGGTTATTATAGGAGGTTTATAGAGGGATTTTCCAAGCTTGCAAAACCAATGACTGCATTGTTGGAGAAGAATGCCAAGTTTGTGTGGTCCGAGAAGTGTCAGGCTAATTTTGAGGAATTAAAGAAAAGATTGACTACTGCACCTGTCTTAGTTTTGCCAGATCTGAATAAACCTTTCTCTATCTATTGTGATGCATCTCGATTGGGATTGGGATGTGTTCTGATGCAGGAAGGTAGAGTTGTGGCATATGCATCGAGGCAGTTAAGGAAGCATGAGTTAAATTACCCTACTCATGATTTGGAATTAGCTGCAGTAGTTCATGCATTAAAGATATGGAGACATTATTTGATTGGACACAAGAGTGATATATACACTGATCACAAGAGTCTCAAGTATATTTTCACTCAAACGGATCTGAACTTGAGGCAGCGTAGATGGTTGGAGTTGATAAAAGACTATGATCTAGAAGTGCATTATCATCCCGGAAAGGCCAACGTTGTTGCTGATGCTCTTAGTAGGAAGAGTTATGCAAATGAAATACAAGTAATGCCTATGCCAAAGGAATTGTGTGCTGAGTGTAAGCATCTGAACTTAGGATTTACTACTAATGCAGTGGAATTAGTATTGGAGCCTACTCTGGAGCAAGAAATCCGTAAAGGTCAGCAGAAGGATGAAAAGTTGAGAGAGATAGCTGAAAACATAGCGAAAGGAAAATCTCCAGGATTTCGTAAGGATGAAAATGGTACGCTATGGTTTGGGAAAATGCTGTGTGTGTCCGAAGATAGGGAAATCCGAATGGCAATTCTGCGTGAAGCTCATGAGTCAGCTTATTCCATACATCCGGGTAGTACTAAGATGTACTTAGATCTGAAAGAGAAATATTGGTGGTATGGTTTAAAGAGAGACGTAGCTGAGTATGTTGCTTTGTGTGACACTTGTCAAAGGGTGAAAGCGGAACATCAGAGGCCTGCAGGATTGTTACAACCTATGCAGATACCTGAGTGGAAATGGGAAGAGGTCGGTATGGATTTTATAGTTGGGTTACCACGGACTCAAAGAGGATATGATTCAATTTGGGTGATAGTGGATCGTCTGACTAAGGTTGCTCATTTTCTGCCTGTGAAGACTACATATAGCAGTGCGAAATTGGCAGAGTTGTATATGGAAAGAATAGTGAGTTTACATGGAGTTCCTAAGAAGATTGTGTCTGATCGAGGTACTCAATTTACATCTCATTATTGGCAAAAGATACATGAATCATTGGGGACCAAACTAAATTTTAGTACAGCTTATCATCCTCAGACAGATGGTCAAACAGAGAGAATTAATCAGATATTGGAAGATATGTTGAGAGCTTGTGCTCTACAATATGGTACTAGCTGGGATAAGAGTTTGCCATACGCAGAGTTCTCTTATAACAATAGTTATCAGAAGAGTCTTCAAATGGCACCGTTTGAGGCTCTGTATGGACGAAAGTGTAGGACCCCGTTGTTCTGGAATCAAACAGGGGAGAGTCAAGTGTTTGGACCTGATGTATTAAAGGATGCTGAAAAGAAAGTGAGAATGATTAGAGATAATCTAAAAATAGCCCAGTCTAGACAGAAAAGTTATGCTGATACTCGCAGAAGAGAGTTGACTTTTGAGGTAGGGGATTATGTCTACTTGAAAGTGTCACCCATGAGAAGTGTGAAGAGATTTAACATGAAGGGTAAATTAGCACCAAGATATATTGGACCTTTCAAGATTATAGAGCGACGTGGTGAAGTGGCATATCAATTGGAATTACCCGAGAGTCTGGCAGGTGTACATGATGTGTTCCATGTGTCACAATTGAAGAAATGTTTACGAGTACCAGAAGAACAGATTCCGATAGAGGAACTCACTGTTAAGGAGGATCTTACATATGAGGAGTTTCCGGTTAAGATTTTGGAGACTGCGGACAGAGTCACAAGAAGTAGAACAATCAAAATGTGTAAAGTACAGTGGAATCGGTATACCGCAGAAGAGGCTACTTGGGAACGAGAAGAGGATCTGAGAAAAACCTACCCGCAACTGTTTGAGTAAGCACCGGTCGAATCTCGGGGCGAGATTCATTTTAAGGGGGGTAGAATTGTAACACCCTAAAATTTGAAGAAAAGAAAAATAGGGAAAAGGTGATTTTTTTATATTTATTTTTGTGAAGCATGCAACTATAGAATAAGAATAATTTTATAAATTTAAAATCAAATATAAGGGTAGAAACATGATTGAGCATTCATGCTGCTGCATTTGGAGTTTTGTGTTGAGTGGTTTAAATCGAATTCAAATTTGATTTGAAAATCATTTGAAAAATGGATTTGAAAAATTGGAAAAGAAAAAGAAAAGGATTTTTCTACCGGGCCGTTTTTCTCCCTCAGCTGAGCTCGGCCTGCTAAGCCGCGGCCCAGTCCCCTCCTTCTCCCCGCGTGCGTCGGTTCCCTTGGGCCGAGCCGGCCAGCGGCCCGCCAGCTTGATTCCCGCACGCGCGGCCTGCGTTCGCCTGGTGTCACCGACATGTGGGACCCGCTTGTCAGTGGCTGTCTTCCACTTTCCTTTCTTCTTCCTCCCGACGCCGGCGGATTTCTCTTTCCTTTCCTCAACCGATCCGATTCGATCTTCGAATCTCCCTCCTTTCCATAACCGGTGATGCTTGGGAGCTATAAAACGGAGCCCTCGGCCCTCCCCGCTCCTCATCCCACCTTTTTCCGCAGCCAAGACCGCCTAGGGTTGGCTCGCCGCGAGCTCCGCCTCCACCGCCGCCTTGCCGAGCTAGCCGCCGCCCTCCAGTTGCTCCTCGGTCTCGTTTTCGCGCGGGGTAAGGTCGCGGTGATGTGCTCTTTCTTTTGGTGCCTTCGGTTCGGCGTTTGGTGCTCGGGATGGTCTTCTTTGCAAACTCCGGCGAGCTCGGCTTCGTCCGGCCATGGCGCCGCCGCCGGATTCACTGTGGCCGCCGGCTTTCTCTTTTTCTCTCTCCCCGATTCAATCTCGTCCGTTCATTTTGAATCGGACGGATCACATTAGACGATACCGATTCGCGTGTATTTTTGTAAAAGAGCCCCTGAGGTTTCTGAGTTTGTAACCCGCGGTCCAAAACGTAAAACGGTGAAATACGCTTTGATTAGTTGAAAACGTAATTCGTTTCGGAAAAAGAAAAATATGCTTTCTCATATTTACAGATTTGCCACTCAGATTGTTTTAGCCGTAGAATCTTCGTTTTAACTCCGATTTGATCCATTCAAATTGCGTTAGGTTCATATTTGCGAGCTCTATCTAATGATGTAACTGTACAGTAGGTTTAGATTAATTTATTTTCGAGTTTTAATTAAAGTATTTATTTTTCTATAGGAAATCTTCGGAAATTCATAACTTTGTCGTTTTAGATCCGTTTTTCGTGATCTTCGCGTCTGTGTGATCCTAGCGAGTTGTAGATTCATTTTAAAGACTTTTTATCTTATTTCCTTACTGTTGGTGTATTGTTCTAATTATAGTCTTGTTTGTCTATGCATGATTGCCTCTGGATGTGTGTTGTTGATAATGGTTGATCGAGTATAGACGGTGAGCAATTCGTTGGAGATCAAGAGCCTTACTACGAGCAAGATCTTCAGGACCAGTTTGAGCAAGGCAAGTATAGCATGGGATTATCCTTGTTGTCCTATTCACCTGATGCAATTAATATCATTATGCATTTATTCCTTGTTAAGGATGACTTAGCGATTGATCCTATACCTTGGTACCCATTATGATGCATTGATTAGTATGGCTAGTGCTTAAACATGGACTATGATCATGTAAATTGATTAGAGGAATATGCAATAAACCTTAAAATATGATTTTGATTATTGTATAAAGGGGATTAGAGCATGTGTGTTGTTTTTGATGCTCTAATTGCTCTCCATAAGGACTCATCTATAAGCGACAATCCGGGACTTACAGTACAACTGTGGGGGCTATATGGCTCTGGCTTTAGTCATATAGAAGGACCTTTTCTAGCTTGTTAGAGGTAACCTTTTTGGCATAAGAATGGCTTGACGAATCGGGTATAGTGCGGCCTCTGTCCTTATGTGTATAGGCTGCGGGTTATTGTGCCATTTGGAAGGGGGGCTCTACATCTGTTTGCCGAGTGAATCTAATGGCCCTAACTTGTTAGACGAACCTTCGAAAGACTTCATAGTGTTTACCCTGCCTGCTCACCTTGGTAGTGTTTTGGGAGTAATTAACCCGGGCATTTGGGAACACGACTCACAGTGAAAGTGTACAACCTCTGCAGAGTGTAGAACTGTTATAACAGCCGTGCTCACGGTCACGAGTGGCCTTGGACCCTTATGGAATAGTTGAATAATTGTTTATGTTTATGTTTTTGCTATTCATTAATCATTTCACATGGATCATATGTTTATTGTTTACATTGAGACCTTTTTGATGCTATTGATATGCTAAAATCATGTTAACTAAAAGCTACATGCTGATAAACCCATGATTATGCCTATTTGAGCCTCATGAACCCCATGTTACACTTGTTGAGTACGAGATGTACTTACGCTTATTTATTCTTCTTATTTGGATAAAAATCCCGGATGGGTAACAGATGGAGGTAATAGCGACTACTACGCCTACTTCCCTGAGGATTACTAGTCTTGCTGTCAACCAGTCAATGTACCTGTGACTGGAGCTACCACGAGAGAGATTTTTATTTATACTTCCGCTATATTTGTGTTAAGACTAAGTGTTTAAATATCGTGATGTAATAACATTTGCCATGATACTTCTGTTATAATTTGTGAACTTATGTGTGATTGATCTCTGGGCGCACATAAGGGTAAGCATTCCATTTGGTCGATAAATGGGTGTGACACCTGGTAGGTGTAGTTACATTGTAAGATAGATAGACGTACTATAAAGAGGGGAATGACGCGGCTATTGAACTCCTAAGTGCCTCTAGGTGTGCATTTCATAATCTTATGCATTTGGATAGAACTAATAACGCCTCGAAAAATGATTGTGAAAATGCTAACACACTCGCATATGACTATGATCACTTGGTGGTGTTAGCACATTTACGATGGCGATGGAGTTTGAGCGGTAGAGAGGGTTTGGGGTCCTCTCTCCCAACCGCTGAGCTTGCGAGGCGGGATTCAGGCGTTTTCGAGGAGTTGAAACGCCCATTTTCCTTTACGCCAATTTCGAGATTTGGAGGCGCTGTCACATGGTGTTTCACGAGCTAAAACTTATGCTAAAATGTTATACATATCTAGTATAGCTCATATGTGAAAGGGTGAAACAAGTGGAGCAAGAAAAAGTTGCAAAACACATGCGATATAGGTGACAGACGACGCTTGGGGGAGCGTCAAACGCGGCGTCGGTGCGTCTGTCGACAAACCATAGTTAGGGTTGCTACGCGCTGAGCGTCAAACGCGGTGTCACGTGAGCGACAGACGCGGCCTGGAACACTGTTCTAGCGTCTGTCTCTCGAACGAGTTGAGCGCGGCGCAGCTTCACGCGTCAGATGCGTCTGTCGGCTGAGGACCGGACGCGTCTGTCGAGTGTCACGCGAAACAAGCTCACTGGACCGCGTCTGTCGGGCGTATGGGCGTGTCTGTCGATCGGCGTCAGACGCGTCTGTCGCATGGGCGCGTGAATGAAGTTTTCAAACGGTCGAGTACACGTGGCGACTTCGGGAGGCGTCAGACGCACTGTGCAGCGTCTGTCGCATACGTGAGGGGAATAACGGCTCTTTTCGAAGGGGTACGTCTATAAATACTTGTTGGCTGGCTCTTTACTCTCTCTCTAGCACTCTTTGACATACTTGTGAGCACTTTGAGCTAAGAAACTCCACTCCCACTCATCTCTCTTACTTCTTTGCATATTCTAAGTGAGATTGAGTGATCCAAGTGCATTTGCATTATGAGATTGCATCTAGTTGGCACTTGGTGGTTGATTTGCTGTGGGATTCTTGTTTCTCTTGATGGTTGCCACCATCTAGACGGCTTGGAGCAGTTTGGAGGCATTGGCCAGAGTTGGTGATTGTTCTTGGCCACCTCCAGTGATTGTGAGGAGTTTATGCCTACCTCGGTGAAGCGCCAAAGGCAACGTTAGTAAATTGCTCGTATCATTGTAACCTCTTGCCATTTGGTAGGTTCTTGTGGCGCCTTTTGAGAGGCTCGGTGTGTGACCGATTAGTCACCGAACCACATGGTTAGGAGGGACACAACGGGGACCAGCGTGTTGGCAAGCACGTGAACCTCGGGATAAATCTTGTGTCATCACTTTCATATTGTGATTGATTGATCCCGGTGTTCGATTGTCTTGGCATTTATTGTTGATCATATTGGTTGGCTCAATACTTCGTCCCTCAGTGAAACTCAACTCTGCATTTCCTTTTTAGTTACCTTTGCTAGCTAGATAGTTTTGCTAGAGTAGCTCTTTTGTGTAGCTTGCTAGTTTTAGTTGTAGTTTCATTCTCGGTTTGAATTGTGCGGTTGAGTGCATATATCTTAGAATTGTGAATTGGATAGGTGGCTTGCAAACACCCCATAGGCTAAGCAAAACTCGCATCTCGCTATTTTTTATATTGATAAACTTATTTAGCACACTTTGTAGGAAATTTTAAAAGGCTATTCACCCCCTCTAGCCATCAAGACCTTTCACCCACATGTTAGGTGGTCTTTCTCTTTCTGTTATATCAAAAATCATAGTTTTTATATTAAGTCAAATGAATACAAAATTTATATCAAAATTGCAGATCTTTATGTGATCTAAAAATTATAGCTGGTAACTTTTTTTACTTGAGATCTTTTAGAGGCTTAAATATTAATTTTAAGTTATTAGATTTTCAATTTAAATTTTTAATTTTTTCTAATAACCTATGATGTTGACATGGTCTATACCAAAGTTATTGCTCTTAATGCTATTTATAACTGTGTTGTTATCACATTTTTCTATAAGATCTATTAGAGGCCTAAATATCCATTTTTATTTCTCACTTCTTTAAATTCAACTTTTTTGAAATTTTCAAATGAGCTCATACATGTACATGGTATAGACCAAAATTACACATCTCAATGAGGTATATAACTTTGTGGTTGAAAATATTTTTTGTTTGAGATTGTTTAGAGTCCTAAATTTTCATTTTAAGTTCTCTTGTTATTAAAATTGAATTTTTTGAATTTTTAAAATAACCTTGGATGTACCAAATTTGTAGTGCTTGTAGAGATCTAAAACTTTCTAGTTGATTTTTTCTCATTTGAGATCCTTTAAGAGGTTAAATATTTAATAAAAGATGGTATGACTTAAAAACCTAAAAACATGTGGGGCCCAAATACCACATCAGCCAAAACCACCATTTAAACCGCTTTGAAATATTTTAAGGGGTAATTTATTTGGTTGTAAAAATTAAGAGAGGTAAGTCATCTGATATTTAAGTTTGAGGATTTTTTTAAAATTCAGAGAGGCAAATAAGACTTTACTCTCCTAAATATCACAAGTCCACATGATAGAAAATTAATGAACAGTCCCAAATATTACATATTGAAGCTTATATCATGGACATTGGCCCCAAATAGATATGGTATTTCCCCACTAAAAGAGGCGTGGGCCTCTAAATAACAGCCCAATTGGCCTCTAAATTCAACTTTTAAAGTGACATATTAACGGAGAGAGTGAAATTGTGATAATTCTAAAAATAAAACACAGAAAAATGCAAATTAACAATATCTAAAATTGTAGTCAGTGACAATAGGATATCAAAGGAAAACAATTGAAAATAACAAAGCTACGTATGGTGGAATGCAAAGGCACAATTTCTCAATCCGCATCAATTTATTTGAGCTTTTTTGTTATCACTATTACTAGTCAGTTACATACAAACAGCCAAACAGGGTAACTATTTGTTAAAAATACATACAAAGCATGGGGAGCTCACAGTCCCTGGAGAAACTGCAACTTAACCTTATTACTCGCACACACAAGCTTGGTCTCTCCAAGTCCTTGTACACACATATATACAAGCAGATTCAAAACAGTGCACAAATATACACTAGTGTGTCTTCACATGACAAGTTCATAAGAAACACTCGTTGTACTGTAGGCTTCTAGAGGGATGCATCAGCGATGAACCAAATCCAGGTACAGGCCGGTACAAATTCATCTTGCCGTTGCCGAGCGAAAAGCCGAAAAGCAAAAGCTTGGTTCTCACGCGGAGGCTAGAGGAAAGACGCGCGCGCATGCCCCCCTGACTCGGGAGGGGGCTTATACAGGCGCTCACCGCGTGGCGTAAACTTTGAGGGACCGATGTGATGGTTCACATAACCGCCATGACGGTTCAAATTCCAAGAAACGGTAACCCTGGCACAAGAACCGAAAAACCAGAAAATGGTCGAAAAAAACTTGTTAAACCATTCCACATTGCTACAACCACCGCTGCAGATCTCCACTCTTCGCCAGGGATGACGTCCAAGCCCCAGGGCGCATCGCTCCATCAAATAGCGGAAGGCATCCGCACGGAGATTGAAAGACTCTTCGTGCGATGCCGAGGGGCAAATGTTGGGGGTAGGACCGGCCTTTGGGCACCCTAGTGGGGTCTCGAACGCCGCCCTACCCTTGCAAGCAAAGACGCAATGAGCATTTCACTAGGGAGAAATGACGGGGCACATAAGCAGAGGGGCAGGGCTCCATGCCGTGGGGCTCTTTCCGCTTTAGCGGGGTGACAGTGATTATGATGATGCCGTTTTGCAAATATCGCCTGTGGTCCCTGATAAAGTCGACCATTTTGCTTTGGTGAATTAGGTGACAACAACGTCGAGTAGAGAGCCGTCTTTTCGCCTTGACGAGAGGGGTGGCACGCCCGGGTGAGCATGGCGTGGGATGTCACGTCGTTTCGAGCTATTTGCCTGGGTGAACAGTCTTTGGTGATCCATGTAATTGGTTTTGCAGGTTTCGCCGGAGGAGTAGCCAACCGTCGTCAGGGTGCCAACAACCTCTCTTGCCAGGGCCCGCACTGTCGGTCGAGGGGTGACACGAGGCGAGGCCGGTCGGGACCCCCGGTGCCGGCATTGCCTAAGGCGGGTGTCGACTCCAAATGGCGAACATGCCCATGGTTTCGAGAAATATTCCCCGAATGTGTAGTGGTTGGAAGGGCATTCTTGTCTGATAAAAAGCCTACGGGTGTGTATAAATAACCCCCATTGGGGGAGTGTAAAAGAGGAGGGAGCAAGATCAATAAAATTGTTTATCTTGTTTTGCTTGTGCGCTAGCGCCACTCTATTTCGCATTCGAATTTGCTCGTGCGACATCTCGGTGTTCAAAGGCTTGGGCCTAGAACAACAATTAGATTAATCTATTTGGCTTGGAATTTAACATTCCATAACTTTTCCAAGCTCACAAATAAGCCTATCGATGGAAACTGATTATATAGATTACCATGTTATATTTTTACTATGCAACTTATAGCATGCTCTTCAACTCACTTCTCTACAGTAGAAATGCAACATATAAATATCTCCCTTATATGGCTACCAATAATATACAAATATATTCCATATACAACCATATTAGCTTAATTAATCTATATCTAAATTATAATTATTAAAATAAATTAAATTTCAAGGATCCAAACGGGGCCAGAGTAAAACACAGAAAAGTGCAAATTAACAACAGCTAAGATTTTAGTCACACGGACAATAGGATATCAAAGGAAAACAATTGAAAATGACAAAGCTATATATGGTAGAATGGAAAGGCACAATTTCTGAATCCTCGCTTCAGATTATTCGAGCTTTTTTGTTGTCTCTATTACTAGTCAGTTACATACAAACAGGGTAACTATTACTTGCACACACAAGCGTAGACTCTCCAAGTCCTTGTACATATATACAAGCAGATTCAAAACAGTGCACAAATAGTGTGTCTTCCCATGACAAGTTCATAAGAAACGCTCGTTGTAGACTTGTAGAGGGATGCATCAGCGATGAACCAAATCCAAGTACAGGCTGGTACAAATTCATCTTGCCAATGGACGAAATGTGGACACCTTAGCTTCAATATCACTCTCTCGGCTTGCCCTGATGCTACTGTCCTTCTCGCGAGCTTCCTCCAACACCAAGCTCTCTTTCAACTGTATCACAACTGTGGCCATCGTAGGCCTTTGAGCAGCAGAATCTGCAGTGCACATCATAGCGGCGACGATTACCTTCCACATGGAGTTGATGTCATAGGCACTTCCAAGTCGCAAATCAGCAACTGAGCTGATGTCACCAGTAGCAATCTTCTGTTTGACACGCTGAATGATGTGGCCTTGGCCTGGTACTATTGGGGGCTCGCCTGTGACTACCTCAAGCAGAACTACTCCGAAGCTGTACACATCACTGCTCTCGGTTAACCTTCCAGTGAGGTAGTGCCTGAAGAACCAGTAACAAGAACGTTCAAGAAAAAACAACACTAGACACGCCTAATTATCGAATAAGAAAACTGCATGGATTAGAAACCATGTTGCCTATATTAACACGAGTTTTACTAGTTTTCTTTCGCGTACTTTGCAAAGTCAGATGTTTACAATGTACTCATTCAAAAATAATCGACATGAAAAAGTTGCCAAAATGTCAATAGTAGTACACAGGGAAAGACATACTCAGGATCCATGTAACCAGCTGTGCCAGCAGCAGTTGCTGATATGTGAGTCTGACTATCGCTAAGATATGTCTTGGAAAGTCCAAAATCTGCTATTTTAACTTGCAGACTTTGACCCAAGAGAATGTTGCTGGTCTTCACATCCCGGTGAACTATTGGCAAATTGCAACCTTTGTGCAGATAGTCCAGGCCTTTATACATCACAGGAGATACCAAAAAATGATCATATAATATGGAGGATATATACTTAAGAAAAATCCATCTTTCTTCAAGTGTTTTTTATTGCAGCATACCTTGTGCAGCTTCAAGCACTATTTGTACACGTGTTCTCCAATTCAAGGCTTCAGCAGCACCATTTTTACCTTCGATGTGTTTAATAGAAAAGAACAATTCAATTATTTAACATATTGATTTCAAAAAAAATTAGTGTTTTTTTTCTAGTTTTGTTACAATATTCTCTATTTCAATTATTTAACTTAATAACCAAAATACGACCGATCCTTCAGTATAAACATTAGCTGAAGTCATACATATTATGAAATAAAGCATAGGTGACAGCATCAAGTCACCCCTCGTCCTAAATTTAAGATGGATGGACAATATAAGCAGGATGCTGGCAAAAATTTTGTGACCATGCTGTCACTATGGATTAGGCACTTCAGAAGGAAGACATGTAGACACTCGAAAAAGGCTTCTGTTTTTTCAGATACCAGAAAAAGTCAGTGAAGATATATGGCTTCTCAGGTCCGAACCATGGGCAGATATTTCAAAGCAATTTGAAAAGGTAACATAGCTAGTTATGCCTAAACCAATACTCAATAGACTTGCAATAGACAAACCTCTCAGATGATCAAGAAGACTGCCTTGAGACATGTGCTCATAAACCAGTGCCAAATGACCTTTCTCCCAGCAGTAACCAATCAAAGTCACTAGATTCCTGTGATGCACCTTTGTTAAGTTTTGAACCTATGCAACAAGATACAGAAAAATATTATTTGCAAACTGATTATGAGACTTCAACTTTTCTATGTTGCTGAAATTTGGTACCTCAGCTAAAAATTCATCAAGCCCACGTGATGATGATTCAGAGCGCATCTTGACAGCAACTTCAGTGTTGTCTTCTAGATGGCCATAGTAGACGGACCCAAAACCTCCTTGTCCTATGAACTTCTTGAAATTATTAGTGAACTTCTCTAGCTCTTTGTATGTGAACCGCCGATTCTCAGTTTTTTTCAGGTTATCCCCATGACTTTGTATGCTTCCGGCATCATTATCAGGCTGTGGATCCCTTGTTGAGCCATGTGTGGAAAGTGGTTGCACTATATGAGATAAGAAAGGTCGATTATTATAAACAGAGAACATTAATACATGTCAATACAGAGCAGAAACAGGATGCATACCATTAGCCTTTCTTTTCTCCCGCCATACGAAATATGCAAGAAGTACAAGTAATACCACCAGCACAGGAACCACTACTGAAATAGCTACGATAGCTGCTTTATTTGATGGCGGGCTTGGCGATGATTTGTTGCATTTAGACCCATCATGATCATATCTGAAATTATACAAGATAATCAGGCCTGGGCTTATTTTCAAGGAGAAAATGTCTTAAACAGTGACTTGTTTGAAGGTCACAGCAAGAGATACAATACAAAACTCAGAAGCATATTAATGGACAAGAATACACTTTGGATATTGAGAAGAAAAATTAAACCTGAAAATGAGTGACCCGGTGTAATTTTTACATGCGGAGTCACTACTCAGCTGGTTGCCAGATACATTTCTGTAGACAATGAAAGGTGATTGGTAAAGTCCTTGGCTTGGTAATAAATTGCTACACATATACACTTACAGAACTCGCAGGGAAGACAAACTTGGTAGGGAATCAGGTATTGAGCCGCTTAAGTTGTTGTAAGATAAATCCCTGCAACATTTGCACAATTAAATTGAACAAGGCCAAAAGTAAATAGATAGATGACTCAAACTATACATGAAGGGAATTTGGGGAAAACAATCTAGGTTTTATCAAGCTTTACCATGATTTATGACATATCAAGCTAGTGTTAGGAAATAAAAGCCTTATAGGTTAGTCAATGGGAACATAGTCCTAACAAGTATGCTGTAGTTCATCAACTGATTTTCTAATTGCATTATGCAAACTTAAATTTTCTGGAGCCATTTGATCAAAGCTACAAAGGAAGGTACATTAAATATTGAGATATTTAACCAGCAAGAGTGATTTACTTTATTAACAGGAAAAGATGATGATGAAGTTATGCCACACATGCTGTCACACACACAAAAAGGGCTACCCTACAATAGTCTCATACATTTGACTGGCAAATACAGATTTTGAAACAGAACAAGATTTTCATCAAATGAGGTGTAATGCACGTTGTCACTAACAGAAAAAACTAGGCTCCTGGGGAAAGACTGCCCCAACAGCTTTGATTTAGGTAGAATCTGAACCACTCCTAGGTCTAGAAAAAACTTTGATTTAGGTAGAATCTAGACCACTCCTAGGTCTAGAAAAGGCCACAAGGGCTGCCTGCCCAGGTGATGAATCCTGCAATGACAGTCCCATGGGGAGCGCCCACAGGGGCTCGAACACCAGTCTGGGTCGTCCCAACTGAGCTCGCAACCACCGCACATCAGCCCTCTGGTTGTCAGAGTTGAACTGAACCTGACATATGTCTTATGTCCTATCTCCTCAGAGGTGTAAGGTACTACAACTTTACAGAATCCTCTAATAGGGATTCACTCCAGCAAATCTCTTGACTGATCCAATAAACTAACTTATTAGCCCAGAAAATGTATGCAAAAGAAACTGACTTATCATGATGGCATTCACAGGTATGAGATCATAGGTCATGGACCATGGAGTCTGTAGTCATAAATAATGAAAGCAGAGGACACTTACAAAATCTCGAGTGCTGTGAGCAGTGTAAAATTCTTAGATATTGGGCCATGCGAATAGCTATTGGAAAGATCTCTGCGTGAGAATTTGAATTCAACATAAATCAAATGCACCAATAATATACTAGCACACATAAGATCATGATTAGGAGTTAGGACCTCCAAAATAATGCTTTAGATACAGTGATATTATCCTTGAAGTGTTACCACTTGCATTGCTACATTTCACACCGTCCCAAGCATATTTGGTTGGAAAACATGGATCACCTATCCAGTTTTTCTTCACTCCATACTCGATTTTGATAGCCATGATGGCGTCAACTAGCATACAAAAAAATATGGTCAAGACAATGTTTGGAACTGGGCATAAGTGTAATCACCTACATACATGACTTCTGAAACCATGGTAACATGTTTGCTAAAGGGAAAAAAACAGAGGGGACCATTTTAACCAGCCAGAACTGGGCATATACACAACAGGGGAAAAGGAGAGAAAAAAAAAGGTTCAAATCAGAATCTTTGGCAGACCATTGTAACATGCTAGCTCCAAACCAGTTCAGTGAACATAAACTTAAGCCACATTCTGTCGAGCACGTTGGGCACGGGGGTGGGCGTAAGGTATGTCACTTCAGGTGAGCGTTGTAATCGGGTGCTCAAGACGAACGAAGGGGGGCGGGGAAGGATGCTTAATGGCGTAGCTCGTTGTTACCACCGCGCGCTGGTGGGTGAGGCCCTTGCCACCACTCCATGCTGGAGCGAGCAGTCGGCACGCCGCCATCACATCAGGTTTGCAGGAAGGAGAGAGTAGAAAAAACGAAACAGGGATGGAAGGTTGACATATCATTGCCCACCAGGCCACCAGCCAACCAGCCCACCGCCGAAAAGAACGAGTGGCAAGCCTAGGGGCTTTTTTTGAGGGCCTGTGTGGAGATTTCTCAGTGAGTTTAATCATAAGTCCTACTCCCTCCATCCCAAATTATAAGATTTTTGACTTTTTTGACATCAAGTTTGACCACTCGTCTTATTCAAAATTTTGTGCAAAATATCAATTCTTTTATCATGGCTTGGTATATTAATAAAAGTTCCTCAAGAATGACTTAAATTTGACTATGTTTGTACAAAATTTTTGAATAAGACGAGTAGTCAAACTTGAGATCAAAAAAGTCAAACGTCTTATAATTTGGGATGGAGGGAGTACCAAATAAACATGAAGTAGAAGAATGCATGGGTGGCTCATTCGCATGGTGACACATGTCTCTGTCTATTTTTCGAAAAAGCCCTCCGTCTTCTAGGAAACTAACCCGCTGTCCAGTGCAGCACCCCACAGTAGATTTGTAGGAGAGCCCCCCCTGCCCCCCTCACCGGCCCGAACCCTGGACCTCCATCCTGATTCCCCTCTCTCCTTCCTCTCTCTCTCTCTCTCTCTCTCTCTCTCTCTCTTCTCCCTATCGCCGCCCCTCGCTGCTTGCTATGCGCGCATCTTCTCACCGCCGCCGGGAGCCAGACAAGCTTCGATGTCGCCCTTCATGTCCACGCCACCACCCCTTGCTGCTCGCCACACGTGCTTCCCCGGCGCCACCATTGCAGCACAGGCCCCGCGCAAGCTCTGTGCCATTCATGCACACAGCGCCACGGGAAGCCGCGCGAATTGGCGGATAAGGTGGAACTCGCGCGGCCTCCGCAGTGCACGCGCTCGTTCATCGCCAGACCCCCATAAGCAGGCAGCCAGGTTCGCCACTTGCGATGAGAATCGGTAGCTTCGTCCTCCTCCAGATCTGGCCGACACCTCCTCCTCCAGATCTGGTGGAGACGACAGTTGCTTCCCCGCACGCGAAGAAGTTTTCGCCACGTCCGTCTCGAACACGTTGACCAGGTACGTGTCACCCCCTTCTGCACACTGCGTGCTCCTGGTCCATCCATCGATCCCTTATCACCTCGATCCCGATTTAGGCGCCATGGATGTGCGTGGAGTTGAACGGGTGCTGTTCATCTCTGGTGAGCTGCCCCAGTTGTGTCAGCGGGGGGAGAAATCTAGCGGCCAGGAGCAGGACGACAAGCTAGATCTCGGCCTTTTGCCAGGTCCAGGTGATGCAAGTTCTTGCACTATGAGGAAGTTGTTATGTATTTCTGAGTTCTCTCACGAAATTTTGTAGACTCGGTTGCCTTAGTTCCAGTTCCTCCTCTGCTGCCACATCCATGACAAGGTTAGTACAATGCATGCATGATAACAGCTAGCATGAATATGTGCCTTTGTAATTTATTTTAGTGTCACAATGTGTTGCTTCCTTTCAGATAAGTAAATGTTTGTGCAACCATCATTGCATCTTGTTGGATTTCATTCATAACAATCTCTGATTACATATTTTCCTGCACTGCATTCAGAAGAGATGTGTGCCTTCTCGACGAGGCAGAAGTGTCTCAGTTGTTTTACTGACAGCTGTTTTCCATATTTCAGATCTGAGACCTCTTGATTTAACTGGCAATAAATTTTCGTGGTGGCAAGTAACACAATGTGTTAGCCTGCCCCAATCCTCCACTGGATTTGCCTGATGGATTTGAGTCCTCAAGAATTGGTATTTTTGTGTTCCCTGAATTGCTGATACAATTTTACATTTTTTTCACCCTGTACCTCTGCATGAATCAACCGAAATGCTATCTGATGAACATGACAAAATAACCTTTGTTGTCTCTTGGCCTGAAGCCTTATAATACAATTACATTGCATGGTTTAATATAGCTGAAAATCAGAGATGGCAGAGACGAGGCCTATAGTTCTAAGCATGATTATAGAAGATATGATGCACGCTAAGTATATCTCTTTCCAATGTTTTATCTCCTTTTGAATCTGCCATACTCAGTATACTAAATCTCAATTCGCCTTTTTTACTTACTTGGCCAAATTACTTGGAAGCTCTCATGATGAAACAGCCAAAGCATAGTGATTGGTAATGGCCTTCACAGTTTGCTTTGGTACTTCTCAAATGCATGTTTAGCTAGCATATGCCACATTCTTATGTAAATTTATTTATTTGCTCGGAAATTATGTTTTGGCATTCCATTGGTCGAGAAATAATTATGTCAATATTTTTTAATACTTCTATTCTCTTTCTTGTTTGCCAGCATCTCAGAAGTTTGAACCGTTCTACCATTATAATGAATTGAGTTGTTTCTTTGCACCGGCTCAGAAGTATACAATAGATTGATTATTGACCTAGACATGATCGCACAATATTTTGATTGAAGAAAATAGTACTATTTTGTCAGCACAGACTTATTCTTTAATCAGTGGTTGTCACTTTAATTGGGCCAATGCTAACTTACTACAGCAATAGGTGTATACCCTGTCTTCGGTTAGTATATATCATAGTGTTATAAGATTTGCTCAATTTTTTTGTGCAATATTTTAGTGACTGTTACCATGTTTTTTTTGCTTGCTGCTTGTATTTCTAATTTTTATGATTAGTGATTACATGCTTACTACAATTACACCCTGGATCATTAGCATTCATTATATTGGCAAAATTAGCTACCCAGCCAATAACACTGTACAGCATGTATACCATTTCAGTGGCCTTGTTACAACTGATTTTGGACTAGCTTGTAGAAAAGCTAATTTTCTAGACAGCTTGTAAGATGTTTCTTTTCAAGTTTGGATAAGATTAAATTTTGTTTAGTGGTCTTGCTGACTTGTGAAGCAGGTACACAAAGATGCGGTAAAGACCTGCTGTTGCTGTCAAGCGGCTCCTCTGCACAGCCGCTGTTGAGGGGTTTAGGAGTATAAATTGATGTTAACGGCATATCAATTAGAGATTCTATGAGTGTTTTTGTTTTGGACCATGTTCAGGACAAACTCTTTTGAAGTTCATTATGGTTCTCACCCCAAAATTGATCTCTGAGATTGTACAATGACCCTTCGTAGTGCTGCCTGATGTAAGAGTTTTCAAATATGTCCAATGACATTGATGCTTTAATTTTCTTTATTGTGCAAGAATCTTTAGTGTATTACACGCAAATTTCTTAATTTTGTTCTTTATGAAAGGAGAAAATTATTGTTATAAATTTGTCTAAATACTTTAGTATCTATTTAAATCTGGCCAATTAGTCAAGATAGGGCGCCTAATGTTCTAGTGATTTCTAAAGAGAAATGCTATGCAACACTCGGAGTGCTAGAACACTTAGATTCTTCTATTCCTCTCCATCTGCAGCCTTTCCTGAGTTTTTATTGGGAGGCAAGTGGTGGGGGTGGGAAAGATGGCAGCCTTTCCTGAGTTTTTATTGGGAGGCAAGCGGTGGGGGTGGGAGAGATGGCGGTGAGGCGGTGGTGGTGGTGACACCACCGGAGTGGGCAGCAGAGGAGGCAGCCGGGCTAGGTTAGGGTGGAGGCGGCCATGGCCATGACGGGGCGTGTGTGTGTGTGTGTGTGTGTGTGTGTGTGTGTGTGTGTGTGTGTGTGTGTGTGTGTGGGTGGGTGGGTGGGGGTGGAGGGAGGGAGGGGGTGGAGGGGGGAAGGAGAAGATCGCTGTGAGTGTGGTAGGGTCTCGCCGGAGCTCCACGGCTGTGGCAGAGTGGTGGACGGCGGCGACACGTCAGTAGGAGAAAGAAGGTGCGAAGAAAAGAAATCAAATGTTCACCCCCCTTGAAACACTCGAGTGTTACATAGACAGATCCTTTCTAAAACTAAAGCGAAGCTGAAAATAGTGAAACCGAAGTCATTTTAAGGCAGAAGCCAAAGCCACCGAAAACATGGATTTCTCTAGTTTCACCATTTTTGAGAAGCCGAATCTGCCAAAAGGGGCTTATACTACTCCAAAAGCTATAAGAAACACAATTTCAAACATAATACCAAGTCAAATTATTTTTAGTTCGAGTAATATTAATATTTTATTATATTAAAAAAATGCAATTTATCTTTTTTGTCAATATTAAAAAAATTTATTATATTGGCATTGTTTTCTATAAACTTTGTCAATATCTAGTAGTTTAACTAGTGACGGAGAACATGTATCCTTTTTGAGACTGATGTAGTACCATAGACACGTTATGCTTGTACGGTCTTTGTTTATTTAAGACCGTATTGTACTTTCTAACTCCGTAAAACAACGCAAAGTTTATTGTGTGCCGCCGCACGCTTGCACGCCTGCGCCCGACGGAGAGGAGGAGGAAGGAGGACGTGCCTGCACCGGAGAGGAAGGAGAAAGCGCCTAGGTTTCAGTGAGGAGGACGCCAGGGTCGAAGAAGACGAGCTCACTGGACGTGCTCACTTTCTTCTCTAATTCTGGCAGGCTTAGAAGGGGCCGGTGGGGAGGAGGCAGGGCGGCCAGGTGGAGGGGAAGAAGGCCGGGCGGCTTAGGGGGCCTAGCGGTGGCAGAGGCGGCTGGGCTAGGGAGGGGCGGGGGCGCCATGGCCAAAGGGAGGTTGCCGCTGCTAGAGCCCGCTGTCGTGGGAGGCGGGAGGGGAAGAAGGTGGCCGCCACGGACGCACTAGGGTTCGTCAGCGGTGGTCGGCGGTGAGGGCAAGGACGAGCAGGAGGGTGGGACGGAGCAGCGGTCATGCCGAGGACGCCGTGGCCGGGAGCGGCGGGAAGAAGGCTGGGTGGGGGAGGAAGGGCGCGCTTGAGGTAGACGACGTGCAGCCATGGTCGCGCGCTCCGCTCTGGGCGCGACGGTTCACGGCTTATCTTCGTCCTAAAAAACATATATAGTCGTATGTGCTAGATTTTTTAAAGCATCAGCATAGTGAATTAATTAGTGTCATAAACATTGGTGGTATTTTCTACAAATTTAATTTCCTTCTGAGAGCTACACATGCAACTACTAAGAGCAACTCCAGTAGGGCCTCTACTTGAGCCCCAACAGCTAAATATAGGGGCTCAGACAAAAAAAAAACGTGCTCTAGCAGGGCCTCGAAATTTGGGTGGGCACCATATTCACTCCTCAGACCCCATCCCCGTTGGCCCAACACCTTGGCCCCCATCCCACCTCTCATGTCCCAGCCCCCGCGTCACTCTCTCTCTCTCTCTCTCTTCCCCTGCCCGGCTGCGAGCTCCGACGGCGCCCTCCCCTCCGGCCACGTGATAGCAAGCTCTGACGGCGCCTTCCCCTTCAGCTGCGCGGAAGCGAGCTCTAGCAGCGCTGCCCCCCTCCGGCTTCGCGGTGCCATCCCCTCCAGCGGCGACCTGGCGGTCCGCTGCGTGGGCGCTCAGGAGCCTCGCCTTCCCGATCCCAAACCTCGACTCCGATGCGGACGGCGACGCCAGCGCTGGCACCGGCCACCGCGCCCCTTCCCCGAGGCGTTGCGCAGATGCGCTTCCTGACACCGCGCTGCCCTGCCACTTCTTCCCGAAGCCGCACGGATCCGCTTCCTCATGCCGCGCGACAGACTCGACGCCACGTGACTGAGCTCCCTAGACAAGCGACCGAGCTCCAGAGTCCGGATCTCGTCTCCTTCCCCTCCACTTCCCCTCTATCCCCACACGCATAGCTCAATAGATAGAGCACGGTTAATGACGAGTGGGTCGTTTTGTCAGTGTCTATCTAAATGAATTCGGGGGGCCTAAATTTAGGGGCCGCTGCCGGAGAGAAAGCAAAAAAAATCTGGACCAACAAAAAATGAGGGGAGCACCTAAATGAAAAGTAGGGGCCCTGATTTAGGTGCGCCTGCTGGAGTTGCTCTAAACGTGAAATATAAACTCATTAATGTAACGTGAAATATAAACTCATTAATGTCTTATAGACCAGAACAGTGGGAGTTCGTGTCTATGAGTGTGAGGGAAGATTAACAACTAGGACTTAGAGCAACTTCAAGAGACAATTTATATCCTTCATAATTTATAAGAATACATATTTTGATTAAAAAAAATCCTCCAATAGCCTCTTTAATTGAATGACTCTAAATATAGATATTCTCTATTTCAGATTCTTTCTAACCAAAGATAAAGAGTGATAATGAATCTATAGAGTGCGCACATGATGATAGAAAAGGTGTTAGAGAATATAGAAATATATAAAACGATATTTACTTATTCACCAAATAATAATTTAAAGAGTAAATTTTAGAAAGATTAATAATGGAGATGCTCTTACAATCTTGACGGAGTGTCGTCGGAGTCTCAAAAGGGATGTGAAGGTAGATCTCGAACGCATTGATCATGGGAGGCAGCACGGAGGTGTTGGTCGAAGCAAGAGTGATGCTGTACTTGCCATCGGTAGCCCTGTAGGATTCCACGTACACGGAGGATGAACTCAGGTACGAGGGGCTGTATGACTTCCGCACCGGTACCAACCCATTTTCGTCTAGGTAGATATCAAACTGTCGAAGCTGGGTGTTCTGAAAGTCTGCGAAGTACAGCAGGACCATGAATCGAAACTTCGTGTCATCTTGCCACGTTACGGCGGTGAGAGCGGTGCCGTTGCCCGCAGCCGCGACGGCCGTCTGCAGGACGCGCGAGGGCACGGCGAAAATGCTGTCCGGCTCAATGGCTTGTGTGGTAGATTCGTTCACCCACCGTGGGTTATTAGCCGTGTCCGCGTACCACCAATAACGGCCATATGGATCAGCAGGATACCTTCACCAAATCAAGAGAAAGTTGTATGGCTCAGAAGTCCATATCTTCAATATGCATTTAATTAAAACCTCTTAAACTATGGTGGGAAGTCCATATCTTATGACCTCATAAATCTAAATTTTGATTTTTAAATGTTAATCTTATTGATTGTTGCACACTTTATTTATTCGTCTCAAGTTAAGTTAAATATCTTGTGTTTATTATATATTTTATTAAGTCTCATTTTATAATTTTTAAAAATATAAGGATTATTTTAGGTTGTAGACTGGACTCTTAAGTACATCGATGACATGCATAGAGAATCATTTTAAAACCTGCAACATGTCGCTTAACATCAATGGTAGAGCTTGAAAGTGATTCTAGGACAGGGTAGTGGTGCTAACATTAAGAGGGTATTAATATTTAAGCGTTATAACGAAATTTGAAACGTCAGAAAAATCTAGCCGCCAGCAGTCTACGCTAAAGTCCCCCACTTCTCAAGATGTTTAAATTTTCAAATATTGTAGTTAAAAATGTATAAATATATATCTAAAATAACAACATACATAAATTATATGTCATGGTTCTTAATATAATTTAAAACAAATTGTTAGTATCATTCATATATGAGTATTAAGGAAATCATTTTTATAATTACCTAAACATAACATACATTTATCGCACATGCATGCATGTGTACTTGTTTTGCATGGTGCCACAATATATATGATTACTTTAGTAAATTCTTAGTATATTAATACTACTAGAAGTGGGTAATGTTGAACATATATATGCTTTATGGTTATTTAAACTTTTTTTAATAGAAGATGTTGACATTGCATATGTATAAGAGTATATTTTAGTTTTTAAAATAATGATGGGAGGGGTAATTTAGTTCAAATTTAAAGGGTTACGTTGATTATCTATTATAATAGGATATGCATAATTAGATGCAAATTTTGATTTCTATTTAAATCATGTTTCTTAATAGTATAGGTGGATAATTTAAATATAGATGCATGAGTTACTTTGTGTTGTTTTACACAATCATAGAGTTGGGTAGTTATTTTTAAAAAATAAATAGATCCAATGGCTATTATTATCACTAGTGTTTAGAGCGTACTGAATTAATGACCAAATATTTTTTTTATTTTTGTGAGAATTTCTTGGATTCACCTTTTTTCTTTCTAAAGGGTTTTGTGAGAACTAACGTGGAAGCTCTATTGGGAACATCGAGTTATAATTTCTAGGATTTACCTTGTTTCTCCTAGTATGATATGTATTTAGTTGGAACCTAAGATTATATAAGCTCTTGGTATATCCTTTTGTGGCATCATGAATCTATTTTTTAGCTTTTAACTTTTAATCTAGTTTTTTTCATTCACATGTTAAGTTAAACCAAGTGTTTATTGTATCTTTTGTTCACAATTTCCATTTTAATTTTATTAAAAATATTATAGGTCCCAAGCTACCCTCTTAATTCTTACATTGGTAATAAATAGTTGGTCTAGCTTGCACCGCAACACTCAACATGCTGAATTTGTAATATCACATGATTATATATGAAGTAGTATTATACTGTAAAACATAGAATGGCTTAAAGTTAAATTACTAACATTGATATGACATAATATTTTTATTAAAATGTCAAAAAATATTTAAAATAACATTTATGTAATTTATTATTATATAGTACAAATAAAAACATAGAGTAAATTCTTCAGTATCATTGCTATATGTGGTTTGTAAAGGGCCATGCTTGATAAGCTATTAAAATAAAATTTTATCTTAATATATACATATTTACTTGGTCTACATAGCGAAGAAGTGTGGAATATATATACTTTATGGATATTAAATATTTTAAATAGCTTATATTAGTAATTAAAGATAGATTTTAGAGATTCTTTTTAATTTTTATAATGAATAAATGATAATTTAGATATAAATTAAAAGGTATTACTTTGAATCATTTTTTACAGTGGCATATATATGTGTGTAATTTGAATGAAATTTAGAGTTACATTGCATTATCTTTCTTATATTAATGAAAGAGGTCGATAATCTATATATCTAATATTAAAGAGAAAAATAATTGTTTTCGCTCATCTTTTTTTACTTCCTAAGATGTCCTCGGTGTCCCGTATTTGATCTGTACTCACGATCCATGATCATATGAGTTAGAACAACTTGCATCCAACGATAGTACCAAGTTCGACTCTAAGAAACGTCAATTGACGGTTTGGAGTTCCATTCCAAGACGTATTGCAAACAAATCATGGTCATTGAATAAATATATCTCCAAGTTAGAAATTGTCTAGGTTACCATGCAACAAATTATATGTTGAACGATTGCAATGCACGGTATGTGTGCTAGTTTATAAAAGAATATTATAAGGTTATTTAAAATTATGTTTCATAATTGCAGAGGAGGTCGTTAATTTAGACACAAAAATTGGAGGTTATTTTTAGTTAACTTTAATAGTGGGGTAAGTGGATAATTTAGATGCAAATTCAGGAGGCTATTTAATTTTTTTTTCATAATGATAGAGGTGGTTCATTTTTAGGATTTTTTTTCTAGCACGTCTGGTGAGAATTAACGTGGATACTCCATTAGAGCTGTAATTAGTAATAGTATAGTGTAAGAAAGATAACACCACAAAGAAAATGTAATGTCTTCGATTTTACTTTAATTTATTACTTTATTTAGGCAGACTGGTATGATTTCTCCTTTTCCAAACTAGTGCACTTTAGTTTTTATTCCATGTCAGATTTCTTTTAAATTTGATCAATTTTTTAGTAAAATATATCAACATATATTTTATAGAGAATTTAACGAACCTAATTTATACCATCAATGTTAGTGTATTTTGCATATATAAATAAACTTGATTAAAGTTAGATCAACTAGCTTGATTTTTTGATAAATAAAGCTAACTAATATAATTTGAAACGCAGGAAGTACCATATGCCAACGTTTGCCCCCATGTTTTGCCGCCGATACAGGGACATGATCAGACCGGGTGCGACCTGCGGATAGAGGCCGGCCCCGAGCGGCCTGAGCTCCACGAAGTTCACGAACGGCGTGCCGCGGCCGGTATTCACGAGGCACAGCGGCGCCCAGGCTGCCCACGCGACGAAGATCGCCTCGCGTATGTAGTAGGTTCCCGACGACGACGTAGCATGATCTCCCAGATAGAGAGTATGTTCCCAGTAGTTGGCCCCCAGATATAGGTCAAAGTCCAGCGACGAGCTGCTCTTGCCGTCGTAGTTGCCGTACGCGAACTCCAATCGCAGCAGGTACCTGGTCCCGGCCACGGTGGGGAGCGCGTAGCAGTTCCGCAGGCCGGACGGGAAGCTCCTCAGCGTTTGATGACGGGCCAAATACGAGCTCTCGCGGTCGGCGGCTACCCTGTGGTTCTCGCCGGCGTCGGTGTAGGGTTCGTCAGAGACGTACACGATGCCGGTGGCCTTGTCCGTATTGCCGCTGTAGTTGGCTTCCACGCCGCAGTCGATGCTCAGGAAATCTGCACGCACGATTCATTAATTCCGAGGTTACAAGGTCGATGAAGTTGTAGCAAGATTATTGGGGTTATTACCTTGCTGACTGACGACGACAGGGGTAATCAGCAGTAGTAAAACCAAGAACGAGAGCGCCATGATGGTTTGGAGGATCTATCGACAAAGCACCGGATGCAGCACACTAACAGACACCCTGTCCGGCTTCGTATTTTTATAGAGTTATAGTTACGATATACTCTATAAAGGAACCACCGGAGTATGGATATACTCTATAAAGGAACAACCGTATTTATAGTCAAGGAGGAATATATGCAGCACACTAACACACACACTCTATCCGTCGTCAGTCAGCAAGTGTACCCGGTGACGGAGCCAGGAATTATATATAGCGGGGCCGGATAATTAAATATATATATATATATATAATTTAACATAAATTTCAATATATATCTATATATGTATAGAGAGTTTGGTCATATATTGAAACACCAAAATCTCTATTAAAGAATTAACTATGCATGTTATGACAATTTTGCGACGAAAAATATAACGATAAGCATAAATGGTTAAAGGAACTAACATGTTTCATTTAAATTTTGCTACGCGCGTCTGAATCGCATTGAAGTCATCAATAAGTTCATTGGTTGTAAACTCCATTGCAACCGCCTTTTCAATGTAACTTATTAGTAATATCTTAGAACCCATCTTCCATCTTATTCCATAGCCCGGTTTTAACAAGTTTCATTGCAGAAAAGGCACGCTCTGTCGTTGCTGTGGAAACTGGTAGAGTTAGCACAAGCCGAATCAATCTGCCAATGAAAAATATTATCAACAAATCAGCATGACTATGATTATTTAAAGACAAAACAATCAACTAAATATTGTATAATGCACACCTGTCGATCAAATAGCAGTCATCTGATTTCCCTGTTCTAAGCCGCAGTCTATTTGCCTTGATTTCTTCGTTTGTTTGTTTCTCGATCACCGGTTCAATATGACATAATCAGTTCTTCAAATTGTCATATCATTTAACATAATACTGATGCCGGCTGCACAATTTCCTCTTCTTCTTCATCGTTTTCTTGTTCTGCAGCAAGCCAATTAGCTATTTCATCTTCAGACTTAGGGTCATCTTGCCCTTATCTATTGAAACATCAGCAGTGTCTCCCTTGTAAATATAGTCAATTATCGTCCTTCTAAGTTTCATGATGATTATCCTTCAATATAAAAAAATAATAGTTTAATTAGCCAATTAGGCACTACTGCATTAGCTCTAATTCTCTAAACCGATGGACATGAAAAATTAGAATAGAACAACTGAATGCAGACAATAGCTCAGGGTCTCAGGGATGATCGGAGTCAGAGAGCCTGGACTTGACACTGGACGGAGGTGCCTTTATGGACAGGCTGGGCGGGTATGGCGGTGCCGGTGGCACTGCGGCAGGCAGGATCTTGAATGAATCGCGATCGGCACGGATCGCCCTCGGCGGCTCGGCCCTCGCGCTGGCGGTCAGACGGTTTGGCTTTCTGTGTATACGTACACGTATATGGGCTTGGGCTACACAGAAGTACTGTTTTTTCACCAAACCTTGGGTGGGGCCATGGCCCCCGCCTGCCTCCGCCACTGAGTGTACGGTCACATTTACACAAAAGTTTGCATAGTAACTGTCACATCAAATCTTTGGATGCATGCATGGAACATTAAATGTAGGTAAAAAAATAATTAATTACACAGTTTGTTTGTAAATGTCGAGACGAATCTTTTGAGCCTAGTTAGTCCATGATTAGATAAATTTTGCCAAATAACAATGAAAAGTGCTACGGGAATTTTACCCAAACTTTTTTCACATCTAAACATGCCCTTAACCTTATTACTCGCACACAAGCTTGGTCTCTCCAAGTCCTTGTACACACATATATACAAGCAGATTCAAAACAGTGCACAAATATACACTAGTGTGTCTTCACATGACAAGTTCATAAGAAACACTCGTTGTATTGTAGGCTTCTAGAGGGATGCATCAGCGATGAACCAAATCCAGGTACAGGCTGATACAAATTCATCTTGCTGATGGACGAAATGTGGATACCTTAGCTTCCATATCACTCTCTCAGCTTGCCCTGACGCTACTGTCCTTCTCACGAGCTTTCTCCAACACCAGGCTCTCTTTCAACTGTATCACAATTGTGGCCATCGTTGGCCTTTGAGCAGCAGAATCTGCAGTGCACATCATAGCGGTCTCGATTACCTTCCACATGGAGTTGATGTCATAGGCACTTCCAAGTCGCAAATCAGCAACTGAGCTGATGTCACCAGTAGCAATCTTCTGTTTGACACGCTGAATGATGTGGCCTTGGCCTGGTACTATTGGGGGCTCGCCTGTGACTACCTCAAGCAGAACTACTCCGAAGCTGTACACATCACTGCTCTCGGTTAACCTTCCAGTGAGGTAGTGCCTGAAGAACCATTAACAAGAACGTTCAAGAAAAAACAACACTAGACACGCCTAATTATCGAATAAGAAAACTGCATGGATTAGAAACCATGTTGCCTATATTAACACGAGTTTTACTAGTTTTCTTTCGCGTACTTTGCAAAGTCAGATGTTTACAATGTACTCATTCAAAAATAATCGACATGAAAAAGTTGCCAAAATGTCAATAGTAGTACACAGGGAAAGACATACTCAGGATCCATGTAACCAGCTGTGCCAGCAGCAGTTGCTGATATGTGAGTCTGACTATCGCTAAGATATGTCTTGGAAAGTCCAAAATCTGCTATTTTAACTTGCAGACTTTGACCCAAGAGAATGTTGCTGGTCTTCACATCCCGGTGAACTATTGGCAAATTGCAACCTTTGTGCAGATAGTCCAGGCCTTTATACATCACAGGATATACCAAAAAATGATCATATAATATGGAGGATATATACTTAAGAAAAATCCATCTTTCTTCAAGTGTTTTTTATTGCAGCATACCTTGTGCAGCTTCAAGCACTATTTGTACACGTGTTCTCCAATTCAAGGCTTCAGCAGCACCATTTTTACCTTCGATGTGTTTAATAGAAAAGAACAGTTCAATTATTTGACATATTGATTTCAAAAAAATTAGTGTTTTTTTTCTAGTTTTGTTACAATATTCTCTATTTCAATTGTTTAACTTAATAAACAGAATAAGACCGATCCTTCAGTATAAACATTAGCTGAAGTCATACAGTATTATGAAATAAAGTATAGGTGACAGCATCAAGTCACCCCTCGTCCTAAATTTAAGATGGATGGACAATATAAGCAGGATGCTGGCAAAAATTTTGTGACCATGCTGTCACTATGGATTAGGCACTTCAGAAGGAAGACATGTAGACACCCTGAAAAAGGCTTCTGTTTTTTCAGATACCAGAAAAAGTCTGTGAAGATATATGGCTTCTCAGGTCCGAACCATGGGCAGATATTTCAAAGCAATTTGAAAAGGTAACATAGCTAGTTATGCCTAAACCAATACTGAATAGGCTTGCAATAGACAAACCTCTCAGATGATCAAGAAGACTGCCTTGAGACATGTGCTCATAAACCAGTGCCAAATGATCTTTCTCCCAGCAGTAACCAATCAAAGTCACTAGATTCCTGTGATGCACCTTTGTTAAGTTTTGAACCTATGCAACAAGATACAGAAAAATATTATTTGCAAACTGATTATGAGACTTCAACTTTTCTATGTTCCTGAAATTTGGTACCTCAGCTAAAAATTCATCAAGCCCACGTGATGATGATTCAGAGCGCATCTTGACAGCAACTTCAGTGTTGTCTTCCAGATGGCCATAGTAGACGGACCCAAAACCTCCTTGTCCTATGAACTTCTTGAAATTATTAGTGAACTTCTCTATCTCTTTGTATGTGAACCGCCGATTCTCAGTTTTTTTCAGGTTATCCCCATGACTTTGTATGCTTCCGGCATCATTATCAGGCTGTGGATCCCTTGTTGAGCCATGTGTGGAAAGTGGTTGCACTATATGAGATAAGAAAGGTCAATTATTATAAACAGAGAACATTAATACATGTCAGTACAGAGCAGAAATGGGATGCATACCATTAGCCTTTCTTTTCTCCCGCCAGAAGAAATATGCAAGAAGTACAAGTAATACCACCAGCACAGGAACCACTACTGAAATAGCTACGATAGCTGCTTTATTTCGTGGCGGGCTTGGTGATGTTGTGTTGCATTTAGACCCATCATGATCATATCTGAAATTATACAAAATAATCAGGCCTGGGCTTATTTTCAAGGAGAAAATGTCTTAAACAGTGACTTGTTTGAAGGTCACAGCAAGAGATACAATACAAAACTCATAAGCATATTAATGGACAAGAATACACTTTGGATATTGAGAAGAAAAATTAAACCTGAAAATAAGTGACCCGGTGTAATTTTTACACGCGGAGTCACTACTCAGCTGGTTGCCAGATACATTTCTGTAGACAATGAAAGGTGATTGGTAAAGTCCTTGGCTTGGTAATAAATTGCTACACATATACACTTACAGAACTCGTAGGGAAGGCAAACTTGGTAGGGAATCAGGTATTGAGCCGCTTAAGTTGTTATAAGATAAATCCCTGCAACATTTGCACAATTAAATTGAACAAGGCCAAAAGTAAATAGATAGATGACTCAAACTATACATGAAGGGAATTTGGGGAAAACAATCTAGGTTTTATCAAGCTTTACCATGATTTATGACATATCAAGCTAGTGTTAGGAAATAAAAGCCTTATAGGTTAGTCAATGGGAACATAGTCCCGACAAGTATGTTGTGGTTCATCAACTGATTTTCTAATTGCATTATGTAAACTTAAATTTTCTGGAGCCATTTGATCAAATCTACAGAGGAAGGTACATTAAATATTGAGATATTTAACCAGCAAGAGTGATTTACTTTATTAACAGGAAAAGATGATGATGAAGTTATGCCAGAGTTGTTGTCACACACACAAAAAGGGCTACCCTACAATAGTTTCATACATTTGACTGGCAAATACAGATTTTGAAACAGAACAAGATTTGCATCAAATGAGGTGTAATGCACGTTGTCACTAACAGAAAAAAAAACTAGGCTCCTGGGAAAGACTGCCCCAACGGCTTCGACTTAGGTAGAATCTGAACCACTCCTAGGTCTAGAAAAAACTTTGATTAGGTAGAATCTAGACCACTCCTCGGTCTAGAAAAGGCCACAAGGGCTGCCCGCCCAGGCGATGAATCCTGCAATGACAGTCCCATGGGGAGCGCCCACAGGGGCTCGAACACCGGTCTGGGTCGTCCCAACTGATGCTCGCAACCACCGCGCATCAGCCCTCTGGTTGTCAGAGTCGAACTGAACCTAACATATGTCTTATGTCCTATCTCCTCAGTGGTGTAAGGTACTATAACTTTACAGAATCCTCTAATAGGGATTCACTCCAGCAAATCTCTTGACTGATCCAATAAACTAACTTATTAGCCCAGAAAATGTATGCAAAAGAAACTGACTTATCATGATGGCATTCACAGGTAGTAGAATGAGATCATAGGTCATGGACCATGGAGTCTGTAGTCATAAATAATGAAAGCAGAGGACACTTACAAATTCTCGAGTGCTGTGAGCAGTGTAAAATTCTTAGATATTGGGCCATGCAAATTGCTGTTGGAGAGATCTCTGCATGAGAATTTGAATTCAACATAAATCAAATGAACCAATAATATACTAGCACACATAAGATCATGATTAGGAGTTAGGACCTCCAAAATAATGCTTTAGATACTCACAGTGATATTATCCTCGAAGTGTTACCACTTGCATTGCTACATTTCACACCGTCCCAAGCATATTTGGTTGGAAAACATGGATCACCCATCCAGTTTTTCTTCACTCCATACTCGATTTTGATAGCCATGATGGCGTCAACTAGCATACAAAAAAATATGGTCAAGACAATGTTTGGAACTGGGCATAAGTGTAATCACCTATATACATGACTTCTGAAACCATGGTAACATGTTTGCCAAAGGGAAAAAAAAAGGAGGGACCATTTTAACCAGCCAGAACTGGGCATATACACAACAGGGGAAAAGGAGAGAAAAAAAGGTTCAAATCAGAATCTTTGGCAGACCATTGTAACATGCTGGCTCAAACCAGTTCAGTGAACATAAACTTAAGCCACGTTCTGTCGAGCACATTGGGCACAGGGGTGGGCGTAAGGTATGTCACTTCAGGTGAACGTTGCAGTCGGGTGCTCAAGACGAACGAAGTGGGGCGGGGAAGGATGCTTAATGGCGCAGCTCGTTGTTACCACCACGCGATGGTGGGTGAGGCCCTTGCCACCCCTCCATGCCGGAGGGTTGTAGGAAGGAGAGAGTAGAAAAACGAAACAGGGATGGAAGGTTGACATATCATTGCCCACCAGGCCACCAGCCAACCAGCCCACCGCGGAAAAAACGGGTGGCAAGCCTAGGGGCTTTTTTTGAGGGCCTGTGTGGAGATTTCTCAGTGAGTTTAATCATAAATCCTACCAAATAAACATGTAGAAGAATGATTTCTAAAGAGAAATGCTTTGCAACACTCGGAGTGCTAAAACACTTATATTCTTCTCTTCCTCTCCATTTGCAGCCTCTCCCGAGTTTTTTTGGAGGCAAGCAGTGGGGGTGGGAGAGATGGTGGTGAGGCGGAGGTGGCGGTGATGCCACCAGAGTGGGCGGCAGTCTAAGGATGGCAGTGGATCGGGTTCGGGGCGGATATCCGCGGGTTTCGGGTCCTGCGGGTTCGGGTTTGGGGATGATTTCTCACCCTCGGTTTTCGGGTTCGGTTTTGGATTTGATTTTCCACCCGTGGATATCCAATGGATATCCGAAATAAATTATTTGGAATTAAAACTCATGTTTTATAATATGTTAATAATAACTTGTTTACTTAGATTATTAAATCTATTCAAAATTGACTCATGAAAATATTTATTATTTGTTGCTTCTTATTTATACATATGAATATGTGTATATTTATCCGCAGGTTTCGGGTATCCATTCGGGTTTTGGTATCCGTTCGGGTTTCAGGTATCCGCGGGTTTGGTTTTGGTGATGGATTTCCACCCGAATCGGTGTTCGGTTCGGGTTTAGGTTTCGACTTCGGGTTTCGGTTTTGGGTGCACGGAGACTCCACCCGATCCGAACCCGACCCATTGCCATCCTTAGCGGCAAAGGAGGCAGCTAGGCCAGGTTAGGCGGAGGCGGCCATTTCCATGATGGTGTGTGTGTGTGTGTGTGTGTGTGTGTGTGTGGGAGGGGGAGGGGGGAGGAGAAGGTCGCCGCGGATGTGCTAGGGTCTCGCCGGAGCTCCACGGCTATGGCGGGGCGGTGGGCGGCGGCAACACGTCGGCAGGAGGAAGAAGGTGTGAAGAAAAGAAATTGAGTGTTCATCCCACCATTTTTGAGATGCCGAATCTGCCAAAAGGGGTCTTATACTACTCCAAAAGCTCTAAGAAACACAATTTCAAACATAATACCAAGTCAAATTATTTTTAGTTGAGTAATATTAATATTTTTATTATATTAAAAAATGCAATTTATCTATTTTGTGCTATAATTATTGGCATTGTTTTCTATAAACTTTGTCAATATTTAGTAGTTTAACTAGTGACGGAGAACATGTATCCTTTTTGAGACTGATGTAGTACCATAGACACGTTATGCTTGTATGGTCTTTGTTTATTTAAGACCGTGTTGTCCTTTCTAACTCCGTAAAACAACACAAAGTTTATTAGGTGCCGCCGCGCGCTTGCACGCCTGTGCCCAATGGAGAGGAAGAGGAAGGAGGACGTGCCCGCACCGGAGAGGAAGAAGGTGCCTAGGTTTCAAGGAGGAGGACGCCAGGGTCGAAGAAGACGAGCTCACTGGAGTGCCCACTTTCTTCTCTAATTCTGGCGGGCTTAGAAGGGGCCGGTGGGGGGGAGGCAGGGCGGCCAAGTGGTGGGGAAGAAGGCCAGGCGGTTTAGGGGGCCTAGCGGTGGCGGAGGCGGCTGGGCCAGGGAGGGGTAGGGGCGCCATGGCCAAAGGGAGGTTGCCGCTGCCGAAGCTTGCCGGAGCTCGCCGTTGCAGGAGGAGGGAGGGGAAGAAGGCGGCCGCCACAGGCGCGCTAGGGTTCGTCGGCGGTGAGGGCAAGGACGAGCAGGAGGGTGGGGCGGAGCGGCGGTCACGCTGAGGAATCCATGGCCGGGAGCGGCGGGAAGAAGGCAGGGTGGGGGAGGAAGGGCTCGCTCGAGGTAGACAACGTGCAGCCATGGTCGCGCGCTCCGCTCTGGGAGCGACGGTTCACGGCTTATCTTCATCCTAAAAAAACATAGTCGTATGTGCTAGATTTTTTAAAGCATCAGCATAGTGAATTAATTAGTGTCATAAACATTGGTCGTATTTTCTACAAAATTAATTTCCTTCTGAGAGCTACGCATGCAACTACGTGAAATATAAACTCATTAATGTCATATAGACCAGAACAGTAGGAGTTCGTGTCTGTGAGTGTGAGGGAAGATTAACAACTAGGACTTAGAGCAACTTCAAGAGACGATTTATATCCTTCCTAATTTATAAGAATACATATTTTGATTAAAAAAATCCTCCAATAGCATCTTTAATTGAATGACTCCAAAGATAAAGAGTGATAAAATCTATAGAGTGCGCACATGATGATAGAAAAGGTGTTGGAGAATACAGAAATATATAAAGCGCTATTTACTTAAACAGTTCACCAAATAATAATTTAAAGAGTAAATTTTAGAAAGATTAATAATGGAGATGCTCTTACAATCTTGAGGGAGTGTCGTCGGAGTCTCAAAAGGGATGCCACGGTAGATCTCGAACGCATTGATCATGGGAGGCAGCACGGAGGCGTTGGTCGAAGCAAGAGTGATGCTGTACTTGCCATCGGTAGCCCTGTAGGATTCCACGTACACAGAGGATGAGCTCAGGTACGAGGGGCTGTACGACTTCCGCACCGGTACCAACCGATTTTCGTCTAGGTAGATATCAAACTGTCGAAACTGGGTGTTCTGAAAGTCTGCGAAGTACAGCAGGACCATGAACCGCAGCTTCGTGTCGTCTTGCCACGTTGCGGCGGTGAGAGCTGTGCCGTTGCCCGCAGCCGCGACGGCCGTCTGCAGAACGATCGAGGGCACGGCAAAAATGCTGTCCGGCTCAATGGGTTGTGTGGTCAATTCGTTCACCCACAGTGGGTTACTAGCCGCGTTCCCGTACCACCAATAACGGCCATATGGATCGTCTGGATACCTTCACCAAGTCAAGAGGAAGTTGTATGGCTCAGAATTTTATCTTAATAATAACACCACAAAGAAATGTACTATATCTTGGATTTTTTACTTTATAAATCTTGAACTGGAGTTGTTCTTTGGAAGCTTAAGAACAATGATGCAGCAGTTTTAGTTTTTAACCTGACACAAACATAATTGGTCTATATATATCCAAACAAAGATAGTGAGGTAGCTAGGCTAAATGGATGTTTTAAGGAAACCGATTTTCATAAAATACGGCATGCAAATGACGCCTTGGACCTTAAGGGTGTGTTTGGCAACTACTTAGGAAGTGGCATGAGAATTAGTAATAAGAGTTGATCTAGGGAATTAAGGTGAGAAATAAACTTTTAGTTTCAATCTCTTGTTTGGTTCGTGAAGGGAAATAAGAAAGGGAATTGAAGAGGGAATTCATATCTGCTATTCGGTGCGGAGGATTTTGAGGGGAAAATTAAAAGGCTAATCATGTTGGACGGTGAGGATCTATTTTTCTTTTATTAATAAAACAATTCCCACCCAATTACCAAATTCATTAGTGGGAGTTAGTCCTCTAAACTCCCCTTGCCCATCCCACCAAAACTCGCCTTCCCACATAACAAAAAAAAAGATTTTTAAACTCTTATCTCTAAACTCTCATTCCATGCTTTTAATTGTCCCAACCAAATGAGCCGTAAATTGCCGCCTGTCGGACCTAAAAAGTAACAACACACACACACACATAGGTTCAAACAAATACACTAAAAACAAGATATATTAATACTATAGATGTTAGTGTAATTTTTGTATAAATAAACTTAATCAAGTGCATGTTAATGTATCCTTTGCAGAGATTTAACTAAGGATAAATTGATGGCTTGGCTTAACCTAGTAACTAAAATAGCTAATGTTCAACATTCAAATGAGTGGGATGTTTTTAACTGAAATCTATAAAATCATGGTCAATTCTCAGTATAGTCAATGTATGCATACTTGATAAATCAGGATACTCTTTTCACCAATAAATTAATTTGGAAATTAAAGCTCCCTCTTAAGATAAAAGTCTTCCTTTGGTGCCTCTAGAAATTTGTTACCTTAACAAAGCACAATTTAACTCAGAGAAACTAAAACATTAGCAAACAATGTTTGTTTCTGTGGATTGCAATGAAACAATTAAGCACCTTTTCTTTTCGCTGCCACTATACTAAAACTATTTGGAACATTGTTTATATGAGTTAACACTATCCAGGTCTACTCTACTTACATGCTTGAAGGTTGGCTCACTCGCGTTGGTATTGGGAGGGAGGATAAAAAACTAATTTTTTAGAAGTTGACGTTATTATTTAAACAATTTGGTGTACTTATAGTGATATTACTTTTGAAAAAACTACACAATATTTTTTATACAGGCTATTTTGAAGGGACCATATTGGTTGTGGTTCTGCGCGATGTAGTATCTTCAGGACATACAAGAGAAGTTTTATTTGGCAAGCAACGCGTTTCTTTTTTTTTTTTGTGGGGAAAAAATAATTTGGAACACAGGAAGTACCATGTGGAAACATTTGCTCCCATTTTTTGCCGCCAATACATGAACATGATCAGACCGGGTGCGACCTGCGGATAGAGGCCAGCCCCGAGCGGCCTGAGCTCCACGATGTTCACGAACGGCGTGCCGCTGCCGGTATTCACGAAGCACAACGGCGCCCAGCCTGCCCACGCGACGAAGATCACCTCGCGCAAGTATTGGCCGCTCGACGACGTAGCTGCAGGTCCCATGTAGAAAGTGTGCCAGTAGTTGGCCCCCAGGTACAGGTCAAACTCCAGCGACGAGCTGTTCTTGCCGTCGTAGTTGCCGTACGCGAAGTCCGCCCGCAGCAGGTACCTGGTCCCGGCAACGGTGGGGAGCGCGTAGCAGTTCCGCAGGCCGGACGGGAAGCTCCTCAGCGTTTGATGACGGGCCGAATACGAGCTCTCGCGCTCGGCGGCTACCCTGCGGTTCTCGCCGGCGTCGGTGTAGGGTTCGTCAGAGACGTAGACGATGCCGGTGGACTTGTCCGTATTGCCGCTGTAGTTGGCTTCCACGCCGCAGTCGATGCTCAGGAAATCTGCACGCACGATTCATTAATTCCGAGGTTACAAGGTCGATGAAGTTGTAGCAAGATTAATGGTTATTACCTGGCTGACTGACGACGACAGGGGTAATCAGCAGTAGTAAAACCAAGAACGAGAGCGCCATGATGGTTTGGAGGATCTATCGACAAAGCATCGGATGCAGGACACTAACAGACACCCTGTCCGGCTTCGTATTTTTATAGAGTTATAGTTACGATATACTCTATAAAGGAACCACCGGAGTATGGATATACTCTATAAAGGAACAACCGTATTTATAGCCAAGGAGGAATATATGCAGCACACTAACAGACACTCTGTCCGTCGTCAGTCAGCAAGTGTACCCGGTGACAGAGCTAGGAATTATATATAGCGGACACTCTGTCCGTCGTCAGTCAGCAAGTGTACCCGGTGACAGAGCCAGGAATTATATATAGCGGGGCCGGATAATTAAATATATATATATATATAATTTAACATAAATTTCAATATATATCTATATATGTATAGAGAGTTTGATCATATATTGAAACACCAAAATCTCTATTAAAGAATTAACTATGCATGTTATGACAATTTTGCGACGAAAAATATAACGATAAGCATAAATGGTTAAAGGAACTAACATGTTTCATTTAAATTTTGCTACGCGCGTCTGAATCGCATTGAAGTCATCAATAAGTTCATTGGTTGTAAACTCCATTGCAACCGCCTTTTCAATGTAACTTATTAGTAATATCTTAGAAGCCATCTTCCATCTTATTCCATAGCCTGGTTTTAACAAGTTTCATTGCAGAAAAGGCACGCTCTGTCGTTGCTGCGGAAACTGGTAGAGTTAGCACAAGCCGAATCAATCTGCCAATGAAAAATATTATCAACAAATCAGCATGACTATGATTATTTAAAGACAAAACAATCAACTAAATATTGTATAATGCACACCTGTCGATCAAATAGCAGTCATCTAATTTCCCTGTTCTAAGCCGCAGTCTATTTGCCTTGATTTCTTCGCTTGTTTGTTTCTCGATCACCGGTTCAATATGACATAATCAGTTCTTCAAATTGTCATAGCATTTAACATAATACTGATGCCGGCTGCACAATTTCCTCTTCTTCTTCATCATTTTCTTGTTCTGCACCAAGCCAATTAGCTATTTCATCTTCAGACTTAGGGTCATCTTGCCCTTATCTATTGAAACATCAGCAGTGTCTCCCTTGTAAATATAGTCAATTATCATCCTTCTAAGTTTCATGATGATTATCCTTCAATATAAAAAAATAATAGTTTAATTAGCCAATTAGGCACTACTGCATTAGCTCTAATTCTCTAAACCGATGGACATGAAAAATTAGAATAGAACAACTGAATGCAGACAATAGCTCAGGGTCTCAGGGATGATCGGAGTCAGAGAGCCTGGTCCTGACACTGGACGGAGGTGCCTTTATGGACAGGCTGGGCGGGTGTGGTGGTGCCGGTGGCACTGCGGCAGGCAGGATCTTGAATGAATCGCGATCGGCACGGATCGCCCTCGGCGGCTCGGCCCTCGCGCTGGCGGTCAGACGGTTTTGCTTTCTGTGTATACGTACACGTATATGGGCTTGGGCTACACAGAAGTACTGTTTTTCACCAAACCTTGGGTGGGGCCATGGCCCCCGCCTGCCTCCGCCACTGAGTGTACGGTCACATTTCTTGTAGTTATATTTAAGGCCCATATTGCAGTCCTTGCATGTTTTTAAAGGAATCACCGGAGCATTTCTCAAGGGGCAAATACCCCTTGGGAATTTATATCCCTAGAGCTTCCCGGTATGGAGTGAGCATCATTTAGGTATACCGCACCCCCTTGCCCAGTTGCCAACTGTTAAGGTCCTTTTAAACCCTGGCTAAACACCCTCCCGGTAGTGCCAAGGGCAACCGCTTCTAATAAGTCTCATCCGAGTGGGTAATCCTATTAGTTGTAGCTGGTGACCACCTTCTTGTCGCCCTTTTCTTTAACTCCCATAGTGAACCTTAGGCAAAATGGCTTCTCGATCATCCTTCCTAAGTGGAGTCCAATGTCCACTGTTTCTTAGGTTGTTGACCTTGCCCTAAGTTTGATCCAAGAGCTTATTTCCATATTTCAAACGTTTGTCCACCCCTGCGATTCTCCTCAGTAAACTAACTACATGTTTTGTAAGATGCATTGAGTTCTCAATCTACCATCCCGCTCACTTCAACTCGATTGGCTCCCCATTTGGGATCCCCTATGTTAACCTTCTGAAAAGGGGATAAATGCTTGACAACAGCAATCATACATGCATGAGCACCCAGGCGGTTGGTACCCCGGGTCCTATTGCTAGGTCGGGTCTGAGAACGTAATCTGTTCCACTTGTGGTTGTTCAGTCGAATCAGGGACGACTTACCTTCCTCAAGGACTGACTAGCTCGGAAAAACCATACTTCCTTACTAATAATCACTTACATTGATCACACCTTTGAAAAGCATCCTTTTGATTAATTACTAAGATCGGCAACCTTAACTTCATGAGTGGTAAAGCACCAGCTTACTTTAGTCCACCATATACTTGAAAGTATAATTGACCCTACGTTGCCTTTGCCATCCCAATACCCGAGGACTGTGACCCGTCCCCCCTGGTTCCTTTAAAAAACATGCAAGGAGTGCAATATGGGTCTTAAATATAACTACAAGAAATGTGAACGTACACTTCGTTTAAAGATTATTGGATCTCGTACAGTCGTACTTAGAGTGAAAGCATTTATTTTAGTTACCTAAAAATATGCTACCATGTAGGATTGCACGCTCGAGGGCAGTCCCAACCAATCAAAATCTGCTAGGATGGTTTCTATATATGGCCATTAATTAGGATATCAACTAAGCAAAATAGTGAAGTGACATTAGAATTAAGAAAGAGAGAAGGAAATAGTTTCTTATACAAGAAATTAATCTACTTGAGAGCCAAGATAGGAAGATGTGATAGAATAAAAAAGTCTATTTTGAAGAAACAATTTATTAGAAATATGATTTTTTGTGTTGCGTCTATCGACAAGTATGGAAACTGTTTTAGGTTGAAACTGTCCGGAGAGAACCCTCAACCCTCTCCTAAATTTGAGAGAGGCGGGAAAGATGAGTGCACCGATTGCTATTTTGTATAGATAGGAGGAGACAACAAGTGAGGAAGTGTTTAGGGGCTTCTCTTGGAGATGCCCTAGCAAAAGCTTACTGTTTCAATGTTTCTTGAGGAGTTTGGTTTATTTGTTTGCCTGGACTAGGTTGGCCTTGTGGATGATTAGATCGAGCCTGGGCATTTTCAGACTAGCTAGACCGGTACAACTTATTTTATTTGGTGGACTTATATCTGTTGGGCCTGCCTTTGTGTAGATATTGTTGGAAATGTTGCGGACCCAACAAATCAGCCACACCCACGCCCGCGTGCGCCAAAGTGAGCCGCTCCCTGAAAAAACAAAAGTCAATTTCGTTTCCTCGGGGCTCGGCTCCACAATGCTTTAAAGTTTAAACACAGTGTTGACCGGACTCGGGACGTCCAAACAAATAAACAAAGTCTCTAGCAGCCCGTGAGCCTGGCCAAGCCCGCATCCATCCAATCAAATAGGTCCTAGTGCTCCCAGCATAATCCACACTGGCACATTAGGACTCCTTTGTAAGCAGCAGATGATGATGTCATTATTCATGCCTGAGCAAGATATCCAAGAATTTAATATATATATAATAAATAAAACAGATTTTTTGTGGTATCGTTGATTCACGGTTACACAAAGGCTCATGCAAGCAACTGATGACACCAGCGGGACGATGCATTTGTTTAGACGTGGATATAATGGACGACGTTTGGGAGGAGAAAGAGATGTGTGATGTGGACGGATTCAGCCTACGTATACTCTCTCCTTTCTAAATTATAAGTCGCTTTAATTTTTTTGGTACATCTATTTTGCTACGTATAAATAATATGTCTAGATATACAGAAAGATGGATAGAAAAAAAAGTCAATGAGACTTAGTACAAAATAAGGAGTCGTGAACCAAATAGGAAATAGTCTGGTCCCTCCTAACAGTGAATCAGTGGCGGTACCAAATAGGAAATAGTACGCACACGCAGTCAGTGCTCACGCGGTACCATGAATCAATGCCAAGATTACTGTGGTCGGCATGAAATAATCTTCGGACCAAAGACGATGATTTCATCGCGAGACAGGTTAGTTACTCATCAGTTCAGTCGTTCCGTTCCGTTCTGTTCTGCGGCCATCGTCGAGCAGGCCGTATATATGTGACTCGGTGAGCATTGTGAAAACACATCACAATCATATGATATATTTATGGCCCAAATCAATGTCGAAAGGAATTTCTTCTCTTGCAAAAGGTATTTAATTATTGCCTTGTTAAAAGGGCAGACCCAGTGCCAGAGGCTCCCATACGAGTGGGGTCTGGGGAAAGGAATAACCGAAGCAAAGTCTTACCCCCGCAGAAATTCTGCAGAGAGACGGCTTCGAACCCAGGACCTGGTGACTCGGCGAGCTAGCACTCACCAACTGCACCAGGCTAATTATTGCCTTGTTGACCTCTGTAAAATTATGTGCATACAAGAACAACACAATAACTTAATAACCCATAAACGAGGGATGTTCGATCGCAAAGTTTATTATGTGGCCCGTTGCACGCACACCGAGCGTGCCACTAGTGTGCTCATGCCCGCGCTCGATGGAGAGGAAGGAGGAGGCCGCGCCCATGCCAGAGAAGGAGGAGGCCACACGCGGCCGCGCCTATGTCGGAGAGGAAGAAGTAGCTGGCGGCGTCTAGGGTTCCGGCGACAGCAAGGTAGGGTTCTAGCGACGGCGAGGTAGGTTTCTTCTCCATCTCCCATGGGAATAGAAGGGGTTGGCCGGGGGGAGGCAGGCCGGCCAGGCGATGGGAAGGAGGTCGGGCGGTTCGGGGCCCGGGCAGCGGCGGAGGTGGCCGGGCAGGGAGGGAGGGGGTGCCATGGCCGGAGCTCGGAGCTCAGCATCGCAGGTGAGCATGGCCATGGCGGAGCTTCGGTGAGTGGGGGGAGGGGAAGAAGGCGGCCGCCGCGGGCACTAGGGTTCACTAGAGCTCCGGCAAACCCTAGCACCCGTGGCGGGGGCGAGGACGACGGCGAGGGAGGGGGCAGCGGAGGAGGGACACGGAGAGGGAGAAAGGGCGTGGGAGAGGAGGCCAGGCGCAAGGATGACGGGCTCGGAGCGCGCGACCTGTTGTGCGATAACCTTGCCCATGTTTGATGCCATAGACTCAACATGTTACTTCATACGTTCCAGTTTATAAGGCATTTCACGTAAATTAAGAGTCAAACTTTATATTTTTATCGATAATTTGGCCAATAATTTTTAAACATTATAATATAAACTTGGTACTTTTAAATTGTAACCAAATGTACTGCCCAATAATCATAAACTTAAAACGATAAACAATATAATAAGAAATAAATAAGTAGTCAAATTGTAATTTAGAAGGCTACTTTTTATAAACTGGACTAGAGGGTACGTGCTATCAAACGCCAGCCTTGAGGCGTTGACTGACTTGTTCTGATGCACTAAGCGGCCGATGTACGTCAATTACATCACTTTAGCAAACAAGTGCCTGCCCTGCTAATTATTCTGATTGAGATGACATTGTGCTTTCCCTCAAAAAAAAGTTGACATTGTGCTGCACTCTGAACCTTTCCTGATGATGTGGACTTAAATCTTTGTACGGAGAAAACACTGAAGCACTGGCCGTTTCCTAAAAATTCAGTGGCTATACATTTTCTTTGACATCAGCTTACGTATATTCACGAACACAATGTATTTCGATAGAAACAGTAGTGTATTATTGGGTACCTAGGGTTTCCCTCCTCAGCAATACACATATCCAATCAGAGGAAAGTAGCCCCCTTTGATTTTATACGATATTTTGTTCTTCAAGCTACCCGACGTATGTCGATTGCATCACTGTAGCATGCAGACAACCGAACAAAGATTATTTCTTGATGCGCTCTGAAGGTTTCTTGATTCCAGGACATTTATTTCTGATCGAGTTGACATTATTGCACTCTGAACCTTTCTTAATAGTGCAGATAAGAAAAATAAATCAGCGCGGAAGCAAACCAAAGAAGCTTCGCCGTTGAGACTATTTCAAGAAAGAAGTAGACCTCAGCTTGCTGATATAAGCGTGGAAAATTTAAATGATGGCATCACAATGCACTCCTCAATTTGACAGTGAGTACTTGATTTTTTTGAGTCTATGTAACCGTGCTATTCTTTTAGTAGTAACTGATGTGCTCGCCAACAACGAGTTGTCTACGGTGGCTTCATCACTTCTCGAGATTTGACAATGGATATGAGTGACTGCTCTTATTTTTCTGAAGTTATTTAACGATGTTATTCTTTAAGGGGTAAGCGACGTGTCCGTCGACAGTGATAAGTTACCTACGTTGTGACTTTGTCACATCTCAAGATTTGATGGTGTATAGAGTATCTGTGTTTTGTTTCGCATCAGATATCAAATATGGAACGGATAATGATTAAGTTGTATCTGTATTTGGTATATCCCAATAAAAATTTGTATGTGTATTTGATATCCAAATAAAATTGTGGATATTTAAAAAAAAATGTATCTACATTATCCTACTATTTTCCGTTGGATGGTCAGACGAAAAATATACATACTATTTGCACCCCTAATCACTACTAAAAAATATTTGTCACTGCCAATTTCAAACTGATCATCACTGTCTTTTTGGAAACGGTAGTAATCAGTAATAACTTTATCAATGTTGATTTTAAGGAGGATCAATGATACTACCGAAAAACTGACGGTGATAATCCAAACACTTCTAGTTTTAATAAGAACCATCACTGATACTACTGAAAAATAAAATAAAATGTAAGTTCCAAACACTTCTAGTTTTAATAAGAACCATCACTGATACTACTGAAAAATAAAATAAAATGTAAGTTTATAAGGACTTGAACTAATGACCTCGTGCATTGTGTTCTGACCATATCAGCTATGCCTTAACTTGTGACTATAGAACTGACGATATTCAACTTTACATTTACAAATCTTGTATTGCATGTTTGACACTCCAAATGATCTGGAAAAAAAACAAAATGTAAAGTTGTAGATCCTGTCAAGTACTACAACTTTTGGGATTTTTTAAAAATATAAGAACTTACATTAGATATTTAGATAAAAAATCGTCTAAAATTTAATAAGGTATAAACTATAAAGTGTTAGATATCTTTGAACTCTACAACTTTGGTATAAAATTTATTTGATCCGACTACACATGAAAAAATATGAATTTTTTCGTGTAAACTAAGTGATATATAGCTACAAACTAGCGGTGCTATATCCTTGTTAGTTAGTGACAATAACTGACAATTAAAACCTACCTATTCCTGCTAGTTGTAGCCATGAACCGACACTAACAATGTGTCGACGGCGAAAAGTGACGGGGTCGTTTTCCGCCGCCGGCACGTGAAGCAAGCCGAGAGAAACCATGTGGAGCAGATCACGAGCTCTCCCTGGACTTAGGAGAACACTGGACCGGATGGTCGTGACCTATGGCATGCCAGTCAATTTGACCCTGCAATTGAAAAGGAGACAGGATTAATCAGTAATTTAAGGTGGAACATATCGGTGTTTGTTCATACAGTTCCAAATGTGTGGCTAAGTAGCCGATGAGATAAGGTTGTTGACTAGAGAGTCGATATTCAGCATGTTCATGATGTATGGTAAGTAGAAACGAGCATATCAGCAAATATTAGTTACTCAATTGCATAGATTTAAACAACCGATAATCATGAAAACATGCAAAAGGTGTAAAAAGTAGACATGAAAGCATTCATATTAAATGAGAAACATACTAGCTTTTAACCAAGACAAGAACATGTAAAAGCATGTAAATAGCCAATATATTCTCAATGTGCAGGTTATCGGCTAAAACAGCATGCAAGCACTCAACCATTGAACGTGCATAAATCCATACACCTATTAGATTCAATCTAAGATCCCTAACAGTGAGGTTTGAGCCAGACCGATGCATAAAGATGGCAACGGGTACCCGAAACCTGATGGGTTTTTACCCTATTAGGGTAAGGGTATCGGTCAATTTCTCTACCCATGGATTTGTTAGTGGGCAAAAAGGCAAACTCAGTGGGTTCATGGGCATGGGTCTGGGGGTGTAGTACCCAAACCCGCAAACCCATGAGTTTTTTAAACCTGGTCAATGACAGCAATTATATACTTGTAATTCTCAGAAAATAATTAGAAAACAAAAGGTATACATGCAAGAAAAAACAAAGGAAATAAAGGACACACTTGTTACATGAATATACTACAACTAGCTAGTGAGCCATGGTTAATTGTGTGCACTCAAAGGGCATACGATATGCACCTGGGCATTAGTAGGCCGTGGCCCATGTGCATGGCCAGCGACATCGAGTGCTATGTGTTTGCATGTGTAGCGCTCACAGGTCTGCAAGCGCAAGTAGTCTGACCTAGCCAAGTCATTCTGCACCGGGCATCTTAGTGAGCAATAAAATAGGCAAGGGTTGACGTTGTGGCGTGGACTGTGGAGCCTCACTACAGTGGGCACGGGCAACCCGATGGGTACCCGAGACCCGCGTGGCATTGGTTTGGGCACAAAATTGAAGCCGTCACGGGTTGTGGGTTTTTAGTGGGCATGTTTTATGTTCGCGGGTATGGGTTTGGGTTTACGAAACCCAGCGGGTTTGTACCCGTTGCCATCTTTACCGATGCAGCCATGATAAAGATAACATGTTAAACCTTCAAAGAATATGAATCTATATACGCTCAACAGAATCGTCAAAACATGCTACGATCGTGGAAGCGTAGGCGATCCGCTAAATAGCTGATGCAGACATAGCATGCAACCAGAGGCTATGTTTGGCCATAAACAAGACTTACTATTTAACAATTTCGAATCTATAGTGCTAACAGTGGGGGTCGACCGGATCCATGGCAGCCATAATAGTAGTTCTAGACTAGATTTCATTAACTAGCAAGTTTTACTTAGGGTTAAACATATCCTGACCACGTGCTATCTTCAATTAAGATTGGATCAAAATGGCTAAACTAACCAAAACCATCGTCAGAACGAGATGTAAACAAGAGGAAGCAACAAGACGATGATTTGAGGAGATATAAAGCCCATCCGCTTCAATCTTAATCGGGCAAGGGGTGGCTTTATTACAAATAGTAAAAACCAACTATAACAAGATCGATAACTAGCAAATCTATTAAAAAATAGCAAGGAAATCATACCAATCTTAATAGATTTGACCGATAACTAATCTGTATCAAAATTTGTATGAGATACGAGCCAGACCGATGCAACCATACAAATTTTGATAAGAATCAAGGGTAACTTGTATCAGCAATTGTAAGAGATATGAGACCGGACCAATGCAACCTTACAGTTAACTGATGAGAACTAACTTATACCAAGCTTGTAAGAGGTCAGACCTAACCGATGCAGCGTTACAAACAAAATATAAGTCGTGATGGATACTCACAGACAAACTGGAGCTCGGACTTAACCGATGACAGCCCTGATTACCGAAGAACTCGTCGAAGTCTACTCTACTCCTACTCCTAAGGGTGGCATAAGCCGAAAAGTAAATGTACTGGTTTTTTATTGATCGTTGAGATATCCTGTTACATTAGTTGGGGTTTAATATTTATACCCGAGGCTTGACTATGAGTCCTGATCGAATAAGGCCGATCACAAACTTGGAAAAGAAAACAAAGCTTCTAAATTATGATAACTTAGACCTCAATCTTTCTTTTTTATGAAGTCTGACGCGTCTTCTTGCTTCATGTCTTGTCATCCCTGCCAGTGGGGCCCATTCTCTTGAAATAATGGCGTCATCTTTTTTAGTTGATGGCAATTTAGTTAGCCGATCTTACTGAATATTTCAGCTTTCCCTTCATAAGTTTTTGATTAAATGGCCTCCTTATCTTGAACCAAATTTTGGTGTCAACACATGCCCCTCAATTTTAGGATAAAATAATTTTATTCCAAAATTACTTCTCATGAACGTTGCATGCGATGCACTTCCAACCATCTGCTCTGATCCCATGACAACTTCTTTGGCTTTCTTGAAGATCTATTCCATTGGCCTTTCTCGATCAAGGATATATCGAAGATCATGACATTTGGTCACTTGATGGTGATCATCCTCTTGACCTTTTGAGCCACCCTTCTCTTTCGACTCGTGCTCTTAGCCTATCCTTCGTCATTCCTTGAGTCTGGCTGATACCTGTTCTACTTGCACAAATTCTTCTACCATTATTGACTGCTGCACCAGTTATCGGCTTTTTGGATTGATCACCCTTTGGTCACACACAGGAGCTCCAGCGAATGAAGCTTTTTCAAACACTGGGACAGAGTCAATTTTCACAAGAGGAGAAACCAAATAAGGTCGCCAATGGTACAGAGCACAAGAACTGAGGGATCAGACCAGATATCAGCAAAATGTTACACTATGAAGTTTGATTGGTGAGAACTGACTTGATTGACCACAAGCAGGCATCAGGAAAGAAAAAACAGAGATACTAGCAATTTAATCTCTGCACAAAGCAGTAACCATCGTCTGCACTCAGAACATAACAAGCACTCAGACAAATTAATTTCTCGTTAATGATGTGAAAAAAACGTATGTTTACGAACATAATCATACAAGCATACATATGAATCAACAAAAGGGGAAGGATTTACACCAACCACTGTTTAGTATTGCCGATAACACACGGGACTTGCACTTCATGAACTAATCAGACAAAAACAGACTACTCATGAACGAACAAGCAATGAACTAATCACGCAGCAGCTAGTATCCGATTCATGACAGGTCAAGCCCGAATCGGAAGCTCCATCTCCCGAAAGAGACTGCTGATGAGGCGCAGGCTCTTCCCTGCCGTGGTTGGCCTCGGCATCTCCTTCGTAGTCGCGGCGACAGTGGCAGTGGGCGGAGGCAGACACGGCGGTGGAGTTGTCAGCGATGGAGACGGATTGATCAGCCTGACTTGGTGCGGCGCGATGTAGACGGTGCTCTTGGGACCGCCGCGTGGCCAGTTGGCGTCGTAGACAACCTCATAGCCAGTGCCGGAGCCAGCTTTTACAAAAGACTAGGGCCTCTAAGAAGCTGATGTGGTGCATTCGCATCTTCCATCGCCTCGTCGAGATCTGCATATAAATAAGATCAAAATATAAATGAAAAGGTCATAAAAAATTGTTAAATATACATTTATAATCTGAATGTAGCATAACATTATAACAAATTGTACTAGGTAACTTCTTCAAACGAGACTTCAATTCTTGAAAATATTGTAGAATATCATCATCGGGTATGCTTGCAAATACATCTCGTTCAATATAACAAACCATCCGATGATTCAACCATTCATCACCCATCTTATTTGACAACTCAGTCTTAATAATTTTCATAGCTGAGAAGGCCCTTTCCACTGTAGAGATTCTGTAAATCAGTAAATCCAATGCGAATCAATCAATCCCAATTCCCAATCCACATTGAAATATTGAAATCGAAAATCAAATCAGTACAGAAACTAATTTGGCATACCAGGTTACCAGGGGCAGCCGGGCTCGAGGGCAGGGGCGCCCGGCGGCCGGCGCGGTGCCCTGCTGCAGTCTGACAGGCGTGGCGCCCTGCTGCGGCCTGACGGGCGGGATGCCAGGAGACGGGAGCCAGGGATGCGCGGCGGCCACCCGCAGGCAACGAGCTCGTCGCGACCTCGCCTGTCGCCTCCTCGCCTCCTCCAGTGCGGTGCAGCTGCGCGCTCGTGTACAAGTTGCGAAGCGACGATGCGAGTGCGGGTGACGAGGGAGACGAAAGAGCGACCAGGTCTAGGAGAGGTAGGGCCTGACGCCTGAGTGCTCTGCATTTGTTCTTGGGCCATCGATATTGGGCTGAAAAAAATACATGGGGTATCTAGTGTTAGTGGGCCGACCACTAGGGCCTGTGCCCTAGAGTCCTGGGCCGCAAATCCGCCCCTGTCGTAGCCTCCATTGGTGGATGACGACACGATCGTGGCTTTGAGGCAGAGCACGAGAACCTGCCCCGGCGGAAGAGTAGCGCGGAGGAGAGCTGCGGATCGACGAGAAGCAGGCGAGGGAGCAGAGGAATTACGCGCCAGGAGAAGGGAAGGGAAGGGAAGGGAAGGGCGTTGGATTTAAGCAGCTGGACTGGATCCAAATCTGGCCTAGCTACGCGGTTTCGAGTCCGACCCGAAGTTGGATGGATGCATGGGCGGATGGGCCAGTTGCCGTGGCTTTCGAGTCCGACCCAAAGTTGGAAGTTGGCCCGAGTCAAAGTCGACTGAATGAAACGAGGCCATATATTTTTTACTTTTCACCGGTTGGGCTCTTGCGACTGGGGGAAATCTTGTAGCCCATTAATTATCCCTTCTTTTTAATAAAAAAATTATCCCTTCTTTCCTCCTTTAGGCAGAATCCAAGTAATTATTATTTGGATCTTTTGTTGTGATATTTGTGCCGATTCCTGTTAAAAGAACCCACATCAGTAGTGGTAGCATCTCAGTGAAACACCAATTGGATAGATATTTGATGCTTATTTTTAGTATTGTCGTACTTGCTAATCATCACCACAGTTTAACGTTAGCAGAATAGAGTGCATCAAATATAGGACTCCGTGCAACTTAAAATTACAGCAGGCCTCATTTTAGAGGAACACATACATACTAACAGTTTAAGAGATAAGTCAAACATATTAGACGTTGATACAAACTTATCAGTGGACAAAATCTGAAAACTTGCGAAACCAAAGTAAGGCCAGGACAAAAAAAATACAGGAAAGTACACCATTTTATCAGATATTTGTCTTGTTAATGTAAGCCCAAATATCTGTGTATTGGCAACCTTCTTGTAACTTGCTACTCATGTAATTAAGCTGCAGTGTTTCTGTTGCTTCAATTCAAGGAAAGGTGGGGATAACCTCCCCCCCCCCCACACACAACATTAACTCAAAAAAAAACAAAGATACTTGTCTTGTCTTCGTCTTCTTGAAGCAATCAATTATATCGCACAGTCTGAGAACATATATGATGTAACCATAGAAGACCCTTCTGATTACCTGCAGTATGTGCGCTCATCCATTGATACCTCTGTCTACTCACGTTTGATCCAATAAAACCTGCACTCAGTGCAATTGTCTCCACTCTGAAGGAGACCAACCTGTCAAAAAGGACTCACAGTTTGAGAATGGTTCCACCAGCTGAGCTGATGGAGACCGTCCGTCAGAAGCTGAAGATCAATAAGAAACAGTTCCTCCGGTGCTGGGAAATCCTGATCTTCCTAAGCCTTGACTCTCGGGATCATAAGAGCATGGACAACTTCAGGGCCTGCATATATGACCGCATCAAGGGGGAGATCCTTGGCAGTGCCTCTGGAACTAACGGGAAGCGTCTATTGCAAATGCCAAGCAGTTCGAATGCTGTGTATTGGACACAGGAGAGTGGGGACGTAGACGACCAAACTGTTGATCAGCAGCCAGAAGATCTCAAGACTCAGGAGCAGCAGCTCAATGAGCTCGTTGACAACCAAATGGAGGAGATTGTTGGGGTCACCAAGAACGTCAACTCACGTGGCAAGGACAAGCTGGTGGAGCTGGTGGCTCAATGAATTTCGGTGATTATTAAGTAGATGATAATGTTAAAATGCTGTTGAAGCTCACCTGGTGAGATCTGTTTTATGCGTTGGCTGCTGGGTGGAAAGGGAAATGTTTGGTTATCACACTGTCATCGTAGTGTTAGAACCAATACAAACCTAGGCACTGAGTAGATTTTGTCACGGCAGATTGTTATGTACTTCAATTCTGGAATCTTTGTTGAGGATGTTATTTTATAGATCGCTTGGCAACCATGCCAAATCTTAGAAGTCAGAAGTGTTCCATTTCCATGCACTACTTCCCATTCAGCCTGAGGCATTGATGGAATTTTTAGGGCGATCACTGACTAGTGATCTGTTTATGATTAACAGTTGATACCTGTTTCCCGAGCCAATTTTGGGCTAGCTACGTCAGCAAATGATATCAGTACAACATCTTAGCGAATGGAAATGGCACAACCTTTTTCAGACCTTCTGTAAAAGTACAAACAAGCAAAGCATGTGACGCAGCTCACAGTACCTAGAGAACTGGGAGATGATACAAACACGCACGTGTTATCAAGAACCTTTTGCACACACAAACACTAGTGTCGACGCGACATTATTTCTTCAAAACACCCATTTCGACTCCCAGTTGTGGCCATCAAGGAGCCAGATTCAGGTACACTGGTACAGACACAGATTTATGTTTGCCAATGGACTGAATCTGAATCAGAGCTTTCAACGTGGGATTAGATGCAAGTTTCCTTTCTATATTTATAGACTAGGGATTTGGGGAACTTTTAGTTTGCCATTGCAAATTTAATTTGGAGAAGCCAATAAAAACTAAAATATTCAATGTAAGGGTGCTCCTGTTTGGAATGTAGGAATTTTACATGAATCATGCATAATTTTCACATGAATCAGTTTAATTTCATAGGAAAAACACACAACAGGAAATTTCCGTGTTCCAAACAGGCCCTGAACATTCAAATAAATCTGTAACAAGGAGAGAAAACTCGTAACAGTCAAACTAAATAACAGACACAACATAAATTCTAATTTTAGTGACAATAATGATCATAGGAAAAGTAAACAGGGATGTAAGAAAGGTAGCTATCTACGCAGATAATATTGTGATAATTCAACCAGTAAAATACACGAATAAAAGTGTAATCGTGGTGGCAATAGGATATCTAAGGAAAACTGTTTGAAATTGAACAGAGCTGCATGGTGGAATGGAAAGGCTCACGCTCAATTTCTGGATCCCTCGCTTCAAATTAATCAATCCTTTATGTTATTAGTACGATGCAATTACATACAAACATGGGAAATATTGTCACAAATACTTACAGAGCCTGGAGAGTTCATAATATCTGGATTCTGGAGAAGCTGCAACCTCACACCAAACCTTATTACTCTCGCACACAAGCGTGGACTCTCGAAGTCCTTACACACACACAAGCAATTGCAGATTCAAAACAGCACACAGTTATACACTAGAGTGTCTTCACATGACAAGGAGTTCACCAAAAACCTATTGTAGACTTTTAGTAGAGACGCATCAACCATGAACCGAATCCAGGTTCAGGCACAGCTTCATCTTGCCAATGGACGAAATGTGGACACCATAGCTTCTATATCACTCCCTCGGCTTGCCCTGAGGCTGCTGTCCTCACGAGTTTCCTCCAACAGCAGGCTCTCCTTCAACTGTATCACAACTGTGGCCATTGTTGGCCATTGAGCAGCAGAATCCGCGCTGCACATCATAGTCGTGTTGATTACCTTCCACATGGAGCTGATGTCATAGGCATTGCCAAGTCGCAAATCGGCAATTGAGCCGATGTCGCCAGTGGCAATCTTTTGTTTAACACGCCGAATGATGTGGCCATGGCCTGGCACTATTGGGGGCTCGCTGGTGGCTACCTCAAGCAGAACAACTCCGAAGCTGTACACATCGCTGCTCTCAGTGAGCCTTCCAGTGTGGTAGTACCTGAAGAACCAGCAACAAGAAGTTCAAGAGAAACACTTCATACCAGCAGCATGCAATAACACTTCACTACAGCTGCGCTACATGCGCGTTCGCAAAACACAGCACCAGACGAGGTTAGTTTTATTGAATAAGAAAACTGCAAGAGAAGGAAACCATGTTTGCCTGTATTAAGGCTGGTGTTATTAGTTTTCTTTCACTTCGTAAGAAATAAGCTACATGGAAAAAAATACCGAAATGTTAATAGAATACAGAGGGAAAGATAAGACATAATCAGGGTCCATGTAACCAGCTGTGCCAGCTGCAGTGGCTGATATGTGGGTTTGTGTATCGCTAAGATATGTCTTGGAAAGTCCAAAATCTGCTATTTTAGCTTGCAGATTTTGACCCAAGAGAATGTTGTTGGTCTTCACATCACGGTGAACTATTGGCAAATTGCAACCTTCGTGCAGATAATCCAAGCCTTTATATATCACAGGAAATGCAAAAAAAAATGAGAATAACAATAATGACCATATGAAGGATTTGCTTAATTCCAGTTTTCTTGATGTGCTTTTGTTGGGGCATACCTTGTGCAGCTTCAAGCACTACTTGTACACGTTTCCTCCAGTTCAAGGCTTCAGAAACACCATTTTTACCTTCAATGTTTTCACATAACAAAACAGTTTAAAAGCTTCACGTGTCAATTTCAACAAATTTATGGAATGTTTCCGTTTCCTAGTTTTGATATGATCTTCTATAATGGAATTGAAATATAGATAATAACCAAAATAAAACCAATCCTCTAACATACACATTAGCTGAAATCATACACTAAAATAAAATAAAGCGTAGGCAGGTGGTGGGGTTTAAGGTAACTGGATGTAGCTCACAGCAACCCCTCATCCCAATGTTAAGATGGACTGACGATATAAGCAGGATGCTGGCAAATATTTCGCAACCATGCTGTCACTAAGGATTAGGCACTTCAGTAGGAAGATGTGTAGATACCCCAAAAAAGGCTTCTGATTTTTCAGATACCAGATTTATTTATAAGTCAGTCAAGATAGTTTCTCAGGTCCAAACCATAGATATTTCAAAAGCAAATTGAAAAGGTCACATAGCTAGTTATGCCTAAATCAATACTCAATAGGCTTTCCATAGACATACCTCTCAGATGATCAAAAAGACTGCCCTGAGACATGTACTCATAAACAAGTGCCAAATGATCTTTCTCCCAGCAGTAACCAATCAAAGACACTAGATTCCTGTGATGCAACTTTGTCAAGCTTTGGACCTATGTAACAAGGTACGGAACGTATATTATTTGCAAAGTTAAATTGATAATGTGCTTTTTTCTAGGCCACTGAAATTTGGTACCTCAGCTAAAAATTCATCAAGCCCATGTGATGATGATTCAGAACACATCTTGACAGCAACATCGGTGCTGTCTTCCAAACGGCCATAGTAGACGGGCCCGAAACCTCCTTGTCCTATGAACTTCTTGAAATTATTAGTGAACTTCTCGAGCTCTTTGTATGTGAACTGGCGATTCTCAGTTTTATTCAGGTTGTACCCATGACCTTTTTTGCTTGCTGAAGCATTATCAGGTTCTGGATCTCTTGTTGCGCCATGTATGGGGACTGGTTGCACTAGTATCAGATAAGAAAGGTCAAGAATTATAGATTGAAAGCGTTAATACATGTCAGTAAAGAATTGAGCAACAGGATGCACACCATTAGGCTTTCTTTTCAGCCACCAGATGAAATATGCAAGAAGTAAAATTACTACCAACACAGGAACCACTACTGAAATAGCTGTAATAGCTACTTTATTTCTTCGCGGGCTTGGTGAAGGTTTGTTGCATACAGAGCCATCATCATGTCTGAAAGTACAGAAAATCAGAACTGGATCTATTTTCGAGGAGAAAATGTCTCAAACAGTCACTTGTTTGAAGGTCACAGCAAGAGATACAATACAAAACTCAGAAGCATATTAATGGAATGGATATTGAGAAAAAAAAATCAAAACCTGAAAATAAGTGGTCCAGTATAATTTTTACATAGGGACTCGTCACTTAGCTGGTTGCCAGAGACATTCCTGTAGAAAGTGAAAGGTGATTGGTAACGCCCTTGGGTTGGTAATAATTTTCGAAAAATACACACTTACAAAACTCGTAGGGAAGGCAAACTTGGTAGGGAATCAGGTATTGACCCGCTCAATTGGTTGTAAGATAAATCTCTGAAACATTTGCACAACTACAGTAAGGCAAAGTACATAGATATTTCGATTCAAACTCTACAGGAAAGGAATTTAACATATCAAGCTAGTAGTAAGAAATAAAAGCTTTGTAGTTCAATCATTGGGATTGGGAACATAGTCATGACAAGTATGCTCTGGTACATCAATTAATTTTCCAATAGCATTATGTCCATTTAAATTTGCTGGAGCCGTTTCATCAAAACTAAAGAGCAAGGTACATTAAATATTGATAAATTTAAAAATAAAAGAGTGATTTATTTTATTAATTCAAAAAGATGATGATGCAGTTATGCCAAATATGGCCAAAAAGGCTCTCCTACTATAGCCTCATCCATTCGATTGGCAACTACAGATTTGAAACAGAACAAGACATGCACGAAAAGGAGGTGCAATGCATGCTACTACTACTACAGTAGAACCCAACATATGTCACGAGTCCTATCTCCTCAGTATAGAGGCTTGAGCTTGGGGAGAGTGGTTTATGGTATTATAGTTTGACAGAGTCCTGCAATCTGGATTCACTCCAAAAACAAACTCTGCAGACTGATCCAACAAAGTTATTAGCGCAGAACACATAAGCCAAAGAAACTGATTTATCATGATCACAGGTAGTAGAATGGGATTGCCAGTCATGGAACGTGAAGTCTTGGGACATAAATAATGAAAGCAGAGGACATTAGCCTGTTATGCACTTACAAATTCTCCAGTGCTGTGAGCAGTGTAAAATTCTTAGATATTGTGCCATGCAAAGAGCTGTTGGAGAGATCTCTGCATGAGAATTTGTAATTCAACATAAATCAGTTATTGAATCCACCAATAAGGCCATAATACACTACCACATACGAGATCATGATGTGGGACCTTCTCAATAATGTATCAGATACTCACAGTGATGTTATCCTCGACATGTTACCACTTGCACTGCTGCATTTCACGCCGTCCCAAGCAATTGATTGGAAAACATGGATCACCCATCCGGTTTTTCTTCACCCCATACTCAATTTTGATAGCCATGATGGCGTCAACTAGCATGCAAAAATATATATGGTTATGACTATGTTTGGGAACTAGGTGTAGTCACCTAGATACATGAATGACAAAACAATTGCATATACAAGAGAGGAAAAGGGGAAAAGTCTATTCAAAGTAGAATCTTTGGCAAACCATTTTAGCCTCGTGGCTTTAGACCCAGTTCAGTACCATAACCTTAAGGGGCATTTAATCGAGCACGTCGGGTACAGGGGTGGGTGCATGAGGTGGGCGTTGCGATTGGATCCTAAGACGAAGGGCGTGGGGAAGGATGCTTAATGGCGCAGCTCGCCGCCGCTTCCGCGTTGTAGATGGTGAGGTCCTTGCCACCCCTCATTGCTGGAGGCTGGAGACGCCGCCGCCATCACAGCAGGAAGGAGAAGGCAGAGAGAAATCAAACATGGAATGTGTCACACCCGGTTTTCTAAAGAATAAAACCAGGCTAATCATATGTGTGTCCAGGAAGTCCAAACATATGCCAGAATGAAAAAGTATCAGAAACAATGTTATTATATAACGTATACATAGCTATATTAACACTTACATCAGAGTATCGTGGAACGGTGTCTAAACTTCAGGCTCCATTCTTCTCAGGGACGGCTGACTGGTGGTTCCGTATGCCAAACACTTCTGAAAGACTTCTAGAAACTCCACTACACCTTCATCCTTCTTCTAAATATCACCTTACTACACACTAGAGTGTTGGGGAAATAGCAAAAGTGAGTCCATGTCGAACTCAACAAGTATAACACAGGGTTCATGAGGCTCAAAAAGGCTAGACACTATTTGACTGCGTTTAGCTTTTAATCATCATATAATTAGTAATTGAGTAGCATCAAGGTAATCCAATCCCATTAATGAATCCATGATCAATTGTAATAAGGATAATGAATAGCATTAACATGAGCATAATAATAATCAACAATAATTAAGAATGATATAATAATGGTGATCAACTATTCTGTAAGAATCCCCAAGGCCGCTCGTATCCGTGAGCACGGCTAGTATACAAGTTTATTAAACTCTGCGCAGAGGTGTACACTTTCACTGTCAGTCATGATTTTCAAATGCATGGGTTAATTACTCCCAAAACACTGAAAATCATATAAAGCCATTCAAAAGTTCATCTAACAAGTTAGGGCCATTAGATTCACTCGGCAGGCAGATGTAGAACCCCCCTTCCCAGTGGCACACAACTCGCAGCCAGAGAAAGATATTGAAGTCTACTGTTGTCCAGAATTTATCCATGATTTTTGGGCATCCAAAAATAGAGATATAAGCTAAGGAAGACAGACTGTTCTGAAAAGACAGGATAAGGTAAAAACGAGATTAAGAGAGACTAGAGAGATAGATGACACTAATCTTCAAGTCTTCATGCTTCTTTGCTTTGTGTTGATGAGATATAAGACATGGATCGAGGATAGCCAAAAGATGACAAGAAAGATAAAGTTTGATCTTCAGTTCTTCATACCTTGTCGCTCGAGGTTAATGATGGTAGCGGACACTACCCCACGTAACAAAGATTTTGTTCCACCTGGCAATGTCATTGAAGGCAACACTTTCTTTAAGGCTTGCTGCTAATGATAAGTCCTTCACTTAAAACTTACTAAACATACTTGATATGGGGGTGATGTCATCTAAGTTTTCATGAAACTAACTATAGACTTCCAACATCTCCTTCCTATGTCGTCCATGCTAACTTGTATAGAGTATGTTGAATTGAATGTTGAACTCCCAACTGATGATAGCTTGAAGTGAAGACCAGTCCTGACGAATACCCGAGCTTCTTGTAGACGATCCAACAAAGCACTGATCCCAAGCAAACAACACTAGCACATGAGTAGACTTCCAATCATAGAGATAATCACTTCTTCCAAGTGAAGCACTAGGACATACGAAACATTCATCTTACAACACTCACAACTTTGCTACCCCCTTAAGAAAAAGAAACTAGGGGACACCAAAGTAACTTGCATCTCCTTTTATACTAGATAACCATAATCATCTCTAATGTAATATTCCAAGGAAAATCAATGAGATTCAAAGATATTCAATGATATATTCACTTATACAAGATAAGGAAGTAATGCAGAAAATTTCTGGGCGAATTCCAATTTTAGCAGTTCAGTAAATCTGGCATAACTCGAGCTACAAAGATCCAAATGAAGTGATCTTTACATGGTTGGAAAGCTTATGAAATTATCTACAACTTTTATTAATAACACTTTTCCAGGTTCTGTCATTAAATTAATCAAAAACAGAGCTTAGCTAAAACTGTTTCAAAATTCCAGACTGTGCAGTAACCTCAACTTAGAACAGGTATATCTCTTAGCTCAAAATAGATAATAAGGTAAGTCCAGTGGGTTTGGAAAGATACAGAAGCCTAGTTATTCCCAGTAAAATTTCATAAATTTCTCATGTCCATATCTTGAGATATAACAGAAACATTGCAGACTGCTATAGAAATCAGCATGCGGAGTATTACGTAAAACCTACCCCACTTAACATGGATCGAGCTACTCCTCAAGACTTATACCTTCCGAGCCACCTTTGAAGCACGAGACCAAGGCAACACACAAGCAACACATCAAGCAAAACAAGCACACATCACATCATCGGTACTACACATGCTTCTTCAACAATGGTGGTCATCCTAAGGGAAAAGTATGGATGATGAAAGGCCATCGAATCTTTGAACCAGGTGGGATCAGAAAACTTTTAGTAAAAACAATATAAAACAAAATCCAAGGGAGTAAGAAATAATAGCTCAAAGGAAGCTATCAAGGAGGGGATACAATAGGACAAGAAAGAGGAAATAGTCAAAATCAATGAGTCAAGGGATGATAAAATAGTTTTATAGTAAAATAAGTTTTAGAATACGTCCAGTGCTACTTGGCATACGTGCTACAGTCAACACCGCTCTGATACCACTCTGTCACACCCGGTTTTCTAAAGAATAAAACCAGGCTAATCATATGTGTGCCTAGGAAGTCCACACATATGTCAGAATGAAAAAGTATCAGAAACAATGTTATTATATAACGTATACATAGCTATATTAACACTTACATCAGAGTATCGCGGAACGGTGTCTAAACTTCAGGCTCCATTCTTCTCAGGGATGGCTGACTGGTGGCTCCGTATGCCAAACACTTCTGAAAGACTTCTAGAAACTCCACTACACCTTCATCCTTCTTCTAAATATCACCTTACTACACACTAGAGTGTTGGGGAAATAGCAAGAGTGAGTCCATGTCGAACTCAACAAGTATAACACAGGGTTCATGAGGCTCAAAAAGGCTAGACACTGTTTGACTGTGTTTAGCTTTTAATCATCATATAATTAGCAATTGAGTAGCATCAAGGTAATCCAATCCCATTAATGAATCAATGATCAATTGTAATAAGGATAATGAATAGCATTAACATGAGCATAATAATAATCAATAATAATTAAGAATGATATAATAATGGTGATCAACTATTCTGTAAGAATCCCCAAGGCCGCTCGTATCCGTGAGCACGGCTAGTATACCAGTTTATTAAACTCTGCGCAGAGGTGTACACTTTCACTGTGAGTCATGATTTCCAAATGCATGGGTTAATTACTCCCAAAACACTGAAAATCATATAAAGCCATTCAAAAGTTCGTCTAACAAGTTAGGGCCATTAGATTCACTCGGCAGGCAGATGTAGAACCCTCCTTCTCAGTGGCACACAACTCGCAACCTATACACACTAAGGACAGGGGCTCGCCCTACACCCAACGTGGCAAGCCATTCTTACGCCATTTAAGGTAACCTCTAACAAGCTAGAAAAGGTCTCTTGAACAACTAGAGCCAGAGCCATATAGCCCTCACAGCTGTACTGTCAATCCCGATTATCACTTACAGGTAAGTCCTTACGGAGAGTAACTAGAGCAACAATATAACTCACATGCTCTAGCCCCCTTTCAACAGAAATAAAATCATCTTAATTGGTTGATTGCATAATCCATTAGTCAAATTACAAGATCATTGTTCATAATTAAGCACTAGCAATAGCTACCCAAATGCATAACCCATAGGTGATAAGGAAACAAGATATCAATAGCTAAGTTATAATCTCTATGGTTGTCAACGAGAACACATGCATATGTATGATAATTTCAGTGAATAGGACAACAAGGATAGTCCCATGTTATACTTGTCTTGATCAAAGCTTTCCTGATGATACTGCTGGTCTGGCTTAAAATAATACTCCTGATCGTCAAGAAACTGCTAACTGTCTATACTCGATCATCAAGCATCAACACACAATCATCCGAGCAATCATACACGAAGCAAACAAAGAGACATAATTAAAACAGCATACCAACAGTAGCAAAACAGTATAAAAAGTTTGTAAAATTCTTCTACACGTTACTACGATCACACAGACGTAAAGATCACGAAATTCGGATCTAAAACGTGAAAGTTATGAATTTTCTAAGATTTCCTATAGATAAATAATTACTTAAATATAAATTCAAAAATTAAATTTCCTAAACCTACTGTACAGCTACACTAACATGTAGAGCTCGCAAATATGAACCTAACGTAACTTGAACGGGCCAAATCGGAGTTAAAACGTAGAAGCTATGGCCTAACCAAGATTGTATGTGTATACGTATTTCTATTGTATTTCGGGATTTATTTTACTAAAGAAAAACGGCCACTAAACATCTCCATGACGTCTTGTGAGGTCATCAAGTTAGCAAACGTAACATGCCCTGAACAGAGTATTCTACGCGGCAGTGTTTCTTGGCATCTTTGCGGAGGGAGCTCAGGGTGCTGCGCGCTGATCCCGGCTGTGGGTTGGGCACGGCGTGACTGGAGCAGCCGGCGCTGGTGAGGCCATTAGCGACGACGAGACGCTCGTGAAAAGGCGGTTCTGGGCATGGAACTAGACGGAGAAAGCATAGAATGAAAGCTCGAGCGATAGCGATCTCACCTAGGTGCTGCTCGGTGTCGGAGGAAACTCGGCCGCGTTGCAGAGCTCGGTGGGGGTGAATGATGGCAGTTTCTGCCAAGATCAGCGATGACCTGAGCAAAACAGAGGGCTCAAGATAACGAGAAAACGGCTGCTGTAGCTCCTTCACCTTGGTGCGGGGTTCGGCAGGCACGATGGCGAAGCTTTGGACGGCGTCCGCAAGAACGGTGGCTTCGTCGGTTTGTCGGCAAGATCGAAGGCGACCGTAGGGAGAAACTAGGGCTTGAGCGGCAGCGCCATGGATGGGAGCTCAGCAGATGACAACGGCGACAGCTCTGCTCGGCAAGATCGGTGCGACGCAGGGTAGGGCTAGCGGCGGCTTGTACAGAGGGGAAACAGATGCACATCGTGGTCCTCATCTTCTTATAGGAGGGCTCGGTGGTCTGGTGCCTTTGGGCCGAAGCCACGAACCTGCAGGGTGGGCAGCTGGGCTACGTGAGCTGGGTGCAATGGACACGAATTTTTTTAATGACATCATTCGGACTCCCATAAATAAATGGTTAATATATATGGCAAATTAAAAATTAAAAACATATTTACATTGCTATTATTCAAGTTAACGTGAGACATACTAATCTCTATGATGTTTATAATTTTGAGACGCGGCGTGAACAGGGATGAGTCAACATTAATATTTAAAATAAACACTAGAAAACATGTAGCAAGTTAAAGTCGTTGCCAAGCACTAGACTTCATTGATTCAGATAGATGGAAATAAGATAACGACAGTGATCAACATGTATAACAATCCGGAGACTCCATGGCAGTCTGATCAGGTTCACGATGTATATTTCTTGATTGAGGAATAAATAAAGAATGATAATTTATTTTGTATGAATGAAAAGGCATGACATCAGCACAATATTTGATCAATAAAATATTGGCCAAAGGAGACGTGTGATCTCACCTTTAAATCAAGCATGCATGACGCTTGCTACTGGTGTCAATAAGGCGATGGACGAAATAGCATCGGTTTATGCTGTTGGACAGGAACAGGGTGATCTGCAAGGAGCACGGGGCAGGATGGATGGTGGCTGGACGTGCATATGGAGAACGGTATTTCCTGCAGCGTTGATGATCAGGCCACAGGATGATGCTGATGAGGTCTGAACCAATCAACCTCTGGCGATGCTCCCGGTGGCTGCGTCCTTCACGACGCCTTGATATAAATGGCTTCTTCGGCGCAATTTCGATGGTGGCCGGCGGCGGTCGATGGTGGCTTGTTGGTTCGGCGGAGTCTGGCAACGTGTCCTCGTGAACCGCAGTGAGGCTCCAGACGGCGGCGGCAGACTGCGTCTTGACGGTGAGATCGAAAGCGACGGCAGGAAGGCGTTAGGGCTCATGGTGGCGGCTGTGGAACATCTATATACATATAATATATGATCGACTTAAGGATTAGGAAAAAAATACAATCGGCCGGCTGCCTGCTATTTATAGACAAAAGAGATGGTCCAATGAAAAACGTGGTGATGAAAATTGACCTGGAGTCATTGACGTGTGGGAGTTTGCATGATGCAAAACAAGGAACAAGGCGGCAACGTGGATATATATATATATATATATATATATATATATATATATATATATATATATATATATATATATATTGTGTGTGATCAGCTATCTTAGTCTCAAGGATTTGAAAAGGATGTTGATTGGAGTTTGAGTCATAGTCATATTCGTGTATGTATATACACATATACACCTTGGCCTTGCTTGCCTTCTCCCTGACCAATTGGATCTCGTTTGTTATCTCGGTCGCCATATTTGTGTCCGGCTCATCATCATTATCGTGATGGACTTGGATACGGAGCTGGCAGATCAAGTGCAGCATGAGTCTAGAGTCGCATGGTGATAATCTCAACTCGTTCCTCGTGCATATGTAGCAGCATGAATTTCCCATTGCGGCAGCGACACCTGGGGCTTAGAGGACAATCCAATGGCACATCGACAGCAGCACGGAACTAGGATCAAGAGGTGGCGACACTTGTCTTGGTGACGACGGTGGTGATTGCTAGGGCATGGAGTACTGGGCAGGCATGGCAGTTTGAATCGTGCGAGCAGCCGGTGATGCAAGACGAGACCGCGGCGGCGACGACAGCATAGACAGGAGCTAGGGCACAAGCAATATGATTCTTGATTTGCCGTAGAGAAAACAACCTAGACGTACGGCAGCCTGATATAAATAGGAAGTCTAGTCCGATTGATCCCGAGTCCAACTTGATCAGGCTGCGACGATGAGCAAACAGACGCTACACCTACGTGACTTAGCCCAAATTAAGCCCAACCCATATGTGAATTAAAAATAGCTAACTAATACTAGTGTTGTATATATATATATATTAAAATATTGCGGCAAGGGCCCTAATTAACGTGAGCACATGTGACCTTCACGGCTTCACCCGTTGAGTTGACCACCAGCTTGAAGCAAATAGCGTGCACTTCTCCAAGTTTTCCTTGACGCAAATAATTTCCAAGTGACGTCAACTTTCATAGAACCCACATATATATATATATATATATATATATATATATATATATATATATATATATATATATATATATATATATATATATATATATATATCCTCTTGGTTCTATGAACACAACCTTGTTACTAACTTTCTATGATGAATTTTAATTTAATGAAAATTTTAGTTTCTTATGTTTTCATGAACACAAAACTTCAATTTAAATCATTTGAACCCTATTTTCAAAAAGTGCAAATTTTAGGGTGTTACAGAATGGAAGGTTCTTCCATGACCGTGCTTCAGAGCCTGTTTGTTTCCTTTTATTTTGCGAGTCCACGATTATGAAAAGCAGATCGTGGATTGTGGATTGTGAAAAACAGTTGTAAAGCATCTCCAATAGTTTCTAAAATATTTGGTAAATCAACGAGTTTTTTTGAGTGACTAAACAAGTTAGGAGCATATTTGTTGGCTTCCTCCGACAGTTCCAAAATCTCGCTCATGAGAGATACTAGAAGATAATTTTGCATCAATAATCCTAGACTTCTCTTGAATCATCCAACCAAATTTGTACTTTCTTTTTCTTTGAATCGGTAACCATATTCTTACTCTTATTCTTTCACACATTCTTTCACTTCTATAATGGCAGATCCACAAGCAGGCGCATATATTTCCACATGATTGAGTTGTTTTTTCTAAGTACAAAAAGATTGGTAGCTGAGAATAGGGAGCTGTTGGAGAGCATTTTAAAAAAAATTGCCAAAAAATTCAAGATGTAGGCTAGACACTAGCTGAATAGACTTTTTCAGAGTGTAATTTGAACGGTTTTGAAAAGTTCAGAGTGTAAAACAGACGGTTTTATAATTGAAGGTGTAGGCTAGACACTAGCTGAATAGACTTTTTCCAATCTTGAAAACACCTCCTTTTTGCGAGGAAGCCCTCCACATACACCTTCTTGTCATATATTCAAGTGGCATATTCAAGATGGTGCACGAGAGATACCGGAAGAAGGTTTGTCAAGATGGAGCCAGATCGAAACGAAGATGCGGTATGATCTGGTTGATTCTTGGGCTGCATTTCGGGTGGTTTTGGCTCACACCAGATTGTATGACACCCCGCGAACAATACTAGTGTAGAAAACGAATTAGAAAATTGTTTTAAAGAGGTTCTCGATCTTTGGGTTGTGGGGAAGGGGTGGAATTGAACGGTGGTGGAGATTGTGTTGACTGTGGGGTAGGAAGATCATGGAGAGGAGATGGTTGATGGTTAGGGAAAACATGGAGAGGTGATTCTGGTGGGTCGGGAAGACACTGGGGAGGTGAAGGCGGTGGGTTAGGAAGAGGATCGACATGAGCTGACGAATCCTGGGTGAGTGGCATCTCTTGAGAGGGTGGTGGTGGCTCCTTCAGTTACACGTCCCTCCGAGGCCAAAGGATGAAATTGTTTATTGCCTATCCGAGTTTCACAATGTCATCGGGACTAGGGATGTCTAGAATCTCATCCTCATATCCTTGGACCACGGTCGATACCTCTACTCTGCAGTAGTCTTTAGGAATGTCAGCACCATGGTATTTAGGTCCTCCTGGGATTGCTTTTCCCATGGCTACTTCTCTTGTACGATGATTGTTAATCCCCTTATGACTAGGGAGCAAGGCGTACAAGTAACAATGTCGTCAACTAGATAGTGATCCTTGTTTGTCGTAGATGCGACACTACTTGGAATGATTGTTTCACTCTGTGCCACCAACGGTTGTGACACCACTGGGACTAGCTGCATTTGGGGAGCCTGAGTGCTGATTTGTTGATTTGACACGGCACTCGCCAGTTTCTGCATCAACTCAGGATGAGGGTTTTCTAGCAACTTCCCCATCATCTCTTGGAAGTCTTTCTTAGCATCTTCCTGAAAATAAGTTGCCATTTGTTCCTTGTACCGATCACATTTCTTATACTCATTTTTCCACTGAGGGCCGAATCCATCCTTCCATCCTTCTTTGGATGAGATGCCTCGAACACGGCTAGGATGCTCGGGGTTACCGAGGCCAACACTCAGGATGTCCCTCTCCCTTCATGGTGTGAACTTGCCTTCCTGCTACATGCTTGCCACTGCAAAGATGCTCTTCGATGCTTCGTCAAGTATTGGGTCTTCAAAGGACACACTGGTCTCGGTTTCCTTTGGTTTCCGAGCACGGATCCAATTCGCGGACCTTTCACCGACTTGTTCGGATAGCGCCGGCAACCCTGCCATCTTTTTCGCAGCCTCTTCTTGCCTCCATTTGGGAACCTAGCGCTGGTACCCACCTGTGCCTAGATGGTGGTGGTACTTGTTCCTCTTTGCGAGCTAGGAGTTGGCTTCGCTCCGAGCTAAGAAGTTAGGGTCATTCCTCTACTCTAGAAAAACAGCCCACTACCCTTTAGAAATCTTGTATTTTGTTATCGAATCCATCCCTGTCTTTGCATACTTGACATTCATCTCCGACCTCCAACCTTAGAAACTAATCGCACACTGCTTCATTGTATATGCCTTCACTAGATCATCTAGCACGTTCCAAGGAAACAGGAACCTTGTCTTCATCTTATCCCAAATTTTCGTCTTGTCATTATCGGACACACCGGACCAGTTCTTAATTGTGATGTCAAGAATGTCCCTCACACAGAAACCAATTGTGTTCCGATATTTGGGGTAGGGCCTCTTCTGGAGCTAGGGGTTGTCCGATCAGGCTCACATCTGTGATGTCATATGTGTCATCTGGAAATTGGTTCAACCCTCTCTCGCCTCGTTTCAAACCTAGCTGCGTCCTTTTCCTAGGCCAACATGGCCTCTCAGTGCTCGTCGTCGCGGTCGTCGGTTCCAGTGCGTCTTCGTGTGCCACTTCCTCCTGAGACATCATATCTCTAAACTGAGACATTGCCTCCTGAGTATAGACATGTGAATCATGGACGGGTTTCTATGTAGAAAACATGAATTGAAATCATTTAATTACATGAAATCATGAATGTCTCTAATTTACCTCATTGGCTTCTGGATTGTAATCTGGGTCACGTGCCAATTCACGACGAGTCTTCCTCACTTCTGGAGGCTCCATGTCATCGCTAGCTTCTTGTTCGTATGACGACCCTGATGATTTGCCCATTTCTACTTACTTCGTGGGGTGGGATGACCCCAGGATGACCCCTGGATCTTGTTCCATAGGGTGGGATGACCCTTCTACTTGCTCCGTGGGATGGGACTATAGTGCTTCGTCCTTGTGCGGAGAACTCATCGTAGAAATCTATGTAAACGAGAAACACGATTTATATTGCATATCGAATTTATTGGACATATATTTATAAAAGGATAGGCACAAATAATACATACATATATTTCCATACATCATAATCACATATGAAGTAATAATTATGAATCCTATTACATATACAAAGAGAAATAATAACAATTATTTATAAAAGTATAGGCACAAATAATACATACATATATTTCCATACATCATAATCAGATATGAAATAATAATTATGAATCATATTACATATACAAAGAGAAATAATAACAAGTATTTATAAAAGGATAGGCACAAATAATACGTATATATATTTCCATACATCATAATCACATATAAAATAATAATTATGAATCCTATTAAATATACAAAGAGAAATAATAACAAGTATTTATAAAAGGATAGGCACAAATAATAATTATGAATAAAATTACATGTAAAAGACATAATAATATTCTCTGATTTTATTTAAATTTTTCCTGATTTTTTATAATTTTTTAACTATTTTTTATGGTTTTAATCAATTTTTCACTAAAAAAAGAATTGCCAAAGTAAAAAAATCCTCCTCTCCCACCCCTTCCCGGTCGCCCCTTCCACTGTGCGCCTTCCCCTTCCCCGTCCGCCACCGCACCACCGCGCCCACCCCTTCCTTGTCCGCCGCCGCACCACCGCGCCCGTCCCTTCCCCGTCCGCCGCCGCCACCACCACCGCGCCCGCCCCTTCCCTGTTCAGCCCCACCACCACGCCACCACCATAGCCGCCACCACCTATGCCGCCGCACGCCATAGCCGCCACCGCCGTCGCGCGCGCACGCTGCTCCCAGGCCTCCACCACCGCGCCCGCCCCTTCCCCGTCCGCCACCACCACCGCGGTCGCCCCTTCCACGTTCGGCCCCACCACCGCGCCAACACCACAGCCGCCGCCACCTATGCCGTCGCACGCCATAGCCGCCACCGCTGTCGCGCGCACACGTGCAGAGAGAGAGAGAGCGAGGAGGAGAAGCTCACCGCAGTGCTCGACGGCGGCCGGGTGCGAGGAAGACTGAGGGGTCCAGCTAGACGGCGTCGAGGGCGGCGGTGATGGCGTGGAAAAAAATTGGGCAGCCTGTCGGCGTTGTTTCAAATGATCTGGGCGTCAGGGACTTAGAAAAATTTCAGACAGACGAGCTGAAATATATACAGGGGGAGTTTCTACAGGCGGTTGGTGTTGACCACCGCCTGCAGAAATCAGGCGGTTCACTACGAGGGCCGCCTGTATAAATGAATTTCTACAGGCGGTTCACTACGAGGGCCGCCTGTAGAAACGAATTTCTACAGGCGGTTCCCAAAGAAAACCGCCTGTAGAAATTATTTTCAATTTATTTTAAGTTTTTCTTATATATATTTTCAGAAATTGTTTAAATGATTCAAAAAATCATATCTTCAAAAATATTTGTCCTAAATTAGTGAAAAAACTTTTGTTGTGTTCCTCTTGACTACATATACATGTTAAAAATATGAAATTTCATGTTTGAGGTACTTTTGTATGTAGCTTTATTTAAAATGATTTAAATTGAATATGTGCCTAATATCTAGTTTAATACATAAATAATTCTAGGAAAACCAGAAAAATGTGAATCCAATTTTGTTAGCTTTATTGTAGTGTGTAAATGCTACAAAAAATATAGTCCTTGATGCAATTTATCGTTGACAATATAAAGCTGAGGAACCCATATGTTTGATCATGGTTCGATGGAAGGGCTCTTCTACGTATGTGAAGCATGTATCTTATGCCTATCTTCAAATGTCTTGAATTTTATTTGGCAACCTCCTCCAACCAAATGATGGCCCAACACAAGATATCAGGATTTTCTAGTCATGCTAGCTATTATTATATTTTTCTTCGCGCTAAATGAGATGAAAAATGGTGGACTACACCTAGATCCCACTAGGTTTTTCCATCAACCGCAACAAAGTTTTGTTTCCTAGGGTAGATGAGACCCTGTGAAAAAGTTTGGCACCATTTGGAGTCGTTTCAGGGGTAGACTCAGTTCAAGCGCTAATTACCGGGTGACGTCGCGCAAAAATTCAATTAAACCGGATAAAGTACCAAACCACATCAGAAAAATCCCAAACTTGGTGGGTTGAACATCAATGGCACTAGTAAGCCTTAGAAAAAGTTTTAGACCAATACGACATCAGAATGCTCATGGACTCAACAAAGCTTAGTGACCAAGCCATTCATCCAATTTTTCTCACTTGATTTCATGAAGGTGAAATAAGCATAGGGTCTTACATGTAGAAATAGAGAAGGGAACATAGCATAAGGTACACATTTTATCATAAATAGATTACATGGCAAATGACAAATAAAATATAGGCAGCTACTGTTCTTCCTTGTCTATCGTGACGCACCCAGGGCAACGAGCTCTGTGGAATGCTTCGCTCAACATTCCTTATCTTTACTGGATGGTCGTCTACAAAGAGAGACATGTCACTGAATTGGTTAAATTCATCCAGGTCAGATACACCATCAATTCATATGGCTTGTTGCTTTCCAGGGAAAACTACATGCTTTGGCTTGTCGGTACTTTTCTTTTGATCATTAGGAGACAGGATCTGTTCAGCATAGAAGACTTGTGCAGCGCGATTAGCCATTATCCATGGATCATCTTTGTATCCTACCTTACTTAGATCAAGAACTCTGACCCCATAGTTGTTCACTGTGACATGTTTGTCTTCAACCCATTGACATCGAAACATAGGAATCTGAAATGTACCATAGTCTAGTTCCCATATGTCCTCAACGAAGCCAAAGTATGTAGTTTCCTCACCAGTTTTAGAGTCTATGGCGTCGCATCGAACCCTACTGTTTTGTGCCATGCTCTTTTGGTCCTTGGACTTGGTACAGAATGTGAAGCCACTAATGTCATAGGTTTGCCATGTCCTGACCTGGCATGATGGTTCAGATGCTAACACCTTGATGGTGTGTTCCTTGAGTGTTTCTCCATTTGGTATGTCCTGCTCCCTTAGCCATGAAGTGAACCGATTCTTGTGTTCCTTCATTAACCATTCTTCCATGCGCCCATGATTATGTTCGCGAACCTTTTTAATGTGTTGGTTGATCAAAGGCTCCATTATTGATAGCTGATGTAGGATGCTGTGATGTACCTCGAGAACTGTATTGTAATCATTTGGGAGCAATGTTTTCTTTCCCATCCTCCCTCTTCCAGTCAGCCTACCCTCGTGTCGTGATGGAGGTAGACCTATTGCAACCTGGTCTTTTAGGACCCTGTTATAGAATGGACCTCCAAACTCAATAGCCTCTTCGGTTAAGTACCCCTCTACCATAGACGCCTCTGGACGAGCACGAGTTGATACATAGCCATTTAGTATTGACATGAAATGCTCATACGTCCACATCTCATGCAAGTACATGGGACCCAGTGCCTCTATTTGTGGAACCAAGTGCACCACAAGGTGAACCATCATATCGAAGAATGCTGGGGGGAACACATCTCAAACTATGACACTGTCTCCATTGCAAATTCCTTAAGAGACGCCAACTCATCACGGTCTATCACCTTCTGTGAGATCCTGTTGAAGAAGTAGCAGAACCATGTGACTGCAACATTTATCCACATTGGGTTTTATAGCCCTTATGACAATAGGGAGGAAAGTAGTTAGCATGATATGACAATCATGTGAGTTGTAGTTGGTGAGTGTAAGGTCTTTCATTGACACAATACTCCGTATGCTGGAGCAGAATCCAGATGAGACTTTCAATTTCTTTAACCACACACACACATTGCAAGTTTCTCATTATTGTTGAGGTTGTATCTTGTTGCAGGGAGGTGGTACTTGCCATTTTCTAGCCGAACAGGGTGAAGTTCTTTTTTTATGCCTAACTGTACCATGTCCATGCGTGAATTTAGTCCTTCCTTTGTCTAGCCCTTCATGTCTAGCAAGGTGCCAATTAGACTTTCAAACACGTTCTTCTGAACGTGCATACCATCGATCGTGTGACGTACGTCTAACTCTGGCCAGTATTCCAAATACTCAAAGAAAATAGACTTCTTCTTGAATGTAGCCCCTAGAGCTGGTTTGACATTCTTTCTTGGTTTTTCATCTTTTGTCTTCTTCCCAAAAACAAATTTGAGTTTGCTGACTATGCTGAAAACTTTTTTGTCTTTACTGTTACCTGATGGAGCAGTAGATTGTAGTTCACTATTATTGTCAAAGTACTTATCCATCTTTTTCTGCCGGTACCTGTGTCCTTTCGATAAGAAGCGTCTGTGCCTCATGTACGCTATCTTCTTAGATACAGTAAGGTACACGTAAGCAGTGCCATCTATGCATACCACGCAACCAAGCTTCCCCTTGAACTGCCCTAATAATGTAAAGAGAGTAGGGTAGTTGTTGATCGTAACAAAGATAATTGCTCTAAGCGTGAATGATTCTTTGCGGTACTCGTCCAACATTTGAACACCTATTTCCCACAGTATCTTCATGTCCTGCATTAAGGGCTCTAAGAAAATATCCATATCAACTCTAGGCTGTGTAGGTCCAGAGATAAGAATGGTTAGCAAAAGGTACTTTCGCTTCTGCATCAACCATGGAGGAAGGTTGTAGATGGTGATGATCACTGGCCATGTGTTGTGCTTGTTCCTCCTCTCAGCAAATGGATTCATTTCGTTAGTACTCAGTGCGAACCTAACATTCCTTGATTCCCTTGCAAAGTCCTTGTGGTTTTCATTGAAATCTTTCCACTGCTGGCCATCGGCTGGGTGCCGAAGCTTCCCATCATCTTTGTGCTCATCAGAAGCATGCCAGCTCATAAGTTGGGCATCCTCTGGGTTAGCGAACAAACACCTCAATCGATCGACCACAGGAAGGTACCACATCACCAAAGCAGGAATCTTTTTCTACGCACACTACTAGGAATTGACCCTTAGAGCACCATTTTTTTTTGCAACACCACGTATTTGGTTGCAATATTTGGTTTTATAGCAACCAACGTTTTAATGGGTTGCAATATCTGAATCTTATGGCCACCAAAAAGGTGGGTTGCATCTGTTGAAACATTCGTTGCAACAGGTTGGTGTTAATGCCACGGTGAAAAAGGTGGTTGCCTTTTTGGGTACCTTTTGCCACAACTAATTATGCATTGCGATAATATCGATTTAGTGTTGCGATAGATGTTTGTTTGTTGCCACGAATATTTAGTTGGTTGCGATTATGCCTGCTTGTGGCCACGATGAAATAACGTTGCCTAAAACTTAATCTTTGTTGCGATAGCTCATGTGCCTGTTGCATCCAAAAAATAGTTCGTTGCGTTTGATTTATGTTTGTTGCCACGAATATTTCATTGGTTGCGATTATACATGCCTATGGCCACGATGAAATAACGTTGTCTAAAACTTAACCATGGTTGCGATAGCTCATGTGCTGTTGCATCCATAAAAAAAATCATTGCATCAATTAGCTTCTATTGCCACCAATGAATTATGTGAATTCACTAGACTTTTTTTGGTTGCACTAAAAGAAAAGTTGATGACATAATTAAGCCCACCGGCACAATAAAAAAAATAAAAAGAACTCAGCCCACCAAAAGAAAAACCCAGCCCAACAGTGCATGAGCAGAAAAAAAATAAAAAGAAGAGTCCCAGCCCAACTGCACCGAAGAAGAGGCCCAGCCCAACTGCACCGAAGAAGAGTCACACCTGGCTCCATCGCACCCCATCCCATAGGACTTCCTCTTGGCGGCTTCGAGGCCGCGAGCGACAGCGAGGGCGAGGCCCCGGCCAGCCGCCAAGCCGCCCATCGGGCACGCCCCGGCCAGCCGCCCATCCCATCCCATCGGGCACGCCCCGGCCAGCCGCCCAGCACGCGACAGCGAGGGCGAGGCCACGAGCTGCGAGCAGACACGGCGCCAGCGGCCAGGCAACAAGGCAGCAGCCAGAGGCAATAGCAGGTGAATTTTTAGTTGTGAAATTGAGTTATTGTCAGCTTGCTGTTTCGATTAGTACTGCTACTGCTAAGATTTACTACAGCTTGTTTGATTTGTAATAGATTTTAATTATCAGATTTTCAGAATGTTGCCGAAAAGGACTGCGCAATTACTTTACAAGTTCTAGTGGTAGTGGTATATTTACCCGATACAGATAGTACATTTGCTTTGATAGTGACCCTAGGCTTTAAAATTCACGAGCTCCGCCACTGTTGCTCATTAGGAAAAAATGCTTTTCAATTCATAATGTTAGCTTGATAGCGGGTATTTATTCTATGGATTCGTGCTCACTGTAGGGATACCGTGAAGGATGTCAAATGAAGATAAGAGCTGGATGCGGATGTCCAGATATACTTCAGAATGGCAGGCAGGATTCAAGAACTTTTTACAGAGTGTATTTGGGGGCACATCCAGTGAAGAAACAGCTCCATGTCCATGTACTCGATGCCGCTGCATGTCTTATCGAAGTGAAAAGGAGGTTCGAACTCATGTGGCACTGAGAGGGTTTGATGAGAGTTTCATTCAAGGAGAAGGTAATTGTGAGCCTTCGTTAGTTGAGAATGGTAACGATGATGGAACTGCAATAGATCATGCTGAAAGTTCCCATGAAATAATTTCTTCACTGATCAGAGGTGTTATACATGGAGAAGTCACAGGAAGAGATGGGGGCGAGCCAAATGCGACTGCAAAAAAACTTTTTAGGTTACTAGAAGAGGCAAAGAAGGAGTTGTATCCAGGTTGCAAAGAGGTTACAAAGATTTCTTTCATTGTCATGCTATTTCAGATTAAATGCATGGATGGTATTAGTAATAGCAGTCTAGAACGCATAATTCGGTTGTTCTTGCTTGTGCTTCCTGATGGCCATTGTCTCCCAACTTCATTGGATAAAGTGGAGAAGGTTGTTCGAGATCTTGGCTTGCATTATGATAAGATTCATGCCTGTGTCAATGATTGTGTGTTATTTCGTGGGGATTATGCTATATTGGATAAGTGTCCAACATGTGGTGAATCGAGGTGGAAAGAGACAGGTGGTACTGAAAAGGATGATCTTGTTGACAGTGATTGTGGAAAGAAGCAGAAGCGTTTTCCACGTAAGATCCTTCGTTATTTTCCACTTATTCCTCGCTTGCAAAGATTGTATATGAGATCATCGACATCGAAGCTGATGCGTTGGCATGAGGAAGAACTAGTAAATGATGGGAAAATGCGTCACCCGGCAGACTCATTGGCATGGAAGCATGTGAATAGAGAGTATAAGGATTTTGCTAAGGACCCTCGCAACGTACGGCTCGGTCTTGCAGCTGATGGCTTTAATCCGTTTGGGATGTTGAATGTTGCATATACTACATGGCCTGTCATCCTAATCCCTTACAACTTGCCTCCTTGGTTGTGTTTGAAGCAACCCTATTGGATGATGTCTATGCTGATTCCAGGGCCAAAATCACCTGGAATGAATATTGATGTCTACTTGCAACCCCTAATTGATGAGCTGAAAGAGTTATGGGTGACAGGTGTTGAAACATGGGATGAGAATGAGAAGGAGACGTTTACTCTTCATGCGCTTCTGTTGTGGACCATAAATGACTTCCCTGCCTATGCCATGCTATCTGGTTGGAGTACTAAAGGAAAGTTTGCATGTCCATACTGCCACAAAGATACAGAGTACTTATGGTTGAAATTTGGGTCGAAGCATTGTTACATGGGAGCCAAATTTATTTGTAGTTTTATAAATAAATCAGGTTGATAATGTCAAAGGAGCCCGAAGTTCATGGTAATGTCAGCATAACGCCAATTAAACAACATGGGGGGAAGCGAGGACATGCTCATGCTGGTACAGAGAAGCAGCTTGATGCCTACAAGGTTTGGTTAGTACAAATGCAAGAGGAAGACTCAGAAATAGGTATACTCATTATTTGCATAGCTCGTTAAATTGTTTTGGATCAGATATAATGTTGTTTTGACACAATTGCATTTGGTTAATCATGATTCACAGACTTCAGGGATGACTTCAGGGACGAAACAATCGATACATACAAGGAATGGCTCAGGCACACAGGCCGGCGTCGCCATATGCGTAAATAGATTTCTTTCATCACATCATCAAATACTTGTTCATTGAATAAATTAATTGATATATGCTATTTTTTGTTTGTGTGTAGTCTCGTTATTACAAGAACATTCAGATACAGATAATGATCAATTAACTGAAGGTGAGGGAGGAGAGGGAAATCAGGAAAGGAGGACAACAAACAATGATAATAATAGGCCATCTCATGCAAGAAAACCAAAAGAAGGGAATGGTATCTGCTTGTCTCTCTTATTTTTAAAATGTACGTTGTAAACTCTTTTGCTGATCATGCGTGTTATATTTGTCTCAAATGTGAATTAGGTGTATCCAAAACCCGTCGACGTGGATGTCTCAAAGGTTATAAAGCAGCTGCTAAGAGAATCAGGAGCGGAACTCAGAAATTAAAAATTGAATTTGATGCCTTGACGGGAGGAGTCTGTGGTGACAACAGCCGTACATTTGTGGATGAGATTGTAGTGTTCACTAGGAAAAAGACTCCACTTATAGGAGTGAAATCTTGGAAGAATGTCAAGGAAGTTGTAAAGGAATCAATAGTAAATGAGATGATGGTAAGTAAATTTTGAGCTTTAGCCAAATCTATTGAATTCAATGGCTCTACTTTACTGTTATATTGCTCATTAAATTGTAACAGAAAATTTGGGACTTAGACGCTGTTGAAGATGCTAGTGAAAAGATATTGACAATTGCCAAAGAGAGGTACACAGGATGGAGAGCTTCATTTAGTTCTACATACAAGGCATACTCCACTGATGCAGAACGTATGAAGCATAAGCCTGAGGACTTAGACATCGTGGAGTGGTACTACTTGATCCAATACTTTGGATGTGAGAAATTCCAGGTTCGTTTGTGACCAAATTCGTTACTAATTCCAGTTCTGTAATGCAATCGACAGCGCTATGCTCATTCACCTTTTGCAGAATCTTAGCACAAAGAATTCAGCAAACCGAAAGAAACAAAAGACTAAGCATCTCATGGGAGCGAAGCCATTTTCCCAGATTTGTTTTGAACAGGTAACAACTACTTAAATAATGTGTAGATTACTTTCTGAAATATATGGCCATCACCTAATGCTACATTTTTGGCACCTTAGACAAACCGTGCTAATGGCCGACAACCTACTGATATGCAACTTTGGATGACTACTCACACCAAGAATGGGGAATGGTCAACTGATGAAGCTAGGGATGTTTATGTGAGTTCTTGTGTATGTTTGCATCAATAAAATTACAGCATTTTTACCTTAAAAATTTGGAACTGTTTAATCTGACATGCTCCTAATTTGTTTGACATGTTACACCTAGGAAAAAGCATCCATCGAAGTTACCAATGCAGAAAGAGGGAAGGATAGGCCTTTCCTTACAGCTAAGGAGGAAAACTTAGTTTTCCAACTCAACTACTCAAAAACTCTTGGAACAAAATCATACAAGTCTCATGGACGAGGATACATGGCGAAATATCCAACACGAAGAGCTCTACTGAAACAAAAAGAAGAAGATGCAACCCGAGCTGAATTGGATGCCCAAGAAGAAAGAATGCAGCACCAAGAAGAGGTTCGAGAGCTAAAAGAACAGCTTGCAAATGAAGTTTCAGCAAGGGAAAGAGATAAGGAAGAAAGTAAGAAACAAATGGAGGAAATGAGGCTAGAATTCCATCAGCTTTTGCAACAGGTACCCCCTCTGAAACATGTCTTCCCTTGCTGCAGAAAATTGCAATTTCAGAAGCAGAATTTCATGTCCATTGAACAGAGCATTTTTTCTAGGATTGATAACATGTTCAAAACTGAAACAATATTCTTTTGTCAATGCCATATATAGTGCTAGGATGCAGTCCTTGAATTGAGGTGTCTCAACATATTTCACTTGGCATTCTCTGCTCCAGCAAAAATATTATGTAGTAGGATTCAAAAGCAACTATTGTTTTAGCCATGTATTCCTATAATTTCCCTTGCCTTCCGTCCTGCACAGGCTATGTCTGGAACCATAAATGGACCTACTCACCAGAACTTCATCACACCAACACGCTTAGAGGCTGATGTTGTACAGGTAATTCTGTTGTAGAGGCTGATCCCCACACATGATTTCAAATGAAATGCATTTTATTTTTTTACACCAAAATTTCCTTGTGCCAGACTGAAGAACCACAGAGCATGCTTACTACAGAAAAGGAAGTTGTTCAACCTCAGACCACGAAAGCAAAGAGTATTTCAGCTAGGAATATTTTTTCAAAAACTAATGCTGTTGCTGGAGCAACGCTGAATTATGTTAGTTCTGATCAGCTATTGAGGACTCGTAATCAGTTAAAGAATCAACAGGTATGAATAACATTTTGATTTGATTCCTCATAACTTGATGTACATGTGATGTTTACCATGTCATTGCTAGATTTTTGCCTATGCCATGTTGTGTATGCCCTCCAGTAAAGAAACAAGTGATGTTTGCACTTGACATAAATGGAACCATAAATGTGACACTATAGCTGTTTTGCACTTGACATTTAAGTTGATTATGAGCCTTTGCCCTTGCATGATATTTTTTTGTAGCGACATGCTATGTCCTTCAAGGGCTAAATGTGCTTGCAATTGTTTGATCTCAATTGCTCTTGTTCTATGATTAAATGATTTTCTGGTGTTCTGTCTAGTGTGGTGTGTGCTCAAGAAACACATGGTTTGGATTGGTGTGGTGTTAAAGGGTACTGGAGTGGAGTGGTTTGGATTAAATGATTGATTTTTTATGGAATGGTCTGGAGTGGGTGCGGTCTGGATTTTGCCCCATTACCAGGTTGAGCTATGGGTTGGAAATTAGGGGTCCAGTAATTTGTCTTGTAAATTGATAGGCCTCTCTCCAGTTTTCAGTGGCTGACATCTTTTGTGTGTTTTTGTCAATGCTAGCGAGTAGCGATAGATGCCATTTTTTGTCTGAGAGTTTGTATAGACTTTGTCTTCACATGAATACAAAGTTTGATAGCAGTAGCAGCAGCTAGGAAGTTTGCTGTAGCCAGAGATCATTGTTGAACAAGTGTCATTGTCCTGAGGCGAGTCCATGTTATCTCTTTTTCTCCTATCCTGGTTTTTTTCCTGCTGGCTACTCCTGTTCTATGATTGCTCTTGTTCTATGAATCAATAAAGCCTATGTAATTAATTGTTCAGCAATGATCGCAAATTTCCTGTACCGATTTCTGTTCCAAGTAATCAATAAAGCCTATGTAATTAATTTGAATGTACATGTGGGTGACCAAAACATGAAATTGATGTGGCATGACATGTATGAATTTTCCTCTTATGGAATGAATGAAAATGTGGCAGCAATGTGTTGATATATGAATTTGTCTCATATGCAAAGAATGAAATTGTGGTAGCAATGTGTTGATATATGAATTTTCCTCTTATGGAATGAATGAAAATGTGGCAGCAAGTGACATGATATCAGAATGATCACAGAAAGATCTCTCTAGAAAAATCACAGAATGATCACATAAAAATTCATGTGGTAATGGGGCCAGAGATCATTGCTGAACAAGTGTCATTATCCATGTTATCTTAATTGCTCATGTTCTATAATTACTAATTACTCCATGAATCTAATCATATATGTTTTCATGAATCGCAGAGAAACTTGGACAGCCAAAACAATTAGAGAAAGCTTCTATGGCTTAATGCTGATGGCCGACGCCAACAAGAATAATGACAAGTTGCAAAGATGGTTATTTGTGACGGTGTAGCTGATGGGCGATGGAGGAACCGGCGAACTCATTTTTAGATCGATTTATTATATGCTAAACAATGTTGTGAACTTAGTTAAATATGGTGTCTTTATTTTGTTAGCTGTGGTCATGTTCTTTTAAGCAGAATTCTGGTTATTGTGTGTTACTTTGGTTTGAGACAATTTTAATTAATGAATGCATCAGTTATTATATGTGATGTGCATGCTGTGAAAATTATTTAAAAAATGCTATTCAAATTTCTCTCGTTGCGATAGAATTATATCGTTGCGATAGAATTATAGGCAACCATTGATTTTGGTCGCAATATGCATTATTGCAACGAACTTCATGCATTGCATTACCATATCATCTATTGCCACCAACAATTGTTTGTTGCATGTGACCTATATTACCACCAAAACAAATTCGTTGCAACCTACGCATATTACCTCGAAGACTAGTTTGTTGCATTACCATATGATCTATTGCCACGAAAAATTGTCTGTTGCATGTGACCTCTATTACCACCAACACAAATTCGTTGCAACCTACATATATTACCTCAAAGTCTAGTTCGTTGCATTACCATATGATCTATTGCCACGCACATTTGTCTGTTGCATGTGACCTCTATTACCACCAACACAAATTCGTTGCAACCTACATATATTACCTCAAAGTCTAGTTCGTTGCATTACCCATATGATCTATTGCCACCATATCTGATATGTTGCAATATCACTTTAATGCAATGGATCACACTTCGTGGTAATATGACCATATGCCCACGTTGTTTTGGAGTGGAAATACTTATCTATGGCAACACATTCCTTCGTGGCAATCATGAAATATTGCAACCAAGTGTTTCGTGTCAATAGAATCTTAGGCAACCAATCTAATCGTTGCAATATTTGTTCTTGCAACCAACTATTGGTTGCATTAGGCTTTTTTGTTCATTGCAATAGCAAAATCTGTTGCAATGCCACATAAGTGTGGTTGCCTGAGGCTATTGCACCGTTCCAATTGCAACCATCTGTCGACCACCAGACTTAGATGCAATTGATTCCAGTTGCAACCAAAATAGCCATATTGCAACCAAATATAGGCGTTGTCCAAGGCCTGATTCCTAGTAGTGGCATAATAGTCTACTTCTTCCTTTTCTTTGCCGGTGGGTTTTGAACTACTCTTCTGGGTCTTTTGTTGGGTCTTCTTTCGTTTTTTTCCTTAACATGGAGGCAGCACACTCTTCCTCTATGTAGTCTTTATTTGTCTTGTACCTACATGCACCACACTTCGGACAGCTGTCCAAGTTCTTATAATCATCACCCCGATATAGGATACAGTGATTTATATAAGCGTGGATCTTCTCAACACCCATCGTGAGTGGACTGATTAGCTTCTTTGCATAGTATGTGTTAGCAGACACTTTGTTCTCCTTAGGAAGCATGTCTGCGATAATGCTCAAAAACGCATCGAAGCCAGCATCAGAAAGACCATATCTAGCTTTGCACACCAACAACTTTAGCACAGACCGCAACGTCGTGAACTCTTTGGTGCAACCCTTGGACTCATCGTACAAAGGCTCTTTGTTGACGGTTCTTAAGTATCAATTTTAATTATCCAATAAATAAGGAAAAGGACCTATATGCAAGCAACACCTAGAATTAGGGTTTGATCTGACAGAATTCCACGAGTTTTGTTGTTTATCTGTTTCTGCAGGGGGTTATCAGGAAATACAAAGGAAAGGCCCACACGTCGGAATTACATAGAGATATTAACGTGTTCACCGATTTTCTATCATCTAGAAGACTCCAGAAGCCACGGGATCGAACGGGAGGCCGAACGGGCCCAGGACCAGGGCGCCCGCCCTGGACCCTGGGGCGCCCGCCCTAGGTCTGCAACCAATCAGGATGAGTCTCGCGGATTATGCCCCACCGACCTAAAGGATCAAGGAAAACCGTGCGATTAATGTCGGTTTGATCCGACGGCCCAGGTTCACTTGAAGGGACTATATAAGTAGGACCCCTGGCCCCTGGAGAGGAGAATCCAAGTCCATTATTTTCATATTTTCCAGAGAGGATTCAGAGAGAGAGGTTCCCTTAGGGTTCCCACCTCATTAGGGCTTAGCATCCAATGTGAGATTAGACTTAGTTCTTCTAGATTGAGAGAGATAGAGTGGAGGTATAGATCGAAGGAAGCCCGGCCTGTCGGTGACTACTTCGAGGTTGTACCTGCAGGATCAAGTTCTCCTAACCCGAGGCTTGCTCCTAGGATTCTTCAGTATTTCGACTTCTAAATTCTAGTAAGTTCTTTGTTTTATTGTTCTTTGGTTTATGAGTTTACTTTAATCTCTTCGCGTAGAGTTTAGAGTAATCATCTCTAGCGTAAACGAGGTGTTTGGGCTAGGATACTCATAGATATCCCCTGTCTAGCCGGACCGTGGTAGTAGCGAGGAACGTGATATTTCCGTAGCTACCTTTGTATTCCATATCCCGTTAGCAGGATCGATAGGGTTTATAGGTGCGGGTCGAACATCCTTTGAGGTGTCTAGATTCCGTGAGCCTCCCCAATAGAGCAGTAGATCATCCTTACCAAGGTTAGAATGAGAGTGCAGTTGCAGTCTTCTCTATACATCGCTCAAATCAAATCACAGTGGTTGTAGCCTAAAGGTTAGTAGTAATAGATTTGGTTAGTCAGATGCACGCTTTCTCCTAGTGGTAAAAAAATAAATACGATACTCTGGATAACATCCCGGGTGAAGTGCTCACCGATATCCGTGCGCTTGCGGATCATTTCCTAATTGCGTTACCAAATATCAACAAGCATTTCTGGCGCCGTTGCCGGGGAGAAAGACGGTTTGCTGAGATAACCTTGAATCTTACTACTAGCTTGTACCTATACTTTTATCTTTCTTTATCTTTTTATTCCTTATCTTTTCTTTATTCTTACCTTATGGAGAACCAAGATTCTAAATTAATCTATCAATTTGCAACACCTTCGGAAACTGACCTTTTACCATGGGGGTCATCACAGCCTATCCAAACATCCCAGTATAGGTTAAGTTCAAGGTTAATTGCCATGATTGAGAACCTATCCTTTTTGGGAAAGGAAGACGAAAATCATTACCTTCATATTAGAGATTTTGAGCAAACATGCGATTGTCTTCGCATTGAAGGCATTTCTGATAAGACTTTACGTTGGAAGCTTTTTCCTTTTTCCTTAAGAGGCGAAGCTAGACGATGGTATAGTCAGAAGGTAAGTCAACAACGAGGTGAATGGGGAGTCTTACGAGCCAACTTCTGTTTAGATTTTTATTCCCTCGATCGTATCGCCGACCTTAGACTCGAAGTTCTATCTTTTAAACAAAAAGAAAATAAAACTTTGGGAAAATTCTGGAAACGTTTTTCTGATCTTCTAGAATCTGGTCCAAAACTCAATATTGAAGACCCTATTCTCCTTTTTCATTTCTTTCGAGGTCTTCAGAAAGATCATAAACAAATGCTACATACAATGTCTAGAGGTTCTTTCTTTCGTATCCCTACTGATGAAGCTAGAGCGATCCTAGATAGAATCCTAGAAGCTGAGATGGATAATACCCTCCATGATGAAACCTACGAAGCCAAAGTAGACACTCTGCCGAATTCTTCACCTACTTCAGCTATCCCAAGTTTTGAGCCACAAAAGGAAGAAATTCCACCACCTGATTTCATGCTGGATATAGAATCCAATCTTTTTACCGATTTTGGAAACATTTCAAACTACCATTCTATAGATAAACCCCAAAGCGGCCATTATAGCATTTGTTTACCAAGTGAATATCAATTGAGAGAGCTTATCTCAGTCATGAGTAGCGAATGGTTGGAGGAGTCAGAGCTTTCCTCTGAAGTGATCCGTTTGGATACACCTCTTATCACTATACGCTGTGCTTATGATTCTGATCAATTTGATGCTCTCTATAATCCTGTTGTGGGGATCAATATCATGTCTGAAGCTTTTACACTTAAATTATTTGGAAAATTAATTTTAACCCCCACAACAAAGTTCATGAAGGAATCTTCGGGACGATTGGTCCCCAGTCTTGGAATTGTGAATGTCCTACCCTTTATGGTAGAAGGCTCCATGATTCATTTGAACTTTTATATCTTTGATACATGGGACTTCGACCTGTTGATAGGACAACCATTTAGAAGACTCCTTTATAAATGTCAAACTGGAAAGCTACACATTTCTTTTGGAAAGGATTTTAAATTCCCTATGACAATTTCTCACTCCTTGAATAATAAGATCGAGTCATCTCTTTTGCCTGATCCTATGGAAGAGGTAAAAGCTACGTCTCTAGAGCTTTTAAATGAATCAGACTTAGAAGAAGAAGCCCCTTTCTTCATAGAAGAGGAAGCTGAACCTTCTGAACCTGAACCTTTAGATGAGTTTCCAGAAACACCCAGACCTCCTATAGAGCTTAAAACTTTACCACCCGGTCTTATCTATGCTTTCCTAAACAATAATCCAGAGTTTCCTGTGATCATTAGTAATAAACTCACTCAGGAACAAACTCTGTGATTAATGACCGTTTTAGAAAAACATCACTCAGTCTTTGGCTACTCACTCCAAGATCTTACAGGAATCAGTCCTATGATTTGCACCCATCGCATTTCGACAGATCCTTCTGTTTCACCTTTTCGGGAACCCCAACGTAGACTCAACAACGCGATGAGAGAAGTAGTTAAAAAGGAAGTTATAAAGTTGCTGCATGCAGGGATTATATATCCTGTGCCGCATAGTGAGTGGGTGAGCCCTGTTCAAGTTGTGCCTAAAAAGGGAGGCATGACTGTTGTTACAAATGAGAAGAACGAGCTAATTCCGCAACGCACCGTCACAGGGTGGCGGATGTGCATTGACTATAGAAAACTGAATAAAGCCACGAAAAAGGATCACTTTCCTTTACCTTTTATAGATGAGATGTTAGAGCGGTTAGCGAACCATTCGTTCTTCTGTTTCTTAGATGGATATTCAGGGTACCACCAGATCCCGATCCATCCTGATGATCAAAGCAAAACCACTTTTACCTGTCCATACGGAACTTATGCTTATCGTAGAATGTCTTTTGAGCTATGTAATGCACCAGCTTCTTTTCAAAGATGCATGATATCTATATTTTCTAATATGATTGAAGAGATTATGAAAATTTTCATGGATGATTTTTCTGTTTATGGAAAAACTTTTGATAATTGTCTTGAAAACTTAGACAAGGTTTTGCAAAGATGCAAAGAAAAGCACTTAGTTCTTAACTGAGAAAAATGTCATTTTATGGTTAGGGAAGGAATAGTGCTAGGACACCTAGTGTCTGAAAGAGGTATTGAGGTAGATAAAGCTAAAATTGAAGTAATAGAACAACTACCTCCACCTGTGAATATAAAAGGAATTCGAAGCTTTCTTGGCCATGCTGGTTTTTATCGCAGATTCATAAAAGATTTTTCATTTATTGCTAGACCACTCACTCTTTTGCTAGCCAAGGATGCTCCTTTCGAATTTGATGATGCATGTTTAAAAGCTTTTGAATTATTAAAGAATGCACTCATCTCTGCACCAATCATTCAACCCCCTGATTGGTCGTTGCCTTTTGAAATTATGTGTGATGCTAGTGATTATGCTGTGGGGGCAGTTTTGGGGCAAACAAAAGACAAGAAGCATCATGCAATTGCTTACGCCAGTAAAACTTTGACAGGAGCTCAACTTAATTATGCAACCACTGAAAAAGAGCTTCTGGTTGTTGTCTTTGCCATTGATAAATTTAGATCTTACTTAGTAGGAGCTAAAATAATTGTTTACACTGATCATGCTGCATTAAAATATTTGCTCACTAAAAAAGATGCTAAACCTTGCCTAATTAGATGGATCTTGTTACTCCAAGAATTTAACTTAGAAATAAAAGATAAAAAGGGAGTAGAAAATTCTGTTGCTGATCACTTGTCTAGAATGCACTTTAAGGATCCACAGGAAACACCCATTAATGATTCACTCCGAGACGACATGCTCTATGGAATCAACAGGTCTGACCCCTGGTATGCAGATATTGTTAATTTTATGGTTTCAGGGTATGTACCACCAGGAGCGAACAAGAAGAAGCTTATTCAAGAAAGTCGTTCACACATATGGGATGAGCCGTACCTCTTCCGAATATGCGCTGATGGCTTACTCAGAAGGTGTGTGACCACTGAGGAAGGGTGGAAGATCATCGACGGATGCCATTCGTCACCATACGGAGGTCATTATGGAGCATTCCGTACACATTCAAAGATCTGGCAATGTGGATTCTATTGGCCTACAATGTATGAAGACACAAGGCAATGTATCAGAAGATGTGGGCCATGTCAAAGGCACGGAAACATAAATACAAGAGATGCTATGCCACTCACCAACAACCTTCAGATTGAGCTCTTTGATGTTTGGGGAATAGACTACATGGGTCCATTTCCTCCATCAAAGAAGTGTGAATTCATCTTGGTGGCAGTTGACTACGTCTCCAAGTGGGTAGAAGCACTACCTTGCAAGCGTGCCGACAATATTAATTCAAAGAGGATGTTTGAAGAGATTATATTTCCAAGATTTGGAGTCCCTAGGGTGGTGATAAGTGATGGGGGATCACACTTCATCGACAAACGCTTTGAGCATTATCTAGCAAAACATGGAATCCATCACAACGTTGCTACCCCATATCATCCTCAGACAAGTGGCCAAGCAGAGACTTCCAACAAGCAAATCAAGAACATTCTTCAGAAAATAGTAAATGAGATGGGAACAACATGGAAGGAAAAGTTACCCGATGCACTCTGGGCATACCGGACAGCATACAAGACCCCAATTGGAATGACCCCATACCAATTGGTGTACGGGAAGACTTGCCACTTGCCTGTTGAACTAGAGTTCAAAGCACACTGGGCCATAAGAAGATGGAATATGGACCTAGATGTTGCTGGAGATCATAGAAGAATGCAACTATCAGAATTGGAAGAATGGCGAGAGAAAGCATATCACAATTCGAAGATCTACAAAGAAAGAGTCAAAAGATGGCATGACAAGAGGATCAAGAAGAAGGAGTTCTCACCCGGAGATAAGGTATTACTTTTTAATTCCAGGGTGAAGCTTTTCGGGCATGGAAAACTCCGGAGTAAATGGGAAGGACCATACAAGGTAGTCAATTCATCATCCCACGGAGCTATTACACTTCAAAACGACGAAGGTACGTTATTCAAGGTAAATGGTCAACGTCTTAAATTATTTTTAGAACCCAATAAAGAATTAGAAGAAATAGACGTGATCCATTTTTACCTTCCGATGGAGAATTAAAGCCCGACCTTTTTAATCTGACGTTATTGGGCCACGTATATATTTTTCGGGATAAAAATACTTCTAGAAACACGCTCGAGCAAGCGGGCCCGCAGAGGAGGCAGGCCCAGGGCGGGCGCCCTGAGGATGAGGGCGGGCACCCTGCCCTGGTGTCCCCTCGGCCCCGGCCTCTTCGAATTTTTTTTTATTTTTAGCCCAAATTTGAAACAAATTTTAAATTTAACCCGTCTTTCAAAAAAATTTTAAATCTAACCCGTTTGGCCCCGCCACCATGCATGGCGGGGCAAATGCACTGTACCCCGCCATGCATGGTGGCGGGGTGCACGGTGACGTGGCACGGTGACGTGGCGGGATGCCGGGGCGTACCCCGCCATGATGGGTGGCGGGGTATGCCAAACCCGCCACGGATCATGGCGGGGTATACCCCGCCACCGGTCACGGCGGGGCGCGGCTTAAATATAAGCCGCGCCCCGCCCGGCCGAACGCCGCTTCTCCGCGTCTCCCCGCGTCTCCCCGCGTCTCCCCGCGCCGCCCGGCCGTCTCCGCCGCCTCCGGCCTCCCCGCGCCGTCTCCGTGCCGCCGGAGAAGCCTTGGCCGCGCCCCACCGTCCCCGGGCTCCCCCGGCCGCGGCCCACCGGCCTCCGGGCGCCCCGGCCTCGCCCCGGCGCCCCCCGTCGTCCCCGCGCCATCCCCGCGCCGCCGGAGGACCTCCGCCGCGCCCCGGCCGCCCCGGCCGCGCCACACCGCCCCCCGGCTGCCCCGGCCGCGCCCCACCGCCCTCCGGACGCCCCGGCCGCGCCTCGCCGACCCCCGCCGCGACCCCGCTGCCGCGACGCCGCCAATCGCCGCGACGCCGCCGGCCGCAACCGCCGTCCGCGCCACCGCGTCGTCTCCCGCGCCCCCGGCGACCGCGCCCTCGGCCGCGTCTCCGGCATTCGTTCCCGCGCCGCGTGCCCGATAAATTTTTATGGTAATTTTGTTTACTTTGTCGTTCAAATTATATATTTGTAGTAAATATTAATAAGTTTTTATTATTTATTTAGTTATTTATTTATTTGTCATTGTATTATTTAGTTATTGAATTATTACGATTAATAGTTGTTTAGTTATTATTTGTTTAGTGATTGAATTATTAGTTGTTTAGTTATTTATTTGTTTGTATTAGTTGTTTAGATATTGAATTATTAGTTTTTACGATTATTAGTTGTTTACGTATTAGTTAATTAGTTAACGATTATTAGTTATTCGGATTTTATTAGGTACTTTTAGTTATTTAGTTACGTACGTATTAGTTATTTAGTTATTAGGTAATATTAGTTATTAAGTTATTTAGTTTGGTAATGATGATTTGTTATTGACGACACAGTTGACTTATTAGGTAATTAGTAGTACCATAATGGTCATTTAATAATGAGATGTCAAATCGTTTTGTAGATGGATTACGGTGTAAGAGTTTTTTACGGAGGAAGTGTTAGGAGAGAGGATTGCCAGTTTGAGGATATGTATGAAGAATTGGAATGGTTTGATGGCACCCCTAGTTTCCGCGATCTATGTGACCGTTTGAGTTTGAAGTTTGGCGAGGCTTTCACACTAAAGGGTAGGTTCGATGTTGGAAAGAATAGGGCACACTATGTCATGATGGACTTGTGCAACCAAGGAGAGTGGTCCCGATACAATAGGGTCATCCAAGGTTCGAATGTCGGTATGGCTGAGTTGGTGCTGGAGATTGTTGAGAATGAGGAGCCGTCCTTGGACAGTGATACTCTAGGAGATTGTGGTGTGCAGATGCAACAAACTATGGAGAGTATGGACTTGGATGGTAATTTGACGCAGGAGCGGGTTCATTCTCCTCCAGTTGGTCATATAAGCAATGATTTTGATGTAGACGAGTTTGAACAGGAGGAGGAGGAGGCGGCAGCGGAGGAAATGATTGGTGATGATGTTAGCACAGATTCGGACGATTCAGGAAATGAGGAAGGAGGTCCCCATGTCATGCGAGCATCGGTTGAAGCCATGCCCTCTGGAGGTGCACCTGCCATGTGTACACCAGTTCGTGGCATGCCCTCAGGAGTACCGCTTGAGGTACTTCATGGCATGCAGAGTCAGGGCACCTTAGCCACCGGTTATCCAGATGATGGAGTGCAGTATGAAGGATGGAGCAGGGTTAGGGAGGCACAACAATACGTTGCACCACCCTCTTATACATCGGCAGAGCTTACACAGCTGAGGGAGGCTGGCTTGCCTTTTACCGGTGTGCCAAATTATATCGATGTAAGTATGTCGCATATGGCAGTTTGTGACACGGGTTTGCAGATGTGTAAGGAATCATTGTACAACCATAGAAATTTAATACTGAGGAAGGGAATGCTTTTTAATACGATGTCGGAGATGAAGTTGTTCCTTCAGGACTATGCTGTGTATCATCATAGGCCTTACACGGTTCGGCATTCCGACAAGGAGGTAAAATTCCACATATTATGTAAGGCTGGATTCCCGTGCTCGTGGAAGTTAAATGCACGAAAGAGGCGGAGTGATGGTAAGTGGAAGGTAACTTCGGTGGAACAGCCGCACAGATGCCAGACTAATGAGGGTAAAAGGTACCATCCCCAGTTAACGGCTCGGTATCTAGCCCGCCGTATATTGGGTCTTGTAGATAAGGACAACGACGTATCAGTGCCGTTCTTGCAAGAGACCATAGTCACATTTGCAAGAGACCATATCATGATCCTACAAAATCAAAACAGTAAAACACACATATAGAACGTGACATTCCAAGGTACACTCAAACCTTACCTCATGTCGTAGAGGACAAATGAACTCTTGTTCATTGCGTGGGTTTATCACGGCTTGCTCTCCGCAAAGGCACTTTGGAGGATCCTCGAGCCGCCGTGCCGATGCTACGGCCTTCTCTTCGTCCGTCATAGGAGGAGGGTTTGGAGGGGGCGGAACCCAGCGAGTAAACACCTCACGCTTGCAATGATCAATGCCGGGGTAGAAAAGGAGAATCCTTGGATCAAACTTGTCCGGGCCATCGATCCATTGGAAAAAAAAGCACCGGAAGTAGGGCTATACAAAAGTTTCAATTATCTCATCGCGAATACAACATCAGCAACCAATAAAAACAACAAAGGGAACAATTACTTACGCTACAACTATAACATGTGTAGAAGCAACGAGCCGCAGTATCGGGATGCCTCGACTGGCCCACGTGTGCCGGATGACCACAATCACAGTTAGGTATAGGTTCCTCGGGAGGAACGGGCGCATCCTTACAAGACACGTCGGGGTACATCTCTCTAGGACGACCCTTTTTCCTCCAAATCGACTCACGATACGAGTCCTCCATCTAAAAAAACGAAACGATTTCAACACAAAACGATACACACAAAGAAGGGGTGGCCGGAACAAGGAGCGACGATGGGCCGATACCTGACGGGGACGACGGAGGGACGCCGGAGAAATGGAATGGGTGAGGGAGCTCGGTTCTAGAGCGCTGCGGGAAATGGAATGGGTGAATGACCAAAAACAAGAAGTGCCCGGGCTTTTATATGGCCGGGGGTGTACCCCGCCATGCATCATGGCGGGTTAGGGCAACCCCGCCATGGATCATGGCGGGGTACACCCCTGCCACGCTGGCGAGGTGGTCTGCCACCCCTGCCACGTCGGATCTGTACCCCGCCACCATGCATGGCGGGGTTCAGTGCATTTGCCCCGCCATGCATGGTGGCGGGGCCAAACGGGTTAGATTTAAAATTTTTTTGAAAGACGGGTTAAATTTAAAATTTGTTTCAAATTTGGGCTAAAAATAAAAAAAATTCGCCTCTTCCGACGTGCTTTCCTCATCTATGGTTATCCAGAAAATTCCGCGAATGGGTTGTTACGCACGCCCGGCGGCGGGATGGATCTATGAAAACCCTAGAGGCACTTTTTGACCCCTATATAAACAGACCCCTGACGTCAGCTTTCAACACCAATTCATTCAATCCTTCTCTCCTCCTCGATTAGAGCTTGTCTAGTTCCTTGCTTCTCCAATGGCCGACAAGACCCACCGCAACTGGGAGATCGTCCCTTACGACCTCAACCACAAGCCCAAGGATGACCCCGACGCCTACGCTCTCGTCCCGGCCAACACAGAGCGACAGTTAGCAGCCCCACCATCAAACCAGCGCAGCTCAATCTCATCCTACTACGCCCAACCAGTTCTTACTACACCACCGAAGCGCCGCAGGACCATAGCAGATGTGGATGAGGACATCAGGACAGCAAATAGACATATTATGGAACTTCAGTCCACAGTTAGCTCCCTTAGTAGGCAGGTCTCCAACCTGAACACTACTGTGCTCGCGCTTAAACGTGACCTTTCTGATGCCCTTGCTAGGATCAGGGATTTAGAGCAACACTGAGCTATCTAGATTAGACCTTGAGGCAGTGTGTCTTAGTCTTCATCATTAGATTCAATTAGATTCAATTCAGTTTAGATTAGTTCGCTTCATTAGTCAGTGTAATAAATGCCTCAAGACAAATAAAGATTATTATTATTATTATGCCTCGTGTATCTCCACTTTATTTTTATGCAAGAAAGCAGGAAACAAGTATGGGGGAATCCCCCCGACATGGTAAATGCACTTCGATTGCACCACTCCACGATTCAGGTACATACTCTGCACGCTTTATTTACATATATACAAATACATATTGGGCTGTGTAGAATATTGTTCCTAACATGATAATTTAAAAAGACAAAAATATTTTTAATCATGATCAATCTCACTCTGTAATATTTCTGAAAACCTGCATTTATTGAAAATCATTTTAAAAATCATGTGTTACTCAAGTCATTGTGGAATGTGAGATGGTAGAATATGAGTATCTTATTCTTGAAATCTTTGTCGCTTGGAGATTTTCTTTTCAAAAACTTCAAAAATATAGCTACCATCCTCAATATTTTATATGCCTGATAAACCTAAAAATATTAATTTGCTTTGTATTGAGTTTGTGCAAAACGAGTTAGACCCTTGTTGAGAGATTTATCATGCTCCCAAGATCAAGACATTTTTATTCAGAAAGATTTACTCTTCCGAAGTATTATTGCATTAGAGGCATGGGCTATGCAAAAATATATTTTGAGGAAATAAAAAGGAGCAAGTGCTCGACAACCTCGCAGAAAAATGGACAAGTGTCCGGAAGTAGAATTAGGGGTACCTCAGTATCCACCTGAAAAAAAATGAGATGATAAAAATATATATGGTAAAAAGAAAATGATAGCCCATGGTCCCTCTAATAAGCAATATGCCAGTAAGAGTTGACAAGTTTTAATTTTCAAAGTCTTTGATCTAAGAGTATGGCATTCCTCTCCTCGGATCCCGTTTTGACCCAGGCAATATATGCAAAGTAAGTATGCTTGAGAATTTCTACAAATTAAAACAGCCTCAGTGAGATATACAAAAGATAAATGAGTGATCTGAGAGCCCCTATGAGGATAAAGGTATGCTAAGTTTTCTATTCAAAAATATATAAAAACTCCAAGTGACAGGGTTGAGAAGAAGAAAGGATCTCTACTTCAACCATATATTTCCCTGACTACAGTGCACAGTGGACATTCACAACACCCTGCAGGTATAAAAAGAATGCTTTACAATGTTTCAACCCCAGTTATTTTTCTGAACCATCCTTTTCTCGAGGACGAGTAAAAGCCTAAGTATGGGGGTGTTTGTTGACGGTTCTTAAGTATCAATTTTAATTATCCAATAAATAAGGAAAAGGACCTATATGCAAGCAACACCTAGAATTAGGGTTTGATCTGACAGAATTCCACGAGTTTTGTTGTTTATCTATTTCTGCAGGGGGTTATCAGGAAATACAAAGGAAAGGCCCACACGTCGGAATTACATAGAGATATTAACGTGTTCACCGATTTTCTATCATCTAGAAGACTCCAGAAGCCACGGGATCGAACGGGAGGCCGAACGGGCCCGGGACCAGGGCGCCCGCCCTGGACCCTGGGGCGCCTGCCCTAGGTCTGCAACCAATCAGGATGAGTCTCGCGGATTATGCCCCACCGACCTAAAGGATCAAGGAAAACCGTGCGATTAATGTCGGTTTGATCCGACGGCCCAGGTTCACTTGAAGGGACTATATAAGCAGGACCCCTGGCCCCTGGAGAGGAGAATCCAAGTCCATTATTTTCATATTTTCCAGAGAGGATTCAGAGAGAGAGGTTCCCTTAGGGTTCCCACCTCATTAGGGCTTAGCATCCAATGTGAGATTAGATTTAGTTCTTCTAGATTGAGAGAGATAGAGTGGAGGTATAGATCGAAGGAAGCCCGGCCTGTCAGTGACTACTTCGAGGTTGTACCTGCAGGATCAAGTTCTCCTAACCCGAGGCTTGCTCCTAGGATTCTTCAGTATTTCGACTTCTAAATTCTAGTAAGTTCTTTGTTTTATTATTCTTTGGTTTATGAGTTTACTTTAATCTCTTCGCGTAGAGTTTAGAGTAATCATCTCTAGCGTAAACAAGGTGTTTGGGCTAGGATACTCATAGATATCCCCTGTCTAGCCGGACCGTGGTAGTAGCGAGGAACGTGACATTTCCGTAGCTACCTTTGTATTCCATATCCCGTTAGCAGGATCGATAGGGTTTATAGGTGCGGGTCGAACATCCTTTGAGGTGTCTAGATTCCGTGAGCCTCCCCAATAGAGCAGTAGATCATCCTTACCAAGGTTAGAACGAGAGTGCAGTTGCAGTCTTCTCTATACATCGCTCACATCAAATCACAGTGGTTGTAGCCTAAAGGTTAGTAGTAATAGATTTGGTTAGTCAGATGCACGCTTTCTCCTAGTGGTAAAAAAATAAATACGATACTCTGGATAACATCCCGGGTGAAGTGCTCACCGATATCCGTGCGCTTGCGGATCATTTCCTAATTGCGTTACCAAATATCAACACTCTTCTGCTGCCTTCATCAAGGTCTCCATACCTTTTATGAAGAACACTGATGGATCTTCCGCATGACGACGCAACATTGCCTCTAGAAATTCTACATCTTCCGCAGCCATATTAGTTTCGGCGTCATCTTTATTTCCTCCAGTGAAACCATGATCAGGAACATTTGGCATAACATGTTGAGCGGCAAGACCATCGGTGTCAGGTTGTTGTGTCTCGTGTACGAACTCAAACCCGTCAACAAGCACTTCTGGACCATCGGCATCGATGTTCGTAGGAATTTTAGTTGCATAAGGCGCAGAGCTGCCCTCTCCATGCTTTGTCCAAATCAAGTAATCCTTCATAAATCCTCGATGGACTAGATGAGTAAGGATTTGTTGAATGTCATCAGATACAGCAAAATTTCTACAATCCATGCATGGACAATGTATGTGCGTCTTTCTTGTTCTTGAAGCATGGTTCTTAGCAGCATCAATAAACCTCTGGACCTCAGTTATGTATGATGGATCTAGTCTTGATAAATTATACATCCAGAATGACCTCTCCATCACTACCTGTAAAACACCATTCATGATCTAGGGTTTAGATAGGATTTATCTAGGGTTTATTATCTAGGGTTTATGGTTTAGCTTGGAATTAAAGGAAAAAACCTAAGTTGCATAATTAAAACAAATCTAAGTATATAGCATAATTATAGAAACACACAATTCATTAAAAATGTATAGATGTGGAAAAAATAAATTAAGAAATAAGGAGAGATATTGAAGTAAAAAACCAAAGGACCACATAATTGAAAAATAAAAAAATCTACATTTCTCTCTCTACATAAATATACAAGAACACACTATTGATTCAATCTTGCATAAACTAGCTAAAAATTGAGAAGCAAACATGAAAAGGGAGAGAGGAGAGGCATTATCCAACCATCTTGAGCAACCTCATCTAACCATCTTAAGAAATAAAGACAAGAAGCTAGCTATTCTTCTCCCACACTCATGGTGAAACCCTAGATCCAAAAAGTGGCTCTAATTGAGCATTAATGAGCAAATTGAGGCAATTGGGACATAAACTAACCTTTTTTGGCAACCTCCTTCCAAGAAATCAAGATCAAAACCTCCCCCTTGTATTTTGTAAAATCTGGACCTCCAAAATCGCCTCCAATGGAAGGTGGCTGCAAGATACAGTGCTGCTCGGGAAGAAAGAAAGGGTATTTATACCCAGAGAAATCACAGGCGGTTGGATAAGCCAACCGCCTGTGGTACTGCATATTCACAGGTTGTGTAATTGTATCATTTACACAGGCTATCCAACCGTCTGTGAAGATGCATTACCATAGGCGGTTGGCTTATCCAACCGCCTGTAAGCCAACCGCCTGTGCTAATGCATCTTCACAGGCGGTTGACAGTTCTGAGACCGTCCTTTTTATACCACAGGCGCGTGATCACTAAAACCGCCTATGGTATAAAAAGGGGGGCGTCGGCGTTGTACTCTTTTCTACTAGTGTGGAACAGGAGGGAGCACCACAACAAGCTAGCTGCTAGTAGCTAGTAGCTAGCTACTGTGTCTACTGTACAATATAGACGGATCCACATATATAGTCCTATATATACAGTAGGTATGACCACACGAGAACTTTTCACAATGCAAGCAAGGGCGTCCAATGGAGAGGAAAGCTTCTTACGACTCCTTGTGCTACAAAATATGCTATTTTTCCTCGTGGTTTTTATTTACTTATTATTTCACCTATCCTGACCTAGCGGCTGCTGCCATATGTCATGGGTTTGGTTTGGTTAGTTTCAAGTTTTACTCTTTCGTAGTAGTTGCCATATGGTGCAGTGTGGACTTGCCGTGAAATGCTTAATTAATTTGGTTGTTTGTTCCTTAACCTCATGATGCCTAATAACGACTTCTTCCTTTCATTGCTCCAATACCCAAACCTTTATAATACTGCTAGACACAAACAAGCTACGAAAGGAAGAAGTTTGGTTGAGAATGTCACCTTATTTTTCAGCGTGACAAGTACAGTTGAATGTCACCTTACATCAGTTTGGTTGAGAAATTTGACAAATAAAACTTTAAGGCAGTGGCAGGAAAGATACAACCTCCTAGGAGAGTTGCTCTAGAACAAATAAGGTCTTACACTCTTACTGTTACAGAAGCAATTTTAGAGTCCCATTTTTTCTAGAAATTGTAGGATAAAAGTCCATCTCTAAATTTAATAGACCGACACATGAGCATTTTTATAATATGGCAATATTTTTAAGAAGAAAGAGAAGAGGTGAGTTTCATCTAGATAAAACTAGTGTCTGGCCTAAGAGAGCTTCACACTGTCCTGTTGGTATCTATTTCTAGAAATTAACGAGTCGTCTCTAAGGCCAGTCTCGATGGGGTTTCGTCAGAGTTTCATAGACATTAAATACGCTGATGTAGCATCATATTAACGATGAGAGAGATGATAAAAATTTCATGGGAGTAGAGAGAGTTTCATGGAGATAAAACTCTTCTGCACTGTTTTCAAAATATAGATGTGTTAAAAACCGGACCATGAAATCTCCATTGAGACTGACCTAAAAATCAATTTTTAGGGACTATTGGTATTCCAACGCCCGTAGAAATGCTCCATTTCAGGGTACGTGGTCAATTAAGTTAATTTGTGAGTTCCATATAAGAAAGCTTGGCCGAATTCGATAATGCAATTCTTTTGGCTGGTGTCCCGAGGGGCCAGTGCTCGAAGATTAAAGTCTACACTAGTACAGAAAATGTTTTTACTAGCTGTATTATTCTGATTTGCAATGGTATTTTTAGGAATAGCCAGTGTGAAAGGCTGGAGGCCTCGCGGGTTACTCCTTTTACTACTACATCCTAAAGTCACTGTGATTAAATAGCAGAAACATTCCCCTAGTATTCACTCTATCAGACTTTGAAATGAATATTTGAGGCTCTAAACGTATTGAAATGAAAAAAGTTTCAATTAGAAAGTTTTAGATCTCATCAAGGTATACAACTTCACTGTTGGGCGTTTTTCTATCCAAGGTCATTTGAAAAATTAAAAAAATAAAATTATTAATCTTCAAACATAATTTCCAGCCCCTAAGTGATTTCAAATGAAAAAACTAGTAAACTATAAAGTTGTACATATTTTCATGTAATACAAGTTTTGTTTATATTATTGCTCCATCTGAGATCATTTGAAAATTAAAAATAACTGATTTCAAATTATTTGTAGTGTCGCTAGGTTAAGAAAACCGCCAGTGCAAATTCATCTTTACTGTCATATTTGTTACCAGTAGAAATAATGTATTTGCACTAGTGGTTTCTCTTAAGGATGCTGCCAGTACAAATCGAAATTTCTGTTGGCGGTAGGTTAAGAGAACCGCCATTGTAAATACACGATTTCAAGAAAACCGTTAGTAAATATGTATTTACACATGATTTTTACTAGCAGTAGGAAAACCGTCAGTAAAGATGTATTTACGCTGTTGGTTCATAGTCATAGACCTATAGTTTCATCTCTACTAGTACCTATAAACCTCCAGTGAAAAAATCGTAAGCGTCGGCAAAAATTGTTTTTGAACTAATGCTACCCATGCATGTGTGATCACTAGAGATCATTTTTTTTACCCCACAAGAAGTAGTAGTGTTACGTTGAGCCGAGAGAGAGAGGAGAATAGGACAGATGTCGTTACGTAATACAAGCAAATTAAAGGCATAATAAATTTGAGAGGAAAGTTGGTTCAAATGTTTGTCTTCTTTTTTTTAATAAAAATTAAAGATCTTGTCTCTTAAGCGGTCCAAATTTAATTTCTGGTCTTAGTTGATTAGCAGGTCAACAAATTGAAGAAATCCTCCATATACACAATGCAAGTAGTATCTCTTTTATAACGAATATGATGTGTGCGGATGCATGTACTACCCTAGTTTTTTTTTGATGAGACCATGTACTACGGCCTAGTCGGCCACTCCCCAGCAAACATTTGTATGTAAGATAAAATAATAGTACTAGTGACTGAGACATGTATGCCATATCATGACGTTGACGATGAGTGACTGGTTCGTCTCCAGTCCTCCGGTGCAGAGATATACGCCTTGTTCTCTTTCCTTCCAAATTTCCACTCTCTCCGTCACATCAATTTTTAGACGCATGTATAGAGCATTAAATTTTGATAAAATAAATAATTAATTGCACAGATTAGTTATAAATCACGAGATGAATCTTTTGAACCTAGTTAGTCTATGATTGAACAATATTTGTCAAATACAAACAAAAATACTACAGTAGTCAAAGTTGAAAAAATTTACAATCTAAACGAGGCCATATTCAGAATTCGTTGGACTGAAGTATCAGAGTCAAACAGAGACTTGTTCATCACTAGCCATAGTATAAAAAATTAATGGCTATATTCGAGGCCTCAATCAACTTGCTGATTTTAACGTCAAAATCTGAAAACTTTGATGTCAGACTAGCTTATATAATTAAGCATAACAAACATGGCTCAATGCTTATGTTTCTATAAATGCACTATTAAAAACGTTTAGTTCATCAGCTCCACCACTAACAAATAAACATCTTATATTTGTTACTTCATTACGCTTGCAGTTGTTCTTTCATATGCACATTAAACGGATGACAAAATCAAATAGAGCTTCTACAACATCATGTCGACATCAGTCACCGTTACAATCAGATAGGGCTTTGCTGTGGTACTCCCAAATAACCATAAGTCATTCATTTAATAAGATCGGATGGTTAGAATTATATATTACTTTCTAGGAGGTAATAAATAAACATATATTTATTTAATTTTAATTTTGTAAATTAGATGGATAAAGAAAGTTTTAGATATATAAAAATCTTCTTTAATCTAATTGATGCATGTGTCATCTATTAGATATGATAAATATTTTTATTTTGCAACTTTAAATGACAATATTTCGAGTACCATAGACTACCATGAAACCATGATAACTAACGTACGTCACAAAATATGATTAGCAAATAATTTTCTTGCACGGTAGGCGATTGGTCCGAAATACTCTGAAATAGGTGAAACATTTAGAAGATACACTTGCAACATACATGTATAGCCACTGTAACATATGCAACATCTAGATAAAACACTTGCAACATATATTTAAAACAACTGAAACATTTGAAACATACACTTGAAACATACGTGTATAGCCATTTCAAATATGTAACACCAGATCTACTTTTGCAATATCTAGATAAAACATATGCAACATACATTTGAAACGCATAAAACTTACGGTTGCAACATGTGCTCCTATACTTGCTGCCGCCCAATGGAGGCTGGTAGACGCGGTGCGGAGAAGCGCAGTGCGAGGCGCGAGCCGGGGCACGAGGCACAAGTGGTGTGCTCGGTGCGAGGCGGGTCCGGTGCCACCGTGCGAGGCGCGAGGCGCAAGGGCACATGACGCGAGGTAGGTCCGACGCAAGGTGCAGGGGCATTACTGTTGCTAGTTTATTATGCCTCGTTGACTCACCTCCTAGCTTCCAGAGCATTACCTTGTTGGACGCCACGGAGACGCCGCTCCTCACTGTCCGCCACAAGAGGCTCATCCTGGCGGAGCACTAGGTCATGTATGATGGCACCGACATCAGCAACAGGCCGCCTCTCCTCTCTGTCCGCTGCCATGTCAGCGGCCTCCACGCCTCCGGCTACGACGTCGCCACGTCCTCAGACGCCGAAGTGGTGTACGTGGTCGAGGGCTCCTACGGTCGCCGGGTCTGCGCCGCTCGGCCGAGGTGTGGCGCAAGGCGACGATCAGCGACGACCGGGCTTCCAAACATACTCTTGGTCTTAGAGCAACTCTAACAGCTCGGCTATTCTGGTTTTAGAGGCTATTTTAGAAAGTAGGCTCCATGTGTTATCTAGTTTTATAAAATAAGAAGCTAGCTATCCCTTGATTTTATGTGGCTATATAAGAGCATCTCCAAGAGCCTTTCTAAATCTCACTCTAAGAGCATCTCCAAGAGTACCGTATTTTCCTTCTCAATCCTTAGTTTTTAGCGAGACGAGAAAAAATCTCTCTCCAACAACTCCTAATCCATGCTCCTAAAATTTACGCACTTGGAAAATCCTCCCCCATCGCGCAGATACTGCTTTCTGTGCGTATCGGTCGGTTAATCTAAATGTGGAAGGGTGTGGGAAAGAATAAAGAGCAGGAAAGGGTTCTTGTTGCAAATGTACGAGAGAGAAAGAATATATAAAAATGGTTACTATAATTTAGAAATTGTATAAGATTCCTGATGTAAAATTGTCTACTCTATATTTTAGGAGTTGATTTTTGGAAACTCTTAGAGATGGCCTTCTTTTTTTTCTCCCAATACTTTTTTAAGGAGTGGCAAAACTACATGTTTTGCGAGGAAAAAATAGGATGCTCTTGGAGATGCTCTAAATCATCATTTGAAGAGTCATTTGCATAAAAATCGTTTTCTATATCTTTGCACTTTCCAACAGTTTTTCTATATATATCTCATGCGCACTGTAGAGAACCATTCTAGAAGATTGCTATATTTGGATGATCATTTAAAAAAGTTGTCGGAGGTTGTTTTTCACCAAAAATATCTATTCGTAGCATTTAGGAATGATATAAAGAGTCTCTTGGAGATGCTCTAAAGCCAACCATAGACGCTAGCCATCTTAAGATGAGAAATAGTAAGGTTGTTGCAGACGTTTTCTTTTCTAGGAGTTTTCTATTTTTTGAAATGGCTAAACTATAAATTTTGGCAAGTAATTTTAGCCAAACTGTTGGAGTTACTCAACTCTGCAGTACTCTCTTGCTATATATATATATATATATATATATATATATATATATATATATATATATATATATATATATATAACGAGCCAGCTTGGCTCGGCTTGTTATGGCTCGTTAGGATAACGAGCTAGCTCGACTCGGCTCGTTATCTTAACGAGCCAGAAAGCCAGCTCGGCTCGGCTCGTTAAAAGCTCGAGCTGGCTCGTTAGGCTCGCGAGCCAGTTATAAAAAAATACAAAATTTAATATTTACATTTATCATAAGCTTGAAAATAGTAATAATACAAAAATAATATATCCAATAGTCTTAAATTGAATAAAATATTCGTGAAATAATACAAACATAAAATATAAGTTATGATGACTTTTTCCTTAAAACTATGGCTCGTTTGGCTCGCGAGCCGCTCGCGAGCTAGCTCGAGTTGGCTCGTTATAGCTAACGAGCTAAAATCTTGGCTCGGCTCGGCTCGGCTCGTTACGGTAACGAGCCGAGCCGAGTGAGCTAACGAGCTTCGAGTTTTTCGTCCATCCTTTATATATATATATATATATATATATATATATATATATATATATATATATATATATATATAATACTGATTGTCAACGTCTACCGGCAGCACCAAAACCACCATGCGATCCATGAATCCGGCACAGAAAAGAAAATCCCCCATATAAAGCCTACCCGGCAGGACCATATCCTACCACCGATCCACGTCCATCCAGCAAAATTAGTGCTCGTGAAAGACTGCATGTCCGCCCGGCCAAATAGAAATAGGAAGGACGACCACATCCCCGGCCAAATATAGAAATAGAAAGAAGGAAATAAAAACACTCGTTCCTCGGCTGAATAGAAAGCAAGGAGAAATGGACGTCATGTCTCTCATAATAAAATCACAGTATCGTGCTGGCCGGGAGATTGATTATCTCTTTTTTTCCACCTCGCATGATTTCTTTCTTTCCTTGTGTCGAACGCGGTCTCCTGCGGCTCCCTCACCGGCAGAGAGGAACATGACGGCATACGCTTAGGAACGAGAGCGCACTGGCTAGCTCTTCTCCGTCGACGACAAGAAGTGCACTGTGGTCCGTGGATGAGTGGTGCGGCACCTTGGCGTCTCATTGCGATGTTTGCACTGCAGGCGTGTCAAGGAGCAGGAAGCCAGCGTTGACACATGCGACGAAAGTGGTCGTGTCCATGGCACCAACATCGATGCAATGCGTCGAGCATCAAGGCCTTTGACGTGCCGCGAGAGTACCCGTTGCGGAGAGGTCACAGCGTCGTCTTCGTCCCCAGACTGCCGAAGTGTGGTATCTGATCTCTCCCTCTCTCTCTCTGGTGAATCAGATTGAATTGCATTGTTTTCTTTGAATTTGTGATGATTTTTTTTGAAATAGTCTGGTATTGTTTCGGAGTTTATCATGCTATTCCGCAACAATTTGTGATGCATTTTCAAACAATTTGATGGTAGCTGCCAGCTGCGTTGTTCTGTATATATATATATGTGTGTTTGTTTTCTGATTTTATTTACATTAAGTTTCACTGTACAACCATAAATCGAGTTTTAAAACTGTAGAAAATCTTTGCAGAAACTCATGACCAATGAAGAGCCCTATGCTTTATGTGCTCGATCAAGAGGCTAAAAATATGACTATCTTTGATAGCACACACCTTTGGATAAAAGAGGTATGTAAGAGCAATTCTCAATGATGAACAAGACTAGAATTGGTATGAACACGCAAGGCTATGGATGGAGAGCAAATACTTTTAATCGGAAAACTATAATTTTGAAAGCATTCTGGTTGATATAGATATGTAAGTTCCTTTGAACCAGCCCTGTAGAATGATACAATAACTATATTATATAAAAACATTTATTATATGATATATATTATAAATAATAGCTAACAACTCATTTCTATATCACAGAAGTTTGTGTGGGTTCTGTCTTCTACAATTAATGGCGGCCTAGAATAATGACCAACTCACATCGATCAATATGGCGAGCTTAAACGCTAACTCATGGTCATATATATACTTTTGGATTTATAATTTATACAATGATTGTAGTTTCTAATTTTATATTTAACTATGTACAGGATGGCCGATGGATACGAAATGACTTCACGAAGTGATGCAATTGGTCTTAGTGAATTAGCTTCTTCCAATATGAATTTGATTATTTCGGTTTCGCATCAAAACTTAGAGTTATATTTTAATTATCTATCCTTCATGAAGACTTATGGAATATTGATATTCCAAACATCACGATTACGGTATCTTTTTTAGGCAACAGTATAACAAGTTCATATATACATATGTTATCATGGTATTATGTTTTTTCGTTAAATATGTGGTTTGACTTTTCGAGAACTGGTGGCGTGTAGATACTGGCGTCGCGGGTGGGACAATGTCGGCATTGATAAGGTGGTTGAGTGAGCATAGCCAGGGTCAGGTGGTTGTTCCCGTTGCAACGCACGGACATAATCCTAGTACTTTTTAAAAATAAAACAAATTCTCTCTAGACTTGAGAACCGAACATGGCCTCAGAGGTGGCGTGGTAATAGAAAGGACTTTCAGAGTTGGAGTCGTAAGTACAAAGGGAAAATCAGATCTGTTCATGTTATAGAGAGAGAGAGCAGCAGCAGCAAGCGATCGTGATCGTGGACTCGTTGTCCTGGACAAGACGTGGCCTCGTAGTTGCATGGGGCAGACTCAGACCGGGGGTGGGTTCCAGGACCAGTCGTGGCATATGCAACCCTGTCAACCCCCCGGAAGTTCCGGAAACAAACTCGCACAAGCTAGCAATTCTATTCCTCCTGGGGAAAGAGGGTTTCGTAGCGGGCGCGTCAAGTACTCTCTGCATGCCCGCCGCCCCCCAAACCCCATATATATATACAACCACCCCCACATCCACCCCTTACCCACAACCGCCGTATGCGTCCCGTTTTGCCAAAACCCTAATCATCACCACGCGCGTTCGGCATCGATCGGCAAGAAAAAGAAGATGCAGATCTTCGTGAAGACTCTAACGGGGAAGACGGTGACGCTGGAGGTGGAGAGCAGCGACACCGTCGTCAATGTCAAGGCCAAGATCCAGGACAAGGAAGGTACGACGCATGTCCCTGGCCGCCTAGTCGCGCGCCCTTTTCTTTATTTAGTCAGGGTTTAAGCAATGCATGCAATTTGATTCAGGCATCCCGCCGGACCAGCAGCGCCTCATCTTCGCCGGCAAGCAGCTGGAGGACGAGCGCACCCTGGCTGACTACAACATCTAGAAGGAATGGACGCTGCACCTGGTGCTCCGCCTCCGCGGCGGCGGCGGCAAGGGCGGAACCTACCCCAAGATCGACCTCAACCTCCTCCAGCTCGCACTCAAGTACCGCCAGCACAAGATGATCTGCCGCAAGTGCTATGCTCGCAACTCCGTCAGGGCCGAGAACTGCCGCAAGAAGAAGTGCGGCCACACCAGTGAGGTGACGTCCCTTTAATTTAATTTTCCTCGTTCCGGGCCTATAATCAAGTTGACCTACTTAAGGAACTAAGAATATATGTCATCGTTAACATGCTCTTGTATCTTGATTATTAGTAACCATTAAGGCATTAACCGATAATCAACATGCATGATGTTGAGTTACCGGAATGCATAACAACACTCTGTCTTGTTCATTACTAATTATTTATTGATCGGCTGACAAACAAACCAAACAAAAACATTATTTTCCTGTCATTAAATTAAATGGTGTTAATTCTCCATGGTTTTGTTTTAAATATCTGAATTACTGAGGTCATTGGCTTTTGTGTATTGTACATGCATGCTAGTAACTGTAAAGTCATTCTTCTCCCATTCTAGAAGAGTTAATTTTACCACCAATATGTAGTTATTTACTTTGACTTACTAAGCTCATACTTTTTCCAGATTGATCTTGTAATCAACTATTTATCCACTCTTTGATCTAACGTTTAATTTTTCAACGTTTCACTTCAGCTGAGGGCAAAGAAGAAACTGGATGCCAAGAGGGAATGAAGGAAACGTGACCGACTCTGATGATTTACCTGTGTTAAGCGTTAGTTGAACCCAGTTGTCATACAAGTGTCGTTTTTCTTTGCCAAGAATAATAAGTTGTCACTCGGTCATGACATTCCAACTCTTGTGTCTGGTTTAGGCTCCTTTGTAAGTTAATTGTTGCCTCCTAGAGGACAGAAGCAAGCCAACTTGTGAAAGGATGGCTTCTGGTTGCCAAAGTTGTTTTTTTATTTTTTTACTTTTTTTTGTGGTGCATACACACTCATCTTTATAAACTTATGACATATCCTTTCCCTACACGAAAGCACCTCTAAAAGTCTGAGCCAGCAGACCTTGATATTGGCGTAATTATCACAGGTGCTTCGATATCGACTGGCACGTCCACTGAAAGAGCAACATCGCTAAATTCTAATATATAATCTAGGAAAATATGAGGCTTATTTTAGATTTTATTAAAGCCTGAAGCTTGTCTGGTTTGACTTTTGTTGGCTACTAAAGATATTGTCGATGGACATTACACATTTCGTTGTTCATCCAGAAGATATCAATAATGTTAGCTTCTCCAGCTTTTCAAAAGTAGGCTTTTACCAGCAACCACAAAAGTTTCAACCAAATAGAACTGGGCCAAGAGTTCGTATATTCTTATAACCTCAACCAAATAGAACTGGGCCCTTACCAGTTCGTATAGGAATATTCTTATAACCTCATAGAAGGTAAGGACAAATAAATCTAAGATACTGAAATTAAGAGAACCAATTTCACTAAAAAGGGATGCATGCATCAGCAATTTAATTTGTGAGCGAGTTAGGACATGTACAATGCATATAGATGCTTAAAGTGACAATAGGCTGGCCTGTTTGGAAAAGCTAGTGTGGCCTTTGTTCCCGCTTCTTCCAATCTAGGGCGAGCAACAGGGCTCCTGCTTGGTGAAGGCCAAGGGCGCCAAGGGCGTGCGGGATGTGGGGACTGGGGGAGGCACACGTGGTGGTCAAGGGCTCGTGTGCGGATGTGGGGTGGCACACGTGGTGGTCAATGGGGGCTCCAGCATGCGGCACATGCTGTGGTCAAGGACACACCAGCAGAGAGAAGACTTTCGGTTCAGCACATTAGTCTCGGTTAGAATTAAACCCCGGACTAATATGAGCATTAGTCATGGGTCCAAGTTTCTTGCGTGTCAGAGGACCTTTAGTCCTGATTGGTAACACCACCCGGACTAAAGAGCCTTAGTCCCAGTTCATAACACCAACCACGACTAAAAGGAGACACTTTAGTCCTGGTTGATGTTATCAATCCAGATTAAAGGTCCTTTTAGTCTCGGTTGGTGTTACCAACCCGAACAAAAAGTCCTCCGACGGGTTAGTTCAAAAGGAAAGCATTTCATCCAAAGTCACATGTGCTATGTAGGTGGGGTGGAAAGGTACGCGCAAGGCAATGCATGAGGTCTTGAGTTCGAATCAATCCCTCGCGAGGCACAGAGGTGGGAGGTATTATTTGTTTATCCTCGAAGGGCCTTTAGTCCAGGTTCCATTCAACCGGGACTAAAAATTCATGCCCTTTAATCCTGGATTCGTAGTCCCGGTTGGAAAACCGGAACTAAAGCCTGTTCCCAACCGAGACTAGAGACCATATGTCTACTAGTGGCAATAGCTCTAGTCCGCAGGCACCACGTCGATCTGATGGTGCTCACGGTGGTCAAGGGCAAAACCTCACGGCTCACCGGTGTGGAGGCAACCACACAGTGCCTTGGCGCTGTCGGTGGGAATGGATGGCGCTCAGCGGGGGGAGCTCTCATCAACAAGGGAGGCAACGGGGAGGCAACCGGCAGGGCGAGGTGACGCTCATCAATGGGAGGGCGCTCGGTGGGAGGAACTGGAGTGGAGGCAAGCCACCACTGGGAAGCACTCGAGGACAGGAAAAACTTTTTTAGGCAGGTACAACCTATAGACGAGGGGTCTTCTTCAAGAGGTTCGAATTAGACGTAGAAATAGCTAAAAAGACAAGTCGTACAACCCATAGATAGGGAGTCGTCTGCAAGCTGTTTAATGTTGTGCATGTAGTCAAGATCAATTATGAATATCATTCTGTGTACCATTGTGTTGCCAATCTGAACCAAAAACAAGTTGCCCCAAACCAAACTGAAACGCTTCAGGTGACATTCAAGTAGCAATAATGCATTACAACATACTTGTTAACCGAAATCAATTGCATCAGTGTGTTCTCTACGATGGCAAGTGAAATTTAGCATTCCAATTTGAAATTAATATGTGAAAGTAGCACTATATATACAGCTAGGTGCTGGATTATGAATCAGATTGGACCCCCATCAAAGATATGAGATGCAGCATCAGGCAGTAAACCATCAGCTAGATGCAAAATCTGAATATAGTAGTATCCAACTATCTATGAACTACTACTATGAGCAGGAGCTGTGTTGAAACCCCAACAGAACGTAGACTCGCAAGACAAAGTTAGCAAGAATCAACAGGCGGAGGCAGGGGCGGCGGGGTTGAGCTCGCCCGTGCGGCTCGCAGTGGCCGGGGCGGACCTCTCCCGTGAGCAGCCTGCGGCGGAGCTCGCCTACGTCGCTCGCAGCATGTGGCGCGGCTCGCGACGACCGGGCGCATCCTGCAACGCGGCTCGCGGCGGCCGGGGTGGAGGTCGCTGCGCAGCCCACATCGTGGCGAAGCTCGACCTCGCACGCCAATTCTGGATTCCGCATGCGCCCGCGCGTGATCCGCGTCCGCCGTCGACGACTCCTACAGCGCTGCTCGAGCGGGCGGTTAGGCCTCGGAGCACGGGCCCTTGCCGTCGCCCCACGAGACGACGGGACGATCGTCTCCAAACGGTGCTTTTTGTAAAAATAGCAACGTAGAGACGGGGAAAGAGACGCCGTTGTACGTGCCCTATGCGACGGCATCGCAAAACAGTCCTGTGCGACACCCAATTGATGACGCGTGTCCTCGTCCTCGATAGGCTCTGCTCATCAGCTTGCTGCATGCGCCTTCGCATAGACTAGTGTCGCCTCGGCTCATTAGCCTTCCACGGAGGTAATGGGCCGGCGTCTAGTGGGCCACGGGTACACGTGTCGATAGACTATTGGGCGTTGTACAGGACCGTTTTGCGGCGCCGTCGCATAGAAAAAAATTTCTCGAGGACAGTGGATCGGAAATGCATATCTACAATGTGTTGTGCGCCCACCCCTTGTCTCCCACCGTCCAAAACGCACTGTGATTCGTGCTCCTACTGCCCCACGCATTTTGTGATTCGTGCTCAACTCCCCAATGTGGTGGCCCGGTGCTCCCACTCCGTCGGATAATAGGGGGTGCTCCCCTCCCCATGTGGAAAATGCAAGGAGGCGTTCAAAGTGGGCACGGGACCTCAAGGCTAGGCGGAGGGTGTGAAAGAAGCTCCTCGCGAGATGCTTAACGAGGATGTTAGCTCGTAGTTGTTCTGCAGGAGACGTCGCGGAAAACAGACCAGGATAATCCTGTTTAGTACAGCTTCTCTATGAGGTGCTTCCTAAAGAAGTTGCACAAATAGAGTAAAAGCAATCAAGATAAATAGGATCTAATTTGTAATATAAGTACCATTACGCTTTGCCAACATGTAGAGGGGCCATTTTGGGATTGCATTTCTTAATGCCATGACTAAAATAAACTCTCACTTCTATCGTGTCTTTCAAATTGATGTTTCAATATCTTCTTGTCATTTTTCCACACTTTCTTTTTATTTTTTCTTTTTTCGTCTTACCATTACTGAATTAATTTCTTTTTGAAGATTAAAAGTGCCAAAATAGCTTGAAATAAATAATACTTGTTTTGATGGAACTTTCTACTCATGGATCTAATTCAACATCTGCTTTTAACACAAATGGGAGTGGTAAAGATATAAGTGTGGCCAAAATAAACTGAAGAAAACATATGCCGTTCGGCTGTTAATTTTAACTTTTTTTAAAGCTTATAAAAGATGTATCAAACAAGTCATAACTCATAGGCATGCAACAAACCACAAGAGCCGTTGGACACCGAATCAACAATTTGCTTCAGCTGCAAACGCTGGGCCCGCGCGATCGTGCTCCAGGTTGCGGTTGATTCTGGCATTGGCAAGTTTAAACAAGCAGCTGCCGATAATAAGAACCTATACGCAGTAGGAGCATTGTACACGCTTTAATACGTAGTGTCCCCTACTCTTAAAAAATTTACTCACTCCATCTCAAGAGTACTCCAATTCTATCATTTAGAATTTATCCTACATAGAATGTGTTTCTAGATAATTTTTATGTGCTTTTGCTCCATAAAATCCATGTTTGCTATATGTGCATGCATGTACTCACGACGTTTTTTTACCTATTGTATTAAGTTTGTTCTAAGTCAAATATTTATATATTTGACCATTATAATTTTAAACCATTTGTAGAGGTTAACAACATAAGATTTATGTTTTTAGCTTTACTATGACAAATACTTTCATACTATATGATTCACATGTCGTGAAACTATATGGATTTTTTAAAATTGATAGTCAAAGTAAAAAAGAAATGTTTGACTTAGGACAAACCTAATATGATATTAAAAAATAGAGGGAGTACTTTTACTAAGCACATCCAACAAACCTCAATAATTGTATATATGGAGGTCATATTTCTTCTCCTACTAATCTATCTGAGATTTTCTCGAATTGCATTTTCACTAAGGGCATAAAGTACATATGTCATGCTTTTGTGTGTGTGTTCGTATGGGTAATGGGTTAGTGTGTGCTTGTATATGAGTATATATGTTTATAATATGTTTTGTAAAAAAAGGAATAAAAAAAGTCATGCATATATGTTTGGATCAAGTAAAGCTTATAAAATTGTCTTATGACTTATGGTTTATAAAAAAGACTTACATTTCATCCCAAGGATGTTTGGTCCCTCAATTTATATGTGGTTAGATCAACTCCCCCAGATTGAGAAAAACAATCATCTTTTCCTAAAAACTGACATACAAGGGAATTAGATGACAAAAACTACTCTAGCAGATCCCCTTGTGTCAATCTCCTTTCTCAATTTTTTTTCTCAATCCCGCAAAATTTCCCCTCAATCCCTCAAATAGTGGAGAGCAAGCAACTTTTTTTCCTCAATCCCCTTCCTGAATCTGCTGGAGCACAATTTCCCTATACTTCAAAAGTTTGTTTTCTCAATCCCATTTAGCTAGGGATTGGATATCCTTAATCTGATGGACATGCTCTTAGGTAGGTTTTGTCCATGGTACACTTACCTTTACCGTCACCCTCTCACCTCATTCGCTCATGGCTCTTGTTTTGTAAACTACAGCCACCCCCAAGGAATCCCACCACCGATCATTGCAATGGCGATTGGGGAATAGCCTCTGATCAAAAAATCCACTGTCTTTGTAATCTCTAGCGTTGATGTAGCATAATTGTCTAATCTATATAAGCTCAAGTATACTCGACATAATGGCACGTTGATTGTGTGTATCTCTATCGTGTGTGTTCTTGTATGGTCGTCTTTCTGATATGGATCTGCAGTTAGTAACTTAAATAGTTTCTTTGTATACTTAGAAATATACATTTTGAGTTGATGGACCTAAGTGACACCAATTTACATGTTTATAGCCCGCCAATGCATTTTATTCTTAATGATATGATAAATAAAAGAAATTGCTTATGAGGCAACTTTATATATTTTTTTCTTATACATGTGGCCTTATTTTGAAATTGCACCGAACAACCATAATGTGGTTTAGCCGCTTCCATCAAGTTTATATTCAAGGAATTTGAAAGGCTTTCGCTTCCAATTGAATGGCTAATGGCTGCTGTATTTTTTTCATAGGAAATAAATGACGGTTGTGTAATGCATGACATATTGACATGGGCCGGGAACCCATTTGCCAACGAGCAACCGGACCGTGCCCTGTCCACTGCTTTGCTCTGGCCACGCCTAGGGATGAAAACGGACGGAATTTTTCCCGTACCGTCCCGTTCCGTTTTCTATATTTTTCCGTCCGTTTCCGTATTTACGAGATCCTGTTTTCGTATTTGCGAAAGTAGAAAATGGTGTTTTCCGTCCGTTTCCGAGTAATCCCGTTTTAATATGGAATAGACCCGTATTTATTCCGTTTTTATCCCGTTTTCAATCAATATTCAACATGTTCAACAATTGCATGTCCTTATGTTATGTTAATATAACTACAAATCACCAAATATGCCTGTTATGTTCACGTACATAGCATGTAAATGAATATTAAACTTTGTATATATTATTACATGACTTTATATATGTATACTTTGATAATATTATATTATGTGATCTTAATTTAATTTTCCGGCTCTCCATCCGTATTTGTTCGTTTCCGTATGTCCGCATATTCCGATTCCGTTTTCGAACCCGTATTTTCCGAATCCGATCCCGTTTCCGCCAAAAAAATATAGAAACGGAAGTAGAAATAGGGTTTTTCCGTCCGTTTTCATCGCTAGCCACGCCCCTAGCTATAAAGCCGCACCACGTCCACGGCGCCACACAGGCAACTCCGCCACCCCATCCACTCCCCCAAAACCCCGCTCCTCCGGTCTCCGGCGAGCAATCTCCAACCAGCGGCGAGATGCAGATCTTCGTGAAGACACTGACGGGGAAGACGGCGACTTTCGAGGTCGAGAGCAGCGACACCGTCGCCAACATCAAGGCCAAGATCCAGGACAAGGAAGGTTAGTTTGCGTGTGTGCGTGCGGACCGACGCGTGTGGCTAGCTAGCAGCTAGCTCTCCGTTCGTCACCTCCTTCTCCATCGTCTGTTGCTGCTTGCCGGCTGGTCAGTCACCAGCGCGTGCCCCTGTTTTTTCTGCTCGCGTTGCTCCCCTGCTCCGGCCGTATGGTGGTGCGAGCTTCTTGAAGGCGCTTCCTTTTACCTTCAGTTTGGCTTAGCCGCCGGCCATGAGCGTTGTTGACTTGTTGTGGTTCGATCAGTGGGAGCATTGTATGCTGAGTGCTCGATTCTTGTAGTGTTGGACGGCCCTGCTCTGAAACAGAGCAGATCGACCTGGGTGATGCGTAAAAAAGGCACCTTTTTTTGGATCCGGGGAGAAGAGGAGAGGGTTTTGATGAGTGGGCTTTCTTCTTGCGTTTCTTGTGATCGAGCTCAATCTTGGTTGAATCCGGCAAGCGGCCAGTGTCGCATTTGGCTCCTCTTTGTTCTTCATCACTAAACTCGATTCGAAAAGGCCCCTTGTTTCTGATTTCGTTCCATCATCTGATTCCTTCATAATTTCCTGTTTTTACTTTGTTGCGTTTTCTTGTGCTCTGCAGGCATCGCGCCGGACCAGCAGCGGCTCATCTTCTCCGGGAAGCAGCTGGAGGGCGAGCGCACCCTGGCCGACTACAGCATCCGCAAGGAGTGCACGCTGCACCTGGTGCTCCGCCTCAACGGCGGCGGCAAGGGTGGCTGCTACCCCCCGAAGGTCGACCCCAACCTCCTCCAGCTCGCGCTCAAATACCGCCAGTACAAGATGATCTGCCGCGAGTACGACTAATCCCCTAGCTAGCCATCTCAAATCCTAAGCTGTCAGTTCGATTGTTCGCCATCAGAGTCACCCACCGTGGTGGATGCCTCATGCCTGCAGGTGCTACGCGCGCAATTCCATCAGGGCCAACAACTGCCGCAAGAAGAAGTGTGGCCACTGCAACGAGGTGAAAATGCTTTAATCTTTTTCCACATGTTCATCTGAGTGTGTTTGTATGTAAAATAGTATCATTGTTCATGTTCTTGGATTCGATTATTTATATATCCATGAATGCAGTGTCGCCCTTTCATGTTCAGTGTTGCTCTTAATGCCATCGTTACTGGAGCTACTAATTACTGGCTTACTGCTACTTACTGTTTTAGTTTCATGTTAGTATCACTTATGAGTGCTTAGATTACAAATCAATTATGCCTTCTTTTGAGTGTCGATTCCTGTTGTGTATGCATCTGTTCCTGATATGAATCATGAACCCTCCATCCAAGGACAAGCTCTGCAACAAATGTGTTCTTTCTGAATTTCAGTTATTCCCGGCCATTAACATTGCAGAAATTAAAAGCGGATGTTTTTCTCATTGTTAGATCCCTTATAATATATTTCAAAGAATACTCCTTTTTAGTTGAGATCAAAGAAAAATCTTGCCTTCTTTTACCCAATCATTGTAGTGCTATGTATGACTGTAGCAAACTGTCGTTCAGGATCTTAATCCTGCTTTTATATTAATTTCCATGTTCTTGGCTTTTGTCATCGATCACATTGCTCGTGATCTGTTGGTCTTTGTCAGGAGTTCTCATAAGTCGGCTTCATTGTGTTATATCTAAGGTTGCTTTGAGCACTGTTGAATTTTTAATCTTGTCTTCTGCAATTCAGATTTGTACATAGCATAGTAACTGATACTTCCATTCTAGAGCTGTTTTTCCATAAATGTACTAAATGAATCTCAATTGCTAGCAGCTCATGCATGTTGTCCTGAATTTCTCTTCATCCTTCACCGGATGTCTTATTTCCAACGTTTTCCTTTTTTTCAGATGAGGCCGAAGAAGAAGCTGGCTTTCAAGCAGGCCTGAAACACCGTGGGAAAGCGATCAATCCAAGTGTAGTTCATCAGTTGAATCAACAGCATCTTACCAGTTTTAGCACACTTTATAATTTAAGTTCTAGTTTAAGTTTCATGCTTTGAAGCAGCAGAGCAGTACCATTCCTAAGAAACTGCTAGTCAAAAATCCCTGCTTGTTGTTGAACCTTCTTTGTTAATTTTCAATGCAAGTGAACATGGAAGCATGAACTTATTTGGTCTAGAATGGTTGGTCTCTTGTTGCTTGCTTTTTATTACTTTTTTTCTTTTGTTGCCTGCTTTTTATGCCTTTTTCTCTTGCTTCAACTTAATTGTTTTTACTTAGCACACTGTGATTGTGTGTATGGCTTCTAGGTGAGATTGTTTCATCTTGTCATGCTTGATTTCTTTACCATTCATTTGATGACTGATCCGGCCAATGATCTGATCAAAGCCTATGGTTCATGTACAAGTAGCACAAATGTGTGCTTCATGTGAGTTTTATTATACAGTTGCAGTTCATGCGCCGCACTGCACAGAAATATTGAGTGCTAGCAGAATCTCATTCCTCAGTCATCATTATTCCAACCTATCAAAGTCTTGCTAATGTCTTTGAGCTGGGGGGATCGAACCCATGGATATTCTTTTTAGAGGGCCTTGTTTTCGATGCCGACTTGCTCGTCGCAGGAATGGCTTTTTGCAGGAACGAGTGAACGAGCTCCAGCCATGGCGATGTTCAGCCTTTTCTAAAAATGGAGCAGGCCAAGGGAATGAACACGCGTTGATGATTAACTGAAACCCGGAAGAATCGGGGCAATCAGCTGAAGTTACCTGCCAACCAAACATCCTTAACCATCGATCATCTTGCGGCCTCTCCGATTCTTTCTCCTCTCCGGCGCATTCGCTGTCCAAACTGACACCACCGCTGCGGCGGCGAGGGGTCCGACGAGCGACAAACGCTTCTGGCCCTTGGCAGTATTGCGGTACGGCGGTGATCTTCTCGTGGTCGGGTAGGGGAGCTTGGTAGGCGGGCAAGATGAGCATGATCGACGTGCTCACACGGGTGGACGCCATCTGCAAGAAGTACGACCGGTACGACGCCGACAAGCACCGGAACGACGGTGACCCCTTCTCGCGCATGTACGCTGCCGTGGACGCCGAGATCGACGCCGCCATCGAGGTCTCCTTCTCCTTCCCGTGTGATCTTCCTCTCGCCCTTGGCTGCCTTACAGTTACAGTTACAGGTGGTTGGCCGCTACTGAAACAATGCATGGCCACTCATGTCTGGTGACTCCGTTCACGTTCAGAAATCGGCGAGGGTCGCGAAGGAGAAGAACCGGGCGGCCTCGGTGACCCTGAACGCCGACGTGCGGCGGAGCAAGGCGCGGCTCCTGGAGGAGGTGGTCAAGCTCCAGAAGATAATCGCCAAGAAGGTGAAAGGGCTCTCGCCGGAGGAGAAGGTGTTGCGGGCTGATCTGGTGGCCGCGCTGCCCCACAGGATCCAGGCCATCCCCGACAGCCACGACAGCAACGCCACAGACCAGGACGCCGGCTGGAACTGGAAGGCTCGGCCAGGGATCAAGTTGGATGATTATTCAGGTTAATTCATCTTTTGCTGATCGTATCGTAGTGAACTGTGAACCGACAGTTCAATTCATCTTGCGAACTTGGGGATTTGGCTGTGCAAAGTGCAAACAAGGTCAAACTGACATTGTTCATCGTTATTCTGGATCCAAATTCAGCTGAAAGATTAGAAGAAGGGTACTTCCACACAACTGACGAGTCAGAGCAGTTCAGGAGAGAGTACGAGATGCGGCGAATCAAGCAGGCAGGTCTTCCTTTCCTTGCTGCGGAGACTGCTATTTCTTCTTCTGAGTTCTGACCATGAAACATCCATAGCAACTTGTCATCAGAATTCAGATGGGATGTGCAGGATGAAGGGCTGGACTTCATCTCTCAAGGTCTGGACACGCTCAAGAATCTGGCCGAGGACATGAACGAGGTTAGTTCTGTCGTAAATGCAAGCTGCTAACTTCTTCTCTGGTTGCATTGGGTTACGTTAACATATTGTCCATGTAGCCCTGCAGGAACTGAATAGGCAGGTCCCTCTCATGGATGAGATTGACACCAAGGTTAGCGTCTAGTATCTGCTTAGCACCTGTTAACTGTTATCCTCTTGTTTTATTTTCTATCCCTAATAATAAAGAGGCAAAATTTTCCTCTACTTATTTTTTTTGTCTGGCCATCCCTTAACTAACTTTGTGAATGTGAAAAACCACCTATAGTTTTTCTCTTTATATAACTATAGGAATTCTAATTCAATTAGATCTCTCCGATTTTGGGTGAATATGAATCTTAATCTAAATAGGAAAAAATGTAATAAAATAGATAACTAGAAATCTTAATCCAATTAGATCTATCCAACTCCGAGTAACCGGAATAGGAATCTTAATCTAAATGCAAAAATATAAGATAGTCTACGGTACCTTTTTTCTTTTTTCCCCCCATTTTTTAGCTTTGCTTTGTAGCTACGGCCAGCTAGCCAAAACCAAACAGTCACTCTTTCTTTTCTTCCTCTTAATATACAATCCTTTCTAATAAAAAAATATCCTTGATTTTTTTTCTATTTTTAATTTTATATATACATACATATAGATGAGCTACTACCACGCTAGCACATATATGTGATATATCCATATGTAATATTAAAACAAAACATGTTTAGGTAGTTTCTCATTCTCTATATGAACTAGAGTATTGTGTGATTGTAAATTAGAGTGTATAATGTGATCACTGACTAAAATCTTCAAATCTCTCGTGCAAATACGAGTAAGTGTAGCACGCAAACAGAAGGGGCATGAAAGTCCGGCCTCAGTGTCCAAGTCCAAGAGAAATTGAAACGCATGATCATTGGATAAATGTCAAAGCCATCAGTTCCTAAACGAGTTATTTAAGTATGCAATCAGATATTATAAAATGAACTGGAACACACAAGACTAATCTAAAGTATGAAAGTTATTTTTATAACTGCATAAGTTGTACGTTCCGTTGCAACGCACGGACATATTTGCTAGTTTCGTCCCTAAAGAAAAAAATGTTATCTCTTGTTTTATTATCCAAAAAGAAATAAACAGTATCCTCTTACCTTTGAGGTTAAATGATGTGCGTGATTTTTTGTGCAGGTGGATAAAGCTAATTTAGAGATCAGGATGACTAACGTCAGACTAAAACAAACTGTCAACCAGGTGGCTTGCTTATTATGTTGTTGATGAATGCTGTAACTGGTATAGTTGACAGAAGTTTTTCACATTTGCGGGGAAATGTTCTTAGCTCTACTGACGCTTGTGAGTTTTGTTTCGAGCAGTTTCGATCGACCAGGAATTTCACAATTGATATCATTTTGATCTGCATCATTCTTGGCATTGCGACATACCTCTACAAGTAACTTCATCAGCTATACTGAATTCAGTATTTTCATTTATTTATTTGGCCGGTCCTCTGAATTTTGATCGATCTGCGTGTTTTACTTTCTGGTGCAGCATTCTTTCCCAGTGAACCTTCACAACATGATAACATCAGCATTTAAATGATGCGCTCGGTAAATGCATTTTCAAGGTAACGTCAGGATCTCCAGTGCAGAAATGATGCGCTCGGTAAATGTATTTTCAAAGAATTCTTTCGGGCAACTATATATTTTTGAAGAACCCTTAGCATGTCTCCAGGATAACCTTGTTGTACAGAAAAGGCACCTCACAATAATATTGCGGCCAGACGATATAGTACATTTTTGTCCAAAAGGCTGTTTATAATTTGTATGTATATTGCGTCACAAGAAGCATACGAAAAGAAAAGTTACTGTCCAAGCAATTGAAATAATGAGCATATACACACAGAAAAGGCAATGACTAAGGGTGGAATGCACAAAACGATGATCTGCAACGGGCTTCAAATGCATACAGCCACCAACAACATTGTGGCAATATGACGTAAGTTTCGCACTACATCAATCTCATATCAGCAGGCCAGTTTAATCTACTTTCGCTAGATTCCAAAGAATCTAACTAATTGATGTATAATAATACATGATCATGAAAAATAGCATCATTTCTGTCAAACAAAATTTAATGAGCTTTGAAGCATCTCTTGTTTGTTCCATGGTCACCGCATCTTGTAGAACTGTGTTCTTGAAACCTGACACCTATGCCCATTTATGGAGTACTTGAGCTTAATGTCGATATCTCGAGGGTTGTTCTTATTGGGTGTGACTGTCATGCTACCCGTCAGGGTTTCCCCCTGGCAGATAGTTATTACATCCTCGAGGTAAAGAACAGTTTGCTTCCAGTGAGTGGCCTTTGATCTCGGGCCTGCAAGTAGTAGTTTGGAAATGAGTTGTGTTAACCAAGTTTGCTCCTAAATCACAATACCTTGCGGATGGAAGCTAGGAAACAAACCTGTTGAGAAGCCCATCAGCTTATGGCATTTGGTGAATGACACGTCAAAGTATGCAACAAGAGCATGAATGTAATCATTCCGCTCTGCAACCAGCTTGAATGGTACAGTAAAGGATGCGTCACCAGGGGTCATTTTGGAGATATCCATTGTCTGAAATACTGGGATTTGAGCTCACATGTCGTCCAATGAAAATTAAGGAAGCTAATGCCTTGGTTAGGGATGCAAATACCTTCAGTAACTGGCAGTTAGTGACAATCTGATTTGCATCCACTGTATCTACCAGTGGCTCCATCATCGCCTGTTTCTTTATGCAGCTCATATCAAATCCATATACATTATTCCAAACTGCAAAAAGGATAACAGAAAACCCAAACAGAACTTCATTATTACTAAATAAATAACCCAGTCAAAATTGTTGAACCCAAAGCTTTTTTTTATAAAGGCAATAAGACTCAGTGTTGATAGGTTTTACAAACCATGTACCCAATGAACTTACATTCAATTTTGTCTTCCTTATATTCTGCATCTTCAATCGCAGTAAGACGCAAAGAAGTTTTGTCTGGCAGGACCACACCACCATCAGCCTACATAAAAGTAGCACAACCAAAGCTGCCCTCAGAAAATTCAAATACTTTACACAAAGCACAGAACAACAGATAAAGATATTCATAGACAAAAAAAATTGCAATTTGTAAAAAACATCAATAAGTGCTAGAAAGAGTATGTAAACATGCAATGAACCAAACATGTACCATAAGGTGTGAACAGAATCCAAACATTGTATTAATAATTAATAATTTTATAAAGGATCGCTTACAAGCCATTTATCGCGTGCATATAGGACAGTGTTCAACATATTCTCAAACAGGAGGAAATAACCCATCCACTCCGAGATGATGACATCTACTTTTGGAACTGGAAGTTCTATTTCTTCCACTTTCCCTTTTATTACGGTTATGACTGCAGAGATTAAAATAATTGTAAGGATACAACATAGTCAAATAAGCATTAAATGTAGAAAAGGAACACGTAAAATGGTGACAGGAATCTACCATCAGAATATCCATTTGATTTCACAATTTCCTTTGCCATGTCTGCCATCTGGGAACATTCAATCTGTAAAAGTAAGAACAGATCAACATATATATTAGTAAAAGTAAAGTATCAGAGCTATTAAAAGCATATTCACAAGATGTCAAGATGACAGAAGAACATTGGCCAAGACTAAGAACAGATCAGCAAAGAAGGATTTAAGTTAAAAACACATTCACAAGATGCCAAGATGACAGAAAAACGGTGTCTGATAAAAAAACTACATACCCTAAACCATAGAACTTATCATATCATAAACTGCATGTTGTCAATACAGGATATTGCAAGCCCTCCATTTTGTAGACAATGAACATATCCCCCCCATATGAAAATGGCCATCCATTTTTTTACAAAAAAAAAAGAGACAAAAACAAACACTACAGTTTTGAGGAAATATAAAGGTTTTAATCTACATGAGAAACAGTGATTTCAAGCTGATGCAGAATTTAGATTCAATTCTGTGCTTATCATGCATCTAAATCTTATATAAATAGGTTAGATAGCTTCTCTTTCATTTCGGATTCAGATCATAGATAGCCGTGACATGCATGGTAATTAGGATACAAGGCTATACAAGAAAGTGTGGCGCTGTGGCAGACAATGCTTAACAGTTAAGATTGAATATAGAAAAGATGTATCCACTAAAATAGCTTCTATATGATCTAAGTCACCATAACAGCGAAATGAAAACATGAACAAAAGTGAACCAACTAACCGCATAGACATGTTTAGCTCCTGCTTTTGCACAGAAAAGTGAAAGAATTCCAGTTCCAGCACCAACATCAAGGACTACTTTGTCCTTGATAAGAAAGCTGTTCTGGAAGATAACATTTTGATATGTTTTTGTCCGAACAACATCTTTTAGCATTTCCTGCAGTCAGTACATGCAAATAATTGGCATCTCCACTGCATAGACATCCTTGCTCTAAATATTTCAAATTAATGAGGTATCAACTGCTTGTAAAACGTGATGCTACTAAGCCACCACATGTAAGGTTTGTTTCAGAATCACTTACTTCATGAATACCTGCAAAACAAAGAACATGGGAAACCTGAGTTAAATATTGCACTTCCTTAAAAACGGAGAAGCCTGAGTAGTTGAGTACATAGTTATACTTATATACTGTATAGAAAGAGAACACAGCAGGTAAATTTAAAAAATGGTAGCACATACGATTACAATGGAAAATTTTAGTACAAGAGACAGGATAGCTGGACATGTGCTACATGAATCAGGTGATGACAAAATTAAAGTTTCCAGCAATTCAGTTCTAATGTTTCTTCATCAGAACAGCACTAAAACAGCCTAAAGTACACCAGAGACGAAAAAAAGAGGCTAATTGAAGAGTGCACAACACTTCAACGACAACATTCATACAATTAGTAACACCACTTACATCAATTCAAAAGAACAAGAATACATTTTTAGCGCCTTTATTTTCCCACCACATTACACTGACCACCAAACATTTAACTACACATTGGCTGAACAATGGCCACATCAAAGTATGTAGCTACTGAAGATAGGATTAATTGTCCTACGCCAGTTGTAAACTAGATTGTAGGTAGTAGCTAATGATCACAACTTCAGGAAAGATCAATTTTTCAGCCGAAAAACAACTTCAGTCAAACATTTATCATCTGGTGGAGCAATGAAAAGTCACACACGGTGCAGAACCAACTAAACCAATCTTTCGGTTCCTCCTCCACGCAGAGACTAATGAAAGCTCTGGTTGATGATCAATCACATCTTTAACACTCAACCTCTATTATATATATACGATGATAATAATCTATCAGAAGTACCAACATACAGGCAACACCAATACACAAAAGAAAATCTTTTTGCTGCTTGACAATCAGGACCATCGAAATTCTAAATTCTCCACTCACACTAATACTGCAAATGAGTACTGAATCCTATAAATGGTTAATGCACAGTAACCAGGCTAAAGCTCTATCCAACGCAAGCACCAAATCCGGGCAGGCAAAGGCCAATCCTTTCCCCAACTTACAACTATACGAGAAACTTTGTTGCTTCCAAGATCGAAGCTCTGGATACAGAACATCCAAATCTGCGGCGAAATAACGCTAAATCGAACAGCGGGGGGAGCGCGTACCGAAGTGGGAGTAGGAGTCGAAGTAGTAGTCGGCGCTGGTCTTTTCGCTTCCAATCACCTCCGCCGACGCCTGCTCGTCCTCCCCCTCCGCGTTGAGGCTCTCTTCCACCTCCATCCCCACCTCTTCTGCCTCCTCGTCGGAGTCAAACCTCAGCCGCGACGCCGTGGCCTCCGCCAGGCCGCCGTTGGCGTCGCGGTGGCCGCCCTTGCGCCTATCCATGGATTTCTGGAGCGCGTCGGCGAGTTCGATGTGGCGCGCCGCAAAGCAGGGGAGGAGGGAAAACTAGGGTTTTGAGAAGGAGAAGGGTTTGGGCAGGATAGGTTTTATAGCCACGGTGGCGCAAATATCTGCCCGGCCCTTATTGCAGCTCACAAGTCACAGTGCAGCGTGTACCAGTTGGAGCCGGAATCCACTTCTGTACATTGGAGACGAAGGAAAGCCTCCTTCTCAAGTGTTTTTCGGGAAGGTAGAGCCAATTTTTTTTTTAGCTTCGGTTCTTGATTTAAAAATAGCTCTAACTTCTATATTGTTCACCAAAAAATGATTCATCATCTTAAAACGTTTGGTAGAGCTCATTTGGTCCCTTTGGAGAAACTATTGTCGAAGCCTGAGTCGTGCCAAACAAGCCCAAAATACAACCTTTTTTTAAAATAATATTTCTTCTCTCTTTCAAAATAAGTGTATATATTACTTATCGAGGAGTTAAAATTTGACCAACTTGAGGTTAAAACTTATCCTCATATAAATCACCTCCGTTACATACTTACATTCCTTATTTTGTAAAGGTTCAATTTGCGAGGAAAATTAATAAAATAATAATAAAAAATCAACAAAAGGGCATTTGGTCTAGCGGTACGATTCTTGGTTTGGGTCCAAAAAGTCCCAAGTTTGATTCTTAGAATGCCCCCTTTTGTTAATATATACTTTTTGATAAAAATAGAATTTCTAAACGATATAATCATGCAATTGCGAGGCATAAACCTTTACGTTATATAAATAATAATGATAAAGAAGAAATGACAATAAAAGGGCATTTGCTCTAATTGTACGATTCTCACTTCGGGTGCGAGAGGTCCCGAGTTTGATTCTCAGAATGCCCCTTTTTCTAACTAACTTTTTAATTAAAATTTTGAAACGGTGTACTGATATTTATGGTGTGTAATAAGTATCATTACATTATACATGAGTGTCGATAGCCCTCTTCCCTCACCCTCTCCCATATGCAACCAGAAGCTTTGACAACTTTTGTATGTCCTTGCCGCATTCTATCAGTTGCATCATACTTTAGTAAGTCGGCATGGTCTGCAATCTGCTTAGGAATTTGATTCCATAGAGGCTTTAGGGATGTTTCTATCTGCGGGACACGGCAGCCCCAGTGGCAAATGAAACAAAGATTTCGTAGGTCATTGGGCACAGTTAGTAAGAAGTTTGGTGAAGTGCTGCAAGCTATGGTCTCCTTTGCACACACGGTTCTTAGGCTAAAGGTCATTGGGCACAGTTAGTAAAGAAGTTTGGTGAAGTGCTACAAGCCATGGTCTCCTTTGCACACACGGTTCTTAGGTCAAAGGATTTAAATTACAGAACCGTTCGTCACAGACTTACCACATACTCACCTTTCTTCGATGGGTGCATAGGAGCTTTAGATGGAACACACATTCATGTGAAAGTTAGTTGGGACGCACATGATGATTTTACAAATAGGAAAGGATGGACAAGCCAAAATGTGTTAGCTATATACGACTTCGACATGCGGTTCACTTATATTGGTGTGGGGATGGCGGGGGCGGCGCATGACATGGCCGTTGAAAGCCCAAGTTTGGTTTTGGTAATTAATGACACCAAGTTGCTAATGCCATGTGTTAAGTGTTTTGAGTTAGGCATAAGCAACACATGTGATGAAGGTGTACGTGGCAAGGAGTGGTGGCCACAAGATCACAAAGAGATGGTGCATGGACATGAAATGTTGATCATGATGGAATGCACATAAAATGATGGACATGATGATCAAGTGGAAGAGAAGGATCTAGGAGCGCAAGGCAAAGGTATAACCATAGGGTTTTCCTTTTGCCGGTCTAAGATGAGTAGAGAAGTGATTGACCGGGTTTAGGATACATAGCCGACTATCAAGAGGGGAAATCACGGTTAGCTCGGGAATCAAGTGCCACTAGATCAATGTCTTGAGCATATGCATTTAGGATCTAGTAAAGAGCTAACATAACGCCTTGAAAAAATGTTTATGAAATGCTAACACACATGCACATGGTGGTGTACACTTGGTGGTGTTAGCACATTTGCGAAGGCGGTGGAGTTTAAGCGGTAGAGAGGGGTTTGGGTTCCTCTCTCCCTCCCGCCGAGCTTGCGAGGCGGGATTCGGCGCTTTTTGGAGAAGTGAAATGCCTATTTTCCATTGCGCCGGAAGTCGGAAAAGAAACGGAGGCGAACGGAGGTCACTGCGTTGACCGGACGCTGCACCGGACGCGGTCTCGGTTTGACCGGACACGTCCGGTCAGTTCAACGCGGCTCGGTGCTGCTAGGGTTTGTGACCGGACGCGGGTCTGGCCTGACCAGCGCGTCCGGTCAGTTCAACTGGGCGTAATAGTTAAGCGCACGACCGGCGCGTCCGGTGCCTCACGGGACCGGAGCGTCCGGTCAGGCGTCCAGAGAGGCCGAGCGCAGCGAAGCACGATCGGACGCGGCTGGCGCGTCCGGTCACGTGCGACCGGACGCGTCCGGTCGTGTCGGGTGCTTACTGGAACGTGACCGGACGCTGGCACTGTCGCGTCCGGTCGATCGAAGAAGCGCGTCCGGTCAGGGCAACGGCTAGTTCTGACGCGCACTGTTCACGTTTGTCGTGTAGTGACCGGACGCGTCCGGTCACCCTGACCGGAGCGTCCGGTCAGCGCGATTTCTGCTGCGTCGTCCGTAACGGCTAGCTGCGTACCCCTTCGTTATAAATAGATGGTGGCCGGGGTTTGAGGGAAACTCTTGCACATTTTGAGACCTAGAGACATCCTTTGAGCTAGAGAACAACCCCTCCACTCATCTCTTTGATTGATTGCACATCTTGAGTGAGATTGAGTGAGATTCAAGTGCATTGCTTGAGAGTTGCATTCTAGAGGCACTTGATCTTCGAGTTGCTGCGGATTTCTTGTTACTCTTCCGTGTTTCCCGACACGGTAGACGGCTTGGAGCAGCGGAGGTGATCGAGCTCACAATTGGAGATTGTTGGAGCCCTCACCAAGTGTTGTAAGGGGTTCTTGATCCTTCCCCGCGGGAGTTCGCGAATTGGATACTCTAGTGGAGCTCGTGGCTTGGAAGATCCCCATCTTGTGTGCGGTTGTACGGTGCCCGCCGAGGGCTCGACTCTTGATAGTCGATTAGCTCGCTAACCGACAAGTGGGTGTATCGCCACAACGGGGAGTAGCTTGCCGGGAAGCAAGTGAACCTCGGGATAAAATCTTGTGTCATTCTCTTCCCGAGGATTTCTCTTGTGTGATTGATTGATTGGTACTTCTCATCTCTACACGACGGTATATTCACTCGAAGCTCTTCTCTCGTATTACATCTCGTATCTAGTTTGTTGTTGTTGTGTTTAGTGGATAGCCTTGAACTAGACTTGTGTAGGTGGCTTGCTTAATTAGTTAGTGCTAGTGCATTTCGCTTTGCCACCTTTTATACTAACTTGTGGTTAAGTAATTTGTGTAGAAGTTTTAATTAGGCTATTCACCCCCCCCTCTAGCCTATTTGGACCTTACAAGTGGTATCGGAGCCGAGGCACCGTTTATTTGAGGCTTAACAACCTACGGTGAAGAAGAAATGGCTCAAATAAGTTTGCACATCAACAACACCAAGAAGGCACCTCACTTTGATGGCACAAATTATGCATATTGGAAGGTTAAGATGACCGCACATCTCAAGTCAATCAATAGAGAAGTGTGGAAAGTCACCGAAACCAAATTTGAGGTTGCTAATCCGGAAGCACCTACACTGGTGGAAGAGAAGAAGCTCCAATGCAATGATATTGCCATTAGTGCTCTTCATGAGGCATTAGATGATAAGACATTTGAGCAAGTGAAGAACATAGAAGTTGCACATGATGCTTGGGCCAAGCTAGAAGAAACATTTGAGGGCACCGAAGGCACAAAGACCGCTAAGGCATATATCTTGCAAGAAAAGTTTTCTAGCTTCAAGATGCAAGAAGATGAGAGTGTACCGGAAATGTTTCATAGATTGCAAGTCATTGTGAATGTGCTCAAGGCACTTGGTGAGGAAGTCAAGGACAACCAATTCTCTATGAAGTTCTTGAGAAGCTTGCCCAAGAGATTTGATACATTGATCACTGTGCTAGTGAGGACTACATTGAAGGATTCAACTCCTCAACAAATATTTCAAGAAGTGATGACCGATGATTCATATAGAGAAGATGATGAGAAGGATGAGTTGGTCAAGAAGAAGAAGAAGGAGAATGAGAAGAAAGATGATGAAAAGAAGAAGAGTGTGGCATTCAAAGCCACCACATCCAAGGGCAAATCCAAGATTGAATCATCAAGTGAAGAAGACTCAAGCTCTTGTGATAGTGATGACATTGATGAGAAGATGGCCCTCTTTGTCAAGCAATTTGGCAAATTCATGAAGAAGAAAGGCTTCCGTGCAAGAAGGAGAAAGAACTCATCCAAGAAGAATGAGCATACCATGAGATGCTTTAGATGCCATAGCAAGGACCATCTCATTGCAAAGTGTCCTTATGATAGTGATGATGAAGATGCTATCAAGAAGGAGAGGAAGAAGCAAAAGAAGAAGCAAGAAAAGGAGAGCTCTCATAAGAAGAAGAATGATTCTCATGTTGCTACATGGGATAGTGATGATTCCTCAAGTGATGATGAGGATGACAACAAGAGCAAGAAGAAGGGACATGCTAGCATTGCCATCCAAGAGAAGGTCTCCCTCTTCGACACTCCATCGTGCTTCATGGCTAAGGCCGCTAAGGTATCATCCGATGATGAGAGTGATCATGATAATGCTAGTGATAGTGATAGTGATAGTGATGAAGAAGAATTCACTAAAAATGAACTAATCACTATGCTAGAAGATTGCACTCAACATTTTAAAGAATCTAGAAAGGAGTGCAAGGGCTTGCTTAAGGAAAAGAAAAACCTTATGCAAGAACTTGATGAGCTTAGAGCATCTTATGAGAGTCTAAAGGTAGACCATAAGAAGCTTCAAAAGTCTCACACTAAGCTTGAAGAAGCTCATTCCTCTCTAGTTGAAAAATGTGAAAACATGCCAACTAATGTTGAGAAAGCTAAAACTTGCAACATAGGCATATCATGTGATATAATTGATGAACCTTTTCATAAGCCTATTGTTGTTGCTCCCACTAACCCTTCGTGTAGCTCATCTACATCATCCTCATCTAGTAGTGATGGTTTCACTTGTGATTCCTCACTTATAGTTGAGAATGAAAATCTCAAGAAGGAGGTAAAAGAGCTCAATCACACCTTAGCTAAGGCTTATGGTGGTGAGGACCGCTTGCTTATGTGCTTGGGTAGCCAAAGAGCTTCTCTCTACAAAGAGGGATTGGGCTATAACCCCAAGAAAGGCAAGGCCGCTTTTGCTCCTCACAAGACTCGTTTTGTGAAGAACAATGGTAGCTATTGCAAAAGTTGCAAGCAAGTTGGTCACATAGAGCGACATTGCATGAACAAGAAATCCAATGCTAATGTATCCTCAATTAAGTTTGACTCTTTCTATATACTTACCAAGGGTACAAATGGTGTTCATGCTAAGTTCATTGGTGCTCCATGGATGGGCTCAAAGAAGAAAGCCATTTGGGTACCAAAGAGCTTGGTCACTAACCTTGGAGGACCCAAACAAGTTTGGGTACCTAAAAGGAATTGATCTTGTCTTGTAGGTCAATTACAAAGCCGGAGGAAGGCATTGGGTGCTTGATAGTGGGTGCACTCAACATATGACCGGGGATTCTTGTATGTTCAAATCTATTGATACAAGTCAAAATGGTGGTTTTGATGCTATCACTTTCGGCAACAACAAGAAAGGCAAGGTCAAGGGGCTTGGTAAAATTGCTATCTCAAATGACATGAGCATATCTAATGTGTTGCTAGTTGAGAGCTTGGACTTCAATCTTTTATCGGTGGCACAACTTTGTGATCTTGGCTTCAAGTGCATATTTGGTAGTGATGATGTTGAAGTCATTAGTGTTGATGGATCAAATTTGATATTCAAAGGATTTAGACATGGTAGCTTATACTTGGTTGACTTCAATGATAGTGAGACACAATTGACATCATGCTTGCTTAGCAAATCTAGTATGGGATGGTTATGGCATAGAAGGCTTGGTCATGTTGGAATGAAACAATTGAACAAACTTTTGAGGCATGACTTAGTTAGAGGCTTGAAAGATGTGACTTTTGAAAAAGATAAACCATGTAGTGCTTGTCAAGCCGGTAAACAAGTTGGAAATACACATCCTAGTAAGAGTGAAATGAGTACATCAAAGGCATTTGAGCTATTACACATGGACTTGTTTGGGCCAACTACATACACTAGCATTGGTGGCAACAAGTATGGTTTTGTGATTGTTAATGACTATACTAGATACACTTGGGTGTTCTTTCTCTATGACAAGAGTGATGTTTATGATCTATTCAAGTCTTTTGTCAAAAGAGTGCAAAATGAGTTTGAAATCACCATCAAGAAGATTAGAAGTGACAATGGTAGTGAGTTCAAGAACACAAGAATTGAAGATTTATGTGATGATCTCGGTATTGGACATCAATTCTCTCCAACATACACTCCTCAATCTAATGGTGTAGTTGAAAGGAAGAATAGAACTTTGATTGACATGGCTAGATCAATGCTTAGTGAATACAATGTGAGTCATTTATTTTGGAGTGAAGCTATCAACACGGCTTGCTATTGTAGCAACCGTCTCTATTGCCATGGAAAGCTTGGAAAGACACCATATGAGCTATTGAATGGAAGAAAGCCCAACATTGCATACTTTAGAGTATTTGGTTGCAAATGCTATATTCTCAAGAAAGGCACTAGATTGAGCAAGTTTGAAAAGAAATGTGATGAAGGGTTCTTACTTGGCTACTCTACCACAAGCAAAGCATATAGAGTTTGGAATCTCACAAATGGCACCTTGGAAGAAGTTCATGATGTTGAGTTTGATGAAACCCAAGGATCTCAAAATGAAGCTCAAAACCTTGATGATGTGAGAGGAGATCAATTGTCAAATGCTATGAAGAACATGGACATTGGTGATGTTAGGCCAAGGCAAGTTGATGATGATGACATTCATGTGATCAACCAAAGTGTGCAAATTGATACAAATCAAGCAAGCTCTAGTGGTACTCATGATGAAGCTCAAGTTCAAGGTCAAACAAGTGGAAGCAATCAACTCCCAATACTCCAACCTACTAGTATTGCAAGAGATCATCCATTGAACCAAATCATTGGTGGAATTCAAAGTGGTGTTCAAACTAGATCAAGGCTAGCATCCTTTTGTGAGCACTACTCATTTGTGTCACTTGAAGAACCTAAGAAAATAGAAGATGCTTTGAAAGAATCCGATTGGGTAAATGCTATGCATGAAGAGCTAAACAACTTCACTAGAAATCAAGTTTGGGAACTTGTTGAAAGGCCGAAGAACTACAATGTGATTGGTACTAAGTGGGTCTTTAGAAACAAGCAAGATCAAGATGGTGTAGTTGTGAGAAACAAAGCAAGATTGGTAGCACAAGGATACACTCAAGTTGAGGGTCTTGACTTTGGAGAAACATATGCACCGGTTGCAAGATTGGAGGCTATTAGAATCTTATTAGCATATGCTTGTGCACACAACATCAAGCTCTATCAAATGGATGTCAAAAGTGCATTTCTCAATGGCTACATCAATGAAGAAGTTTATGTTGAGCAACCTCCCGGTTTTGAAGATGATAAGAAGCCCGACTATGTTTTCAAGCTAAAGAAGGCATTGTATGGTTTGAAGCAAGCACCTAGAGCATGGTATGAGAGATTGAGGGACTTTCTTCTCTCTAAAGGGTTCAAGATGGGAAAGGTTGACACCACTCTCTTCACCAAGAAGCTTGGAAATGACTTGTTTGTGTTGCAAATCTATGTGGATGACATTATCTTTGGATCAACCAATCAAGATTTTTGTGAAGAATTTGGAAATATGATGGCAAAAGAGTTTGAGATGTCTATGATTGGAGAGCTTAGTTACTTCCTTGGACTTCAAATCAAGCAAATAAAGAATGGCACTTTTGTAAGTCAAGGCAAGTACATCAAGGACATGATCAAGAAGTTTGGACTGCAAGATGCTAAGCCAATGAGTACACCAATGGGCACAAATGATCAATTGGGTGTTGATGCTAGTGGCAACATGGTAGATCAAAAGCAATACCGGTCTATGATTGGAAGTTTGCTCTATGTCACCGCTTGTAGGTCGGATGTAATGTTTAGTGTGTGCAAGTGTGCAAGATATCAAGCTTCACCTAGAGAAAGTCACTTGAAAGCAACCAAGAGAATATTGAGATATCTTAAGGGCACTCATGATGTTGGATTATGGTTTCCAAAGGGGTCTAATTTTGAGTTGATTGGATATTCGGACTCCGACTATGGTGGATGTAAGATTGATAGAATGAGCACAAGTGGCACTTGTCAATTGCTTGGAAGGTCTCTTGTTTCATGGTCATCAAAGAAACAAAATAGTGTTGCTCTATCTACCGCCGAAGCCGAATACATTAGCGCCGGTAGTTGTTGTGCACAATTGCTTTGGATGAAGGCCACTTTGAATGATTTTGGAATCAAGTTCAAGAATGTGCCATTGTTTTGTGACAATGAAAGTGCTATCAAGATGACTCAAAATCCGGTTCAACATTCAAGAACGAAGCACATTGACATAAGGCATCACTTCATACGAGACCATCAACAAAAGGGTGATATTAGCATTGAGAGCATTGGCACCGAAGATCAATTAGCCGACATATTCACAAAGCCACTTGATGAGAAAAGATTTTACAAGTTGAAGAATGAATTGAACATACTTGACTTCTCCAACTTAAAATGAGTGCACCCCCCACATTCTTATATGACATGCCTCTCCTCCGACATAGCAAGGTAAAGTTGTTTGGCATATCATCCATACTTTGCTAAGGACATGTTTAGAACATATAGACATATTTGCATGACAAATAGGCTCATTCATGAAAATCAAATGATTTTGATGTATGTATGGTACCACTATTGCTTCTATGTTTGTTTGATCTAGTGGTAGCATATGACATGTTTGTGGGCTTGCAAACCTAGTGTTGAATCTAGAAAATAAGCTCATGATGTGTAATTCAACATGGTCAAGATAACCCTTATACTTTATGAGGTGTGAAGAAGCTTGTCCTTGGTTCAAACCGAATTACATATTCTAGGCAAGTGATCTAGATTGAACCATAATTTGGACTCCCTCATATTGATTGACTTAACTCTCACTAAAATTGGCACCTTTTTGGTGATTGTTGACAAAGGGGGAGAGAAAAGTCACAAAGATAGAAAAGTCACAAAGATAAAAAGTTAAGTTAGTAAGGGGGAGAGAATGACTTTGGAAAAGGATCAATTAAAATTGAGCACACAAGTAGGGGGAGCAAGCTCATGAATTATTTGTTGCATTTGTATGTGCATTAACATGATGAATTGTTGCATTGCAAAACTTAAATTCATATTCATGTTTGTTTGGTGGTTGCTAGAATTAAAACTTGAATGATGTTTTGTTGAGAGTAGCTTTACTAGTGGTATCTAGACACCTTTGCTTATAATATTGATCTCACGGGGTACTTTAGTGTTTGTGATCTTTACAAGTGATGAATTACAAGTGGTGTCTAGCTACATCGATGCTAAGGATGGTATATAAAGGCAACTCCGATTGGTATCACGCTTCAAAAGTCCATTCTATATACCTTAGTATCAATTAGATAGTAGTAACTCTCCCAAAATTCTAATCCATACATATGTGCACAATTGAACCAAACTCATGGAAGCACATATGTAGGGGGAGCTAATACTATCGAAATTAAAAATTGATTTCATTTCATATCTTTGTGATGGTTGTCATCAATTACCAAAAAGGGGGAGATTGAAAGCCCAAGTTTGGTTTTGGTAATTAATGACACCAAGTTGCTAATGCCATGTGTTAAGTGTTTTGAGTTAGGCATAAGCAACACATGTGATGAAGGTGTACGTGGCAAGGAGTGGTGGCCACAAGATCACAAAGAGATGGTGCATGGACATGAAATGTTGATCATGATGGAATGCACATAAAATGATGGACATGATGATCAAGTGGAAGAGAAGGATCTAGGAGCGCAAGGCAAAGGTATAACCATAGGGTTTTCCTTTTGCCGGTCTAAGATGAGTAGAGAAGTGATTGACCGGGTTTAGGATACATAGCCGACTATCAAGAGGGGAAATCACGGTTAGCTCGGGAATCAAGTGCCACTAGATCAATGTCTTGAGCATATGCATTTAGGATCTAGTAAAGAGCTAACATAACGCCTTGAAAAAATGTTTATGAAATGCTAACACACATGCACATGGTGGTGTACACTTGGTGGTGTTAGCACATTTGCGAAGGCGGTGGAGTTTAAGCGGTAGAGAGGGGTTTGGGTTCCTCTCTCCCTCCCGCCGAGCTTGCGAGGCGGGATTCGGCGCTTTTTGGAGAAGTGAAATGCCTATTTTCCATTGCGCCGGAAGTCGGAAAAGAAACGGAGGCGAACGGAGGTCACTGCGTTGACCGGACGCTGCACCGGACGCGGTCTCGGTTTGACCGGACGCGTCCGGTCAGTTCAACGCGGCTCGGTGCTGCTAGGGTTTGTGACCGGACGCGGGTCTGGCCTGACCAGCGCGTCCGGTCAGTTCAACTGGGCGTAATAGTTAAGCGCACGACCGGCGCGTCCGGTGCCTCACGGGACCGGAGCGTCCGGTCAGGCGTCCAGAGAGGCCGAGCGCAGCGAAGCACGATCGGACGCGGCTGGCGCGTCCGGTCACGTGCGACCGGACGCGTCCGGTCGTGTCGGGTGCTTACTGGAACGCGACCGGACGCTGGCACTGTCGCATCCGGTCGATCGAAGAAGCGCGTCCGGTCAGGGCAACGGCTAGTTCTGACGCGCACTGTTCACGTTTGTCGTGTAGTGACCGGACGCGTCCGGTCACCCTGACCGGAGCGTCCGGTCAGCGCGATTTCTGCTGCGTCGTCCGTAACGGCTAGCTGCGTACCCCTTCGTTATAAATAGATGGTGGCCGGGGTTTGAGGGAAACTCTTGCACATTTTGAGACCTAGAGACATCCTTTGAGCTAGAGAACAACCCCTCCACTCATCTCTTTGATTGATTGCACATCTTGAGTGAGATTGAGTGAGATTCAAGTGCATTGCTTGAGAGTTGCATTCTAGAGGCACTTGATCTTCGAGTTGCTGCGGATTTCTTGTTACTCTTCCGTGTTTCCCGACACGGTAGACGGCTTGGAGCAGCGGAGGTGATCGAGCTCACAATTGGAGATTGTTGGAGCCCTCACCAAGTGTTGTAAGGGGTTCTTGATCCTTCCCCGCGGGAGTTCGCGAATTGGATACTCTAGTGGAGCTCGTGGCTTGGAAGATCCCCATCTTGTGTGCGGTTGTACGGTGCCCGCCGAGGGCTCGACTCTTGATAGTCGATTAGCTCGCTAACCGACAAGTGGGTGTATCGCCACAACGGGGAGTAGCTTGCCGGGAAGCAAGTGAACCTCGGGATAAAATCTTGTGTCATTCTCTTCCCGAGGATTTCTCTTGTGTGATTGATTGATTGGTACTTCTCATCTCTACACGACGGTATATTCACTCGAAGCTCTTCTCTCGTATTACATCTCGTATCTAGCTTGTTGTTGTTGTGTTTAGTGGATAGCCTTGAACTAGACTTGTGTAGGTGGCTTGCTTAATTAGTTAGTGCTAGTGCATTTCGCTTCGCCACCTTTTATACTAACTTGTGGTTAAGTAATTTGTGTAGAAGTTTTAATTAGGCTATTCACCCCCCCTCTAGCCTATTTGGACCTTACAGCCGTGTTGAGGAAGGGTTGGGAGACACCCAATTTCCCACACTCACCTCCAGGTGAGTTGCCTACTGCATAGAGTACTTTGAGTAAATGAACAACTTGTTATCCATGGAATGTGTTGCTGAACTGGTGCATGTGTTTGCTATTTTGAATGTCGGTATTATTTGGTGGACTCCGGTTACGCACTTCGCCCGGGATATTTGGAGCCACATCATAGTAACAAGCATCTGAAGGAATTTAATGGGAGGAGGGCTGAGAATTTGGAAGAGATATTCAACTTCCACCATTCTAGTCTGTGTAACATAGTTGAATGGTCATTTGGGGTTGCCAAAAGTAAGTGGCAAATGTTGCAAGGAGTACCTCACTATCCGAGGGAGAAGCAATCAAAGATAATTATGGCATGCTTTGCACTGCATAACTATGTGTAGGAGCAGAATCTAGCAAGGTCTGCAGTGTGCAACATGCCAGCACCTGGAGTGAACCCATTGTCATATGAGTGGGTAGCGTTAAATGAGAGTGTTGATATGTCAAATGTCCACGAGTGGATCATGGCTGGACTTGGACTATAGGGTGACAGGTATGTGAATGTATGATGTTTGAGTTGTTAATGTTGTGATACATCTAAGTGATCTTGTATGCCTAAGTTGGGTAGGATGCGAATTTGCGTACATGCAGGTGACAACGTTTGGTTAAAGACATCGTGTTCGTGGAGTAGAGGATGGCATGAAGAAGATTGATGGTTGGGTATCTTGTTGCATGCGTTTCTTTTTCTTGCTGTTTGATATGTGCCTTCAAACGGGTACAAGTTTTGTAATGGTTCCACGTATGCCATTTGTTAGATGTAGAGGACTTTAGACATTTGGAAATATTTGGTGATGACAACTAATGAACCATTGTAATGGGTAGTTGGCTAGAATCGAATTGTAATTGGTCATCTAGACATTTGTTTTGGTGCTATCGTTTAATTTGCTGTGTGTTTATTTGGTGCTATTTTTTTAATTGAATTGGCTGATTTGAACTACTCGGCTGCTGCTGGTGTGGCTGCTGCTAGTAGCTGCAACAGTAGGAAGAATTCAACCATCAGAAGTTCAACCGAATGGGCTGTACACATATTGATATTATTTTTTATATAACTAGTCAGATTTAAAATAGTTTGACTTCTTGAAAACCTAGATATGTGTTTATTTTTGGACGGAGGGAGTAAAGGATTTCATTACGTAAAGGCGCATTAAATATACAAGGCAGAGTTATCCCCGTTGAATAGTTTGAAGTGCTCTTTGCACGTTACAATTCGGAGAGTATACAAGTGCATTATAGAAATGGAGACTAGGGCCAAAGAGAATAGCTTGTCTTGCATGCTTAGTAAATTTGTCTGCTGTTTTTTCTTTCTTTTAATTTTGATCACAAAGGGTTTAATTGTTTACTTGTGTTAGCTTTAGCCTGTATTAGACCCATGCAACATAACCTAAGCCAGCATAAACATATCTAAAGTCTTGGTGTTTGGTTGTTTTGAATAGACAAGCTGCATTTGATAAAATTATATTTGGGGTTGCTTGCATTTTGTTACACCACTTCAATGTCTACTTAAGGCCTTATGTTTCTAGTAGAGGTACGGGGATGGGAATATTTTATTTTTGTGTGTGACCGGATCTAATATACTAGCTAATGCAACATTGGATTTACTTGAACAAACTTGAGGTCAATACAAATAACCAGTCATGACTCAGAATGTTGTAAGTGTTGGGTCACTATTACAATTTTAGACAAGAGTGGACGCAAAGTCCGATGCCCCGGTGAAAGTTGCACCTAGACCTTTAGTGACCTTTGGTGGATCGAACGACAACACAACTAAAGTCTAACAAGTTTGCCGGTGCTGAACAGGAAATCAAGTATATTGCATACATTTGAAGATCGCATAACAAGAGGTGTATCAAAGGTTCAACAAGAAAGCATACTTGATGGCATTCCATATAGTATTCAAATGAAGGCTAAAATTGTGTTGTATTGAAAGATTATGGGAACAATCTAGTGCAAGCAAAAGACAACAATGCAGATGAAGTTAGTTAAATAGTTTCAATGTCGTGGGATACCATGTCATCTTGTGAAAGCAAGCATATTTGGCAAATGGCAAATAAGATATAAGTTGGTGAATATGAATTGGCCTCATACATGTGGCTTGTTTTGCACAATAAGGAGAGACCGATAAGTTGATTAATATTGATCAAGTGTTCAATGATTGATCAAGAATGCACAAGTGAGGAAACGACAAGTTTGGTTTGTGCTTGAACTCAATCGGCACAGTGAACTTCGTTTTATTCTGTGCTATGCAAAGGTTAGCAATAGCAATAACTAGAGTTTCGGCTTCCAACAACCACATAAAAAGTAGCATTGCAAAGACTCATATGGTGTGAGTTAGAGCGTGGCTGTACGTCTCCTTATAAGCAAAGCGTTTATCACAAATATCATCGAGTTCCGCATGTAAAAGGCTATATCAAAATTAGTTACTTTGTATAATTAGCTGTATACAGTCTGTTTAAAAATAATGATAACTCAGTGAAAAGAGTGATAAAGTTATCTCGTTAACGACAAATACAAATCATATAAATTTAAATTATCTCATTAACGACAAATACAAATCATATAAATTTAAATATTTTATAATCTATTAGTTTTTTTATAAAATAAATATGACGACCCTTACCACAACTTAGATACATACGTGTCACATGTGTTTATTAACGGGTATAGATAATGCTCCCTTTATTTCAATCTCTAAAACATTTTGCTTTTTATAGATACATGGTTTTTACTATATAATTAGATATATATACTATATATAGATATATAGTTCATAAAATATATTTACAAAGACCAAAATATACTATAATTTAGAATTGATGGAGTACTGGAGTTGAGTAAAGGGCGGCTTGCAAATTCAGATACTCCAGTTTCCAAGAAGCAACAACTGTTGCTTAGAGCATCATCAGTAGTCCCCCAATATCACCTCTCATATTAGGGAGATGGCTTACTTTTTCTTATCCAGTCGTCCCCTAATAACCCTCTCTTCTTTTAGTGGCCATTAAAAATACTCCTTCTCCCCTCAAATGAAGGGGGAGATCGTCCCCTAATAACCCTCTCTTCTTTTAGTGGCCATTAAAAATACTCCTTCTCCCCTTAAATGAAGGGGGAGTTGCATCTCCCCCAATAATGTGGGCCCCACCATAACTGTCGTTTCTTCTTCGTCTAGCTCGCGTCCTCTTCCTCCGGCTCCATAGCCATGGCCGTGGACGACGTCTTCTTTCTCGCGTCTAGCTCGCAGCATGGCGTGCACAGGGCCGCGGATGGCGCGGTCGGGGATGGGGATGGGGATGGGGAGCACCATGACCAGGGATACGTACCATCGACACTGCATCTTCACGGCTCTGTGCACCGACGCCCTCGCAGCTCCGCCCCGATCCTGCTCCACTTCGCAGCCACCCTTCGCTACTCTACCCTGGCGCTGCTCCGCCTCAGATCTTCCCCAGAGCTGTCCTGCCTTGGCTCCGCCCCGGGCAGAGGATCGCCACGACCGGGGAGGCGGGGGCAGAGGGGGGGCAAAGGAGCTCCATGGCTGTGGGCGGAGGGGGCCGAGGAACTTTGTGACTGTGGTCTGTGGACAAACGGGGAAGAATACATCATGCGCCTGTGGGAGAGAAGGAAAGAACAGGAAGAAAATAAAAAATTATAATCTGCCAAGTAGGACCCATGTATGGGGGAGATTATTGAGCTTGTATTGGGGAGCTGCTGTGATGCTCTTGCTAGTACTCGTTATCTCCCTCTCTCTCCTTCCCCCTCCCTTTTTTTTTAAGGGAGAAACACATATGTTTTGCTTACATGGTCCGTGTAAAATCTCAAGAAGCCTAGTCCTTTCCGGCCCAACGGCCCAATCAACTGACAACCGGTACCGGCCAGCGGCCCGCCGCCGTCGTCGGCATCCTCCCCTTCGCCTTCAAGGTTCTCCCTCGATGCCATCCTTCCCCCGTCCGACCTTCCCGCTGCCTCGCCACCACTCTTTCACCCACGCTTCCATCCGTCTCAGTCCTTCACCTCCCCCCTGCTCCTTTGGACGTCCTCCGCGCCGCGGAGGCAGCTCCCCAGCTGGTACAATGGACGATACGGAAGCCGCCAAGAACACGGCCACCACCGGCCCCACTTTTGCCTCCCCTCTCTTTTCCTTCTCCAACCCCGGCGGTGCTTCCTTCGGCTCCGGCTTCGGCTTCGACTCCGGCGCTCCTCCGCCTCCCCCGCCGCCGGCCGTTGAGGTCCAGCTCTGCGAGGTACTTCTTCTTCTCCATCTTTTTTCTGCTTATTTCGGCGTTCTCGCTTTGGGTGATAGCGTTAAAGGTTGGATCCTTGCTTGACGATCTTGCAGGAATCGCCCGTTGCGGCAGCTAGGCTGGAGCCGGTCGTGGTCGATGACTCTTTGACGATCTACAAGGTGCGGTAGCTAATGTGCTTGTTCGCTCGCTTCCCTTGTGTTCGTGGAAATGCTTCTCTCACTGTAAGAACTGTGCAGTACTGCCATGGGAGAGGTGATAAATGCATAAATGGAAAATTCTATATGCATTTACTTATTTTCTCTGCCGAAGATACCAAGTTCAAATTTCATATATATGTACATGATTAAAAAAAACATCATCTGACAAATCAATAGGGGAACAAGAAAGAAAACAAACACAATTATTATTACAAAGTTTATCTCTTTTACTTATTATTACAAAGTTTTGGGTTTCATATTTCAAAGTCGTGCTACCCAATGGAAGTCATATCGTACATAAAAAAACTCATGTTGAATTGATGCCCAGACTAACTGTTAATTGCATGATTGCACCTCAAGATATGATTGAATTTGGCAATGTTACCTTGCTGCAAAAACTTCATTTAGCACATCTGAGAAGTGGCAACAGTGTCTTCAATCGCTTTATCAATCTTTTCTTACCATAGGCTGCTGAGAATGATGCAAGTATCAGGCGCTGGAAACATTTGCTTCTATACAAGCGCTTTAGCACGCCAGTTGAGCATCACTGTATCTTTTGCGCACCAAGTCGTGCTTATGCAAAAATTGGCATTTGGAGTTCCCAACTTCCCATTGGTTAACTGTAGTTTTAAGTTACTTTCATCATCAATACTTTTTTTAGAAAATTGTGAAATAGTAGGTCTTTGCCATTATGGAGCACTGGATCACGTAGGCAGTACCCAGTGCTCAATACTCAATAGAGACTTCACAGTTTGTTCACACACACACACACACACAAAAAAAGGAGACTTCACAGTTCACAATAAAGGAAAAATAGACCCTGCTGGAAAAATGAAGACTTCAAGCATCATCTTCTCTCCTATCCCTCTCTCCTAAATCAAATAAAAAGGAAAGAGGTTTTCTTTTAGCCTTGAAATAGTTGCCTGACCAACTCTTTGTCTTCTGTTCTTGGTAGGCCAGAGAAGTAGGTGACATTGCACATAGACACATTAGCCAGCAACTATGTTTTTAAGTTGATAACTGATGTTTGACAAGGTTTTACCCATGGGTGGTTCTCAGTCTAGTATGTGAACCAGGGAGCCAAAGGGGAAACCGCTGTACTCACTCTAGCTATCATTGTTTGGGCCCATGCATCATGAGTGGGAGACACAGGGACCAGAGGTGGAATGTTAGTACATCATGGGCCTATTGGGCTTGGGCTGGCGGTATAGCCCGTTAGTGTTAGGGTTAATTAGAGATAAGGGTCGCTTGCTTAAGGGTCAAGTAAGCCTTGCTTGGCCGTCAAGTAAACCTGGGCGAGTGCATTGGTATTGTCTCATAGGTAGTCTCATGCAGTGCCACATAATTATGACACAACTTAAGAGGTAACAAGTACAATGGATTGTCTTTTATGTTGTCTCGTAGTAATTCTAGAGTCCTTAATTTGTGAATACAACAATGAAATGTTTGTGAGTTGCATGACAACAACCACTTGTACAATGGTGTGTAAGTTGTCTCATAGTCCTAAATTTTAGCTCATGAGGTGACTGTTTCGCGAAACAACAACCTCTTTCCCTCTCCCCTTTCTCTTTCTCCACATCAGCAAAAATCCTACGTGGCACTGCATGAGATGGAGTATGAAACCGCTGACGTGTAGCAAAGATGTATCAATCTAATCAAGCAAGAATTAAGAAGGAAATCCCTTCCCTCTTGCTCGGTCGTGGGCAAGGCCCCCGGCTGGCTTACTGTAGCGCTACGGTACTGTAGCACGACCATCACCGCCACTCCCTTGACTCGCCCCCCTCAACCCTAGCAGCCACATAACATCTGGTATCAGAGATGCCAGGTTCCGATGAGCCACTGCCAGATCCCTTCGCCAAGGTGCTGGCCGACATCTACCAGCAGCTGGCGTCTCTCTCGGCACGTCAGGTGTCTCTCTCGGCGCGTCAGGCGTCTCTCTTGGCGTGTTTGGATGCTGTGGAAGCCCGACAATCGGTGACCACCATCACCACCATGCCGCTGGTGTTCCCCTGTGGCTTGCCTGGCATGGGCCGGCGACCCCCACTATCACCTTAACAGGCGCCCAGCAGATCCAAGCCGAGGGCGAGAAGTTGCAGCAGATTGAGCAGCCGACAGATATCGCAACGGAGCCGGCGGGGAAGATGCTTACCCGCCAGGTGTCGGCGGCGGTGCGGCTGTAGGCTGCTGTGCGCGGCCTCCTAGCGCGTCATTATTTGCCTGGCCTCAAGGGCCACGTATGTGACCTCCCTCTCTCCCTCACGCTCGCCTCACGCACGCACGCCGCCGCCGCCGCCGCAGTTCATCACCACGGCTCCCTCCTGGAAATTCTGACCTCGTCCTCCCATCTCGTATCCGTATGCTCTTCGCAACCGCGGTAGGATCAAGGATCCTATCATGGAAGATGATTGTAGTTGCTTATCCAATAGTTTTAGACACTTCGACATAATATTGTGAATTTCATTTCTGCAACATCTGAATGAGGCTTTGGGCCCATGCCTGTGTACACCGCTGGTCATTGATTTCTCCTTGTGATGATGTTAAACTAAATCAATTTTCTTTCTCAATCTTATTAGGGGAGAGTGAGTACATCTGATGTGTTTGGTGTCAAAGACTCTGATTTGGTCCCAGGAAAATATGAAGGTGAAGACTGAACACAGTTTGTTCTTTACGTCATATTTGTATTTATTTGGTTCTGTGAACTTGAGCATAACCATGGGCACCAGGTGGGTTGAAGCTGTGGGAAGGTTCATTAGACTTGGTGAAGGCCCTGAATTCTGATATCAAAGAAGATAAACTGAGTCTAGAAGGCAAACATGTATTAGAGGTGCGATGCTTGCTCTCAGGTTCATGGTTATGCATGTACCATGTGAATCTCTGATTGTTAATTAAATTCTTTTTCTACTGAAATCACTGAGACTTACTTTTGGTGCAACATTTCCTCTTTTCTGTAATAAGGGATGCAAGCGGCTTTGTCTGCGATCCTGCAAATATGCCATTTTTATGCAGGTTCCTGCATTTGCGGGCTCACAAACAAGCCTTGTACACTTGTGAACAAATGAATCTGCACTGATAATCTGTGGTAGAATGTCCAAGTGACCAAATTTTTCAACTGAATTATTCAATGAAACAGTTGTAAAGTAGGAAACCAATGTGTTATAAGCAAGCTACTTATATTAGCTACTTTATTTTGATTTTTTAGCTTGGATGTGGACATGGCCTCCCTGGCATTTTTGCAGGTCTCAAGGTATTGCCCTTGATCCTTTCCTTTCTGGCATTTTCAAATAATTCCTCGTGTATATTGATTTTTCAAAAACTCGAACTGTCAGGGTGCTGACCTGATTCATTTCCAAGATTTCAATGCCGAGGTGCTTAGGTGCTTGACTATACCAAATGTAAAAGTCAATCTTTTCAAGGACTCACCTGAAGGAACATGTACATCTCGGATTGTTGGTTTCTTTGCTGGCGATTGGAGTGAAATGGATAAGCTACTACTTTGGGGGGATGCTGAGCATGACAAAACAGCCAGTGGTGGTACAGAAGGTAAAATGTGTAATGGTTATGATATCATCCTGATGGCTGAGACTGTCTACGCGCTATCTTCTCTTCCAAATCTCTACAGGCTTATCAAGAAGGTCAACATTCAAAATTTTCATTTTGCTGAATATTCTTTCTCGAACATTAGGATTTGCTTAATATCGTCTTTCTTACACACTGAGAGCTTTCTGCAGTGCTTGCGCTACCCTGGGGGTGTGGTTTACATGGCAGGGAAGAAGCATTACTTTGGGGTAGGTGGTGGCACAAGGCAGTTTCTGCGCTTGGTTGAAAAAGATGGTAAGTTGTCTGTTTTTTCTGACTAGAGCTGTTAATCAACATGATTTTTGTTCATGCACCCCATACTCCATACCTTGCTTCCAGTAGGATCGTTTTGCAAACTTGTGGAATAACAAGTTTGGGAAATCATATTTGCCTGCTACATGGTGATCGTGTCGTTTATGTTTCATTCTCTCTTTCTTCGACAGATGTCAATCTTATCTAAATCATTGAACATATTCAACTTTGACTGCTACTATGTACAGAACTATTTAGATTGCTGACATGGAAATATTACTATTAATCAGTTTGATTTGTTAAGTATTTTCAAAGTATAAGGGAAGGTATTTTTTACTACCATATTACTACAAATGATGTCCCCCCCCCCCCCCCCCCCCCCCGAAAAGATAGCGAAAGCTTTGCTTTGCCGTAAATATTGTTAGAAGAAGAGAACTGACCGACTTTATAAGGGAAACCGGGCCTAAAAACTATACAATTAGGGGTTGATCCTGCACAACTTGGGTTCACAGACAGCACAACTAGGGGGTTCACAACTGCATCCCCAAACATCTTTGATCAGAAGACCAAACAACAATGTCGGGCGCCACAACTCGCTCAGGAACTCATCACTAAGCATGACGCAGCCCAAGCAACAACTCAAAGCCAACTGTATAGGAACAAAACACCTAGGAGAAAAAGAAAACCTCGACAAAAACCAACCCAACGAAGCTGAACCAAGGTGCTGGAAATGCTTGATGACGTGTTTAGGAAGGGAAGATGCCAACCCAAACAGGTTTGGGCTTTCACTTGCAACAACCGAGTGTGAATGCCAAGAAGGCACCTCCAAGGAGGAAGCGATGTTCGCGGATGTTGCCGTCCAAGCTTTCTCCTCGACCTCAACTGACCCAACCCCAACAGAGTGGCCAGAGCACGAGCGCTCCCAGCTACACTCCCACACAGTGGCAGAGGACGAAAAAAATTTAAGGTAGGGCGAACGCGATTGCCGGATGGCCGAATGCGAACTGGCGAGTCGCGGAATCGCGATGGAAATTTACGGCCGGCGGCGGAAGGCAATGCGCGTCGTATCGTATTTGCAGCTCTGGAACTGGAAAAGTGGAAAAATGAACGGGCTAGCAGCCCCTGATCTAGCTAATGTGCAGTCCCAGACTCCCAGTCCAATATGCTGCACGGCCCACAAACCACAAGCCCACAAGGCAGGCGTGAAGCTAGGCCAAGTAACGATTCATCAGACATATAAGATATTCAGTCGTCTTCCTCCTGCGGACGTTCGACAGCAGCAGCAGGGGACCTTCAACCTGGCATCCATGGTGGCCGGATTAACTTGGGGTGGGGATCCGCGGCGGAGCCAAGGTAGGGCGAGCGCCTTACCTTGCCCTACCGAGCCCTCCGCCCCTGCTCCCACAGCTGCAGCCCGTTGTTGCCACGCCACAGTAGCCACCAACCCTGTCACTGGACGTTGGTGACATACGTGAGCGTTCCTTCTATCACCAAAACGTCAAGTAGTTAGAACGCAGAATGTAGATTATCCATTCTTATATGATATTCTACATGCCATAAACAATGGATAATATTATATTTTTTTTGTTGATATGAGCATAACTGTAGAGTACAAACAGTTTCTTTGGACCTATCATGTGGATTATGTTTTACTTTTGCACACCATGTGGGATTCAAGTGTTGCTTTTACTAACTTTTGGTTGTTCTCAGGTGCCATGCAACCTGAGCGGCTCAATGATGTTGCTGATGGATCATCCAATGTTAGGGAGGTTTGGAAATTCTCATTCAAATAGATTAGCACTGCCCTTGTGATTGTCGGGGGAACTGAAAACATGTACTGGACTCCATACTGGTTGAGAGGGAAGTCGGTTGAGAGGGAAGTCTTATAGGAATTCCTGATTCTGTTAATCTACCTGTGACTGTTTCAAAAAGCTGATCTTTTTCTTTTGGAGCACTGCTTTGCTCTTGAAGATTAAAAAAATTGCTTTACCTCTGGTTTCTGTTTGTTAAACCTGTTTAAGTGTTTAGCCTTTCCTCTGAAACGATGAATTCTCCATGATATTCTCACACTTGCTCTCAAATTGCCTTCCAGCACTAGTATCTCCTTTGTACTCCCTCCATCCCAAATTATAAGGCATTCCAAGAATCTTGGAGAGTCAAAGAATCTAAAGTTTGACCAAATTTATATGATAAGATAATAATAGTTATGACACCAATTAAGTATTATTGGATTCTTCATTAATTATATTTTCATAGTATACCTATTTGATGTTATAATCTTTTATAATTTTCTCGATAATTTTGGTCAAACTTAAGATGCTTTGACTCTCCAAGATTCTTGGAATGTCTTATAATTTGGAATGGAGGGAGTAGATTAAAAGCATCACTTTCCACTGAGCATCATTGCGAAGATTCCTGGTAGTTCCAATGGCAGACACATCTGATTGAGTCACACCTGACAAGTCAAAAAAAGTGCGCAAGGACAAAATTCTACCCCATATTCTTCACCCTCTAGATTTCTGTCTGAAATGATACACCATGCTGGCATGGGGCCATGGGACTCATGGCAGCAAGAGAAATGTTTTCCAGTAAACACTCGAGAATGCACCCCAGCAGCACAAGACAGTGAGAGGTGTGAATGCAGTAGGGACATGGATGTGAAAGGGTGGTCATAGCTCCATGTGATGCAAGGAATCAAGCATTAGGGCAAGCTTTGTCCCTATCTCCACGTTTCAGTGCTGCTAATCCTTCAACATGGCACAGCCTTGTTGGGGGGTCATTCCATGTGGCCTACTGTTCCAGTCCTCCGTGATCTGTATGTACCCCTCCTTGTAGTGTCTATATCTCCTGCCTTGCAGCTTTTGCAGTGAGCTACCATGATGGGCTTCTTCCAGGACACCGGCGTCGGTGGCGGCAGCCGGACGGCCAGGTTTCTCCAGTACCAGAGGCTGGAGTGCTGGGACGATGGGGCCGCCGCTCCCAGTCCCAGGTCCCGATGGCGGTGGCTGCCGGCGGTGAATGGTAAGACGGCTTCCCCCTGTTTGTTCAGTATCAAGAGGCTGAAGTGGAGCAAGATCACTTCGGTCCTGATACCAAGGAAGGTTGCTGAGTTCTCTGTGAAGATCCGTCACGCCAGCGCCAGGACAGAGGCCGACGTCTGCCCGACCGTCGTCTTCATGTTGCCATGGGGGCTCCCTGTGCTCTCCCGGCCGCTCTTGGTCGGCCACAAGAGCAGGTATCACCATGGAAAGGACACCTGATGATGAGCAGGTAGTGCCCATTCTGTATTCCTGGCGATGATGTTGATATATGTGTGTGTATGATATATGTGGCGTGGTTGGTCTTGTAGGCTGTGTATTAATCCTCATTTTGATTTCTGCAATGCTTGTGTCGTGCTGCTGCCTCCATCTGAGCTTTTATATCAGTGTGACTGTGATGCCAAGCTTCACTCCCTCCACTAGAGGTCTCGTTCTGCATTCTGCTGACCTTTCGATTGATTGTTGCCAAATCTTGTGCCGCTATAATCCGGAGTCAGCCTTTCGTGTTGTCAGTCTTGATCTGTCAATCTTGTGCCACTCCCTGGCTATAACAAGGTTGTTGGCCGAGCAAGCCATTCATGTGCTACTGGAGGTAATGAACTTGTGTTGATCTTTGCTCTGCTTTTTGGTGGCAAAAAATAATAAAAGAAAAACCGTGGATCAGATGATCTGTTCGGCTGTAAAGATGATCTCATGCTTGGGCCAAAGGCCCTTCTGGTTGCAGAAATTTCACATGATTTTCGCAGAAATGACAGCGCCATATAAATCGAGAAAAAAAAAAAGAATCCTGAATCGCCCTAGGAATTTTTGGGACAGAAAATCGAGTCAGTCCGGCATTTCGAAACGGCCATGTGCAAGCCATCACGTGGAGACATTCGTGTTGACGTGCTGTGCTGTGTGATTGATTGGTTCCCTTACTACGGCATGTGTGTTGTACTCTCCATCAACATCCATACCAAACAATTGCTATATTCCATCACTACGATTCGCCAATGTCGATTTGGATATCTCGTACTCGTAGGAATATATGCATTCACAGTTCGGGTGCATTTGGTAGCGCTCTAAGGAGCGGATTCTCAAAGAGAATCACTCCCCAGCTGTCAAACGATTATTTTCAGAGTGAAGTGATTCTCTGCTGATTCTGTAAAGTGTATCTGAAATGAACTAAGAGGCTGAGAGCTTAAAAAAAGTAGTTTTTCCTGATTCTGTGAAGTGATTCTCTATAGTGATTTTAAAAGTTTATGCTAAAGAATCAAAGAGAATCATTTCAGCCTCAGAATCACTTCACCAGAGAATTAGGGAGCACAGCTCTGCCAAACGGACCCTTCTTTAGACGCAACTTCAATCGAATGTGTAATTGCATACATGGTCTGAAACAATATTTAGGATTTGGTGTTCTTTTCCAAAAACATGTTGGAGACACCAGCACTTTTTTTTTTGAGAACGGGCATTCGCACGTGTTTCATTCAGAGGATAAAGTTTGTACATCTCCACGGCTGTCTTTTGGCGAGACGCCAGGAGACGACTGGGCAAGCAGGGACACAGCAACGGTGATTACAGTTGATTACAATGTGCTCTGTTCGGTGTATTCACCCACCCGCTCAACCCAAAATCTTAAATTGACAAGAAAAGGTGAACAATCCATTTATACTTCTATACTCCCCCCATGAGCATGTTCCCTAGCTCAGGCTTTATACGTGGAAATAGGATTCAACTACAATTATTATATTCAACTGCGCCTATCAAGATTCATGCACCAATTATAGTTCAACACAAATGCTTAAGCTAATAGTGAAAGGCGGTAGGCAATTCATTTATACTTCAACGGTTAAAAAGAAATTAGTTTTTTCTTTGAGTGCTAGTTTGAACAGAGGAAATTAACTAAGGCCTCGTTTAGTTTCATGGTGTAAAGTTTTAGGGTGTCACATGTAGATGTCGCTGTCGATGTTTTACCATCGATAGCCTGCAATATAGGTACCCGGGACAGTTGTTCGGGCTTTGGCGTATGCTGAACTCGACGGTTAACGCAAGAGACAGTCGATTTATACTGGTTCGGGCCCTCGTGATCGAGTAATAGCCTTTACGCCCAGTCGACGTTAGCTTTTGCGTTGGATTGATTGTTATGATCATGTTACAGGGGTGCCCATAGCCTCTCATTATATAGGGAGAGACTGTGACGCGGTTACAATCCTAATCGGATCCAAAGAAGGTGTTCTGATTTTAATTACAGAAAGCACTTTCATAGGAGTCTAGCTAGTTCGGCCTGTTCTACTCAGAGTCGGCGTCGTCTGATGTTGCGCCTCTCATGTCAGGCTTGTGGGCCAGGCCAGGGCCCACTGCTAGTAGTAGTACCGATGAGGAACCCTATGGGTCCCGTATCGACAAGCCCCCGAGTGTTTCATGGTTGAACTCGAAAGTCTTCTTGTTTCTCCAGGTCTCGCCAGGTGAAACAAGCTTGATCCGGGTTCTTTCGAAGAGAAATCTTAAAGTGGTCTTTCTTGAAAAAAAATCCTTGAATGATGTGCACGCACTCACTGAGTGTAGCCCCTGAGCCTCTTGCTGTTTAGAACAAAAAGTTGGAGGGTCTTGAAAATTCTAAGCCAAAGAACTGAAAAATCTCTCCTGAGGATATGTACGTTGCAGCCCCCGAGCCTATATCCGGGTTCTTTTATCAAGTAGTTAGTTTTATGCAACTCTTGTGAGTTGTTGCTTCTTGGGTTTGGCACAAATTTTAGTGTATTTAGCTAAGTGCTGAGAGAAGGTGCGACTAATGCGCTTGATGTAAGCCAAAATGTTGTTGGCGTATCCGGGTACTCAGGGCTACATTCCATCTTCTTTTGCTTCAAACGTACTCTGGTTTGTGTGACTTCGTGAGTCATGGTGAGCATCGGCGCTAGATCGGCCAGGTTTCTCTTATCCGAATTTGCTAAAACTCAGGATAGGACAAGCGTCATCTTTTGCTCTCATCCATGCTAGGAATAGTCATGGGATAGGGCAAGCATTGGCTTTTGCAGCCTTTTTCTCTCATCCGGGTTAAATAACTCGGGATAGGGCGAGGTTGGCTTTTGCAGCCTTTTTCTCTCATCCGGGTTGAATAACTCGGGATAGGGTGAGTGTTGGTTTTTGCAGCCTTTTTACTCTCATCCAGTTTGAATAACTCGAGATAGGGTGAATGTAGGGTTAGGGGCATGTTTACCCTCATCTAGGTTGAATAACTCAGGATACGGCGAGTATAAACTTAGTGTTCTATTTACTCTCATCCAGGTTGGATAACTCGGGATAGGGTGGTTCTATACGACAAGTGTTGACGATGAATATTGTCTTTATTATATTGATCATGAACCTTGATTACATGGTATTCTTGGATATGGGGGTTGAAATTTTTTGTCTTGAATCTTCAGGCATAGAATCTTCATAGTTGGATGATATGCCATTAGTTTCTAACTGGTATGCTGTCTTCAGTCATCAACTTGAATGAACCTGGACGAGTGACTTTAGAAACAATAAAAGGATCCTCCCATGGGCTGAGTAGTTTGTGGCGTCCATTTGTTTTCTGGATACGACGAAGTATCAAGTCTCCAATTTGAAAGGTGTGGGGTTGGGTATTTTTGTCGTAGTGGCGCTTAAGCCTTAGAGATAGCGAGCAGATTGTATGGTAGCATTAACTCTGACTCTTCCGTGCTATCCAGCTCTAGCTTTCGAGTGTGCTGAGCTTCTCCTTCATCATACTGTTCTATCCTTGGTGATGTCCAGATCAAGTCTATCGGCAACACTGCTTCTGATCCATATACTAGAAAAAATGGTGAGTATCCGGTAGCTCTACTGACTTAAGTTCGTAGCCCCCATACCACTTTAGGTAACTCTTCGATCCACTTGGAACCATAGTCTTCTAATTCTTCATACAGCCTGGGCTTTAGTCCGGTTAGTATGAGGTCGTTAGCTCTTTCCACTTGTCCATTAGCCTAAGGGTGGGTGACTGATGCATAGTCGATGCTGATGCCGCAGTCTTGTGCCCAGCTACTGAATTCGATAGCTATGAACGGAGAGCCTAAATCTGTGATGACTCGGTTGGGCATGCTGAAGCGATGCATGATATCTTGGATGAACTCAACTGCCTTAGCTACGCTGTACTTGACGAGTAGTTTGTATTCGATCCATTTGGTGAACTTGTCAGTGACCACAAAAAATATACTCGAAACCGCCCTTAGCTCTCTTAAGAGGTCCTACCTGGTCTAGCCTCGAGCACGAGAAAGACCGAGCGGGTGGGATGCAGATAAGATTCTGTGCTGGGACATGAGCCTGTCTAGCAAATATTTGGGCAGCCTTTACACTTCCTGCTGAGTTCTTCTGCGTCTTTTAAAGCTATTGGCCAGTAGAACCCGAAAGTGAAAGCTTTACCGACTAGAGTTCTGGAGACAGCATGGTTACCATAACATTCTGAGTGGATTTCTCCTATAATCTCTTTGCCTTCATCTGTTGTGATGCATTTGAGTAGTACTCCTGATGATGCGGCCTGTCTGTATAATTTGTCTCCCACCAGGACATAATTCTTGCTTCTTTGAATGATCCAGGTGGTTTCCTCTTTATCTGCTGGTAGTTTATTTTCTTTAATGTAATCAATGAAGATCTAAGTCCATGATGGAGCGATTACCAATACTTCGGTGTCGGGAGCTAGGAGTTCAGGGGTTATCTCACTAGGTTTGCTTGATAGAGGGAGCTGACAACTCCTCTACGAACAAACCAGGTGGGACCTTCGCCCTATGTGATCCAAGCTTGGCTAAGATGTCTGCTGCAACATTTGAATCACGCAAGACATGTAGAATTTCTAGTCCTTGAAAATGTTTCTCGAGCTTGCACACTTCAGCACAAAAAGGTATCCATGTTATCTTTGGTGCAATCCCAGTCTTTGTTAACTTGGTTGACAACCACTGCTGAATCACCATAGATGAGTAGTCGCTTGATTCCAAGAGAGATAGCTACCCGGAGCCCATGGATAAGGGCTTTGTATTCTACTTCATTGTTGGTAGCTTGCTAGAGGATTTGAAGAACATATTTGAGTTGTTTTCGTCTAGAGATATGAAGAGGACACCAGCGCTAGCTCCTCCTAGTTTGAGCGATCCATCAAAGTATATTTTTTAATGGGCGAGAATAGCATCTGGTGTAGGCTGTTGGAGATTTGTCCACTCGACTACGAAATCCGCGAGTGCCTGAGACTTGATGGCTTTGCAGGAAGTGAAATCTATGTTGAGTGCTCCGAGCTCGACTATCCACTTGAATATGCGTCCAGTTGCATCCCAGTTGTGTAGGATGTCTCCGAGTAGAAAATCAGTTACAACCGTGATCTTGTGACCATCGAAGTAGTGTTGAAGCTTATGAGAGGTGATCAAGAGGGTGTAGAGTAGTTTCTGTATGTGCGGATACCAAACCTTTCAGTCTGATAGTACCTCGCTAATGTAGTAGACGGGTCGTTGTACTTTGTACACGTGTCCCTCTTCTTTTCTCTCTACGACAATCGCTGCACTGACCACTATGGTAGTTGCTGCAATGTATAATATCATAGCTTCATGCTTCTTTGGAGGTGTTAGAATAGGGGAGGAGATGAGGTATGCCTTAAGCTTCTCGAAAGCATCCTTGGCTTCCTCTGTCCACTCAAACTTGTCTGTCTTCTTTAGAAGTTTAGAAAAAGGTAATTCCTTCTCGCCAAGTCATGAGATAAAACGGTTGATAGCCGCCATGCAACCTGTCAGCTTTTGAACATCCTTGACACAACGTAGGGGACCCATCTCTGTTATCGCTCGGATTTGTTTGGTACTAGCCTTGATTCCTCAATGACTCACTAAGAAACTGAGTAGTTGTCCAGATGGTATGCCAAAAACACACTTGTTTGAATTGAGTTTGCACTTTCACTTCTTTAAGTTCTTGAGAGTTTGCTTCAAGTCTTGGATTAGCATAGTTGGATCCTTTGTCTTTACTACCACATCATCAACGTAAGCTTCTACATTCTTACCAATCTGCTCGCCTAGGCATGTTTGGATGGCCCTCTGATAAGTAGCGCCAGCATTCTTCAATCCAAATGACATTGTTTTGTAGCAGTAGGCATGGAACGGTGTGATGAAAGAGGTTTTGCTTTGATCTTCTTCTCGTAATGCAATCTGATGATAACTTGAGTAGCAGTCAAGAAAGGATAATAGGGCAGATCCTACCATTGAATCAATAATTTGGTCAATGCGCGATAGCCCAAACGGGTCCTTTGGGCAATGCCTATTGAGATCCATGTAGTTGACGCACATGCGCCATTCAACTGTGTTCTTCTTCTGTACCAAGACTAGATTGGCTAGCCAGTCGGGATGAAGGATTTCTCTTATGAACCTAGCTGCTATTAGTTTTGAGATTTCCTTCTTGATAGTTGTTGCTTCACAGGCTTAGAGCCTTCATTGATATCAATTCTGTGCTCAGCTAACTCTCTCGAGACACCTGGCATATCGGCCGGCTTCCAAGCAAAGATATCTTTGTTGTCCCGGAGAAAGCTGGTGAGCGTGAGTTCCTATTTTTCAAAGAGGTGGGCACTGATGGTCGCCGTCTTGGAGGGATCACCGATGCCCAAGTTGATTTGTTTGATATCTACCTCTTTTGGTGGGACAAGGATGTTGGTTCTCTTAGCCGGGATCTCTAGTTCCTCCGGGTTCATTTCTATGGCGACCGTAGAGATTTCCTCTCTTTCGTTGGCTGCTTGAGCCTTGGCTGCGATTTAGATTGCCTGCACGTCACAATCAAAAGCACGCTTCAAGTCGCCTCAGAGAGAGTACACCGTTGGGCCCTGACATCTTGAGCAAGAGGTATAGATAGTGCGGTATTGCCATGAATTTGGCCAACGCTGGTCGCCCAAGGATAGCATGATATGACAATTCGAAATCTGCTACTTCAAATTTGATGAACTCGGTGCGGTAGTTTGTAGGAGTTCCAAACATAACCGGTAGAGTGATTTGTCCAAGTGGCATAGCGGCCTTGTCGGGTACTATTTTATAGAAAGGAACGTTCCTTGGAGTAATCATCCCAGCAAATTCTAGCCCCATCTTCCTTAGTGTATCGAAAATATGATGTTGAGCCCTGCTCCTCCATCAATCAGGACTTTTGTGACGGTCATACCAGCAATGGTCGAATCCAAAACCAGTGGGTAGTGACCAGCGTTCCCTACGCTAGTCCATTGATCTTCTCTTGAGAACTAAATCGGATACTGCGACCAATTGAGGTATCTGGGAGTAGCTAGTTTTGCTGCCATGATGGTTCGTAGAGCCAGCTTGTCTTGGTGCTTGCTCCTAGAATCCAGGACTCCAACGAAGATCACTGCGACTGTCCCCTTGGATTTCTAGAATCCTTTATCCCTCTAATCGTCGTCATCCTTCTTCTGATGGTCTTCTTTCCTATCTCTTTTATTATCTTTTCTCGTGTATCGTTCGATGAAGAAGCGACAATCTATGGTCGTGTGACTACTGCCCGAGTGCCATATGTAGGGCATGTTTTAAGATCTTCAAACTTCTTTGGTTTGGAAAACTTCTTGGCTTTGTCTGCTATGGCCACGGTGTTGTCGGGTCTGCGCTTTCTACCCTACTACTTGTTGCTTTGCTGGTTTCGTCTGTCAGAGTTGTCCTGGTTGTTTCGATCTAGAAATCTTTCTTGGGTTTTTTTCTTTCACAGCGATCATCTTCTCCACCGTGCACTTGAATTCTTCATTGCTTCGTGGGTTCTATTTGTAGAAATCATGGAATTGCCACTTAGCTAGGATTCCATAAGAGAAAGCCTCAATGACCTCTCATTCAGTGATGTCGTATACTTGAGCGCACAGTTCACCAAACCGTCGGTAAAAGTCTTTGAGACTTTTGCCATTTTTCTGCTTGAGTCCTTTTAATTCTACTTGAGTGATAGGGTGTGCGATGGTGCCTGCAAAATTTTCACAAAAAAAACTCTTTGCAAATCCTTCTAGCCTCTGATCGATCCAGGGCTTAGTTTGTCAAACCATTATAGCAGCATTGCTTCTAGCGCCATGGGAAAGAATATTGCTTTGATGTCATTGTCCCCGCCGGCTGGCTCGATTGATTGAGAATAGATCCTGAGACACTGCTTTGGTTTGGTCTTGCCGTCATACTTGGTATGGTTGGAAGGCTTGAACTTGTAAGGTAGTCGTACCGAAAGAAGTCGGTTTATAAAACAAGGGAACCTGTCGGGTACCCCAGCTTCCCTGTACTCCGACTCAGCTCCGTCCTCTCGCCAGTCGACGCGATGAGAGTGGTTTCAAGGAGCCGTAGGAACTGGTGGCCTACTCCTATTGTCCCTTGGTTGCTCAACTCGATTACTTCGGTGCTGGTCTCCCCTGCATCCTCTGTTGCTGCTTTTATTTGGACCCAATCTGTCAAAAACGGATTTTCGCTGACTTTGGTTGTCTTGTTTCTGCGAAACTATCCTAGCAGGTTGTTTCAAATGAGTCTTTTCGTCCTGCATCCACAAGGCCGTTGACCGTAGGATTTCTCGAAGGCGCTCTTGTTCTTCGTTGGGATGAGAAATAACTTCATATTCTTCGACTAACTCTCGAATCTTGGCATATGGAGAGTTGTGTGTTTTCCGGCCGCACGCCTATCTTCAGCTTCTCTCTCTGATCTTCTCTTATTGTACTCGGCTAGATTAGATTTGTATTTGGCCCAAGCTTCCTTGTGCTGTTTGGCCTGGCATCGGCTTCCCTGCTTCAACTTGTTCTTTCTCACTCTAACTTATCTCTGGCTTTTAGCTTTGCTATCATCTGCCTGGGCATCGGGTAATATATTGGACTCGGATTCGTTCAATGACCTGACATCGAGCTGTTCTAGAGGGATTAATGGTGATCGGGAGGGACGAACCATGAACACCTCTGGAGTGCAAGTTGCTCCGTCGTTCGTGCCTGTTTCTGTACTGTCAGAGTTGAGAATCTCAGTGGAAGCTTTAGCGTCGCGGATTGAATCTCCTTCCTGGTAGAGTAGGACGATCGTTGCGTCAACTAGCCCGGTGTTGCCGTCTTCGGAAATAGAACCTGACCAGTGGACGATGTAATCTTGAGATGTTATAGTCAGCACAAGGTCTTCCTGAGCTCCTGTCTGGGGTATCCTTCGTACCGGACTAGCTGAATCTTGAAGTAGTGCTTGATAAGATGCAGCCGTGTTGCAGAGTCCAAACGGGAAAGGACTTGCACCATCATATAAAGAACTCGGATGGGACTCTAAGCCGGATGCGGAATCTGAGTCGGAGTCCGTGATCCGTGAAATCCGAGTTGGATCAGACATCATGAGTTGTGAAATCCTCTCGGTGAGTCGATCCGCCATAGTCACCGAGACAGCGTGGGCTTCATGGTGCTTTGAATTTTTGAGACGACCTTGGAGCTTGCCATCACAATCCGTCTTGCAAATCCAAGATCCTAAGATGAAGGTTGATTCAGCCGGGAAGATCATCTCTTGATGCTCTGAATCTTCGAGGAGATGGCCTTGGAGCTTGCCGTCACCGTCTGCCTCGCAAATCCAGGATCCGAAGACGAAGGTTGATCCCGCCGGGAAGAACATGTTGTCGAGGTTTGTCGTGGTCTCGAATGCAAATCAGTCGAAAGTCTCTACCTGGCGCGCTAGTTGTCGATGTTTTACCACCGATAGGCTGCCACGGGGGTAGCCAGGATAGTTGTTTGGGCTTCGGTGTATGCTGTGCTCGACGGTTAACGCAAGAGACAGACGATTTATGCTGGTTCGAACCCTCGTGATCGAGTAATAGCTTTTACATCTAGTCGTTGTTAACCTTTGCGTTAGATCGATTGTTATGATCTTGTTACAGGGATGCTCATAGTCTCTCTTTATATAGGGAGAGACAACTATGGCGCGGTTACTATCCTAGTCGGATCCAAAGAAGATGTTCTTATTCTAATTACAGAAGGTATTTTCTATTAAGAGTCCGGCTAGTCCGGCCTATTCTACTCGGAGTCGACGTTGTCCGATGTCGCGCCTCTCCTGTCAGGCTTGTGGGCTAGGCTAAGGCCCACTGCTCAAGATGGCAACGGGTACATACCCGACGGGTAGTGCCCACCCGTACCCGTACCCGCACCCGCACAATTTTACCCGTCGGGTTACCCGTACCCGCATGCGGGTAAAGAAATAGTTCCATACCCGTACCCGTCGGGTAATTCTCACCCGACGGGTAATCCGTACCCGATAGCATACCCGAAAATTACCTAAAAATATCAAATAGTCACATGCAAAAATAAATTATTCTAACCTTCCAACAAGTTACAAACATGCTAACAAACATTATTAGCATAATTACAACAAAGACAATCTATTAGAAATATAGTGGATGTTTCAATGGGCCAAATTCATGACTTATATGCGCTAAAATAACTTAGGTTGGCTAGTTATTTTTGCGGGTATGTCTTACCCGCGGGTATGCGGGTATGGGTAGTATACACCCGCACCCATACCCGCCATACCCGATGGGTATAGGATTTTACCCAATAACGTACCCACGGGTAGAAAATTCATTCCATACCCGTCTCTTTATCGGGTAATACCCGTCGGGTACTCGGGTTTCGGGTACCCGTTGCCATCTCTACCCACTGCTAGTAGCAGTACCGATGAGGAACCTTGTGGGTCCCGTATCGACAGTCGCATAGGGTATTCAGATACTAATAAAAAAATAAATTACAGAATCTGTCAGTAAACCACGAGACGAATTTGTTAAGCCTAATTAATCCGTCATTAGCACATATGTTACTGTAGCACTTTATTGTCAAATTATGGACTAATTAGGCTTCAAAGATTCATGTCGCAATCTGTGCAATTAGTTATTTTTTAATCTATATTTAATACTATATGCATGTGTCTAAATATTCGATGGGATAAGATATATGTGTTACCTCGTGTTTGTTGGAACGAGCAAGACGTGGGAGTCTCAGCTAGCTTTTACCTCGGGTTATGTGTTGGCAAAGTTATTTCTTGTTGAGGTGAGCTAACCAAATTGGCTCACTGAACTGGCAAGATTTGGTTTGCCCAGCCATGCTAGGCGAGGCTAGCTCGCTACGAAACCAAGCGGCCCCTAACTTGCCCTAGCATTCTTCATCTTGGACTCACGATTATACTTGGTTATCAGTTTATTATATGACAAAAGTATATGTATAAATCTGAATCCTTGTGGTTGTGGTGTTGCAGGCAGCGCCGGTCCTAGGATTTTGAGGACCCTCTGGCGAGCTCATCGTGACGGCCCCTCCAGATCACGTATAAAATCTTGCGCTAATTTTTAGTTGTAAAGAGAAAACAACTCTAATAATATATTTTTAATTTAATATGACTAAATTAGAAGAAAACATGACTATATGAGTACAAAGTACTAAAAGTCTAAAATACTATACAAATAATTAATTTGGATTAAAAATAAACAATGAAAAATACCTAGGGTTTGGACATGAACTGCAATAACTTATCGTAATTCGCAAGAAGGCAAGAACCAAGATGTCGCCGTCGTGGAACCCTGCCTGGTCCTGGTCGTTGTCGTTGTGCGCCATTCTTGGACTCGGCGGTGCGGCTCGTCGCCTCGTCTGACTCTACGTGTGTGCGTCGGGACTCGGGCGTCGGCACGTGCGCGCGTCGCTAACTTGTGAGTTGCAATCTGCGATCGGCATTGCAGCACGCACGGCTCCTCGCCTCCTCTTTGCCCGAGGCGGGCCGTGGTGAAAACTGGAAAACAAAGCCAGAAAGGCCACCAATTTTCTTGGGCCGGCTGGCCAGTTCTTTACCTCTCTTCTCATTAGTTCGATAATGCCTAATAGACTATAGGGCATGGAGGTTTATGTACCTGGGCTTGGGCCCCTCCCCCGTCTGGGCCCTCGGCCGTCGCACCTCATGCCCTGCCCCTAGGGCCGGCACTGGTTGCAGGCCAATGTTACATGATGCAGAGTATGCGCGCGCTAATCATTCTTGTTTCGAAAAAACAGAAGCAAGGACTTGTTTAGTTCCTCCTCAAAAAGTTTATACTCTATCTCATCAAATGTTTGATACATGCATGGAGTATTAAATATAGACTAAAAATAATTAATTGCACAGATTGTGATTACTTTGCGAAACGAATCTTTTAAGCCTAATTAGTCTATGATTTGACAATAAAATGCTACAGTAACACATGTGATAATGACAGATTAATTAGGTTTAATAAATTTGTCTCGTTGTTACTAACGGATTCTGTAATTTTTTTTTATTTGTATCCAAACACCATGCAACACTCTAATGTGACACTCGATGTGATATCCAAAACTTTATACCATGAATCTAAACGAGGCCTAAAGTACCTTATTAGAGCAAAAGGACAACCTACGAATCAATCTCAGTAGGTGACCCTAAAGAATGACAATCAATCAAAGGTCAACCTACTAAAGTTGGAACCCTCCCCGGACTACCTATCAGCGCGATGTGCACCATAATAATGTATGTAATGTAACTCTCCCATGCACATAAATGTGAAGCACCTGCTCTGCTCTCCTCTCTTCTCTTCTCTCTACTAGAGCTTAGAGCCACCACAAACGCACCTCAAGAAGTCAAGATCCACAGATCGAACACAGAGTCCAAGAACTCAGAAATGGAGGAAGAGGAGGAGGACAGGAGCACCAAGGCTGCGGGATGCAAGAAGAATGTGACGAGGCTCCACAGGTCATTCCTCCACCTGTCCAGAGCGCTCGGCAAGCTCCACGGCCGCCGGGGCCACCACGCAAACGCGAACGGCGAGACGTCGCTGTCGTCGTCCTCCGCTGCCACTTCGTTCCTCTCCGGGTGCATGCATCCCCGGACCCACTCCTTCGCCTCCGGCCGCCGTCACCGCCACAAGCACGACGACGGCGGCGGCGGGTCGGGGGACGCTCTCGCCGTCAACTTCAGGTCCCTCCGGGTCAGCCTCGCCGCCTCGGCTGCCGCTGTCGCCGGCGACGAGGGCGGCTCGTCGTCGGCGCAGGATTATTGTTACGGCGACGGCGACGGCGGGAGCGAGGCGGACGAGCCCAAAGCGGTGGTCCGTGGCGCCGGCGTGGCGGTGGCGACGCTCTCCGCGGCGCCGTACGAGGACTTCCGGCGGTCCATGCGGGAGATGGTGGACGCCGCCGCGGGGAGCGGCGCCGCGGCGGCGGCCGTGGACTGGGACTTCATGGAGGAACTGCTGTTCTGCTACCTCCGCCTCAACGACCGAGCGGTGCACAAGGACATCCTCCGCGCGTTCACCGACACGGTCGCCGCGATCCGGCGCCGCCGGCGGAGGGCGGCGAAGAGCAGGCGGACGCGTCGGCGGACGCGTCGGCGGCCGGGGGCGGGAGGAGACGGCCACGGCGACTGTGACGGCGCGGAGGCGGTGACCTCGATCTCGTCGTGACTGGCAAATGTGTACGTGTGCACAACCGGCGAGGCGAGGCGCCCGCGTCGCCGTCCGGCCGGCCGGTCAGTTGGTGCCCGCACAAGTTAATGCCGAGTTTAATACGCGTGCGCGCTTTAGCTGAACGTAACGTGCATGTTAATGGCTCTGCTGTCATATATGACTCCCTTTCGTAGTAGTGTTATCAGACCCTTTCTTCTCCGTCCACGGCCACCTCATTACTCCATTTTCATCACCACATGTTGCTACTTTGATCAATTTTTTTGGCTTATGTTATAGCCAAAATTTGATTTGGTAACTTCTCTACTATCTAGCCATCTTGCTTTATTTTCACTCGCAAACATACCCGTGTATTGCAATGAGATGTACGAGTTATATTGTCGTTAGATCAACATGCAATAAATAATTTAATCATGCTCGTGTATGCATATGTGCACCAATTGACTTGTAACTGTTATCCAGGAGGATGGCCATACAAACATGCTTCTGTCGCCACAAATATTTGTTGGCGAGATCTAGTTTCCATCCACCGATCGTCGTCGCCTATATTAGTTTTTAACAAGTTATTATATAAATCTGTTGGAGAAGGATAAAGTTTAATGTTGCTATTTCTTTTTATTAGCTTGCTAGACTTGTTAGTTTAGCAAATAAATTATACCAAACTTCTAGAGATGCTCTTAAGCTACTCAAGACAAGAAGCCTCATATAATATGAGTCTATTTGGATTAGGATTCCTATTCAAGTCTATTTGTAGGATTTATTATTTATAGCAGCAAAAGAGGGGTGTCCACGCCTGCGGTGAAGTAATAATAATTCTTGACATGGAGACATCTTGGATGCAAAAGCGACTTCATCATTTCCTTCATCAAGATAATAGAGTCCATTATGCACGGTCCTAGTCCCAAGAATTCTCCCTGTCCCTAGCTCCTAAAAAGCACAATGAGAAGGATCAAACCAACCTCTACAATTGAGAAATTTTGTGATAGAACTAACAGATAATAAGTTAATAGGGAAATTAGGAGCGTGCAAAACTGGTGATAAGGATAGGGTTTTGGTGCACCGTATAGATCCACGTCCTGTTATAGGAACCATGGATCCATCAGCTACACGCACCTTATCCTTACCTGAACAAGGAATATAGGAAGTGAAAAGAATGGATGCTCCTGTCATATGGTTAGTTGCTCCAGAATTAATGATCCAAGGTTTATTTGTATAGGTTTGAACATGTTTTATACCTTGGGAAGTAGCATGGTAACTAGAAGGAACGTTGAGTGGAAGATGAGCCTTCAGAGAGCTTGAGCTTGGAGTTGTATTTCTCAAGAGCTTGAGCATCTACCACTGGAAGCTCCTTTTCAGATGCTATATGATTAGCCCGATTCCAGTTAGCACCTTGAACTCCCCCTGGTTGAGATTTTCCCCCTTTTTTCCACCCAGGTGGAAAACCATGCAGCTTAAAACACTTCTCTATGGTATGCCCCTTATCTCCACAATGATCAAAAATCACCTTGCTAGATGGAAAACCATGCAGTTTAAAGCACCTCTCTATGGTGTGCCCCTTATCACCACAATGGTCACAAATCACCTTATTTTTTTCTTGGTCCCCTCAGGGAACAGAAATGCGGCCCTTCTTTATAGATAGGGCAGCACTAACATCAACTGCTTTATAATCATCCACTTTGGGATGTGATAGTCTAGTTTCCTCTTCTATGATGCTGGAAATTATCTCATCAAGAGTAGGCCATTCAAACTTAGAGAATATAAGCTACCGACGAAGATCAAATTCTTGATTCAAACCATCAAGAAATAGCTTGCTCACAAAAGATTGGAACCAGGTATGATGAATAGTCAAATCCTTTTTGTCAACCGCCTCAAATGGATGATAATAGTGTAGGTCTCTGTACAGTTTTTTTACCTCACCGGCATATTCTACTACAGACCTTGAGCCTTGCTTTAAATGAGTCAACTCATGCATGATTCGAGTAGCTTGCATTTTGTTTGATTTTCCTGCAAATTGTCTCTCCGATTCCGACCACACCTCTGCATGCGTAGTTAAGGTTTCAACTTGTTCTCTGATAATTGGTTCCATACTGCTTAACATCCATACTAGTACTCTATCACTTATTTGCTTGCTTGCTATATCAACCTCCCTTGTTTCTTTATCAGAATCGACAAGTAACCACTCATATCCATGAGAGCTTATAATTAACTTGCAATGATGGGCCCAACTGACATAGTTCTCTGGTCCAGATAATTTTACTGGATTAGGCTCGAGTGTGTATTTGAGAATCTCAGAAGTCACCACCTTAGGCTGCTCCATCAATTTGCTAAATATTTCATAAAGTTTTTTCACGTGATCTACTAATTTCTCTTCACTAGTTTGAGCCATGAGCAGCAAATTCAGTATTTAGCAGCAAAAAACAACCAAGAACCAGCTCCTCCTTGATACAAGAAACAAGCAAGCAGATCACGGTCACCAGCAAGCACGCAGCTTTTCTCTCCGCCGCCGGCAAGCAACCAAGCAAGCACCCGTACCTTGCAGGAATTAGTAGCTCAGTCTTCGCGTTGGCAGAGGCTGTGGCCACAACGTCTGCCATAGAACTGCTTCTCGCCTGGGCGACAACAACTCCTGTACAAGGATGGCGATGACTACGTCGTCTCCACCACCTCTGCCCCCAATCAATCAACGAAAACGATATGGACACGACAGGATTAACCCACTCTTGATACCATATTGTAGATTAATGGGTGGAATTAAGAGGAATTTTGGATATGAGAGAAGAAGGGGAAGAACAGTGAAGTTGGAAACACTGACTGGATCGATCATCTCGATCCTTCTCAGGTACTCCATCTTATCTCTTTCCTATTTTATATTTTGGTCCCTAATTCTAATTATATTTACAACTCACACCAACAATCTGCAATACATCCAAGATAGAGCCAAAGAAAGGGTGGCAGGCTGGCAGGGACGTCTACTGAATGTTGCTGGCCGTAGGGAGTTGTGCGCTCTGTGCTCAGCTCTCTCCCAGTGTATTTGCTGACGGTGGTAAAGGCACCCAAAAAATTCTTGAAAGAGCTTGACAAACTGCGGAGAAGATTTCTATGGGCAGGTGATAAGGAGCTTATGGGAGGGAAATGCAAGGTTGCATGGATCAAAGTATGTATGCCAACAATAAACGATGGCCTTGGCATCATTGAACTAGAAAAGTTTAGTCGTGCTCTGCGGCTACGATGGCTCTGGTTCTCATGGGACGACACAAACAGACCTTTGCAAAGGGATGGAGCAACCGGTGGACAAGAATGATACAACACTCTTCAACGCTGCAACAAGTGTGGTATTAGGAAATGGGGAGAAGGCTACGTTCTGGTCCTCTCGCTGGCTACAAGGAGAAGCACCTACAACCTTATACCCAGCCTTGTTCAAACATAGCAAGAGGAAGAACAGAACAGTTAGAGATGCACTGACTGACGACAAGTGGATTAGGGATGCGGATCATAACATGACCGTACGGGTGATTGAGGATTTTATGTCACTATGGGCACACTTATAGGAAGTAGCCCTGCAACCAACACAGGAGGATAAGATCATCTGGCTCCATACCTCTGATGGCCAATACACAGCAAGCTCGGTATATAAAATACAATTCATTGGAATGGCCTCATCTATGACAGCTGAAATCACATGGAAAACAAAGGCGCCACCAAAATGCCGCTTCTTCACTTGGTTGATGCTATAGAACCGGATTTGGACAGCTGCAAGGCTAATGCTTAGACAATGGCCAAACGACTATTTCTGTCAACTTTGTGTAAGGAACCTGGAAACAGTCTCACACCTTTTTCAGGAATGTTGCTACTCTAGGATGGTTTGGGACAAGGTGGGCTCTTGGATTATGGCAGCAGCTCTGAGGCCGGCACACTGGACGTAGACTGAAGACTAATGGTATGCTAACATGGGAAACAACGGACAGAAAGCTATAAGGGATGGGGTGCACTCAATGATCATGCTGGCTGCCTAGGAACTATAGAGGGAGAGAAACAATCGGGTGTTCAACAGATAATCAAGAACACCGGAGCAGGTCTTCAGAGCCATACAAGATGAAGCAAGGATGTGGATACAGGCAGGAAATAGAGGACTTGAAACGGTGCTGCCACCAATGGGGCAACTTCTTGTAGATGATGATAACCATATGTAAGATAGGGACTTCAAATGTAGGGGTGGCATGGCACTTACTATAATGTGAAAGCCATGAAAAATGGGTGCTCCTTGCGCCAAGACCTTGTAATTATCGTGCTCTTCCCTTATTAATGAAAGACGGTACGGATCTTTCGAAAAAAAAATATTCTTGGCTTATTATTTTAAATTTTAAGGGTCTGGATAAGAAGCTTTCAGACTTACTAGATAAATTTCAGATTGTCCATATCTGACTTTGCATATGATGGCCAAAGGCTATGAAAGGATTTGTGATCGAGCTAAGCTTATGATGGAAATTCTAGAAGAGTTTTAACTATCTTACACGCATTAGAGACGAGACATGGTAGAAATAGATAGTTGTAATGGACTGTGCCTGCTTCACATGGGGCCTGCGCCGCTCCGGGTCCCATACCCGCACCGTGTCCCGTGCCTGGACCATGGCCCACGCTACTTCGTGTCACGCGCCCACACCGTGGCGCCCCCTCCACACCCACGCGCATGCAAGCGGGCCTAGCTGCTGCAGAAGGATTCCACTGCAACAAACCAAGATCTACTCTTGCAACATCTAGAAACACATACATCTGAAACACCAGAAAACACGTTTGTAGCCATTGCAAAATATATGCAACATTTAGATAAACCACTTACAACATATGTATGAAACACCTGAAACACTTGCTTGCAACATGCATGTATATGCAACATCCAGATCTACTTTTGCAACATCAAAATGAAACACTTGCAACATATGTCTGAAACAGATGAAACGTTTGGGACATACACTTGAAAGCACCATTGCAACATGTGCAATATCCCGATCTACTTTTGCAACAATGATATAAAACACTTGCAACATTACCTCTGAAACATTTAAAATAGATGCTTGCAACCTATAGTTTTAGCGCAAACATCTCCTTGCTGCTTGGCAGAATAGATCCTTGTCGGCGTGTGGAGTTCTATCCCGGCCGTTGCGGGAATGCACGTAGGCGAGTTCTGCCCCGGCCATGGCGACTGGGTATGCAGGCGCAAGATGTGCGTGTGTGGGCTCCACTCAGGCTGTCGTGAGCTGCATGCGGGCGAGCTCCACACCCGGCCACAACGAGCTAGGCAGGCGAAGGTCTTCTAGGCCGTCGACCAGGCGTCCGCCCCCCATGGTGAGGCGGCAGCGGTCTCCCTCACCATGGGCAGGCGGCCCAGCACAACCGGTGGAGCTCGTATACGGCTAGCGACGACGCTCGACACTCGTGCGTATGCGGACAGTGGCGGTGCTCGTGCGTATGCAACCAAAGGGCTGGCTGTGCAGTGGAGCTGATGCGAAAGAGGAAGATAAGATATCGATCTCTCTTTTTTATTATCTTTTGGAGAAACCGTGTATGTCGACGAGGGGGGCAGGCCTGTGGGCCGGTCCGCAGCTCAGCTAGCCACATCGGGACTGACCGACGCGCAACGGACGCCCATGGAGCATTAGCATAGTTGTAATGAACACGGTTGTGATGGTATAAAGTAATTGTTTCAATTTACATCAAAACTTCAATTAATAGAGATGATTAGCTACAAAATAGAATGTTGCAAACATCACAATCCAAATATCATTTTTCATTTTTAGTAATAATAGTGCAACACACGTTTAAACCTAAGTTATTGTAGTATTATTTTATTCCCGTTATAATGTACGAACATGGCCATAATAATTTAAAAAATAGAAACAAGAATATATCTCTACTACTAAAAAATTTAGAAGAGAAGCGAGCGAAAAACATTCCGAGCGCAATCGTCCACCCGGCTGTGCCTCGCGCTCGTCGGTCTGTCGTGCGATTCCATGATTCGCTGGCTCCCAGCGCGTAGGGTGGACCCGGTGAGATGCGGGCACCAATCACGCTCCCTCCCCATCACATGTGCGCCTCCACTCCTCGACTCCTCTCTCCGCACTTGCCCACGCCGCCGCCGCGCCCTCGCCACGCTGCCGCCATTCCACCGATCGATGCCACCATCACCCGCGCAAACGCCGCCAGCCAGCAGCACGCTGTGTCCCGTCCTCCCCTGTCGTTGTCCAGCTGTGCTGCGAGAAATTGAGATCCAGCGCTGCAATGGAGGAGGCCATTGGGGTGTCAAGGATGGGGTCTCCCTAACCGGCGGCGGCTGATGACTGGATCCGGCGAAGGGAGGCGTGGATTCTCGCTTTACGACCGAGGAGGATGTGGAGGTAGCGGATTTGGCGCCGAGCAGGAGCGGGCGCATGTACGTGGAGGCCGCGGCAGCAGAGCCATGCCGCTCTTAGACCATAAGATCCCACCCTTCCCTCTCTTCCTCTCCCAATTTCTGTGGAATGACGTGCATCATAGATTAAATCCGGTGCATGTGGCGGGATTCTTGATCCGATTCCAATTGTGTAGTCTTGATGGTTACCGATTTCCACGGTTGTGCGCAGGAGGGTCAGCCCCAGGCCCGAGTCTAGGCCGCTGCGGCGGAGCACGCGCCAGGCGAAGGCAGCCGAGCCAGTGGCCGAGATGGAGGAGCGCGAATGTAGGTCGTGCTCCACTCACAGGGAGGCCCTCATGGAGATGGAGACGGTCAAGTCAACGGGGTACCTCCACACTGTATCCTGCGTCGGTGCTTCCTCTACCAACGGATGTCGCGGCCCTGCCCCTTGCAGAAGAACCTCAACGGCACTCCTCGCTCCATCGAAGGCTTTCCATGCGTACTGTCGTCATCTCCAGCTTTTGACAGTAAGATAGGCATGCCTGTCCATACTTCATTTTTGTGAATTTTATGAGCAACACTAGAATGATCTCCTAACAAATACGCCACTCGAACACCACGAATTTAAAGTTTCCCCAATTTAGTTGTTCACCTAGGGTTCTCTGATTTTGTGAAATTAAAGTTAAAGGATCAATCTTTTTAGGGTGTTTGATAATGGAATGAATTACTTATTATATGATGAAATTGTGGTTAAATTCTCAGACCAATGGGACTTAATTTGGTTGATTTTTGGTAAAGCAGTGGAGTTCACAATTTCACATTGCTGTTTTTGCACTGCAGCAAAGTTTTTCAGTTCAGAGTCGGGTTGACCTGCACTGGGCGCGTCTGCTCCACCTCGCCGTCGTCACCAGGGTGCTCCCTCGCCCCCGCCGCCAAGCCGTGGTCAGCAGCAACGTTGTCAACGAGCCCTGGCGGTCCTGGAGAGGTCTGCACACTCATAAAAGAAAACACATCTACTTCTAATCCAAAGGTTTATAATCAGTCTAATCCAAAGGTTAGAATCAGGGTATGATTTCTAATTCCGTGAAATATCTTGGTTGTCTCAGCACTAACAAGATGATGGGAACCCGATTCTATGGGAAGCTGAAAGGTGTAAAATCTCTCCTCACATTTGTTTTTTATATATGTATATTAAAGTTGTGATTAGCTGGTGGTGTAGCAGTGTGGTAATTTCATTTGATTTCTTCACTTCAGGATTTGCGCACAATTACTATTGTGGGAATATTCGTCTGTTTATTGGAACAACTGTAGTAGTCTGTTAGCACGACCATGTAACTTTTCAAGTTTTGCCGGAGCAAACTTTTTGTTTAATATTTCCTCAGTTATGTTATCTCTGCATGGGATTCACTAATGCCATTTACAAATTTGATTAGGTACTACTTCTTTGCTGACATTTCTTCAAAAAGAGATCTAGAACCATATATTTACCAACTATTTCATTGGAAAATATTGATGCGATCAAAATGAAATGCTGCCACTAATTCTTCAGATACACATCATAATGCAGAGCACCAATCTCCCTGATGGAGTGTTTTGAATAGATGGTGGGCAAGCATAACATAAGATGATTAACATCGATGATGCCTCTCATGGTTGTGGCAGAGAAAGGTTGTCCCGGAGGTGAATGCGAATTGTTAAAAATTGTGATTGATAAAATTTATTCTCTACTATATGATAAAGGGTTGATTGATTCTCTGATTGTGCTGTGAATTTGGATCCAATATCATTACACCTACTCAGATGATTAACTTCGCAGGTAAGAATCTCTATTGTTTGCCTCATCAAAGTTTGTAGTACTTGGATATATGTGTGCTTTCAGATTTCAATTTCAGTTAATATGAAGCTCTGTTGGGGACATGATATTGTTAGTCTTCAATTTGGCATGAGACTATTAGTCCTTACACTGAGTATGGCACGACAGATGGCGGCTGCCGGGGGATGCGCGGCTTCCGGTGGACCAGAGCCGGAGGCGTGCGGCTGTGGCTCTGGAGAGCTGTAACGGGGGTGCGGGAAGCGGGAGCGCAAGGCGGCGGCGGCGAGGGCAATGCTGCATGGCAGCAGAGCAGCGGCGGCGAGCAGAATGCCTCAATGCATGGTAAATATTTTGAGGCCTGAGATGTTCATAGTTTTTTCTTTTTTTGCAATTTGCAAATGTTTGTGTACGTAGCTTGGATCTTTCTGATTTGATGGTGTCTACAAAACGAGATCGCAGATTCACTTCGGAGAATTCTTGGTAGTTTGCGTGTGCTTGCTTTGCTGCTTCAATCTAAAGATCAGGCTTGGTTTATTTTTCTTATCATGTGGGTTCCTTTTTATATCAGGATCAATTTGGGCCTTACTTGGGAGATGCTGAATGTCACTGGTACCTTTCAAAAGTATGCTGGAAATATTTGTACCTTTCAAAGGGTTGTGACTGGATTGTGGTTTTTCAGTAACATTAGAAAATATAATGATTAGTTAGGATGATGCGTATGTGAGCTGTACATTTGTTTTGATTTTTTCATGCAAAATCTCAAGTATTTTCCAATATTTTAATGTGCATGGGACCTGCTGTACATTTGTTTTGATTTTTTTTCTTGCAGAAGCTCATGGATTCTCCAGTGTCATGCTATTAACATGTGCAGGTCTTTGTATATAATGTATTTAACTATTTATTGGGTCATAGTACCATAGTGGGTTTCTTTTCATTTGATTCATATAAAATGTGTTGTCATTTTCTGCAGATTGTGGTCGGAAGAAAAGGATCAGAGCTTTTGACCAATGAAGCTGGTGAAGTCTTAAGGCAAGAAATATCGTTTGGCTTGCCTTTGGTCTGATCATTGTTATTCTACCTTATTTAACTTTCTGCCTCCGTGAACTGTATAGTCATCTGTAGGGTATGTTGAACCGGACGGTAAGAATGCTACAAGCAGAGATAAAGCTTGTGTATGCTTATTTTACTCCTGTGGTTCTTGTCAATTATTGCAATTATCTTACTTTTTGCTGATTTTACTGAGGCCCTGTTCGGCAGGCTGTTTTTTTGGCTTATAAGCCGGCTGTGGCTGATTTGCTGTGAGAGAAAATCACTGTTCCACGGCTGATAAGCCGTGCTGATAAGCTCAGCCGAACAGGGGGTGAGCTTTTGTGCTAGATTTGTTTTTGACAGGGAGCCATCTGATGAAGAAAAAGGAACTTGTAAAAAGGTATGCATGAAATTTGTTCTTTGCTCCGGTGATTCTTCCTACAGACATATTAGATAATTTCTTGTTAAGGCCGTTCCATCAACTTGGGAATCTGCTGCCCTGGCTAGGTTAGATTCATATAGGAATCTACAATTCTTACACTCATTAGAGCATCTCCAACAGTTTGGTAAACGAGGTTGCTATCCTTGGAAATTTGGCAAAACTTCAAAATTTCGTCTCCAACAGTTTGCTAACCGAGTTTGCCATCTTTAGGAACTTGCCATCCATCCTCACCGCGCGCGTATATGTCCGCGCGCGTATACGAGTTGCCATCGCTAAAAAAACCGGCTCCGACGGCTGCGTTCCCGCGCGCGTGAAAAAACCGGCTCCGAAGTCCTTCATATACCGTCGCCATCTGATCCTTCGTCTCCTCGGCACGAGTAGATTCAGCGCCAAGGCCGGCTGCCGTCTGGACGAGTTCATCTTCCGATCTTCCGATCAGGTACATCTATTTCCCGTCGATCTCCATGGCTTCCGATTGGGTTCAGGTTCATTAACAGCCGTCGGTTAGGGTTCAACTACTTGTTGATCGATCGATCTCCATGCCATCCTCCGATCAGTTTTCAGCTAGGTGCCTTTGTCCGATTACATCTATTCTCCGATTACAGAGGATCGATCTTGTAGAACCAGTGTAGATCAGGTGCCTTCCTCCGATCAGTTTAGATCGATGAACCAGTTTCTAGATGCTTTTGCCGATCAGTAGATCAAGTGCTTTTGCCGATCAGTTTGCAGGTGCTTTTATTTGGCAAGTTAAAATGGCAAACTATTGGAGATGGTCTATTATTTCACTTGGCATATATTTTAGGGAGTTGCCAAATCACAAAATTTAGCAAGCAATTTTTACCAAACTGTTGGAGATGCTCTTACTTAAATGAATGGGTGACTGAATGGAAGATGAAACTATGTGTTTCTCCTTCAGTTGATATTATAGTCTCTGCCTCAGTTTTTTAACCTTGCATATTTCATAGCTCCCCCGATTTTATCATTGGTCACCTGGCAAATATGTATGCCACACCTCATAACTTGTCATGCCATTTTCTATCCTTATTAATTGAACTGTCATCACTATAGGACTTCAAGTTTAATTGCTTTACTCTTCAGGTTCATTAAAAAATTTGGTACTCATATAGTTGTTGGTCTAAAGAAGGGCGGGAACGATGTAATTTATTTGAAGCAAGCATTCATCAACCTTGCAAGCTGCTGATGTTCAAAAACGATTGAAAGAGATGTCAGACACGAGATTTCTTGATGCAAATGGGCAATCTGACTTGAGTTTCAAGGATACATATGGGAACAATAAGGTACAACCAATATGGAGCACAAAGAGTGCGATGACCAGGACGATCAGGCACACTATGAGAAGCTCGTGCTGGATAAGGTAAAACAGGGATTTTTTCAGCTCGTGTTTGGAGGTTACAATCATAAAGAATTGTGCTGCTTCAGCTGAAATGGAATTATGGCAACTGATGATGCTGCTTCACCTATTTTTTTCTCTCTCTCTCATGTTTCAGGGTTTCAAAGTTCTAAGCAATGTGCAAGTTCAGGCTTAAAAAAATTAGATAAGTGCACTGATTCAGATATTTGAGGCAAGGCATACAATGAACCATGTTGTGTTGTTTATCTCTTGGTCATCTTGCAGCCTGAAATTTCAATTTACATTTTAAATTTCTTATCCATTTTTTTAGTTTTAAACAATATAAAATGTGCAATCGCATGTTCATCCAAGCAAAGAGAGAAAACAAAGAGGATGAAACAGTAGGTACTTATCCTGTTAGGGTCGAATTGTTTTGAAAACCTTAAATGACTAATTACCTTGGTAGTTTAGATTGATGATTGTTAACCATTTAATACATATTTTTCTAAGAAGAGGCTTTCTGTTACATTTTGATTTTGGCAACTAATTTTTCCTTTCCGGTTCATTTGATGCAGAGGAGGAATAGCTGGCTGGATGCGTGATCAATGGGGCCATTCTAAATCATGCTTAGTATTCTCCATAGATCATAGCACTTACATGCAAGCATTGGCTTGCAAACCTTTTGCTCAATGTAAAGTGACAAAAAAGTTAATATCGGAGCATTATTTTCCCGTAGCAACGCACGGGCATTTACCTAGTATACATAAAAATATATAAACCGTAAAACCGTAGGAAAAAGAGGCGAAAAAGAGGCAGACATGACTTTCCCTAGGGTTTCTACCGAAAATCATAGGGCATAATTTCTTTCTCGTTGAATTTATCCCTAGGAAGGTTTTCCCACAAAAATTCCTATAGGGGACATCTTTCCCTACCGTTTTTTTTACATTTCCCTAGGTTTTTCACCGGTGGATTCCAATAGTTTTACGCATATCATTTCTTGATTGAGAAAGTATAATTTAATGTTGACTATGTAAAAAAAAGAAGCTAGGAAGTATAATTTACGGTTGACTGTAAAAAAAACCTAGACCCGCCGCACGACACAAATTGTCTAGTAGGGCCTCCTGTGCCCATAAATTTTGCAGAAATGGTTTTGGAAAAGCATCCCAGAGCAGCGTAGAAGAATATTACACATTCACACCAAACGAAACTCATTTCAACATTTTAGATGTGGCAGACGAACATGAGGCAACCAAGTGTAAAATATGGCTATATGAATTTGAAAATACTGCAATCAGACATCGATGGCACGGGGCAAAATAAGCTCTGCTACTGGCATAACATTACGACAATAGTTCATCCGTCTGGCAACAAATTTTGGCAGAACTTCCACAGGTTCAGTACATGAACAATCTAAGTTGCCAACACATGGCATTTTAAGCTCAGAGAAAAGTAAGAAATAAGCATGGCCATTCCTAGTCCATCTGTACTCCAACAAAACCTGCAGACATATAAGCCAAGAATAGCATAAGCAAAGGCATTACAGGCTAATGTATATGGAATTTTTGGAGGGGTTAAGCATTGGGGCCATGTTTAGATCGCCGATTCGGTGCCTAAAATCACTGTGCCGAATCACTGTAGCATTTTGTTTTTATTTGGTAATAATTATCCAAATTTTGATTAATTAGGCTCAAAATGTTCGTCTCGCAAAGTACAATAAAACTGTGCAATTAGTTTTTGATTTTATCTACATTTAGTACTCCATGCATGTATCGACATTTTAATGTGATGGGGAATCTTCTTTTTGCATAGTGGAATTTGAGGGTGAATTTGGGAATCTAAACAAGGCCTGGATCAAGCTACAAGTTCAAACTTTGCGTTGGGACTTGGGAGCCCCATGCCCAATGTTCTAAACAGGATACTGTATGTTTACAACCATTCTATTGTATAGGCAAAATATCAGTGCTTGGACAGAAATATCATTTACACTTCTATGGCAAGAAAAGATGCCCAATATAAATATAAATGGAAAAATAAAAACTGCTTAGTCTGAAGTGCTCAAAATAGACACCACTATATCCAATACATGGTTACAGCTCAATTAAGAACTGATGCAAAACAGCATTGATGAGCTCCAATGCAAAGAAACTGATATAATCAAATGATGGTAGACATCTCATAAAACAGAATAACTGATAGAGAACTGGAAAAACACAGTTGGAACAACTATATACTCCCTACCTCTATAAGAGTAAGCATTTTTAACATTCAAAAGTATTCCCATCCCTCACTGTTAATTTTCCAACAGTTTTGTCTCTCTTATAATATTGACTGATGATTGATGATTGATGATGTGCGTGTCATTTCCTTTCCTACTAGAAATGCCTACATTTGTGAACAGAGAGAGTATTACTGAAAACTAATGAAATTAAATAATGTATATTCCACGTGTAGTTGGTACCACTGAGACATGTGAAGAACAGTGAAAAGTTTTTAACTTGACGTTCTTCACTAAATGAATTACTCCCTCAGCCAGCTATAAACTCACCGAATTCAAGCCAGTATCAACATGAGCATACCAAACCACAAAAGCCAAATTACCATGATTCTCAGCTGAATAGACACCGTTTGCTGCTACACAAGCTCAATGTGCCTCCTAATCCTAATCCTAATAAATATAAAACCTTAACCACAAACTATAACGCATCTGACCACGTGTCCTGGCCTATGTTCTACAGCAATGGAGTCCAGTCTACGCAGAATTCGTTGTCACATCATTCGATCACAAACAACAAATTCAAGCTCAACCAGCCAAACACAGAGAGAATGTCAGACGTTTGTGGATCCTAACCTTAGATGCTGCTCGGGTACATGAACACTCTGACCTTGCGCCCCTGCACTCAAAAGAAAAACAGCATCAGGACAGACGCATCAATTGGGAAGCAACACATCGCACAGCTTAGCCTTAGAGGGTGCGTCACTGACCATGGACTCAGGCGGGAGGTTGGACTTGAACTTGGCGCGGACGACGCCCGAGTTGCCGTGCGGGCGGGTGACCTTGCCCCAGATGCACCTGTAGCGGGTCTCACTGCTCTTGGTCTTGGCCTTGTAGATGTACGCCATGCGCTTGCCAGCGTACCACGCCACGTCCTCCTTGGTGTTCACCCCCTCGATCTGCACGAGCGACGTGGTCTCGTACTGGTTCGACTTGGACCTGCACAGCCACCACCGCAACCACCGTTAAACGGAATCGAACCGAGAAATGACCAGATGCAAGTAACACAGACGGAGAAGAAGCGGCGGCGCGGATCTCACCTCTTGTATCCGAGGATGGTGCCCCGGACGTAGAGCCTGACGCGCTGTCCCGTGCGTCCCTTCACCATGGTTGCCGCCTGCTTCCTTCCGCTTACGCTTCCGCCGCCGGAGACGAGAGAGAGCTCGAGCTGGTTTATTTGTAGCAGCGGACGGAGAGAAGAGCGGTCTCGATTGGCTCGCAGATTCCAACGAACGGTCGTGATGTTCCAAAGGGGCTGTCTGGAGAAAGCTAGGGTTTAACGTCGCGAGGTTAAATGGGCTTCTTCGATTTTTTTAGTCTTCCCATCTGCGCCAAGATGGGCCGGTCTGGCAACATGACGGGCCTAATTGCAAATAGGACGCCTCCTTCCATGTTATCTCGCTGACTATGGTCCCAGTAAAACGATTAGGCTCCCCTAAAAAAAGTAAAACGATTAGGCTTCCCTAAAAAAATTAAAATGATTTTTTATTTTTTTGCGATGAAAGAAGAATTATATTATATGATAGCTGGGTACATTAACACGTCACAAGCACTCTGGATTATAAAATAGTACCCACGATGTGAATAGCACAACTCAAGACCTAACCTATTAGATGTTTTGCAGTATGGATGACCGCACAGGCAAACACTCGGCAAATGGCCTGAGAACAAATGCTCAACGAATGACAACCATCATTCCTATAGGCGGAATTGAGGAACTTCTTTCTGGTGTCTTCCTTCTTGTTTCTGCCACCAGAGAATGAGAAAAGACTGATCTGAAAATTATTCTCCATAATCCTTCATTGTGGCCAGATCAACGGAGAAAAAACCGGAGAAAATTATTCCATGGCGACGACATCATCTCCGCTTGATGTCGCTCTCTGGAAATAAAAGTCTCTATATCGTCATGTCGATGAAGATGCTGACGCCAAAGTTGTCGCCCTCGTCTTCGACGGAGCCGCCATAGAGAAGACGATTCCACCCTTCTCCTTCACCATCGCCGGAGAGGAGGAGAAGGAGGAGATAAAACTCCAATATCAAGAAATCTGGCACGGAGAGACACTAACCCTAATGACTCGATCTACTAGGAAAAACTTATTAAAAACAATGGATCACACTCCCTTCAGCCCCCGGCGAGATGCCGGATGGGAAGGGAGGGGGACCAGCGATGGTGGACGGCAGGGGGGTGGCGGTGGCGGCGCTAGGGCAAGAGTCGCCCCGCCTAATTGGGCAGTTGGCGCAAGGCGGCTTCTGGGCCAGTCTCAATGGGAGATTTCATCCCACTGTTTCTAAGACGTAACAACATTGGTACCTAAAAATGAAATAGACTCTCTCAGTGCACAATTTCATTTCACAAATTCATAGACTAATTATTACAACATTTAATTCTTGTAAAATGTTGTGATCAATTGTGTCATGTGAAGTGTGAACTATGTAGCCATTTTCTCTATCTATTTTTTAAAATGTATTCTAGACTGTCAGGTACTCAGGTTTGTGCGTAGGAACTCCAGAAGCATGTTTACTTTTTGTTATTGTTGTGTTCTACTTTAACATGCCAGGAATATAATGACTGGTTTTGCTTTCCTAGTTATATTTAATTTGTCAGAAACTTTCTTCTCTATTCATTACTCTTTTATATTAATTTTCTCTTTTTTCTTCTAGGATGTATTTAAATATTTCATGGTTAGGCTATATCAGTATCAGTTGTTATTAGGATAAAAACTAAGAACAATATGTATGTATGTAGTTCGTATAGATGTATTCATATTAGTGGGCTTTAACTGTTTTTATTGTGCCACAACGTTGAGGCATGTTGGTCTTTAACTAGTAATATTCCATTTGTTTCAAATCGTAAGTCGTTTTAATAACTTTCTATATTCTAAATTATATAAGACATTTTGACTTTTCTAGACATATTATTTTTATTTATATCTAGACATAGTATATATCTAAGTATATAACAAAAGCTATTGTATCTAAAAAAGCTAAAATGACTTAATAATTTGGAATGATGGAGTGGTTTTTATTATATACTAGCAAACATGCCCGTGCGTTGCAACGGGAGAGTAAAAGCTATCAAACATCGATGAAATATGAGGACCTGGATAATACTTACCTATTTGTGTTTTATCCTTTGTATAAACTTTTAAAGATATGGTTTATTTTAAGATCACTGTAACATCCATAATATATAAGCTAATGTTGACAATAATATGACAATGTCTTATTAAGTATGTATATAAAGTTTAAAATGTAATCTTGATAGATTTTTCTCCTATAAAAAAACATAAACATATTAATTGTAAATATATCATAATTTTAATTTTATACTGTCTATACATTTTATAGTTAAATATCGAGTTCCGTTGACTTCTTTCGTGGACCTATAAAATTTCGTAATTCTACTTTTTTTATTACTAACAAAATTGCTCGTGCGTTGTAACGAGATTATTTTAAAAATATTATAGTATTTATCAGCCCACACTAAAGAGATTAACATCAGAAAATGCATCATCAAAATGCAATATAATACAAAACATCAAATTATTATGTAGTATGCTATAGAAAAATAATCTGTCATCCGATGAATTAAATAGCATCAGTACCTATCTTCAGCATATATACAGAGCAGACTTACTCGGACGTTAGTTTAGTTAGCTACTTAGTTTGGTCCCATCTTGTCCACTATTGCTATTAGTGTGCTAGTGAGCCTTTTATAAAGAAAAGCAAGGTCACACGTACAAACGGTGACTTTGTGCAAACTAATTGTATGACCAATTAAAGCAGGCATTAAAGCAGCCCATAGTGCCTTTTTAAATTAATCGCTAGTGTCTGCAGTGTCAAGTCATTGATCGCCAGCAGCCTGAGTTCTCCCATTTAGTACATCATAGTTTCCCCTGTATCCATAAGCTATAGATTTTTGTCGTATGTCAGCCTTCCCTGAAGTTAAACTCAATAGCTCATCGTCCCATCTATTTTTTTTATGCTCTCATGTCCTTCGCGCTCCGTTTGATACAACTCTGCTTCGTTGGTAGAATAGCTTTTTTTGTTTTAGTTGGTAGAGCAACTCTACTTGTGGAGTTGAAGCTTTTTATAAAAATGTTTGTTGGTTAGAAAAAAACATTGGAATGTCTATAATATTTTTTATTTTTGTTCTTGCCTTTTTTTCTCATTTATTTCTTTTGAAGGAAGGAAAAAAATAAAGGAGAAAAAAGGGCAGCCAGAGCCCACAAGCAAATCGCACGGGCACCTTCACCGGTCACGGTTGTGTCATTGTGTATGGCTTTATCTCCTCCTGAAGTCTGTAACCAGCCTGGGTTGATCGCGATCAAGCTACCTGAACAGGTGATTGAACGAAATAAACAAAAGTGTGTTGCTCGAAAAACAAAAATAAATGTTTAAAGACACTATCTAAAGTTAGACTCCGTAAACACACCTTAGTAAGGACCGAGCAACCATCTTCAGATAACTGCAAGTCTGCAACTCTATCTAGGAAGGAAGTACTTCTCATTGAAAGAAAGAAAAACTTTAGTCAAGTCGGGTGTATACGTATATAGCTATGTACTATATGACTACTCGTCAAATTCTTCTGAATCCTCCAACTCTTCATCCTCTTCTCCTGTATCTTCTGAATTTGGGTCTGAAAGAATCGAGATGTCCAAGAGGGGGGTGAATTAGACTTTTCTAAAAATTAATTGCAAGAATTAAATCCTACAAGCCAAAGTTCACCCCTAGTGCCTACAAGTGTTCCAAGTGATTCTATCGTTAAAAGTTTTGCACCCTAAGTTCCAATCCTAGTCTAGCATGACAATTCTAGGAAAGTAAAACCAAGCAATGAAAGTAATACGAGAAAGTAAATGCTTGAAAATAAGGGCAAGAAACACGGCGATGTTTTCTTGAGGTATCGGAGAGTCGCCACTCCCCACTAGTCCTCGTTGGAGCACCCGCGCAAGGGTGTAGCTCCCCCTTGATCCGTGCAAGGATCAAGTGCTCTCTACGGGCTGATTCTTCGACACTCCGTCGCGGTGAATCGCCCAAAACCGCTCACAAGATAAGTTGAGTCATCCACAAGCTCTGCCGGATGATCACCAAACTTCCAATCACCACCAAGCCGTCTAGGTGATGACGATCACCAAGAGTAACAAGCTAGAACTCTCACTTGACCACAACGAGCCTAATGAGAAGATGGATGCACACTTGCTACTCCCTAGTCACTAGTGAGGGACTCTCAAGCTTTGATTCTCAAATCACAACCCTCACTAGAGCTCTTGCACTCCCTTGCACTTCAAAGGTATTTCTCAGCTGAACAAAATGAGCAATAGACCTCTAAAAGATGTGGAGGTGATGTATTTATACACCCCACAGTCAAATCCAACCGTTATCTGCCAACTCAGCAAAACACGCGATGACCGGACGCGCCGGTCGACGTGACCGGACGCGCCGGTCGATCGTAATGGTCGAAAAACTGAAACACTGGCTGAGTGACCGGACGCACCGATCAAGGGTGACCGGACGCGTCCGGTCATGTAGGGAGCTTACTGTACTTTGACCTAACGCGCGACCACATCCGATCAGTGATGACCGGACGCGTCCGATCGTCAGAGTACCTTACTGGAACGTGACCGGACGCGCCGATCACATCACAGTCGCGTCCGATTAGGTGATTTCCCTCCTGTGACACGTGTCAGCCTGAACACCGCGTCCGGTCCTGGCAAGGACCGCGTCCGGTCAACAGCGCTAAGACGCAGTAGCAGTTTAGCACTGACCGGACGCGTCCGGTCAAGGGAAAACGTCTCTAAAAACTCTGAAACGCGACGCAACTTGAACCAAGTTGCTTCCAACTGAACTTTGAGCTATTCTTGAGCTATCTAGTGCTAAGTTTAACAAGTGTGCACCACACCTAAACAAAAAGACTCACCTAGGTCAAGCTACTCGCTCATGCCCCCTTTATAGTACGGCCAAAGGAAAAAGCGAAGATCCTAACGACTATTCCGAATGTAACTCAACACCTTGACATCCGGAACTAACCGTCCTTAATCTTGACGTCAATCCTTTGAAAACCGAAACGATTTCCATTAAGGGGCATGAATACCGTAGTGCCCAAAGCAGTTATCAACCTCATGACCTAACTTACCAAAGTTTCTGCAAAACACACGTTAGTCATGGTAATAAAGCGTTATCATCAATTGCCGAAACCAACTCTCGAGGCCTAGATGCTTTCAATCTCCCTCTTTTTAGTGATTGTTGACAACACTTAGATTTAGAAGATAAGAGTTGAGGTTTTCGAACATGCTTGGTTCACATAAGCAAAAAGCAATAAGCACAAGGGGTTAGGAATTGCTTATGTGCCCCAAGCCAACAGTGTGTACTCATAACATAAAATATGAAGCGTTAGTACACATAAAAACATAGCTCAAAGGAAATCGGAGTAAGGCATGGAAGCACAACCTTATGAGCTAGAACCAAAAAAGTGACATGCTATAAAATAGAGACAAGATAGACCATATAGACTCAAAGTATCTCGCAAGCACACATATCACAAAATGCAAGTACGGGAATATAAACATGATGCATGAATGTAGCACACAAATAAAAACGAAAACCCTCTATCAAAACTCCCCCTGAATCTACTCTCTCTCCCCCTTTGGCATCAACCGCCAAAAACTAATCTAAGGATCTGACGGGGAAACAGACTGAGTCGTTTCGGGTGCCGAGGAGCGCGGAGTGATCACAAACTGAGAAGTATCCTCCTCGGACTCTGAGCTGTCAGGCTGACCCTCTGAAGAGGCATGTGGCTGTGAAGTGGTCTAGGTCTGAACAACAGGAGCAGGTGCTGACGAAGAAGTAGCAACAAGTGGAGCAGTCTCTGTGGCCTGAGCCTGAAGCGAGCTAACAGCTGGAGGATCTATCGAGGCAACGGACGAAGGTACAGTCTCTGTAGTGTCAGTCCCTGTCACTGGAGGAACCACTACCTCTGAAGCGGACAACCCTGAAGAAGTCACTAGAGTGGTGTGCGAGGGCGTCGGCTGACCAGTCAACTCGCTGTAGGAGACACTCAAGTCAGCAAACGGAGTGCCTGTCAGAAGGTGAGGGCGAGGCTGGTCTTAAGGAGTGAACCCCGTCTGAATAGGCGTGTAGCTCGGGGACTGGAACGACTGGAGGACCTGCTGCTGTGGAGAGGTGAACTGGAAGCTCGGCTGTCCCTAACTCTGAGGTCCACTGACTGTAGTGCTGGAGTCAGTACAGATGCAGGAGGAGGAACCCCAACTGTAACCAAGTGACGCAGGAGCTCTAGGTACTGCTGTTGGTTTGCTGCCTGCTGTCGCTGCATCTCGAACTACTGACGTTGTAGCTCAAGCTGCTGCCTCTGGAACTCATCCTGACGAGCCTGTATCTGAGCAAAAGCGGCAGCTGTGTCCTGAGTCTGTCTCTGCATCTGAAGCTCCTGTCTCTCCTATGTCTGGGTCAGCCTCTCAAGTATAGCCACCATGGTTGGGTCTGAGCGGGAGGCTGAGCCTGAACCACTGGCCTCACGGTCGTGAGACCGAGGAGAGCGGTACCGAGGGATGGGCTGGTAATCCTCATCAGTGCTATCAGAGGCCTCATCCTCAACTGGATCAGTAGGCTGAGCATCTAAATCAGCAAGCTCTGCCTTAGCAAGACCCTAAACGGTTGCGTCCTGCTCAGCTGCTGTCTCGGGCACCTCTGGTCTCTCCCGCTGTCCTGGCACGGGTGCCTGCTCTCTGGTAACAGAAGCCCATAGCTGACGGATATCATACTCTGGAAAAGCAGTGGTAGTGTCTGATATCTCAGCTCTAATCTCAGAAGGCAGCTCACAAGCAGATCTGATGATAAAACTTATCCAATGAGCATAGGGCAGCTGATGGTGTCCCTTGAAAACTTCTGCCAAGGTGTCCTCCATCTCACATAGCATAAGATCCCAGATATCAAACGGTGTCTGTGAGAGAAGGTGATGCACTACCCACAACTGCATACGGGTCAATCCCTCTCTGTACCCCAGCCTCAGAAGGAGTGTGCGTCTGACAATAGCATCCAAGACTCTAGCAAGGGGTGTCAAGCTGGCCGGTGTACGTCTGGACCCTTCGCCAAAAGGCTCACGAAAGCAGGGTCGGATCAGATCAGTAGGGGGCACTGTACCACCGTGAGGGCATCTCGGTGGAGCAGTCTGACCAAAACACAGCTGGTGTATCTTCGTATCTGAAGCTGGGAGTTTGAGAATCTCCCGTACCCTAGTGCTGTAAAGTCTGTGGTCACGGCCTCGGAATGCAAAGTGAATGAACTCATATGCCGGGTCAATCCAAAGTGAAGAATAGAACTCCCTGACCCATGTGCCGCAGTATGCTCCTATCCATCCAAGAAAATCTGATAAGCCCGGAAGAAAAGACAGGTGCAGACGAAGCTGCTCATCAACCACCTCAACTAGAGCCTCAAGACGACAGACCCTCTGAGGTCTAAATGCAATCCCACTGTCGACGTATGCTCTGTAGAAGTCCTCATGCAGGGGTGTGTAGAAGCCCTCTGACGCTCGGGGGTCCCGCACAAGTGAGAACCACCGACCAACCTCAACAAACCTCAGGGCTTGCACCTGGCGTGCAGTAGCTCCCCTCAAGTCAAAGTGCTCGACTGGGGGGTGTCCTCGAGCCCTGGGAGGTGGGCGTCCTCCACGACGCTGGCCCTCTGGCCTAGGAGTCACCTGAGCTCGCGTACGTTCTAAGCGACGACGCGGTGGAGTCTGAACTGGCTGCTCCTCTGTCTCCTCTGGATCCTCTGTAGGTGGATCAACTGACATAGCCTCTGTCCCCTCGGTGGCCTCAGTACCAAGTTGTCGACCTTCAAGATGAAAGCGACGCTCGCCAATGTGAATCCCACTGCTCCTGCCTCCCCTCTCTGCTAGCTCTGCTGCGTCTGCAACTGCCTTTGCAATCTCTGCATCTGTAGGTGTTTTCTTCTTCTTTCTGGCCATGGTCTCTACGCGCTTACCACGCGCAACCTCTGTCAGTTGAGGAGGACTCTCGTCCCCGTCACTAGGTGCACCCCCAGCGTTCTTACAGCGAACCATACTGACCAACTGCTGAGAAACCCTGAAAGATGATGAACTGTCACTCAAGAGGCTTGGCCTCAATCCGTATCCGTAGGCTTGGCCTCGGATTCAACCACTGACCAGCTATCACCCAACACACCGTCAGAACTCGCTGAAAAGATAGAATAGATGGATCTACTATAAGCAACATATATATTCTAATAGATAAGAAACCCTAAAGATAGCAAGCATATGAGATAAGATATGAATCAAATAGTGATGACTACCTCGGATTGACGAGAGCTCGGTGAAAGGATGAGATGACCTTGATTCGCGAGAGTTCCCGAAAAACGTCGGATGAGTGCTGATTTGCCGAGACAAGAGATAGTTAGAATTTCAATGACGAAATTACGGCAAACCCTAACAAGAAGATCAAGGTAACACGAAACAACCTCCTGGAGAAGACGTCGTGTGGAGAAACCTCGACGACGAGCGGCCGAAACGAAACCCTATGTGACCTAGGGTTAGGGTTAGGGCAAACTTTGGTGGAGATCATGCGAAGGAGTCAAAGTGGCGCGTGATAGAGGGCTGGCGAGGGGTTTGGTAGTGAGGCCCGAGGGAGTTGCGACGGCGGTGGCGGCGTGGAGCTAGGGCAGCACACGGCGGTGGCGAGGGCAGCGCGGCAGTGTGGTGCGGGCGAAGACGGCAAGGGCGGCGAGCACACGGCGATTCGGGGCAGCACGCGCGTCGGAGGAGAACGGCGAGGAGGAGGTGGTGCGGTGGCTGAGGAAGCAAGGGAACGGTGGCGCGACGAAAACGGCTAGGGCAGGAGAGCGGCGGCGTACGGCGGTTGGAAAGAAATAGATCGAAAATGAAGAGTTATATGAGGGCTCAGATCCGCTTGCTGCGCACTGACCGGACGTGGTGGTCGCATGACTAGACGCGGACAGAGTCCGATCAAAGGTCATCCAGGAAACTCATCGCTCATGACCGGACGCGGTGGTGGATACCGGGACCGGACGCGGTGATCAACAACGATGCGTCCGGTCGAGCGTCCGGTCACAGGTCTGAGAAGAAGTCTTCGGGATGACCGGACGCGCTGGTGGTCGCCGGGACCGGACGCGGTGGTGAAGCATCACTGCGTCTGGTTCTGCATCCGATCCAGCGTCCGGTCACTGATTTATGCCTTTCTTCAATCCAATCTTCGACGCGACTTCTCCCAATCAAGTTCTAATTCAAAGAGACTCAAATAAACACCAATTAGAACCTGATATGAGTGACCTCACTCAAACCCTCAAGTTTTTCAAAATAATTTGCCTTAGGCTAGTATTGTTTTTATATGAAAATAGGCAATAAACACCCGAGGAGCAACGTATGGCCATGCAATAGAGTTTATGAACCCTTAGGAGCATCGAATGCTCTCTCTATTCATGGACGAACACAGAGGTTGCTCAAAGCTAAACCGAAAAGAAACGATAAAGCAACAACCATGCATATGCAATGCAAAGCGAGTAAGAAAGACTAGGTTGCTTGTCAAGTTTGATCCACGGTTAGGCTTCTTCACTCCTCCAAAGGAGGGTTATTGTAACCGTGTTAGACAAGTCCTAGATGCATTGCGGAGAATTTAAACGTGACATATAGTACAATGCAATGCAAGGGACAACACAAGCTCATTTTTTAAAGTTACTAGAGTCAAGCACATTAAGTTCACTTCTTAACCTACAAAAGGTAGCCTCATCCAAAGGTTTAGTGAAGATATCTGCTAATTGATTTTTACTTCTTACACCTTCTAGTGATATATCTTTTTTAGCAACATGATCTCTTAGAAAGTGGTGGCGGATATCAATGTGCTTGGTGCGTGAGTGTTGTACCAGATTATTAGCAATTTTAACGGCACTTTCATTGTCACATAAAAGTGGCACCTTTTCAAGAATAACTCCATAGTTTAGGAGGGTTTGTTTCATGTATAAGATTTATGCACAACAAGCCCCCGCGGTAATGTATTCTACCTCGGCGGTGGACAAGGCCACACTATTTTGCTTCTTAGATGACCAAGATACTAGAGACCTCCCAAGCAAATGGCACCCTCCGGATGTGCTTTTTCTATCAATTTTGCAACCGGCATAATCCGAATCGGAATAGCCAACTAGTTGGAATCTAGCTCCTTTGGGATACCAAAGACCAATGCTTGGGGTGTGCTTAAGATATCTTAGAATTCTTTTAACGGCACTTAAGTGAGATTCTTTAGGGCACGCTTGAAAGCGAGCACACATGCACACACTAAACATGATATCGGGCCTAGATGTGGTAAGGTACAACAAGCTACCAATCATAGAACGGTAGAGAGTTTAATCAACTGGTTTACCTCCCTCATCTAGGTCGAGATGTCCATTAGATGGCATTAGGGTCTTGATTGACTTACATTCTTCCATCTTGAATCTCTTGAGAAGACACTTGGTATACTTTTCTTGAGAGATGAAAATCCCTTCTCTCATTTGCTTGACTTGAAAACCAAGGAAGAATGTGAGCTCACCAATCATAGACATCTCGAACTCCTTCGACATCAATTCACCAAATTCCTTGCAATAATCTTCATTTGTTGATCCGAAGATGATATCATCAACATAGACTTGACAAATGAAGATCTCCCCATTAAGCTTTTTGGTGAATAGTGTGGTGTCGACCTTCCCAATGGTGAAGCCCTTTTCAATGAGGAAGTCACGGAGGCGCTCATACCACGCTCTAGGGGCTTGCTTGAGCCCATATAGCGCCTTGGACAACCTATAAACATGATTAGGATATCTAGGGTCTTCAAACTCGGGAGGTTGATTAACATAGACTAGTTCATTTATGAAGCCATTTAAGAATGCACTTTTCACGTCCATTTGATATAGTTTCATATCATGATGTGATGCATATGCAAGAAGGATACGAATGGGTTCAAGTCTTACAACGGGTGCAAAGGTCTCTCCAAAATCAAGACCTTCAACTTGAGAGAACCCCTTTGCAACTAGTCTTGCCTTGTTCCTCACTACTATGCCTTGATCATCTTGCTTGTTGCGGAACACCCACTTGGTTCCAATGACTCTTGCACCTTTTGGATGCTCTTCAAGTGTCCACACTTGATTGCGGGTGAAGTTGTTCAATTCTTCATGCATAGCATTCACCCAATCCGGATCTTGAAGAGCTTCTTCTACATTCTTAGGTTCAACACAAGAGACAAAAGAGTGATGTTCAACAAAAGAAGCAAGCTTTTGAGATCGAGTCATTACTCCCTTTGTAGGACTCCCTATGATGAGATCTTGTGGATGTACTTGAAGTAGAGGTGAGTTTCTTCTTTCAACCACTTGAGGAGGGGGATGGGGAGCATCAACATCTTAAGCTTGTGCCTTGGCTTGTTCATGAGAGACATGAGTATCTTCATTTTCAACACTCTCATTCTTGTCATCATCTTAAGGCACATGTGATGAAAATGGTGGATCGATAATTTATACATCGTCTTCATCATCTGTTGGTTTGATGTCTCCCACCGGCATGTTCTTCATTGCCTCCCTCAATGGTTCATCACCTACATCATCACAATTCTCAATTGCTCCTTGGGAGCCGTTAGATTCATCAAATTCCATATCATATGTTTCTTCAATCAAACCGGTGGCATGGTTAAATACTCTATATGCTTTGGACTTTGATGAGTAACCAACAAGAAAACCAATATCACAACGTCTTTGAAACTTCCCTAGGTGTTGACGCTTCTTGTAGATGTAGCATTTGCAACCAAACACCCAGAAGAATGAGACGTCCGGCTTTTTCCCATTTAGCAACTCATAGGGGGTCTTGCCAATAAACTTTTGTAGGAAGAGGCGATTTGAAGCATAGCATGCGGTGTTGATTGCCTCGGCCCACAGTTTTTCTGGAGTGTTGTACTCATCTAACATTGTTCTTGAAAGGGTGATCAAAGTCCGGTTCTTTCTCTCAACTACACCATTTTGTTGAGGAGTGTAGGTTGAAGAAACTTCATGCTTGATTCTAACCTCATCACAATAAGCTTCAATGTTTGTGTTGTCAAACTCTTTCCCATTATCACTTCTAATCTTCTTTATCTTGACTTCAAATTCATTTTGAGCTCTCTTTGCAAACTTCTTGAAGCAATTTGCCACTTCGGATTTGTCATGAAGAAAGAAAGTCCAAGTGTATCTTGAGTAGTCATCCACTATCACAAGACAATAGAGATTTCCACCCAAGCTCTTGTAAGTTGTAGGACCAAACAAATCCATGTGTAGAAGTTCTAGCACTCTTGAAGTTGACATGTAAGCTTTGGTTGGATGAGTGTTTGCAACTTGTTTGCTGGCTTAACATGCACTACAAGGTTTGTCCTTTTCAAACTTTACATCATTCAATCCTCTAAATAATTCTTTCTTCGATAGCTTGTTGAGAGTGTTCATTCCAACATGAGCAAGCCTCCTATGCCAAAGCCATCCAAGTGAGGTCTTAGTGAACAAGCATGTCATCAAGTTTGCATCTTCGGAGGTGAAGTCAACAAGATAAAGATTATTGTATCTAAAGCCTTTGAATGTCATTTGCTTGTCATCTATCTTTGAAACTACCACTTCATTAGGTGTGAACAAGCATTGATAGCCAAGGTCACAAAGTTGCCCAACGGATAACAAGTTGAAACTCAATGAAGCAACATAGAGCACATTTGAGAGAGAGTGATCATTTGATATTGCAATCTTGCCTATACCCTTGACTTTGCTCTTTGAATTATTCCCAAATGTGATCTTCTCTTGACATACCCCATTCTCTTCAATAGTGGTGAACATACGAGGGTCACCGGTCATATGTTGAGTGCAACCATTATCAATAACCCAATGAGATCCACTGGTCTTGTAGTTCACCTACACATAAGAGATCAAGCTTTTTGTTTAGGGACCCAAACTTGAGAGGGACCCTTGACTTTCTTAACTAGTGACTTGGCAACCCATATTTTCTTAGGCATATTCTTGTTTGGGGGACCCAAGAACATAACTTTCATCTTTCCACTTGAATCTTTTCTTAGCATGTAATGAGCATTGAAGGCAAAGGGTCTAACATGCTTGGGCAAGGGTTGTGGTGGTGGAGTTTTGCACTCATAAGCAAAATGGCCTTCTTTTCCACACTCAACACATCTCTTTGGCTTGGGCTTTGACTTGCTTTGTTGTTGTTGAGCTTTAGCCTTCTTCTCTTGATTTTCCAAATAACCAATGCCACTTTTATCCATCTTCATAACGGTGTTTATGAGTAGCTCACTTTGCAAATATTGACCTCTTGTGAACTTGCTTAGGCCTGTCTTGAGATGATCTTTCTCTTGCTTGAGCTTTTTGTTTTCTTCAATAAGTGACTCATTTGATGTTTGCTTCTCAAGAGCCATCAACCATTTTAGCTTCTTGTTCTCATTTGCAAGCTTCTCATTCTCACTCTTGATCTTGGCACAATCATCATAGTTGTTGGGCTCAACCACACTCTTGCCTTTGCCACTAGAGCCTTGCTCAATGCTTTCAATGATCAAGTCATCACATGATGTAGCTATATCAATCTTAACAACTTGGTTAGTAGCATCATGTGTCTCAAGAGAAAGCTCATTAGCAACAACAAGACTATCATAGTTGATTTTTAATGTAGTATATTTGTCTTTTAGAGAGTTGTGCCTAATGTTGAGCTCATCATGCTTCTTCTCAAGTTTATCATGTTGATCTCTAAGCTCTTTGTTAGAAGTTTTGAGCTCCTTGAGAGTAGAAGACATAATTTCATTTTAATCTTTGAGCTCATCACTAGCCTTTTGTGCACTTTCAAGCTTAGATGAGAGTGATTCATTTTCATTTTGGAGCTCATCATTCTCATTTCTAGTTCTTCTTATGACTTTAGAGTATTTGTTCAACAATTTTACAAGTTCATCATAAGAAGGTGCATCATATTCATCATCACTATCACTATCATCATCATCACTATCATGGTTTTGTACCTTTCGTTCACCCTTGGCCATAAGGCATAGGTGAGTTGTGGATGATGATGGTGAAGATGGCGGTGAAGATGGTGATGAAGAGTCGGTGAAGATGATGGCCCAATTACAAATGTGGCAACCTTCTCTTTCTCATCATCACTCTCATCACCAGAGGACTCACATGATGATTCAATGTTGGTGAGCCAATCACCAACAATGTAGGCTTTTTCTCCCTTCTTCTTCTTGTGGAACTCTTTCTTCTTGCCATCCTTCTTCTTGTATGGCTTGTTTTTCTTTCTCTCTTCTTCTTCATCACTTGAATCATTTTTCTTGCCCTTGTTCTTGTTCTTGTACTTATCTTTTGGAGGTCTAGGGCATTGATGAGCTAAGTGGCCAAGTTCACCACAATTGTAGCAATCCATCTTCGAGATGGGCTTTCTTTTGCTACTTGTGAAGAATTTCTTCTTCTTGCCATCGAACTTGATGCCACTCTTGTTGAGCTTCTTTAGCATCTTGGTGGTCTTCTTCACCCTGAGTGCAAGTGATGCATCATCAATATCACTTTCACTTGAGTTTTCTTGCACCAACATGGCTTGGCCCTTCTTCTTCTTCTTGTCATGGCTAGCTTTGAAGGCCAAGTCCTTCTTCTTGGAAGATGATGAGCCCTCTTCCGGAGTGATGTGCATGTACATCTCATGTGTATTGATCTTCCCCAATACTTGTGTCGGTGTTGCGGTGGAGAGATCACTTTGATGAAGCACAGTGACAATGTGACCATACTTCTCAACGGAAAGAAGACTCAAGATCCTCCTTGTAACATCCGATTGGCTCATTTGGGTGAGTCCAAGAGCATTGAGGTCCTCTACAAGAACATTCAATTGAGTGTACATGTCATTAGCACTTTCTTTAGGAAGCATCTCAAAAGAATTGATTTTCTTTAAAGCAATATGATAGCGATCCTCATGCTCACTCTTAGTTCCCTCATAGAGAGCACAAAGGTTTTCCCACAATTCATGAGCGTTCTTTGTATTACGCACACAATTGAAGATATCCTTGCCTAAGCCCCGGTAGAGTGCATTTTTGGCCTTTGCATTCCACCGGTCGTACTTCTCCTCGTCACCACTTGGGTTGACGGGATCCTTGATAGCGGGAAGCCCTTCGGTTGCGGCTCTAAGGCACCCAACATCTATGGCTTCGAGGTACGCCTCCATTCGAATTTTCCAAAATCATCTCCCTCAAAGATGGGAGGTGGTCCTTCCCCGTTAGACATCTTGCTCTAGGTGGTGAAGCCTAAATTAGAAGCAACTCAGCTCCGATACCAATTGAAAGGATCAAGATGCCCAAGAGGGGGGTGAATTAGGCTTTTCTAAAAATTAATTGCAAGAATTAAATCCTACAAGCCAAAGTTCACTCCTAGTGCCTATAAGTGTTCCTAGTGATTCTACCGTTAAAAGTTTTGCACCCTAAGTTCCAATCCTAGTCTAGCATGGCAATTCTAGGAAAGTAAACCAAGCAATGAAAGTAATACGAGAAAGCAAATGCTTGAAAGTAAGGGCAAGGAACACGGCGATGTTTTCCTGAGGTATCAGAGAGTCGCCACTCTCCACTAGTCCTCGTTGGAGCACCCGCGCAAGGGTGTAGCTCCCCCTTGATCCGTACAAGGATCAAGTGCTCTCTACGGGCTGATTCTTTGACACTCCGTCACGGTGAATCGCCCAAAACCGCTCACAAGATGAGTTGGGTCATCCACATGCTTCGCCGGATGATCACCAAACTCCCAATCACCACCAAGCCGTCTAGGTGATGGCGATCACCAAGAGTAACAAGCTAGAACTCTCACTTGACCACAACGAGCCTAATGAGAATATGGATGCACACTTGCTACTCCCTTGTCACTAGTGAGGGACTCTCAAGATTTGATTCTCAAATCACTACCCTCACTAGAGCTCTTGCACTCCCTTGCACTTCAAAGGTGTTTCTCAGCTGAATAAAATGAGCAAGAGACCTCTTAAAGAGGTGGAGGGGATGTATTTATACACCCCACAGTCAAATCCAACCATTACCTGCCAACTCAGTAAAACACGTGATGACCGGACACGCCGGTCGACGTGACCGGACGCGCCGGTCGATTGTAACGGTCGAAAAACTGAAACACTGGCTGAGTGACCGGACGCACCGATCAAGGGTGACCGGACGCGTCCGGTCGTGCAGGGAGCTTACTGTACTTTGACCTGATGCGTGACTGCGTCCGATCAGTGATGACCGGACGCGTCCGATTGTTAGAGTACCTTACTGGAACGTGACCGGACGCGCCAATCACATAACAGTCGCGTCTGATTAGGTGATTTCCCTCCTGTGACACGTGTCAGCCTGAACACCGCGTCCGATCCTCGCAAGGACCACGTCCGGTCAACAGCGCTGAGACGCAGTAGCAGTTTAGCACTGACCGGACGCGTTCGGTCAAGGGAAAACGTCTCTAAAAACTCCGAAACGCGACGCAACTTGAACAAGTTGCTTCCAACTGAACTTTGAGCTATTCTTGAGCTACCTAGTGCTAAGTTTGACAAGTGTGCACCACACCTAAACAAAAGACTCACCTAGGTCAAGCTACTCGCTCATGCCCCCCTTTATAGTACGGCCAAAGGAAAAAGCGAAGATCCTAATGACTATTCCGAATGTAACTCAACACCTTGACATCCAGAACTAACCGTCCTTAATCTTGACATGAATCCTTTGAAAACCGAAATGATTTCCATTAAGGGGCATGAATATCGTAGTGCCCAAAGCAGTTATCAATCCCATGACCTAACTTACCAAAGTTTCTGCAAAACACACGTTAGTCATGGTAATAAAGTGTTGTCATCAATTGCTGAAACCAACTCTCGGGGCCTAGATGCTTTCATGGTCGTCATATTCTTTTACGGCTTGATCATTGTCCGCTTTGGCCACGTTTGCCTCCGCCGATCGAAGCCCTCTTTCCTTTTCCTCTTCAGCTCCTCGATCAAGTAGCATCCTCATCGGAGCCGGCGTTCTTGGCTGTCATGAGGTATTCGACGATGTCCACCTCCATCAGTTGCTCCTCGATGGCGCTGAATAGCGGGTGCGTGTCGATGCCGAGGTAGTTCTTGGCCATGATCCTGAACGCCTCGATGTGCTTGTCCATCCGGCCCCGCGCGGATCAAGGCTATCCATGTGTTTTCTTTGTCGTAATACTAGTATTGCGAGATCATGTTGTTGTTGTAGAGCCTGCGACGGCGGTTGCCGAAGAGGACCTCACGGCCTCTCCAGCAGACGTGCGGTAGGTACTCGTCGATCACGAGGTGGCGGTGGTGTTTGTGGAACGTGAGCCATTGGACCACACGCTGGTGGCTGTTGTGCAGCCCCTCCCCCAGCGACACCTCGTCCATCACAGACGACCAAATGAACGTTGCACCCTGGAACTAGTCGGACACGTCCTGGCCGTCGCGCATGTTGATGACGAGGCCACCACCCTCCTCAGCGCCCTCAGCGCGGATCTCATTAGCGTCCTGCAAGCACGCTTGGCGCTTAGGCATGCCTTCACCTCCTCGAAGGTGCAGACGCGCGTGCCCACGGGCTGGTTCCTATAGGACCACGCGGTGGCAGCTGGCTTCTCCAAGATGTCAAGGTTGACGTAGGGTGCCTGCCGGGCTGCTTGTTGACGGTCACTAACATCAATTATAAAACGGTCAACATTACTTACATATATGTTTAATTACATCACCAAATATAGGTATAGGAGTTTAAACTAATGAGTTCCACGAGTTTTGGTGCTCTCACTTGTTTTGTAGGAAATTTAATTTTTCACCAAATAAAAGTATCTCAAATAATGAATTGGAGTACACCATTATGAAGAGCTCGTCGAAACGATCAAAACGGATATATTATTTGCTATATTCGGAGCCCAGAATCAAGAGACATTAATTTTGTATCAGAACCAAGTTGAGAAGAATCTAGAAGACACGAGAAGACGTGTCACTGAAGGTGGAGCCCACCTGCCATAGGGGCATGTGTAAGGTCTAAATGGCTAGAGGGGGTGAATAGCCTATTTAAATTTTCTACAAGCTTTACTAAATAATAAGTTAGTAAATAAGATGGCGAAGCTCTTCTAGCACTAGCACAACTAATCTATGCAAGCCGCCTACACAATACTAGTAAACAACATGGTTATGAACTTTAGCTCACACCAACAACCTAAGTTACTAGGCTAATTACTCCTATGAGATAAGTTATTCTACTCAAACTAAACAAGGCAAAGAACAATAAGTAAAGAAGAGAGCTTGAATAGATATACCAACGTTGATGAGAAGAGATATGTCCAATATACCAATCAATCAATGTGATCACATATACAAATGAAATCCTCGGCAATAAGATGACACAAGATTTTTTACCAAGGTTCACTTGCTTCCTAGCAAGCTACTCCTCATTGTGGCGATGCACCCACTTGATGGATCACGAGCTAATCAACTATCAAGAGTTGAACCCTCAGCGGGTGCCGCACATCCACTCATAAGATGAGGATCCTCCAAGCCACAGGCTCCATTAGAGTAGCCAATTTCACGAACTCCCATGGGAAAGGCTCAAGAACCCCTCACAATCGCTTGGTGAGGCTTGAAACAATCTCCAATCATGAGCTCAACACCACCGCTACTCCAAACCGTCTAGGGTGTCGGGAAACACCCAAGAGTAACAAGCAATCCGCAGCAAACTCAAGAATCAAGTGCCACTAGATGCAACTCTCAATGCAATATACTTGAATCTCACTCAATCTCTCTAGAGTATGCAACCAAGCAAGGAGATGAGTGGAGGGGAAGTTCTCTAGCTCAAGTGTGTCTCAATATCTCAAAATATGCAAGAGAGAACCCCCAAGGGCTGGCCACCTCTTATTTATAGCAAATGGAAAAGTCACTAGTCGTTATACCCCTGTCGAGGGCGACAGACGCGGCCATGCCAAGGCGACAGACGCTGCAGTGCCGCGTTCGTCGCACCTCTATGTGCCACGTGTCCCCACGCGCTCAAAGCCAACGATCGAATTTGCCTTCGACAGACGCGTCCATCGCGCTCGAGACCCAGCGTCTGTCGCATCGACAGACGCGGTCCAGAGAGCCCTGCAATGCGCGTGACTCAACAGACATGTCTGACGCGCCAACACCAGACCCGGCCAACGTCTGTCGCGCATAGCTCGCCTCCACTCGCTCCTGCACCTGGCTAACGTCACTGTCGACGGATGCTAACGTCGTGTGTCCATCGCGTGGCCACCACCGCGTCTGTCGCACCACCACAGGAGGCCATCGCTAGGGTAAGCCGACAGATGCTGAGGGCAGCGTCTGTTGCTCCCGATGACAACGTCTGTCACTTGTAAAACAGCGACGACCACCACCGCGACTTTGCCTCCAGGTCTCGCATCCGGCGCAATGGAAAATAGACATTTCATTTTCCACCTCAAACCCCTCTCTACCACTCAAACTCCACCGCCTTCGCTAATATGCCAACACCATCATGTGTATATCACCATGTGCATGTGTGTTAGCATTTTCACAATCATTTTCTCGAATGAGTTATGTTAGCTCTCTTTACTAGATCCTAATGCATATGCTAAAGATAATAACCTAGTAGCACTTGATTCACGAGCTAACCGTGATTGCCCCTCTTGATAGTCGGCTATCAATCCTAAACCCAGTCAATCACTTCTCTACTCATCTTAGACCGGCAAAAGTAAACCCTATGATTATACCTTTGCCTTGATCACTTTGTTCCATGTCCATCTCCTCATGCTTGATCACCATGATCATCATTTTGTGTGCATCTCCACCTCTTGTGATCTTGTGGCCATCACTTTATGCCACATGCTCCTTCATCACGTGTGTTGCTTATGTCTAACTCATTCCACTTGATACAATAGCATTAGCAACTTGGTGTCATTAATTACCAAAACCAAACTTCGGCTTTCAACATGTCGGCTGACCCCACCCCAGGTTGGCTGACCTGTGGGTCCCCCTGTCAACCACCGCTTTCGCACGTCGGTTCTCCACCATCTTAGGGTTTGCATCTCCACCCTTGATTGAAGTCGGTTTGATCCGAGGGTTCTGGTTCATCCTACCGGCCTATGTAAGCAACCCTGCACCTCCTGAGGCAGAGGCATCCCTAAAAACCTAATTCATATCTCTCATTTAGAGATCAAGACACACTAGGAGGATTAGGTCTAGACTCTCCAATGTAGTAGATTAGTAATTCGGGAGCGAGAATCAAGTTCTGGATCTAGTCTTGGAGGCTTGACAAAGCCTTATATCTTTATTTCTTCATCTTGTAAGACTTGTTCTTAATTTATCATATTCTTACCTACATAGCTATACTTACTTTGAATATATATATATCTTGCTTAATTAAGTTTATCAATACTTTTGTATGTGGGTTCATAGAGCGTTTAGCTTGCTATAGTATATTGATTGGGCTAAATAGCCGAGCCTCGTGTAAGCATGGTGCTTATAGATGCTCTGCCTATAAGTGTATCATGTTCTCTGGTTGGGTGGTAGCAGCGGGAGGTGACAGCCCCGTCTATCCTTTGTAGTCCACTCCAAATTGAGTAGGACTGTAGTCACGTCGGTAGAGTTATCCATTTTGGATGCTCTACCGTCTAAGTGGCGTCCCGAAGTGCACAAAAGTAAAGTTAGTCTTAGCTTAGTTGGATACATATATACTTTAACCATGTAATAAGAATGACATAGGAATCCACCTCACCAAGTTAACTAGTTTACATTACCTTAGTGACATATCCCCTGAGTGTCATGCTTAACTCCTATCATCACATTTATCCCCTGCTCTAACTATGTTGGTATGCTAATGGTTATTCCTTTGCCATTACTCAATAAATCTTTACTCCATTGTCTCTGTAGTAAAATATAAATAACGATACCTGAAATACTCCCAGTAAAATGCTATAATGGTATTTTGTACGTTTGCGGAATCCTTCATATTCTATTTGCGTTAATAAATATCAACAATGCCCCGTGATAGTCATGACTGTCCTAGATCTTGCGTGTGTCGGTGCTGTTAATCGCACAGCCAGCCGTACATTTATACGACACGATTCACCAGAGTTCGTTTCGAAATCAAGGCAGCGAGCATACGTGAAGATCAGAAGTCTTCGGGTTGATCTTTCGAAAAAAAAGAAAATCTCTGGATTTTTTTTCGGCTTGTCCAGGATCGGACACAATAATGAACTCATGTTGCAAACCGTAGTAGTTTTGTACAAACTTTCTATTTCTATTGAACGGTGTCCTGCACCACACCTTTTTGATTCTGATCCTGTCACCATGTATGGCCATGGATCAAACTCTTATGGTCGATCTTAATTATCCTTCCTCCAGTATATATATATGGTTGAGGGCGGGCACCAGGCATATGTATAAGTTCAGATGGAATACTCTTCATTGTCTGGTTGTTAGAGGGAGACGGACCAAACAAATGGATGGATAAAAAAAACCTAAAATTTTACCTCTTTATTATTAGGAATAAATAGATATATATAGTCATCACGCATGTGCGTTTTTTCAAGCGGAACTACATACGTGACGATTCTGTTAGCTTGATGGTGGCTTCCGCTTCGATGAAGGTGCGCCTCGATCAACCTTGAGTAAATTACCACGTAGAGTACGGATGCGCTAGCAAATAGAGTTCTAGCCAAATACGGCCAGAAGATAGCCCAAATCGAAACACGTATGGAAGATGGACGAAAATATGACCAAGCAGAGGTTTTAAACAAACTAGCAGGGGATCCCGCGCATTGCGCGGGTGGTCTGTTTCTTAGCGGGTTTTTCTGTTTCTTAGCGGGTTGCTATTAGTAATCGATGTACTGTTTATTAGCGGGTTTACTGTTTTCTGACGGGTTTACTGTTTTCTTAACGGGTGTACTGTTCTGTAGCGGGTTTTACTGTTTCTTAACGGGTCTGACTGTTCACATGATCCATTACTGTACCTTACGGGTTTACTGTTCTAAAACACTGTTGCGGGAACAGTGTTTTGTGAGTGCGACGGACCCGTTCCAAAGCCACGACTTTTATAGATATGTATAGATATATCACCGTACCTTTCTCTTTTATCATGGATGTAGAGTTAGATGAATAGAAAATCAGAATATTGGTTCTTTCCTCTTTATTAGATTTCTATTCTTATACTTTTGCATTTGGATTAAGATTCCTATTTCGGTTACTCGGAGTTGGAGAGATCTAATTGGATTAAGATTCCTGGTTATCCATATTATTATATTTTTTTCTATTTGGATTAAGATTCCTATTCACCTGAAATCGGAGAGATCTAATTAGATTAGGATTCCTAGTTACATAAAGAGAAGGGCTATATGCGGTTTTTCGCATTCACAAAGTTAGTTAAGGGATGGGCAGACAAAAAAATAAGTGGAGAGAAATTTTGCCTCTTTATTATTAGACTAGCAAGCATGCTCGTGCGTTGCAACGGGAGAGAAATACATCAAACGTTTATGAAAAAATGAGGACAGGAATATTACATATATATTTATGTTTTAACTTTTCTATAAAATCTAAGTTATAATTTAATTTATGTGATCATAACATTTATAATATATAAATTAACAATATTATCTTATTAAGCATGTATTGAATTAAAAATACTACCATGATAGATTTTCTCTCCCGTTGTTAGGCACAAAAATATTTACTCGTACATATATCACAATTTTAATTTTCATGATATACATGTGTTAGTAGAGTTTTTTTTTACAACAGTGTTAGTAGAGTTAAATATATATGGAGTAATTTCCAACTGTTCATAGAAACTATACGGTACAACCACGAAACTAATCATGTGAGACCCCTTTCTTCCCGTGCCAATTGTTCCTTGCCTTATGCGTGTTTCTCTCTCCCATCTATATTTAAAATAAACAAAAGCAGACCCAACTGCAGCTCGATGTTGTAAAAGAAAACCGCAGGCCGACGGCAGACGATGTGCTGGCTGGCGAAGCGACGAGGATCGACGATCGAGCAGCCTGGCGCAACCTATGGAGCGTCGTCCCAGGAACCTGCTCGGCTACTCCTCCCACTCCTTGCAGCGACGTTCGTAGTCGTGTGGTGGCCGGCCAAGTGCGCAGCTCCTGGCCATGGCGGCGAGGTGAGGCGTGGTGCAGCTGCTGAGCACGACGACGGGTGAGGTGCCGGCTGCCATGGCCGGCACGACGACGAGTGGAACGAGGCATGGCGTGCGGCTGTACTCATGCGCGCGTGGAAGGCTGGGTGTGTGCCGTGTCAGGCGGGCGACGGCGAGTGTGCGTGCGACGCGAGCGGCGCACCTACGTTAGTGATGGATCTGCCTATATGGTTCCCGGTCACTGTAGAAACGACGTTCACCTATCCAACGCAAAATGCCGGTAGGAAAAGAAAAACAATAGCCGAAATAAAAATGGAAAAAGAAAAACAAAAAAATGAAAAAGAACCGAAATCAAGGTACTGTACGCGGCTAAGTCGTATAAACACGCTCATAAGTCGGTGTGACATCATGACCCAATATGTTTGGAATCGGACTCCATATCGATTATCGCTAGATGCAATCTATTTTAACTCTGCGAGCATAGATCATATAATAAATATGGAAAAAAGAAACTCTCCATTATACGGTAGTTATTAGGAGGTGGACAAAAAAAAAGATAGACCAAAAAACATGGGCTGAAATTTTGCCTCTTTAGTACTCCCTCCATACCTGTAAAGTAAGTCGTTTAGGATAGCGACACAGTCTCCAAAGCAAAACTTTGACTTCATATTTTCATAAAAATATTTATCCAAAAGTGATATATGTATATATTTATGAAAGTACTTTTCAAGACAAATCTATTCATATAGTTTTCATATTTCGAAACTCCATAATTTAAAAGTTATTCATGATTTATATTTCCAATGTTTGACCTAAGCCGATGGCAACGACAACGACGATGATGATGGCGACGATGATGATGACGACGACGACGACGACGATGATGATGATGATGATTATTAAATTAGAATTAAAATAAAATAAAATAAAATAAAAGATAGATTTCAAACTTAGGCAGGTCGAACCAATTAGAATTAGACAGGAACACTTTCCGTAATAACCTCTGCTCTAGGTAGATATAGGTTTGAGCCTTGATAGTGAGAACCATCCAAATCCTCCTAATAAAAATATAGGTGACGGATCATTATTCGTACCGAAAAGAATAAAATTGAAAAAAGTAGAATCGGATAGGTCTCTTGACGTAAGGGGACAGGTTTCTTCAAGAGTAGGATGGGAACAGTAATAATAACATAATATAAAAAGAAAATAAAAATATTAAAATATAGGATTTCTATGAGGCTGGACTCTATTCGCCTCTTTTGCTTGCCCTTTATGTCATGCTCATGTACACATGTCGTCAAAAGCAAATATAATTAATAAATCTTTAACATTAGCAAATTAATCTTGCCGCAATGTGAACAAGTTCGGTTCGTATACGACACGTGGGAACCTTAGTTTTCGAAATAAAGACCAAAGAAATCTGATCAGTACATCTTGTACTTGGATTACGATTCCTAGTTGTATTCCGGCTATTTCAGGATGTCATACATATGCTATACTCCCTCCATACCTGTAAAGTAAGTCATTTAGGATAGGTCTCCAGAGCAAAACTTTGACTTCATATTTTCATAAAAATATTTATCCAAAAGTGATATATGTATATATTTATGAAAGTACTTTTCAAGACAAATCTATTCATATAGTTTTCATATTTCGAAACTCCATAATTTAAAAGTTATTCATGATTTATATTCCCAATGTTTGACCTAAGCCTTGTCCAAAACGACTTGCTTTACAGGTATGGAGGGAGTATATATATACACACACGTGAGAGCTGTACATAGACGTGAAGAGAAAGAATTTCCACATTTACAAAGTTAGTTAGAGGATAATGGATGAAAAAAATAAGCTTGAAATTTTGCCTTTTTATTATTAGGGATAAATATAGATATAGATATAGACTAGCAAATATGTCCATATGTTGCACAGAACTAATGTTTTAGAATCGGACTTAGAGTTGTTTTAACTTACATGACAAAAAACTCTCATTTTTCATATAGGCCTATGAGGGTAGTCCCAATGCTAGAAACTATACCTATTAATTTCTATAGAAACTACCTATAGAAACCATGGTCCTAATGAATAGTTTATACAGAACAATTTTTTATTCAATCACATATATTCTCTCCATTCTTTACCAATCACGTCATCACGTCCCTTCATGTCTTGGTTCTCGTGTAGACATGGTTTCTAATTTAGACCTAGTTTCTATGATGTTTGCTCTCTCTCTTAATAACTAATTTGCCACATCAGTAAAACACTTAAGTGGTAGTACAATTAATGTCTATAGAAACTAGGGTAGTTTCTGCATCAGGAGTGCATGATCAATCTTGAGTCTCGTGATGCTGTTGTGGCCTGTGGGCCACATGGACTCCATGGCATCAATCACTTGGTGCTCTGCTGCTCACGGTAGCCGAGTAGGATGAAGTAATAATAATAGCCACCACCGACCAATTCCTACGGCTAGGATATAGAAAAGAAGAAAACACACATAAAACCCCCAATTAGGAGTCCCCACCTAAATGATATGAAACTAAACTAATAACTCGACAGGAGCATCCTCGCTTGTCCCCTGAGAACCCAAACACTCGTTCTACAATCAATGCATGATCACACTATAATGTTGAACGTGTTTTATGAAAATATAATTTGTTGTGCGTTCCTATTCATCTTTTTTACTTCCCGAAATGTGTTTGTGCCCTCCAGGGGCGGAGCTATAGGGTATGCCAGGTATGCACTGGCATACCCTGCAGATCCAGCATGTATTAGAGTATATATACTGTATTTGAAAAAAAAAACAAAAACAAAAGAACACTTACCTGTAGACTGAAGAACTGAAAAGTGAAAACGGACGCAACAAGCTAGCAGGCCAGCTTTGCCAAGATCGTCGTGATGCCTTGGCTTCTAGGATCCAACGCACCGCTCTTCCCTCATCCATTCATCTACCGCAAAGTTCGGAGCTATGGACTGACAGAGTCTCGCTAATCCGCCATCTCGATTCTTCGATCCTCCAGGCGCCCAGGCTACGAATACGCGACCAATTGTGATCGAGAGATCGAGGATCCGCCTAGGCAGCTCGGCTGCTGCCTGCTAGCTGCGCGTGCATGGCTAACACGCAAAGCCTACTGTCTGAGCCACCAAGATGAGATTGTATCTTTGCTCTTTGAAGTAAAAAATTTTGTTATAATTGAGATATTCATGGCCTGTTAGAAAGCATCGGCCAAAATGATATAATTGAGTTATTTAGTGCAAATCTTTTACAACGGTTACTAAATTACGTTGCAAATTTTACTACTACTACTGAATTATTATTACCAAATTACTTTGTAAATTTTACTGCTGTTACCAAATTATGTTGCAAATTTTACTACCGTTACCGAATTGCTAAATGATTCGCCGAATTGTATAGAAAAAAAAATTGAATTGCATACCCTAAGTTAAAATCTTAGATCCGCCACTGGTGCCCTCCGTATTTCGTATGTGTGGACTCACGACCTTATTACGGTTTTTTATTTTTCTATTTCTTTTTGTTTTTTAGTTTTGGTTTACATTCGTCCATATTTCTATTTCTGTTTTTTTTGTTTAGGTACATACTAAAAAATCGAAAAACCTCAGAATGAACCAAAATAAGGGTATTTTGGGAATAAAAAATCTGAAGGAAAGAAAAGTTTTGCTCTTTATAATAATGTACTAGTAAATATGCCCGTGCGTTGCTACGGTTTTTTTTACGTTCATTTAGGTTGCTGAAAAATGATTTTGTTTTTTATTGATTGAATTGGCTGAAGCGAACTATCGGTTACTTCTTCCAAATATTAAAAAACAATAACCAATGGATCTGTAGATAGTTTAGCACACATGATAATATATGCGACCAATTTTTTGTTGACTAAACATTAGAATTTTTACAGGAAATTCATGCTTAAAAACTAATCTTTTGTATTTCTAATACATTTAAGGAATTTTAGGACCCCAGTAGGCATGTTGTCTTCACATTCATTATCCTTATATGTAAGTAGTTGTCCCAGGACTTTTTTCTGATTTCATATCCATCCAGTACGTACAATCAATATTGTCAGTTAACGAATCTATAATGTTATTGTATTATAGAGTTATGTATGTGTAAAATGATAATGGATTTAATTATTGTGATATTCACCGTTAAAGATGTCAAGTTTAGTTCTTCGCCTTTCCATACTGACATGAAGATTGAAATAATATAACTCGAAAGTTCCTGCTATATATATAAAATCTAATTTAGTACAATTGGACTGAATGACTCCACCCTAAAAACAGGGAAGTACTCGACCGAAGAAAACTTCGGCTAAAAAACTGCCTCTCGAGGAATCCAAGCCGGACTATCCAAGGCTAAAACAAATCTTGGTAAAAAAAGGAAAAAAACGGCAAAGATCAAATACGCTAACTCTGGAAATTACTCGATGAACAAAATCAAGTATGCTCCTATTAGTTAAGATTAGATATTTTGGACTATTAAAAATAATAGAGATAAATTAGGAGTTCGCTAGGATTCTGTATTCGGCTTATGTATATAGGCCTTATATATATATATATATATATGTTGGATCAATTAAAAAGTGAATTGTAAATCCAATTTCTCTTACCCCATATACCCGTTTGCCTCGCTGGCTCTGCCGGCCACGACGTCAAAACACTTCTGAAATAAAATAGAGGCATCTATGTAAATATGCCTGAAACCTTATTTGCTTTAGCCTTCTCCGTCGACGAAGTTGCCGCAGATCAGGAAAGAAGGTAGAGAAACAGGAGCAGGGCTACTTGATTCATCTACGGATTTTTTTTTTCTTCTTTTTGGTAGGGGATGATTTGAGAAGTAACGTGAGAACGTGTCCATAAGAAAAAAATGTCAGTATGGGATTTTTTCTTTTTTTTTGATCTATTTGGATTAGTATCAACTTAGTTTTACATGTAATCTTAGTTGAGTAGGAGTCTTACTTGAGTTGGAGTTTGATCTATTTGATTAGTATCAACCTAGTCTTACATGTAAATGATTTGAGAAGTAACGTGAGAACGTGTCCATAAGAAAAAATGTCAGTACGAGATTTTTTTTCTTTTTTTTTGATCTATTTGGATTAGTATCACTTAGTCTTACATGTAATCTTAGTTGAGTAGAGTCTTACTTGAGTTAGAGTTCTTGATTGGACTCATATATCAATTCAGTTGTCCTATATTGAAGGTTACATTTACTTTACCCATGCATCTTATGATCAGTTGGCTCGCTTGACGATCTTAATTACCATGCATTTCCTCGACAGAAGGAAGTAGCGCAAAAAATGCCCGTACGTTGCAACGGGAGCATGGGACACATAGTTTATTAAATGGTCTTAAATTTGAAGATGACTTAATTTATAGTGGACAATGTTACTTACTTTAACAGTGCTTAAACAAATCTTTAAATAAAACAACAAATTATAAGCACTGAAAATATTTTTTTTGAGCCACCACTGAAAATAAATTAAACTGAGACTTAATTGTTTGCTTATTTTGACCCGAATCTTGAAATAAGAGAGGCCCTTTATGGCTTTTCGGCCTGCTGAACGACCGCGGGGGCCTTAAGCATGGTTACCAGGGCCTGGGCCGTGCACCCACACTGGGTCACGAAGGCCCGCCGGCCTGCTAAGGCTTGGCTCAATCTGAGCCATCTAATCCCATCCGACAGCCGAGGACACGCTTGTGCGGAACAACCTTCGGCTCTCCCAAACCCTAGCTCATTTCTTCCCTTCTCCCTTCGAGAGAGGAGCACCGGCGCAGGTGATCGCTGCAGGCTTTGGGACGCGCGGGGCTAGACTGAGGGGAGCCGCCGGCGGGAGAGCGCACGGCGGACTGAGACGCATCGCCGCCAGGCCGCTCATTTGGAGCTCCCGTGCAGTAGAGGCCGCGCCCGGCCCCGTCGAGCTGCCCTACAGTGGCGCTCGGGCCTCCCGGCAGTCGGGAGCAGCGAGGCCAAGAACTTCGACGGCCGCGTGGCCCGCGTCCCTGATTGGCACACGGGCGGCTTCGTCGAGCCACCCTGCAGTGGCACTCAGGCGTCCCGGCAGCTGCGAGCAGCGAGCTCAGGCATCCTAGCAGTCGCGTGGCCCATGTCCCTAGTGGCCGCATGCCCCCACGGATTCATGCCAGCTCGCGTGCAGCGGTGGCCGTGCGTGGCTCCATGTCTCCATCGAGCCACCTTGCAGTGGCAATCAGGCATCTCGGCGGTCACGAACGGGCATCCCAGGCGCCCCAGCGACCGCGTGGCCCGTGTCCCTGGTGGCCGCACGGGCGACGAGCCACCCTGCAGCGTGGCGCTCAAGTGTCCCGATGGTCGCAAGCGGCCAGGTGCATGGATCGACAGCTGGTTAGCCAGATCAAAGTCCCCTTGCGGCCACGCATCTTTTCTTTTCCGAGGCGAAGTTCCTCGCGGCTGGGGTCGAATCGTCGTGTGATCTGCTTCGTAGGGGATTTTTCTTATATATATTGGACTGTTATCTATGATCTCCTTATTATCTCGTGATTGTGGCCTCAATTTGCTTCTCTTACATTTAACGTTATGGATTTGGGAATTTCTTGCCCCCACGTCAGCTCAAACTCTACTGCTTTTTTATTCGATTTACAGCTCGTTTTGGATTCGATTTGGGTGTCTGGCCGATTTCTTCTTTCTTTCTCCTTACCCCAACGCTACTACCGTACGGACTTAAAGTCTCCACCGCTTATATATTGGCTAGACGAATAGACGAAAATTTATGAATGTGCCTTTTCCTGAGTTTTACAAGATTATTATTCTCCACAATATGCAACCATGTTTTCATGGATTGATTAGGGTTTTTATTTTTAATATTTATTACTTAATTTAATGAGCTTTAGTCTACTATAATACCATGGTGGTATCTAAACCATCCCATGGTTTATATACGGTCTGGTTCAAACTTTACACTGCTAGTATTTTTCTCTTTTTTTTCCTGTGATGTGATGGCCGCCAGGGCAGAGAAATTTTGTCCCATGTATTTTTTTCTCTTCTTTCCTGTGATGGCCGCTGGGGCACAGAAATTATCTCTAGTACGAAACTGCGGGGGAATATCGAGCGGAACGGAATACTTTTCTCTGTTGTGGGGCACTATCGAGCGAAACGGAATACTTTGCAGACTTCCTCTCAACAGAAAAGCAGGTGAGCCGTACCCGGTTAATCGATGGACTCATTTTTAAATCCAACATGGACACGGAAACAGAATAGACGGACAGAAGAAAAAACACAGGAAGGAGAGTCATGACAGACATAAAAAGGGCAGAAACAAAAAAAACCACATAAATTTTCCCTTTTAAATATTAGGTATAGATATAGATTTAAATATTAGGTATAGATATTATTATAGGTATATAGAGATATTAGGACACCTTTCCTAGTATGATCGTGTTGTTTAAATTATTTAATATTTAAATATCTTTATTTAATAGAACATGTATCCGAGTTGTATTCAATTTATACCAGGGAGTTAATTAAAAATGTAAATATCCTTTATATTCAATAGAACATGTATCAAAGAAAAGAAAGGTGGAGTCCGAGAATACCTGGAGTGTGTGCTGGCCGGTATGCATGCATGCGTTGATTATGAAGAGAGTCCTGTAGGAATTAATAAACGTTAAAACTGTAGCGGTATAGTTGTTTATTTGACAATATGCATGTACACGAGTATGATCTATTTACATGTCATCTTAGTTGAGTAGGAGTCTTACTTACATCTTACGCGGAAATTTTGCCTCTTTATTATTAGGTATAGATGTACTTCCCTCTGTTTTCATTTACTTGTCACCAACTTTTTACTGTAGTAGATTTGACCATCCATTTTTTTTCTAAAAAATCTTAGATACTTCAAAGTATATAACATTAATTAAGTATGGTCACTGAAGAATCGTATATGTGAAAACTTGATGTATCTAAAAATTTTATGCAGAAAAAAACGCATAGTCAAAATTGCTACAGTAAAAGTTCGGTGGTAAGTAAACGAAAACGGAGGAAAGTATTATTATAGGTAGTGAAGATAGAGAGTAGAGATATGCAACAAATTTATAGAAAACTATATTTATAGAAAACTAGAAATTACATGTAATTTGGAAAGGGTAGAAAAGATGGAGTAGCAAATTGAAAAAAAAATCCATCTGAAGCCCAACCGTCCTCCACCTCCCTCGTTTCCGTCTCCCTCCTCTCGTTCCTCCTCTCTTCCGTTCGCCGCCGCATCCGTCACCTCCACACCGCGTGCGCTCGCTCGCTCCCTCCCTCCCTGCCTGCGACGACTGGGTGGGCTACCGCCGCCGCCGCCGCCCTACCCCAGGTGCTGAGGCCTTCGCCTATCTCTTCGCCGGCGAAGAGCGCCCACCAGGTATTCCCACCCCCTTCTCTTTCCTGTCTGCTGCGCGAAACTGAAATTGAGTTCTCAAACTCTAACCTCAAGCTATTTGGCTATTTGATGCCTACTAACTTCTAACTTGTTGCAAAAATTATTGGGTGTACATGTGTACACCCATGCCCCTTCACTAGATCCACCCTTGTGTCAGAACAGAACAACCTATAGAAGGCTACACTGGCCTGCTTATCCTCCACAATTTCCAATTATTTTCAAAGAAGGCATTATCTGGATTATTAGGGCCACACTGGCTGCACGTTACGTTCTCTGATATTGAAGCTTTAGGTCATCTTTCATCCTTAACAATGAAATAGTATTGATGATATTTCTTTTATAGTTTGATTTTATATTGTATTGTATCTATGATGCAATCGTTTTATTTTTTAGATTAGATCTAGATGTTTGGCTTAAAGTTGGCTTACTTCAAAACTTCATATTTTCGAAATATAGATGAGTGTGTTATGCCTGAATCTGCTATAAAGAGTCACTTTAAACACGTTGCAACTATATGCCAATAAAACATGGTTATGTGGGTGCTAAGTGTAATCCAAGTTTTGATCTTACATGGGTGTTTGTTCATATCCTTGTATTATGTAATAGTTTTACTGACTTGCCGTTGCATGCTCATGTTTTTTTTTCTTGCATAGTGTAACACATTGTATTAATCCTAACACAACTTTTTACACTTTATGGATGACAGTTTGTAGGAATCCTACTGTTTTGATTAAATCACTATTGCATCATCTAATATGGAAGTTGATGACGACGTGGAGGAGGATGACATAGATTTTAACCCTTTCCTTAGGGAAGGATCTCCGTCTGAGACCTCATCAAACCTTACCTCAGAAGCAGAATGCGAGGAACATAGTTCTGAAAAGCGACCAAGTAGTCAGACATATCTCCAGAATACTGTAGTTAATGAAAATACAAGTGACAGTGCACTTCCTCAAAATAGATTGTTGTCTCAAGATGTTGTCAACGAAATGTCTCCAGAAGAAACGTCTACCCAGGTTAATCTTGAGAATGATGAAGGCCGCTTGAATGAATTGGAAAAAGATGTCTTAGCAAGCGAAGCTGCTTGCTCTCCAACACTGCAAAGCCCTCATCACCTATCTCTCGAAATTAGTGAGGAAGATGCAATTTGCAGACGGACGAGGGCAAGATACTCACTAGAAAACTATTCACTTGAGGAATTGGAGACCTTTCTCCAGGAATCAGATGACGATAGTGGTCTGCAAAATGTTGATGAAGAAGAGGAATACCGCAAGTTTCTTGCTGCTGTCCTGTCTGGTGTAGGCAATGACACACAGGCATTCCAGGGGGACGATAACCAAGATGAAGATGATAATGATGCAGACTTTGAGCTCGAGATTGAGGAGGCCCTAGAAAGTGATGGTGATGAAAATGTTGAGAAATATGACGACACAAATCATAGAAAAGAGAAAGATGGCCGTAGACCTCAAACTAGGCAGAGGCGGCCATTAACCGAGTTGTCTGGGGCTGGTAGCTATCGTCAGGAATCCAATAAAACTCATTTAAGACCAATTGTGCCATATATTCCATCTGGATTGGTGACTCCTGCGCATGCTTTTGGATGGCAATATCCTACCCAGAATACCCTTTTCCCTTCATCCTTGATTTCACTAACACGTGCACCTTTAGCATGTGGATTTACTGATCAGCAACTTGGGCAACTGCATGTGTTGATATATGAGCATGTTCAGCTCCTTATCCAAACATTTTCCCTGTGTGTTCTTGATTCATCTAGACAAGATGTGGCTAATAATGTCAAAAGGATGATAGTTGAGTTGGTTGGTGCTCGTGATCAAGCATTGGCTAGGAGTGCTCCTCAACGGCATATCTTCTTTGAATCCCAGCATCTCTCATCTAGTTTTGTTTCTTCTGAAAATTCGGAATGCCAATGGATTCCATTAATCAAGAGTCCGATTATATCCATCCTTGATGTCGCACCGCTTGAGTTGGCCCCCGACTATTTAAGTGATGTCGCAACTGGTAAGTTCAAGATTGGTACATGGGGCAATTTTTTATACTTCACTTATTTGTTGTCACCACTTGATTTGTAACTTTGCTTTCATATTGAGACTACAGCTGTCGTGAAGTATAGAAAAAGTCATGTGGATGGCACTGCTGACAAAACCCGCAGGAAAGAGCCTCTGTTTCCTTCACCAGTGATTAACAGTTGCAAAGAAGTGAATAATGTTTCTCAAGATAGATCAAATAGTGTGCCTACAGCATCATCTCCTTCATCTGGGCAGTTGAAGCAGAAGAAATCGTTGGCTGCTACCCTGCTTGAGAATATTAAAAAGGATACAGTTGCTCTTGTTCCTGCTGGCATTGCAAGATTAGCACAGAGATTCTTTTCACTTTTCAATTTTGCACTCTTTCCTCATAAGTCACCTCCTTCAGCTATGGCCAGTAGAGTGCTTTTCACTGATGCAGAGGACAGGTGTGTTTTACATCTTCTCCAAGATTTCTTTTGAAATATAAGTTGTGCATGCTTCCTTGCCTTCTTGACTAAAAAAACAAAGAAAATCAAGAAATCTGAATACTTAGTTTTTGTTTGGCTACATACTATTTTTGTTTCTGTATGAGTGGTGTTGGTTTTTGCAAATTGTGCGTTAACTTTCTCATCTGCTGTATCACAGCTATTCCATTCATCCTTTTTTCAACTTTCCTCAAGATCGCCTCCTTTTGTATGGTTAATTGTATCATGGTTGCTTTGTTGTTATTACCACTTGCCTAAAGGACATCATGTAATGCCCTCCTCAAGTGTATAGTTGATATGATGCCTGTCACTTCTTTTCACAGTTAATTTTATAGTATATTATCTGCTTGCAGATTATTAGCTCTAGGAATTCTGGAATATAACAATGACTGGGCAGCAATACAAAAGCGCTTTCTTCCTTGTAAATCAAAGCATCAGGTATTTCTTCCTTTTGATTGCAAATTTGTTTCAAGATCCAAAAGTTTTTTAATTTCCTTTTATGATTTGTCAGACATAAATCAGCAGTTCTTTTTATCATCTATTTAGTGAAGATTGACATGGCATGAAATAGTTTATTTTTATCTGAATCTTGTCATGTGGGGCAAGTCCGTCACAAGGCGCAGCAAGGGGCTAGCGACCACATCAGGCAACAGCAGTGGCTGATCACGCCAAACAGGCAGGTCTAGGACTTAGCTAGGAAGGTTAGCAATTTGAGAGATTTAAGGAATGAGAGAGTAAATTTAGGAGTTTGTTTGAGAGCTGGCCGGAGGCCTATGTAAGCCACTTGGCCGAACAGAATCAATCAAGAATGAATTAGCCTAATCTCTATCTCCTCTTCTTCAACAAAATAGGGAGCCGAGGGGAAAAACCTCGCTCCAACCTTGGCCGAGACTACGATCTGCGTAGTCGAGGCTCGCCACCCACTCCTCCATTGCCGCCGTACTGCAAACACAGCAGCCATAACAATCTAACAATTTTTTTCTGAGAGTAATGAAGGACATGAAATGCCTTCAAGGAATCAGTATTAGAAAAAGGAGTTGTTTTGACTGTATTGACATGGCTGACATTTTTTACCTTGCTGGCATTACTCGGGGCCTAAAGTTGATGTTCTGCTCTTAGTGCTGCCAAAGCAGGCTCAATAAAGATTCTGAAGTCTGAGCATTTTGTTGTCACAAAGGTCTGTTGCCAATTTACTTTGCTTTCCTTTTGATCGCACAAGCAAGTAAGCTTGGATTTTTCTGCTCCATTTAATTTTCTTAATGAAATTACACGCAGCTCTCCTGCTCATTCCCCGGGGGGGTGGGGGGGGGGTGGGGATCCTTCAACTAATCTCCTGTTTGTTCAATTTCTATAATGGCTATTGGTTGTCTTATAAATTGGTAGTTGCTCATGATATTGAGAATTCCTTGTTCTGGACTTGCATATTATGCCTGCTGAATGAAATGATTCTTTGGTGCAGATATTTGTGAGGCAAAAGAATCGTAGCTCCTCCAAAGCTCCTGATAATCCAGTTAAGGTAAACGTTTTCCCCTTCTTCATTTACTGGAAGATAAGATGTTGAATTCACTTTCATGTGCCTTTTAGGGTTCAACATTATGGTCAAGGTGTCCATTGAGTTGCATAGTAGTGTAAGAGATTAGCAGTTCATGCTAACAATAGCAGTATGTTGTTCTCATTCTATATTGTGTAGTACTGAAGTTCTGGTTTTGAACTGGTCTTTAAACAATGAAGAGAGTGCTTTATAAAATCCTGTATTGTGTAGGTAGCGAAGTTTCTGCCGCAGCACTTACACTGTTGATAATTTTTATCTATCTCATTCTGATATCTATCATTTTGCTTGTGCGCCAACAAAATAGTAGTATGTTATTTAAATTTCTTGAAAAGATTTGTGGACAACATCACCTTTATTTAATAACGTACTCAGTAGCAAACTGGAGAGATGGCTTTTTACTACTCTCTTAGTGGCACATGTTGCTCTGCTTGTGCGTGGCGCTATATTATTCAACTTCTGGCTACTAGATTTTTTCAAAGAGTAAGTATATATGTTGTGAAAGAGTTTGTCTGCGTGTTGCCTTGTTCTGATACTGATTTGGGTTAGGTTGATTTGGCTATGTTGTGTATTATCATGGTCAATCATCAGGATATGATAGATTTTGAGCTCATGACTGCTATCAGCAAAACCCAATATAATAGCCTTCGGAATAACTATATTCTTATCTGAATTAATGCAGGATGTGCGCCATATGAAGACATCTCCATTGACAGTCGAGGAGAAAGAATGTATCCAGGAGGTGATAACTTGTGACTACAGGCCATCTTCTATTTTCTATGCTTGATTTGTGTCGCTTAGTTTCTTCCATACTTACTGTGATTTCAGGGGCTGAGGATATTCAAAAATGACTGGACATCAGTTTGGAGGTTTGTAGTGCCACATAGAGATCCTTCACTGCTCCAACGTCAATGGAGAGTTGCAAGTGGAGTCCAGAAATCTTACACTAAAAGTGATGCTGAAAAAGAAAGAAGGCGAACATATGAAGCAAAGAGGAGAAAGCTTAGAGCATCCATGCCTGATTCACACTGTGGACAAGAGGTTAGTATGTTTCTTTAACTTAGCATATCCAAATAATATATTAATCTCCATCTATAGTGATGTCATTAAGCATAATTTTTTTATGCTTTCATCACAGGCTGATAACAATGCTTCTGAAGACGTTGAAAATGATGATGATTCATATGTCAATGAAGCATTTTTGGAAGACACAGATAGTAGGAGCATGAACATGATGCCTTGTCAGCTGTCCTTATCAAAACATGCTGGAAAAAGCATGATGATGCAGTCAGGCACAGGCATCGATGAAGAAGGTGGTGCTACATGTGGTTACATTGAACCGCAGAAAGGAAGCACCTCATACATACCTTTTATGTACTGCCCCTCTGATGGCCCATCATATGTGAGAACACCTTCCACTGCAGCTCCAGTGGTATCATGTGGATCTCTGGACCAACTGCCGGCTTCCAAATTGAGTAAAGAGAAAAGTGGTTGTGTGGTCAAGTTGGCGCCAGACTTGCCTCCTGTGAACCTTCCACCTTCTGTCCGTGTCCTATCTCAGGTGGCATTTCATCCGAACACAACACACTTTCATGGCACCTCGGATCATCCAGCAAAGAATATGTATCCTGTGCCACCTCTGGCCTTTACAGAAAGTGCTTATAGACAGCTAAATCTGTTCCCTGATCACAGAGCTAATTCTAGATTGCAGCAGAATGAGATCTCTAATGATAATGCTATGGAGGATGGTGCTGAGCAAGATTTGCAGATGCATCCTTTACTGTTTCAGTATTCTCGAGATGTGGTTTCGTCATATAGTCACCCGGTTCAAAATCTTATTAATCAGTCAAGAAAATATGATCTTTTCCCCTTTGAGAAAGTTCGAGTTGAGAGAAGTAACAACCAGACTACAGGTTCCACCGAAAATGGTACTGTAAATGCTAACACTATCGACTTCCATCCTCTCTTGCAAAGAACGGAAGATGTGCATAATGAAGTAGCAGAATATGATAGTAACCTTGATTACCATCAGTCTGATAATAACATGAGCGAAGTCCCAGTAGATGACCAGTCAACAGCTGGGCAAGCATCCACAAGCCCTTCTGAGAGGGAGACAAGTATTGACTTGAACATTCATTTATGTTCTCCAACGGCAATAAAAGATTCAAATGACTTCAGAAGTAGTTTTAGCAGATCAAATGTTCAAGATGAAGTTTCTAGGAAGGACAAATCAAGTGTCCCAGAGCTCGAGGTTGTAAATTCCTATTTTCATCATTGCATTCAAGAACCTAATGAAGAATCAATGCAAGGAATTGTAATGGAGCAAGAAGAATTAAGTGATTCCGACGAAGATAGCCAGCATGTTGAGTTTGAATGTGAGGAAATGGATGATTCTGAAGAGGAGCAAGTTCAGGGTCCAGAAGCCTCTCCAATTCAAAATAAGGTGATATTTGTAGATACGCCTGTGTATTATAATGTTCATGATCCTAGTATGGCATTGTAATGTTCACAATCTTCTTAAAAAAATGCCATGACATTGGAAAAGATGTTCTATTTTTTGTTGCTGTGTTCTTCTTTAACATGCCAGGAATATGAACATACATGATTGATTTTGCTTTCTTGGTCATACTTAATTTATCAGAAATTTTCTTCTCTGTTCATTACTCTTTTATTTCAGTTTGCTCTTTCTCTTCTGATTTTGTATATGTTTAAATATTTCTTGTTCAGGGTATCTCAGCATCAGTTGTTTTTGGGGACTTTCATGTTAGTAGTGACCAGAGTCAAATCCAGCAAGGATCTGTTCAAAAGGATAAACAGGGTGCAAGCTCGATGCAGAAAACACAAGTTCCTTCTCGGTCAGTGAGGGCTAAGCTGAAGCCGGAAACTGCAAAGCACACAGGATCTAGGACGAGCCAACGTTCGTCCACTTCTCGCACAGCTGAAACGAGCCGGAGCAAAACCAGAAGTTCTAAAGTGCCACAGGGACAGTCAAGTGCTGAACGCAAGCCCAATGATTCAAGAAGAACTCGAAAAACTCCAGCCCCAAGATGAAGGCCAATTTAGCATTTTATTCCTGTGCTGCATGTGCCATAGGCAGAAGGCTCAGTTCAATCTGTTGTCACTCCGTTGTTGAGTTGATTATCATCAACGACTATGCAGCGCATGCTAGAGAAAGCAACCAAACGAACCTCTGTGGTCATTTAGCTTGAATTGTCATGTGAAAATAGCAGCGAGAGGAATGTACCAAATCTATGGATTTCTCCAGGTGGATAGCAAGACTGAAGTGGGCATCTTGGCCCAGTATCGGGAACCTATGTTACAGATCATCAAATTGTTGGTGACTGAGAAAGCATTCCCATGGAATAAGGTTCGAAACAGCCATGAGACGAGTTCCTCGGATTGACTTCGGAGTTTTGTACCTCTTGACGTCCTCAAAGGTTAATTGTAATGCGCTTTGTAATTTCAACCAAACAGGTTAGTTGCTGTATATGCGTTCATCGTGTGTACTGTGAATAGAGAAATGTATCCAGGCCTGATACCTTCATTTTTTTTTTTTTGGTATTGACCGTTGATAGAGTCCAGTGAAAAGTAACAACTGAGCCTCGAGGGAATTAGACTACATATATGGATTGATCCTACATCCTAGGAGTAAAACAAATTTACAATCTAACATTCAAGATGTAATTATACGTCATTTTGGCTTTTCTAGGTATATGACTTTTGCTATGCAATTAGATATATGCTATGTTTAGAACGGAGGAAGTGCATTTTTCTCCTTTCAAATGGTGTGAATGGAAAATGCAATATACTGTGAGCCAGCCCAGCATTGCTTCTAAGTCTTAACTGATCTTCAATACATGTGCCACTAGCAACTCCTGCAGTAGCTGACTAGCTGAGTGAATGTTGTTCATGCCTTCGAAATGTTTTTTTTTTTTGGCAGTGGCAATGACTTTCAACTGATTCAGGAAGGTCTCTTTCAACATTTGCGGACGAAACCAAACGTCATACAAACATGGAGGCTGCCTAGGTCTTTGATACCACGTTGTTTTGGTGGGAAAGGACCAGACAGCTCCATGCAGGAGCCACTGGGTAAACAAAGAGCATCTCATTTGGGTAATTAAGGTGGTTACCCTGGAACAACCAAACAAACACAATCTGCAGAGGGCCTAGGCCCAACTGAGCCAGACAAGCAATCAGGCCCTGTGACGCCGTGCAGGCTCGATGGTCCCACTTGCCAGTACATCGCATCCACGCCGTCAAGCAGTCGAGCCCCACGTGCGCTCCGCCCCCGTGCCACGTGCCCGTACGCTCCCGTCCCGTTCCTGCCACCGCCATGCGGGCCCCAGCGTCGTCATCAGCCTCCGCGCGCGCCCACTAGCCACAGCACACCCCACTGCAAACGACGCAGCGACGAGACGAGACGAGACGATGATGATATGAAGAGCGACGAGGAGCCAACCAACCACGGGGCCACGGAGACGGGAAACAAAAAACACAGCAGCGCAGGCAGAGAGAGACGTAAAGCCGCCGCTTCGTGCGTGTCGACGTCACCTCGCCGCCGGGGGCCGTGTCGCCGCCTGGGTCCCCTAGGGCTCCCTTCCCTCGCCCGGACTGGGCCGGCGCCGGACGGATCCGGAGCGCGACGACCTGAGAGGGGGGACTGGCTGGGATGGCCGGGAAGAAGCGCAAGGCGGAGGCGGCGCGCCTGGAGGAGACGGACCGGGCGCTCTACGGGGCCTTCCGGGGCGCCGCCAACTCGCTCTCGCAGCTCTACGCGCTCGCCATGGGCGCGCAGAAGGCCTCCTTCCACGCCGGCGAACGCCACGCCATGGTACGCCCACGGCCCTCCTTCCCTCCTCCCCTCCGGCGGCGGATTGGGGTGTTCTGTTCCCCGGTGGTAGTGGAAGAGATTTGCGTCCTGGCGGCGGCCAATTCGGGCCCAGCCGATTTTTGGGGGCGCTTGGCAGTCTGTGTGGTGTGAATTCCTGTGTTTTAGGCTCGATTGGCTGGGAATTCCGATGCTGACGCCTTCTCCTGGGGGTGGGGGTGCGGAGATTGGATCTCTCGGGTCCAGTTCGATACTGATTTCGATTCGTTGCTTGCCATGCCAGAGGATATGATGGCAGTAGCAAGTATATTTGACGCAAGTTCTGGCTGAATTTCGTGGATGGATGGATAGGCTGCGCATGATTAGTTTCGATCCACGTCCAGTGCCAACATTTCCTGAGATTAATATCTCTTTGTACTCGATCCCTAGCTCGTCCTGTTGAGTGTTGACCTCTGTTCTCGATATCCTATTCAATGTAACACCTCCTACTAAATTGATTGATAAAACAACAACTGTTGTATTGCCATTTGGAGTCATTCGGCTTTGAATTTTACAAGCTCTAATTGCCGCTCCTTCTCTAATTAGCTGCTTCCGTGTTACTTTAGCTTTTCCTTTCTCGATGGAAGCGGCTGTGGGCGTCTCACTTTGTGCTTTGCAACTTGCAAGGCTCAGATTAGGCTTCGTTAGGTCCAGAGGGAGGTTGTGCAATCGGAAAGTATGCGGGAGGGGCTAGAGACTTTACTTTTGGGGCGGGTTACTTCGGCAGTAGTACCAAGGATGCATCCTTTTTCAACTTTACTTTGCTTGTGCACTGCTATAGAGAAGTCTCACCATTCAGGGTACTGCTGTACTGATCCAGTCTAAGTACACATTTCTTGGCACTGCAACTTGCTGTATCTTTTATTGTGGCTTTGGTCAGAGATTGCAGTGCTTCATTTCTATGATAGCTATTGTTTTATGGCCCACATTGTTTTATTGTTAGGTAAGAAGTTAACATTTAGTTTTCGAGACACAACAAGTTAGCTTTAGTAGTGCAGTATGGTAGCTAAACGTGTATGCATATTTATTAGACTAAATCTCCTCTTCTTATCTCATCTGATATGATGAGGACATCCTCCACTATTACCCGCTGGCAAAGACGCAACAAAAAAAAAGGCCAAGTGGCCTAGTTGTAGTCGGGTGGCAACCGTGTGAGCCTCTGAATAATCCCACCTTGCTTAGCTTGGGAGGAGGAAGCCACCTTAAAAGAGAGAGCCACCCTTCTCCTATCGGACTAGTCTTTTAGGGACATTGGGCCTTTCCCCGAGTGGGTGTGTATAAGAACTGTTGGGGTCCGGACAACCTTAATTTATTGGGCCTCAGCCAACCCCACCTGGGCCGGATGTATCATTTGGTATCGGAGTTGAGCCCTTGTTTAAGGGGGTGGGAATGATGAGGACATCCTCCACTATTACCCGCTGGTAAAGACGCAACAAAAAAAAAAAGGCCAAGTGGCCTAGTTGTAGTCGGGAGGCGACCGTGTGAGCCTCTGAATAATCCCACCTTGCTTAGCTTGGGAGGAGGAAGCCACCTTAAAAGAGAGAGTCACCCTTCTCCTATCGGACTAGTCTTTTAGGGACATTGGACCTTTCCCCGAGTGGGTGTGCATAAGAACTGTTGGGGTCCGGGTAACCTTAATTTATTGGGCCTCGGCCAACCCCACCTGGGCCGGATGTATCAAGATAGATAGTCCGGTATACCCTCATACAACTGGAAACTAGCGAACGCATTGGAACGATCAGTAGTGACATCTAGTTGACACTCAGCATGCATTTCCTCATGTGGTTCTTGGCACCACATCTTTTGTGCATAATCACTTAGGGCATGTACAGGGGTGGGGCCGAAACTGGGGCTCCAGCCCCTGATTGCCAGCTGCTGTCATCTCACCAAGTGCCATCACCTGGAGGCTAGGAAGAACTGCCGATGCCTCAAGCCCTCCTCCAGCGCTCTGCATGCTCCTAGTTCTTTTGGTTGAGATACACGTAGTGGATGCTAGCAAGGCGTTGATCCAGATACTTGGCTGTCCTATATTTGCTTGAGGACCTGGGTTTGTATGCTTATTCTACTAATTCCAAATCATTTGCTGGCTAGTGCTTTTTTTTTTCTTGATGTACCATGCATGGCATTTGGCCATTGGCTGTCAGGCTCAGGCACCATCTGTTATCACCAGCACCACCATGCTTACCATATATTGTGCCCTCCTGGCACCATGATAAGTACCACAGGATCTTGTACATTGGCTCTGTGCTCTTGTGCCTTTGAGGCCCAACGCACCCACCCACATCTCACATTTTACCTCATGCTCCACCACTGGGCATGTACAGTGCACAGTTGCTTAAATAGATGCTTAAAGAATGTATGCTACATCATCTATCATGTTCACAAGAGTCCTAATCTACAATGAGAAAGTATATTGCATATGCTTAATTAGTTTGAAAGCGTCAGCAGCCTATTTATGCGCTCAGCTGCCCCTTGCAAGAAACAGATGGACTAGCTATCTTTGTAATGCTACTCGGCCTACCCCAATGTCTGCTGCCTGGTCGAGCATCATGCATCTGTGAGCACTCGGGCTGAGTTCCAACAAAACAGACGCAACATTCCACTATGCGCCTGCGACATAATAGCATTAGACATGGCTTTAGAGAGTTCTAGGCTTTCAGCTAGTTCATTGCAACGCATTGAAGCACAACACGTTCTCGAGGTACATGCTCAGGTTGTCTACAAATTGTGATTAGAATTAAATAGGTAGAAAAATAGTGCAGTTATTTCATTTCTATGAGCGAATACTTGATTTCACACTTTTACAACAGGTGATGATTGCACCCTCTGGTAGCATGATTTTAGCTTTTTCGCAAAACTATATGTGAATGTCAAATTTGGTAACTGGAGCATGCTCTTGCCTGAAATTTTTATTCCAAACTGCCTTTTCCCCAAATTTAATGACCATACTGATCTTTGTTCATTGTTATTATTTATCCATCTTCTGTACTCTGTAGTCTATATCATCTCTCTATGTGCTTTAATTTTTTTAATAATTAACATGTCACACCGTTTGAAAACAAGTTAGCAGGTGTGAGATTTATACAACAGGGCTTTCTGATACTGCTTTGATGTTCCAATTTGGGGATGATGTATGGTATTTCAAATTTTCTTTTTGACGTAATATCCAAGGGACCATTTTGCATTTTCCATGTCCTGGAATTAATGTCAAACTCAAAACTAACTATTAAGTTGCCACTACCCCACGGACTTGCATTTGTTTCTTTTGCTCTGGTGTTTGTAAGGTGATTTTTTTTTGTCTCAATCATGCATCCTTTGCATGAAAATGCAGTGATTGTAGGCAGACAATGTTGATCCATAGTACCCCCCCCCCCCCCCCCCCCCACACACACACACACGCGCGCGCGCGCGCGGGCGTCGTGTAGTAACTGAAACTCCATTTTCTTTGGTTCATTCAGGAAAAACTTTATGAATGGATCCTGAGGCAGCACGAAAATGGCTTGAGGCTAACAGTTGCTGATGTAGCCTCCCATATCCAGGTAAGTTTGCAATCATTCCTTTATATGTTTCTATCCCATTTGAAAATGGAAACCTGGGTAAAAACTTGGATATATTGCCATTTCATAGATCATGTTTAGCTCTAGATTATGTGCTAAGTGCTACTGACTTGTTGCCTTAACAGACAATGATTTTTTGACAAATGAGATGAGATGAACTTGCCGTTCTTGCAGATTTAACTTTGATCCTGTTCCTATCCTCATTATTTTCTTTGCCTTTTTACATCTCCAGTCATAGCATGTTCACATACAGTTTCACCATTGTTCTTCCTTCTGCACATATTCAGGCAAAGAATGATTACACACTTATGTATCATCTGTGTGTGTAGCATGAGATTCAGTATGGAGGTGACAATGCATCAGCCTCTCCAAGGTCACAATACCCTAGCCAAAGCACTGCACCTACAGTGCACATCCCCAACACAAGCAGCCAGCAACCATCGCCAAGCTTATTTGCTCCAGGAAACACTGGGTTGGCACAGTCCAAGAATTCCATGGTCTTTTCGAATGCATTATCCAGCCCCATCCGGCGGAGCCTGCAACCTTACCACCTAGAGCAGGGCGGGGACGCAGGGTACTTTGCGAACGGTGCAAGCCGTGACGTGAATCCCACGGCTTCGAATGATTCGTCCATGGACATGCACTCGGACAGCCCAGCTCATGACTCCTACTGAGCAGCTCCCTCCATGGAACCGGAAGAACAGCACTTAAAGTGGACGAAAGTCTGCTGTCACAGCCTCCCAAGGCCTAGTAGGAATATTCAATTTAACACCTTCCGTAGCCTCTTACACTAAGCGTGTAATGTCTTGTGTCGTTGTTACTACTACTTACCACCTGTTGCTTTGCCAGGATACTGTAATTTGCATGTACGATACTGTACCATTTGATTTATCTGTGCATATTACTGCTGTTGGTATGTGACAGTTCAGGAAACGAACCATTGGAAAGAATTAACAACGTGAACAGTTTGTGATGGCTTGGGTGATCTTGATTTATCTGGCCTGGGTGAGATGACACTGAAGCTAGCAGTCTTCGTTTTTGTTCAGACTGAAACCGCATACATACATATAGGTGTTGGATGGTGGTGAATGAAGGCAGCAGCCAAATTTAAAACTACATGGCTCTGCTGTGCTTTCTCATGTGTTGTAAATATAATAATGTATTGATATGATGTTCTATGACGATGAGACCCAACAGTGGCGTCTGACGGCACGTTATGTAACCACTTCGAAGACATTTATGTCAAGACTTAGCGCTAACTGCAAATATGTGTAGGATAACTAGGCCCTTGGTTCATTTTCTTTATCTGTTGTGTAGATCAAGTTTTTAGTAGTCTACGATTAGTTCATGTTTTGTCATTCTATTTAGCATCCAAAACCAGAACTAAAGTTTAGTTTAGTTGATCCAAACAACCCCTTTGTTCACATACTATAATAGAATTAAACCTTTTTCTTTAGAAAAATAATGTGTTCTAAACATAAGCAGGTGTGCTCTGGGTATGGGTATCCATATCTGTGTTCAGTGCGAGAACTCGATATCAGAAATGAATTAAACTGCACTACCAAATTATTTTCTATTTTGAAAAAAGAAATGAAAAAAAATCAGATCTTTGAACTCGAAGGCAGGCCTCACAAGTCACAGCTGTATTCCATCTGCTTAGAACCTGTCACTTTGTCACGCCGAGAACCACGGCCCACGGCCCACAGCGTCACTACCCGTTGCTACTGCAGGCTGCTCTTCCATCTACCACTGGCAAATTTTCTTTATTTTAGCTTTTTTTTCTTCTAAACTAAATAAGCTAGCTACACGTGATTAAATGCATTTTCAACAGATAACTGGTTTGGTTATGCCCATGTGCCTGACGTGAACCATCTTACAACTCGGTGAAGGCGTTTCCGTCCGTATTCGATCCGTTTTCATCCCTACTCACACCCATACCTCTCCTATTGTGTAGCGCTCCACTCCCCTTCGTCGCCCATCCATGAGTCCTTCCTCTCGAATGTCGGCGCTACTCATCTCTCTCTCTCACCCCCCTCTCTTTCTATCTCCAATACTAGCGTAGGAGCGACTATCGCGCACAGATGACGCACTCCCACACCACTCTCCTCTCTCCTCCTCTACCGGTCACTAGTATAGAAAAGATTTTTTAAAGGCGGTTAAAATCAATTTTCAAAGGCGGTTTAAAAAACTGCTACAATGGCACCGACTGTAAAAATAAGTACGGTTCTCTTAAGACAACTGTCCCTAAAAATCGATTTTCAGAGACGGTTGACTTAAGTCAACCATCCCTAAAAATAATTTTTAGAATTTTTTAAAAATTATTTAGAGTCTAATAAAAATAAGAAAAAAATATTTAGTGTGTCTAGAGGCCTAGAGGACCAACTAGCCACTTGTAGAATTTAATTATTTAATTTTCGCCACCATCTGATAGTGCAGTAGTTAGGATTTGAACTCGCAACCTCGCGATTTTCAGAGGCGATTGACTTAAGTCAATCGTCCCTAAAAATAATTTTCAAAAATTTTAAAAATCATTTAGAGTCTAATAAAAATAAGGAAAAAATATTTAGTGTGGCTAGAGGCCTAACTAGCCACTTGTAGAATTTAATTTACCCCACCATTCGATATAGTATAGCAGTTAGGATTTGAACTCGCAACCTCCCGCTCCACGTGCTTCATCCCCTACCACTGCACCATACATTCACTTGTGTTGATATATGCAATGCTATCCATTTGTACTAATACATATGGATCCTGTAATCAATATTTGGACTACTAAACGACCTTAAATGAAAAAAAATCAACTACAAAGTTTTAGATCTCGTCGAGCACTACAACTTTCATATAGGACATTTCATCGTCCCATTTGAAAAATTCAAAAATTTGAAATGAAAAATCTGAGACTTAATTTATATATTTGAACCCTAAATGATCTCAAACAAAAATTTTATCAACTACAAAGTTTTAAATCTCGTCAAGCTCTATAATTTTGATATAAATTTTGTCTTCATCCGACTTTATTTAAAAAAGATATGAATTTATTTGTGCCGCAACTATTTTTAAGGACGGTTGACTTAGTCAACCGCCCTTGAAAATCGATTTTTAGAGGCGGTTGACTTAATAAAATTGCTTCTAAAAATCACTCATTTTCAGAGACAGTTGACATAAATAACCATCCTTGAAAATAGCATTTTCAGAGGTGGTTCTCTTAATGAAACTGCCCCTAAAAATGGATACATTTTTAGAGGCGGATTTCTTAATGGAACCGCCCCTGAAAATAGATCTTCAGTGACGGTTATGGAGCTACAGTGCTGCCCGGTGACGTTAGATGCGGCGTGCTAGTTTAACCGCCTCTGATAGAAAAAGGAAGGCGTTCCTAAAAATCTTTTCTGTACTAGTGGGTGACATTGACCAGGTTAGTTGCAAATGGCACTCGATGCAACACTCTATTGCCCGCATGGATCTATCTAAGTAGAAGGTTCTGATCATTGATAGCGGGATGATGGATTTGTGTATGTATGGATAATTAGATGTAAAGATGTGTTGATCATTGATGTGTGATGTGTGTTTGCGAGGTGGAATAGGCTGCCGGATCGGTATGACTACACCGTTCTCCTGCTGAGCCCACTGGCACGTAACGACATGGCTAGCTAATTGTGCCTCAGTGTGCCATACCGGAGTCGGCTAGAGGCTGGCCATGCCATGCTACGTATTTGGCCATCTATATATAATAAGCGCCCCTGATTAGATTGCCAAGGTCTTGTTAATAACATGTCAAATTTGGTGGCAGAACAAAAGGGGCTATTTCAAAAAAAATTTGCACGTGGTATTATTAATATTAATTTTAGATTTAAAATGTCTATATAAATAAAATAAAGTGGCATGAGGGCTCGTAGTGTCAAAAACAAAGGAGAGATTGTTTGTTCAAACAAGAGTAGAAGTGTTCGTAGTCTGTAGATTTAGATTTTTGTTCTTTCCCGCGCAGGCACTCTCTACCTTAAATGATACATATTAAGGGTTTGTTTGGAATGCGGGAAAAAATTCCTGTTCTTGTGTTTTTTTTCTGTGAAGTTAAACTGACGCTTGTAAAATTTCTACATAATTCTTGTGAATAATCCAAATAGGCCGTGGACTAGTTTTTTTTTCTTTTTTGAAGTGAGGGTGATCCCCCCATTTCCATTACTGGCATAACGGAAATACAACATCATATAAGACTGTTTCAGTAAGCAAAATATGAAGATAAAAAAAGAAGGCCAGAGACAGTCTAATCAACATCCCCAGAATCAGCGATATAGAAGCCGACTTTAAACTAGATCGACATAGAAGTATCAACGGAGCATAAGCCAGAACATGCTGACCAAACAAACAAAAGAGGACAACAGATAGATGAAATTAGTCAAGTTTCACAAACAGCTCGCAGAACATATGAAACAACACCATCTTCGATTCTAATTCTTCTGGTTATCTTCATCCCCATTCTGCAATAGTTGATTGTTCGGCGTCTTCTTGCTTAAGAGCTTCACAACGATATGAAGCATGGTGTTGACCTCGTCTTCCAGCGCCTTCTTGTCTTCTTCAGCATATAATCCGGCCCAGCAACTCATGAGCACACATGCACTACAGATAATTGAGCCAGGATGTTTTATAAATTTGCCTTCAAAGCATATTTTGTTTCGTGTTTTCCAAATCGCCCAGCGCATCGCTGCAATTCCGACAGCATGAAACTGCTTTGCGAAAGGAAGCCATCAAACAACTTTAGAAACAATGCTTTGAAATGGCAGGTGGGAGACAGACTCATCACGAGGACAGAAGTAACATGTAGGATCACCCTTCCATTTTCTCTTAATCATACTACCTTTCGTCAAGGTTGCATTGTTCAAGACGAGCCAAAGAAATATTTTGATTTTATTTGGGATTTTACTTTTCCATAACTTCTTATGATAGCTACGAGATTCATTCACAGATAACGCTTCTTAAATAGATTTAACAGCAAAGCGCTCTTTAGGTCCAAATTTCCATGCGACCACATCCTCACTATCCCTTAGATGAGTGTTGGTCACATCTGCTGAGATTTTGTCCCAATCAGATTTCCATTCAACCACCAACCACCTTGCGAAGGTTATCAGCTGTGGATTAGCTTTCATGCTATGAACAGAAATGTTAGGTTGTTCACACATTTTGAACAGATAAGGGTTGCACTCCCTGGACCAGTTTAATTGACAAAATTTGTAAATGGTCAAACAATGTTTATGACCCGGTGTTCCCTTGTCACAGCTGGCAGCTGGCTCTGCTCCCGTCGATCTGTCACTGTGGACACCCTATCCCGTACAGTACGTGTGCAGTGCAGTACTGCAGTGGTGACATCGATAGGGCCTAGCCTAGCCTGACCGTCGGGCGTCGTCGGCACGGCACAGCAGCACTCCAGGTCCAGGCACAGGCTGGGGGCCGGGCCGTCAGCCGTGGACGCGGTCGTGCAGATGCAGCAAGCAAGGTCGGTCCATCGGGCCCGGGGTCGTATCGTACGGCACGGGGGCGCGGGGACTGGTGGATGTGGACACACTCCACGCTGGACCTCGCGCGCGCGTACGGCGCTCGTACACTGTTAGAGTACGGAGTACGTGTTAGAGTGTGTTCACTTCCCATCTAAACTTAAAATATTTCCTTTTCTACCTATCACATCGAATCTTTAGACGCATGTATGTAACATTAAATGTAGGTAAAAAAGATAACTAATTGTATAGTTTGTCTGTAAATGTCGAGACGAATCTTTTGAGTCTAGTTAGTCCATGGTTGGATAAATTTTACCAAATAACAACGAAAGGTGTTACAGTAACTTTTCGCTCACTTTTCAGCCAGTGAACCCACCCTGGCTGTTAGCATTGATCACTCGCAAAGCAATCGAACCCACCCTGGCTGTTAGCATTGATCACTCGCAAAGCAATCGAACCCACCCTGGCTGTTAGCATTGATCACTCGCAAAGCAATCGTCCTCTTCGGTCGTTTTATTACGAGACAAAAACGTACCATGGTCGATAAGCGCTTCAAGCGAAGCGAAGAGGACGAATGTGTGTTGTTGTTGGGTTGGTACGCCGACGCGTATACGTACGGGCTGGATCGATTCCATCAGTCACGCACTAGTCGAACGGTGTGCATGCATGCATGTCTAGGCGCGGTCGTACCAGGGTTAAAAAAACTGGTCGGTTTACCGCGGTAACCGCCCTAACCGGGCTGGACCGGTTCCGGTCCGGTCCGGTTAGGTATTCCCCAAATTTAAATTTAAAATTTGAAAAAAAAATGCTGAAAAAATTTCTAAAAATAGTTCATGATTTATAGAAGCCAATGGTGTAAAAATTTTTCAAATTGGAGTTCGTTTAGTATTTATTTATACGAATAGAAGTTTGAAAAAAAAAAAGAAAAAAAACCGGTCCCGACCCGTTAAGGCCCATGAGGCCCATTAGACCGCCACGGGCACAAAACGAGCCGGGAGCTCGCGGGGGGGGGGGGGGGGGGGGGGGTCAACGCGCCGAGCCTCCTTTCCTCTCCCGTCCGCCCCCCATCCGACCCTCGCCCGCGTCGACCGGCCGCCGCCGCCGGCTAACCGGCCCTAATCATCGGTTTACCGACCGGTCTGGGCGGCTTACCGAGCCCGCGCCGCGCGTTCGGTTAACCGGACGGATCTAGCGGCTAACCGCTCGGTTAGCCCGGTAAACCGACCGGATCCGCGGCTAACCGCCCAGGTAAGTTTTTTTTTTATTTAGAGTAGTATTAGGATTTAGGTAGAATTTGTGTTAGGATTTAGGATAGTTTTTTGGTTAGGTTTTAGGTAGGATTTATTTTAGGATGTTTTTTTTAGGATTTAGGATTAGAGGTAGGATTTGTGGTAGGATGTATATTTTAGGTATATATTGTGTGACTTTGTGTATATATTGTGACTTTGTGTATGTTAGGTATAGATTTTAGGTATATTTTAGGTATATATTGTGGAGGATTTGTGGTAGGATTTAGGATACATTTTATTTAGGTGTGACTTTGTGTTGTCCGTTTATGCAGGTAGAGTAGACAATGTCAGGCAGAAACAGAGACGTTGTATGGGAGCATGGTGAAAATCTTGCTCCTGGATGGAGATGCAATTATTGTCATGTGATGAGAGCAGGCGGTGGTTGCACTAGATTTAAACAGCATTTGGCTGGGTACGGGGCGGACACCTTGCATTGTGCCCGTGTGCCACCAGGATAGTGGTGACGATGACAGTAGTGACGATGACAGTGACAATGACGGTGCTGGTGGGAGTGACGGTGGCGGTGCTGGTGGGACAGACGGTGGTGGTGGTGGGAGTGGGGATGGTACTATTAGTGCTGGTGGTAGTAGTTATGTAGGTCTTCATTTCACAGGTATCCATTGCACCTACATACACACAATTGTTTCTGTCTATGCCTACTAATTATGGTTGATTGCAGGCGAGACCCAATTCACACATGCTACTCAAGACCGTGACCATGGACAACCGACATCGCAGAGGAGAGCATATGCACCGACGGACTACGACACTCCACAGTACTCTTCTTCCTCCTACAGCGATACCTCACAGCCTAGTTATAGCTATCACATTCCTGACATGACCATGCAGACTCAGACTAGATGGGTGTATAAATGGAAAGACCCCAGTTTTTACAATATGTTAGTTCAAGAATGAGAGACAACAGCAGCATGGACAGGTCAAACTTGGCAAGATTACAAGGCTGACCTGCTTAGACAGCAAGGTATCTCTCTTATGTCCACCGCCGAATATGAAATGCCGTGCCAACAAGGGGTCTTCCCATACATCCTACGTAGTTGACCATGCGAGCGGAAACTATATCTTTGTTTGTGTAAGCGACTATATATTGTATTTGTATGCGACTATATATTGTTGCTTTAGTGACTATATATTTAAGCGAATATGTATTTGTATGCGACTATATATTGTTGCTTTAGTGACTTATGTTATTTTTTACCACATTGTGTGGTCTTTTTACATTAATTTGTGCAAAGGAAGTACCAAAAATTTCTTTTTATTCATGAAAAAAATACACGGTTTGGAGCGGTAAACCGGTCAAACCGGCCGGTTACCGCTCCAAACCGGCCGATAAACCGGACCCGAACCAAACTGAAGCAGTGTTTGAATTTGAATTTGAATTCGGCCGGTTACCGGCCAGTTACCAGTAAACCGGGCCGGTTTACCGCTACCAGAGGCCGGCGGTTACCGGAAACCGGTCGGTAAAAAAACCCTGGGTCGTACGTCCCTGGTCCCTTGCATTGCACGCTGCCCAACCAAATTTGAAAAGGGGACACAGGCACACAGGCACACAGCACAGCCACAGCGCACGGAGCACTGCATTTGGACAGTGTTTAGTTCAAAAAAATTTTCAAGATTTCCCGTCACATCAAATATTTGAATACATACATGAAGCATTAAATATAGACAAAAGAAAAAACTAATTACATAGTTTAGTAAAAAACCATGAGACAAACCGTTTGAGCCTAATTAGTTCATGATTGGACACTAATTAACAAATACAAACGAATGTGCTACCGTAGCCGAAGCTAAAAATTTTCGCGAACTAAACACACCCTTGTTTGGTTTCTCCTCGTAGAGTCATGTCAGAGTCACGTCACATTGGATATTTGACACTAATATGTAATATTAAACGCAGACTAATTATATAGATTGAGTCTAATTTGTGAGATGAATGTATTAAACCTAATTAGTCCATGATTTGATAATGCGGTGCTACAGTAAACATGTGCTAACCATGGATTAATTAGGCTTAATAGATTTGTCTCACTAATTAGTCTACTTCTGTATAATTAGTTTTTACAATCAGTTCATATTTAATCCTCCTAATTAACATCTAAACGTCCGACGATATGACACGGACTAAACTTTAGCCCATTCATGCCACACCTTCTAACCGAGCCCTTGTTTAGTTCCCAAATTCTACCCTAAATTTTACTATGCAAAAAAAGATTCCCATCACATCAAAATGCTGGCACATGCATGCAGTACTAAATATAGATGAAATTAAAAACTAATTATACAGTTTTGTTGTACTTTACGAGATGAACATTTTGAGCCTAATTAGTCAAAATTTGGATAATTTTTACCAAATACAAACGAAATGCTACAGTACGCATTTAATTGTCACTGTTCCAACTCGGGACGCCTGAATCGGGAACTAAACACGGGCCGATATTGGCCCCGTTCGGCTGTGCTGATAAGCCGACTGAAAAACACTGTTGGTTGATTTGTTATGAGAGAAAAAATAATGTTTTGACTGAAAAAACAAGCTGAAAAAGACGAATTATAAGTCGAATGAACAGGACCATTCTTTTGTCCATGATCTACCAAAAGGCAACGAACAATGGCAAACATCTGCCAGAAGTGGAGAAGCTAGAGCACTACTAGAGTAATACTACCTCCGTCCAAAAAAGAATACAACTGTAAGTTGCCTGCCACGAAAAGTGATTCACGTTTGACTAAATTTTTACTGAATAATATTCACAGTTATATCTTTAAATTAATTTATTATAAAAATATATTTCATAATTAATCCGATGATATTTATTTGGTATCATAAACATGAATATTTTTTATCTATAATTGGTGAAACTTAAGGTACTAAAATGTAATATTGTGCTAGAATTATATTATTTTGGGGACGGACGCAGTATTCAGGCACCAACAACCCCTTTTAAGATTAAGGCCCTCTTTAGTTTTCCATGACTAAAATTTAGTTATTAAAATCAATGAGTAAACTTTAGTCACCTCTGTTTGGTTCTAGTGACTGAAAGTGATTAAGAGAAGTTTAAAAAAAATGACTAAAGGGCATTAAAGCAGACCAGCAATAACGCAAAGTCTAGTAAGCGACCGATCGCGTTGCGCCTCCAGCGCGCGACACCAGTCCGCGACGGGCCGGCGGTTTTGCTCGGTCACGGCCGTCGCCCGATGCGTGCCACGCTGGACGCCCTTGTCGATCCCTCCGCCGCTCTAGGTCGCGCGTTGGGGGCGGCGTCACGAGCACGAGATCCAGAGTCAACGGCTATGGCGCTAGGGTGGTGGCTGCGCCGCAGAGCGCGGCGCCGCTCCAGGCCGGCACCCACAGCTGCTACGAGACCGGCTCCGGCGCAGCAAGCGGGGCACGGGCCGTGCGCGGGCGACATGGCAAGGCAGCAGGTGGAGGCAGCAGCTTGCCAAGGATTAGCAGTAGAACTCCCGAGCATGTGTTTATTCAGTCTCCAGCTTACTCCGGCAACGTTTGCTTGTTAAATTATTCAAAAGAAATATTTGCTTGTGAATCAAGGTGTTGATTCGTGGAAAGTAGACTTGGAATAATGGAGTGCCAAGATGTTGGTCGCTGGTTTTCTTGAGTTAAAACTTCACTACTCGGAGAAGAACCTCCCCATAGGAGCCATAATCAGCAGGAAACCGGCCTTCCACGGCGCAGCAAGCCAGCACGAGCAGCGGTCAGTGCAGCACACGGTGCAAGCAACCTGGCTGCATGGCGGCGCAAGCAGTGGCGTTTGGGCCATTTGTGGAGGATGCCTTTTGCTCCTGCAAGGCAATGGACGTCAGTTGCTGGTCGAGGAGGCGGTGGCGCTGCGTGAGGTTGCCTGTGACAAGTGATAACATTCTTTGCGGTTTTCTGTTCTAAAACTTTCAGATTTGCTTGGTCAAAATTCAGACGTGTAATGCCAATTCAAGAGCTTTATGTTCTTTGACTCTGAACACCATGTTTGTGTTTGGCATTTTTTTCTTATTACATCTTGTCATTGAGTTAATCAAGGTCCAGCTTGTTTTCTGTTCAAATGAGCAAGTAACAGTAGAGAAGGCCTTTTACCTAGTTGACAGCTATGTTGTTATTTTCATATTTAGTTTCTATTTGCTATTTAATATTTTGCCGAGATTATGTAATGGTTGTTTTAATATTTTACGTCCTAACTAGCAGATTGTCTTTCATTTTTTCTTCTAATTTAAGTTTATTTTTTCATGTGTTTAGAAGTCATTATTCTCAGAATTTGTCATTTCACGATATCTTGTCACTTGATCCAAATATAACTTGCTACATAATTTGTAATTAAACTTGCCATACACAAGGTCATGCAACTTATAGTGTCTACTTTAGTTTCAGAAACTAAAATTGTCAATTTCAATTTAATTTTTTGGTTGTCAATTTTAGTTTTAGTTTTATGTTTTATTTTTTTGTTTATCATTTTGTCTACTTTAGGTTTCAATTTCTTTTTCCTTTTTTCAATTTCAGTTAAATTTTCTACTTGTCAATTTCAATTTAATTTTTTGGTAGCTATGTTTTCATTTTTCAGCTTTAGTTTTTGTTTGCTATTTAATAATTTGTCCAGTTGACAGCTTATGCAATGCTTGTTTTAAGAATTTACCCCCTAGATTGCAAATTGTCTAGTTTCATTTTTTTCTTTTAATTTAATTTTAAATTTTCATATGTTTGGAAGTAATAATTCTTAGAATTTGTTATTTTATGATATCTTGCCACTTGCTCCAAATATAACTTGCTACAACTTTGTAACTAAACTTGCCACAGACAAGGTCATGCAGCTTGTAGTGTCTACTTTAGTTTCAGGAACTAAAATTATCAATTTTAGTTTAATTTTCTAATTGTCAATTTCAGTTTAGTATTATGTTTCATTTTTGTTTTTTATTTTTTTCTACTTTATACTTTAGGAACTAAAATTGTCAATTTCAGTTCAATTTTCTGTTTGTCAATTTTAGCTTTAATTTTCTGGTTTCGGTTTTTGTTTTTTATTTTGTTGACTTTAGTTTTCAGTTTCTTTTTCCTTTTGTCAATTTTAGTTAAATTTTCTAGTTGTCAATTTCGTTCATTTTTTTGTTGCTATGTTTCATTTTCAGTTTAAGTTTCTGTTTGCTACTTAATAAGCTGCCCAGTTGATAGCTTTATGCAATGCTTGTTTATGAATTTGCCCCTAGATTACAGATTGTTTTGTTTTATTTTTTGGTTTTAATTTCAATCTAAATTTTCATGTGTTTAGAAGTCAGAATTCTCAGAATTTATCATTTCATGATATCTTGCCACTTGCTCCAAATATAACTTGCTACATACTTTGTAACTAAATTTGCCACACACATGGTCATGCATCTTGTAGTGCTTTCTTTAGTTTCAAAAAGTAAAATTATCAATTTCAGTTTTATTTTCCGGTTGTCAATTTCAGTTTTAGTATTATGTTTCATTTTTTATTTTTTATTTTTTATTGTCAACTTTAGTCTTCAGGAACTACAATTGTCAATTTCGGTTCAATTTTCTGGTTGCCAATTTTAGTTTTAGTTTTATGTTTCAATTTTTCATTTTTCATTTTTCATTTCAGCACTTGTTAAGATTAGGGGTTGCAGTAAGTATTTGAATTAGGGTTGGTGGCTTGGGTTGAGATTAGAGGTCACGGCTTCAGTTGGGATTAGAGGTTGCAGCAAGTATTAGGATTAAGGGTTACAATAAGTATTAGGATTAGGGGTCGTAGATTGGGTTGTGTAAGAACTTGCACCTAGTTGGCAGAATGGCAGCTTATGTAATGCTTATTTTAATAATTTGCCGCCCCCCACCCTAGCTGCACAACTATAGTATTACATGGCAGTAACTCCTTTGAATTTTTTTTGCCCCCTCTAGCTTATGCATACTATTGAAAGGTCTTGATGGCTAGAGGGGGTTAATAGCCTATTAAAAAATCCTACAAAGTATGCTAAACAAGTTTATCAATATAATAAATAGCGTGATGTAAGTTTTGCTTAGCCTAAAGGGGGTTTGCAAGCCACCTATCCAATACACAATTCTAATATATTTCACTCAACCGCACAAGTCAAACCGCAAAAAGAAAAACAACTAAAGCTAGCAAACTACCAAAGCAAAGAGCTACTATAGCTACACTAAACAAACTAGCAAGATACAACTATGAAAGTAATGCAAGTGTGAGTTAGAGGAGTTTCACCGAGGGGCGATGAATTGAGCCAACCAAGAATGATGATCAATGAATTCCAAGATAACCGAACACCGGGATCAATCAATCACAATGTAGAAGTGATGACACAAAGATTTATCCCGAGGTTTACGTGCTTGCCGGCACGCTAGTCCCCGTTGTGTCCCTCTTCAACCACGTGGTTCGGTGGCTAATTGGTCACACACCGAGCCTCTCAAAAGGCGTCATAAGAACCTACCAAATGGCAAGCGGTTGCAATGACAGAAGCAATCCACTAGAGTTGGAATTCAGCGCTCCGCCAGGGAACCACAAGAACCCCTCATAAGACAATCACCGGAGCCGGCCACGAACAATCACCAACACGTGATGAACCTCCTCCAAGCTTCTCCAAGCCGTCTAGGTGGCGGCAACCACCAAGAGTAACAAGAGACACCGAAACAAATCAATCCCCCAAGTGCCTCTAGATGCAATTCAATGATCGATGCACTTGAATCACTCAATCTCACTCAAAGATCACAATCGAATGCAAAGGAGATGAGTTGGGATGAGAGGGGATGCTTTGGCTCAGCTCAATGTGCTCACAAGAATTTCAAAAGTCCAAGAGTAAGAGCCAAGAGCCGGCCACCAAGTATTTATACTCATACCCCTTCACAAAGAGCCGTTGGGCAAATTTCGTGGGCAACAGACGCGTCTGTCGCTCACTCGACAGACGCCGTGCCCGCGTCCATCGCCCCTCCGAGTGCCACGCGTCCACACGTGTTCAAACTTCAACGGTCACACGCCAACCTGACGGACGCGTCCTTCGCAGGTGTCAGTCGCGTCGACGGACGCTGTCCAAAGAGCTCCCAGAGCTCGGTTTCGCCCGACAGACGTGTCTATCGCAACGCCGATGGACGTTGCCCGGCGTCTGTCACGAACGTGCCTGAGATGCTGATGACGCCATGACCGACGGACGCTGACGCCTAGTGTCCGTCGCTCGGACACCCCCGCGTTTGTCGCCTCTGCTGCAGCAAGCCGCGCTCAGGGATAAGCCGACAGATGCTAGGGTCACGTCTGTTGCTCCCCGAGTCGGCGTCTGTCGCCATAATTTTAGTGAAAAACGATCGCGCGACGTCGCCACTTCTTCCAACTTTCGACGTAAAGGAAAATGGTCATTTCAATTCCTCGAAAACGCCTGAATCCCGCCTCGCAAGCTCGGCGGGAGGGAGAGAGGACCTCAAATTCTCTCTACCGCTCAAACTTCACCGTCTTCGCAAAGGTGCTAACACCACCAAGTGATCATCGTCATGTGCAAGTGTGTTAGCATTTTCACAATCATTTTTCGAGGCATTATTAGCTCTATCCAAATGCATATGCTCAATGAAATGTCACCTAGAGGCACATGCGGGACATGAAATGATATGCCATTTCCCCTCTTCATAGTACGGCTACTAAACCTAAACGTGATCACACCCACTAGGTGTCTTGATCACCAAAAGCAAACCCTAGCAAAATACCTTTGCCTTGAGCTCCATAAGGTTGCACCTTGTTCCTCCTTCGTCACCATGGTAAGCACTTCATCATCCACACTTGATCATCATGTTTCACCATGCTATGTGCTAATCATCCTTTGCTACATATAATCTTAAGCACATGATTAGCACTTGGGCATTGTCACTAATTACCAATACCAAACATAGAGCTTTCAACTATGTAACAACTCCAGTATATTTTTGCAAGTAGCAAATTTAGTATTACATGGTACTAACTCCTTTTTGATATTTTATCCTCGAGCTTGTGCATACTATGTAACAACTTTAGAAATTTTTTAGAGTATCAACTTTAGTACTACACGGTAGTAACATCTTTAATGAATATCTTACCATGTATTACACATAAATTTTTACTAAAATAAAATTCTTCAAAACATATGCAAGTGGGGTCTAGTTTCAGTTTAATGAGGTTTTTTTAATGTTTTTTATTTCCAGTTATCATGACTTTTTTTAGTTTTTTTTCAGTAATATTTTTTTAATTTTTTTAGTTTCAGATTTCAGTCACCCTTTTAGGTTCGAATGTCTTCCTAAATTCTGTATATTAGTTGCCTCACCTATAATGTGTTATGTGTAAGTTGTTAAAAAGGTAGCCAGTGCACACATAAATTGACATAAAAGAATTTGTCCCCCACTTTCAGTTTTCAGTCAAGTTTTTTTTTAAATTTCAGTTTTCAATCATGTTTTTTAATTTATTTAGTTTTAGTTTTCACTCAAGATTTTTTTAGTTTCATTTTTTATTCAAGTTTTTTTTTAGTTTGATTTCGGTCACCTTTTAGATTCGAATGTCTTTATAAATCCTTCATATTTGCCTTACCTACAATATATAAGTTGTTACAAATTAGTAGCCATTGTACACATAAGTTGCACAAAAGAATTTGCCCCTCAGTTCCAGTTTTTAGTCAAGTTTTTGTTCATTTTTTCAGTTTCATTTTTCATTCAAGTTTTTTTTACTTTGATTTCACTTTTGGATTCGAATATCTTCCTAAATCCTGCATATTAGCTGTTTCACCTACAATGTATAAGTTGTTACAAATTGGTAGCCATTGCACACATAAGTTGCACAAAAGAATTTGCGCCTCAGTTTCAATTTTTAGTCAAGTTTTTATTTCAAATTTTTTTGTATCAGTTTTCCGTCATGTTTTTTTAACATTTCTTTTAGTTTTAGTTCTCAGTCACCCTTTTAGAGTCAAATGCATTCCTAAATCCTACATATTAGTTGTATAATAACTTACCCTCTAAGTTGGCATCTTATGCAATGCTTCTTCTAATAATTTGCCCCTCAGCTTATTTTGGGTTGCTACTCTTGTCTTTTTAATATTAATAAATGTCCCTCTAATTTTCAGCTAGTCATGTTTCTTGGCTTATACAGTAGGTTTTTATAATAACTTGCCCCTCTAGTTGGCAGCTTACAAAATGCTTGTTCTACTAATTTGCCCTTAGATTACATCTTGTCTTGTATTGTATCGCTACCCTTATTTTTTAATAAATAAATGCTCCTCATTTGGCAGCAAGTCATGTATCCTGATTTTTTGTAATATGTTTTATAATAACTTGCCCCCTAATTTATAGCTTATGCAATGTTTATTTTAATAATTTACCTCTCCAGGTATTTTGGTCCGTTACTCACTTTAGGGGCTAGTAATTTCATGTAATACTCTACAACAGTTTTATTATATTCTCATAGCAATAATCGATGTGCATACCATGTAAAAACTTTAGTTTATTTTTGGAGTAGCAAGTTTAGTATTTTACGGTAGTAACTTCTTTGATAAATCTCCTAGCACATATTTACACATAAATTGCTACTAAAATAAAATTCTTTAAAATTTATGCAAGTGTGGTCTAGTTTCGTTTGTCTTATCACATGGAGCACACTGGTGCAGACAGAATTAAAATCGGTTACACCATTCAAAAGTTACAACAATTTAAATGATTCGTCTCGTGAGGCAATGAACAACGGGAGCTGCTGGCTACGTTGGATGCTGTGTTTGCTCAAAGGAGAGAGTACATACGTTTGGTTTCCTGAAAATGAAAATAGTACAGGAGTCGTACGCTGATAGGAGGGTCGCGCTTTATCATCGTAATAACGAGGGCTGCCTTGTCTACTCATTACTTTAGTGTACTTTCAGCTACTCTCAAGTGACCGGTGACTAAACTACTTTAGCCTTCTTTTAAGTCGGTTTGTTTGGCAGGTTATTTGATAAAGTGGTTTAGTAGTTTAGTAGATAAAGTGACTAAAGTCTAGTAGTTATAAAAAAGAGACAAAATCAAGCAATAGTAAAATATACCCTGGGTCTCTTATTATAATCTGTTTTGTGAGTCTCTTTAGAGTAGACTGAATCCATGTAGCGCGTTCTGAATAAATAAGATAGTTAAGAGCCTGTTTAGTTCTAAAAAAGAATTAAAAAGTGCTACAATACTTGTCACATCGAATCTTACAGCACATGCATAGAGTACTAAACATAGACGAAAGAAAAAACTAATTACACAGTTTAGTTGTAAATCATGAGACAAATCTTTTGAGTCTAATTAGTCCATAATTAGACACAAATTACCAAATACTCCCTCCGTCCCATTGATTATGCAATTATGGAAAACGTGCCGTTCAAACTGTGTCTACTTTGACCAAATTTATAGCAAAAAGTATTAGCATTTATGTCTCGAAATAAATTTATTATGAAAATATATTTCATAACCAATCTAACGGTACTTATTTTGTCTCATAAGAGTTAGTATTTTTTATGTAATTTTAATCAAAATTTGCTATGGCTGACTTCTCGGGACGTGAGAATTGCATATTCATTGGGACGGAGGGAGTAAAACGAAAGATGCTATAGCAGCCGAACCCAAATATTTTTACCCACTAAACAAGCCTTAAAGTTGAAAGGACCTGCCGGCTTTGGTCATGTCACGCAGACTCGCTCTGGTCCTTACTCTAACAAAGCAATTATTGATGACCAGGAGTCGCTGGGTGCACATTTCTTTTTTTTTTTTTGAGGAAAAATGCTGTTTAGATGGTAAACTTTTTTTTTGATAAAATTTCTGTAGCACTTTTCGTTATTATTCGATAAAATTTATCCAATTATGAACTAACTAGGCTCAAAAGATTCGTCTCGACATTTACAGGCAAATTGTACAATTAGTTATATTTTATCTACATTTAATGTTCCATACATGTATCTAAAGATTTGATGTGACGAACACTGCACAAAAAAATTTTTAGCTGTTTTTTGCCATCTAAAACAGGCCCTTGCTTTTTTCGCGAGGGCTCCACCGAAGCTGCTAATCAGAGACGGTATGACTGTTATACCCCTGCGCATTACTCACAGACAAGCATGCAAATACAAAATACGGCCTCTTTACTATTAGCAGGGTTTCATTGGATCTCAGTTTCACGGCAGTTGAGCAAGTAGTACCCAGTAGGGCCTTGTTCTCTTTCCTTCTAAATTTAAGTTTTTTCATTCTTTCTTGATCACATCAATTTTTAAATACATGCATGGAGCATTAAATATTAGTAAAAAAATAACTAATTACACAGTTTAGTAGTAAATCACGAGACGAATCTTTTGAGCCTAATTAGTCTATGATTGTACACTAATTGTCAAATACAAACGAAAATGCTACGGTAGCTAGAGTTGAAAAAATTTACAATCTAAACCAGGCCTATTAGCGCTATACAGTAGCGTTTTCAGTAGCTGTGTCAGGAAAAGGCGAAGAAGCCCTTGTGAGCCGTGTCAAGAAGAGGCCCTATCCTTGCCCATTAGTCTATCCGCAGCCATGGTCCTCTATATTCATCATCTATACGTTCTAGTCAGCAAAATTTTCTCCTCTATACTCAATTCTCCTGCACCCATCCATCCTCTATATCATCCTTTATCCACTCTATCTACTTTGGGACCCACTTGTAACTTTATCTAAATATATCCATGTGTGGTCTAGTTTTGAAGGATTTATTGAGACGAATTTAATGGTGCAATCGAAATTTAATTTGGATTTTTCGTTTGTGAGTTATAGCATTTTTTTTCTTGGTTTAGCTAGTGGGGCCGCCACTGTGCACTATAGAGTAAACATTGTACTACTCTAAATATAGAGTGAAAGAAAGAATAGAGTATCGTTTTAGAGTATCCAGTGTAGCAGTTTTTACTCTATATTCATACTCTAAAGCTTTAGAATATCATTTAGAGTATGCCTATGCCGATAGTCTTAAAGGTAGGGTGCATGCTGCGTATTCCTCCGAACACTTATGTTTAAATAAATTGAATAAAAATAAATAATGCTCCTCGTTTCATTAAAATTTAGTTTATGCTGATATTTATACTAATTTGTTATAAGAGAAAAATACTGTTCTTTCGTTGAAAAATATTACTGAAGCAGTACCGTAGAACAGGGACGACAAATTTCATGTCCCAAACTGAAGATCGACATGTTTCCATATGTGATATATGATATATCACTGACACGCAAATATATATGCCTCAAACAATGCATATGCATATAGGTCTTGGAGCTAATGAGACAGGCATCCAAGCATACAACTGACCATACGCTGATGTTGCTTATCAAACGACGACTGACGCAGACGCAAGCACGAGATGCGTCGCTAATGATATGAGATATATCAAGCATGCTTGTGCGTCTTGGACGGCGGCGGCGGCGGCACCGGGTAGCGGTGGACGCATCCGTTCCATGGGTTGTCGGCGTCGGGCGCGGCGTCGCGCAGCGCGCGCCAGACGTTGCTGCACGCCTTGAACCCGGTCCCGAACGCCAGCATCCAGAGGCGGTCGCCGGCGCGGACGCGGCGCTTGGCCTCGAAGTAGGCCAGCTCGTAGAACACCAGGCTGCTGGAGGTGTTGCCGAACCGGTGCAGCGTCGACCGCGCCGGCTCCACCACGAAGGGCCCGAACCCCATCAGCCGCGCCACCGAGTCGATCACCGCCTTCCCGCCCGAGTGGATGCAGAAGTGCTCGAACGCGCGCTGGAAGTCGGGCACCTCCGCCGCCGCCGCCTTGCGGTTGCCCGCCGCGTAGGCGCGCGCCACGCGCCACGCGTACCGGAGCATCTCCGACACGGGGAGCACCTGGGGCCCCAGCGTGGTGATGTGCCGCCGGAGCGCCGCGCCGGCGACGCGGACCAGGTCCTTGGTCAGCGCCACGCCCAGGTTGCCCTCCTCGTCCTCCATCTGCAGCGCCGCGTTGAAGGCCGCGTCGTCCGCGCCGTGGTGCGTCCGCAGCGTCCGCACCAGCTCGTACTTGGCCTCCGCGCGCCGGGCCGGGACGTCCGTCACCAGCGCCGCCGCGCTGCCCACGCGGAAGATGCAGTTGGTCACCAGCATGTGCTTGTTCTTGCCGAAGTACCAGTTCAGGCTCGTGTTCTCCGTCACCACCACCAGCGCGTACCCGCCGGACCCCGCCCGCCGCGCGCGCAGCGACCGCGCCGCCGTGTCGATGCCCACCGTCCCGGCGCTGCAGCCCATCCCGGCGACGCTGTACGACTTCACGTCGGGACGCATCTTGAACCGGTGCACGATCATGGCCGCCAGCGACGGCATCGGGGAGAACATGGAGCAGGCCACCACCAGGACGCTGATGTCGCTGGGACTCACGTCCGACTTCGCCAGGAGTTGCTCCACCACGGCGAACAGGCCCTCCTCGGCCTCCTGGATCGCGAAGGCCAGCGTCTTCTCGAACTTGCCCGAGTAGATGAAGGGCGGCGCGAAGGTCTCCTGCCCCAGGCCGGACTTGCTGTACACCAGGCGCATGAAGTCGGCGATGTCGTCGGAGTAGCGGCGGCACTTGAGGCCGAAGTACTCGCACACCTCCAGGGACACCTGCCGCTCCGCGTCCGGGAGGTGGCAGCTGTAGTTCAGGAGGTACACCGGCCGCTGCTGCCTCAGCAGGCGCCGGAGCACGGTGGCCAGGAAGACGAGCGCTGAGGCGACGAGGGGCACGAGCACCGGGAGCGGGAGGGTGCGCAGCGATGCCATGGCCGCCGCCGCCGCCGTGCTCGACAACATGACCACAGAGCTCTGCACCTCTTCTGCCTAGTTACTGTGAAGTGCACGCACTATTGGTGTGGTGGCAGGGGACTTGCGCTTGGCTGGGAATGTACTTCTATTTTATAGGCATGGAGATGCTGGTCGTGATCCTCCTAGTAGCAGTGTAGCATAGGGAATGAGCATGCACGCCAAGTGTCCAAGTTTTGGCACTCCCGGGTGACTGGAAATGAATATAATTATAATAATAATACATCAATCATTTTCGGATCCTAGAGTATTTCATAGAGCTTTCGAGTGAGTACTGCTTCCGGCGAGCAGTACTGTGGTTTTATCTCAAAGCAAATCAGCATCAATCAAAAATAAAGCCAGTCGAGCAGAACCATAGTATTTTTTTCTCTCTCTATCCTTTCAAAGTAGATTAGAAGCTTTTTTTATTTTGCTATCTCAGGCACCTCCCCGCCCTAGAGCAAAGAACCAAAGATATGACAATCAGAGCCCAGTATAGGTATCTTTTGGCGGAACAGCCACACCCTCGCGTCAACCCCCTCTCACGCAGGTGACTTGGGCGGCCCCAACCCTAATCGCCACCCCCCTATCCTCTCCCTCCGTGCCGCCGCCAGAGCATGCCATTGGCAGGGCCATGGGCTTGCCGGGATGGCGGCGGTGGGCCCCTTCCTCACGATTCAGCGGCTTGGTGGCGCGGGCTATGGCGAGCCGGCTGGCCGTGGCCTCGCTCGAGTCGCGTGGGGCTCGGGGGGCTGCCTGGCCGTGGCGGGGGCAGGCGCAGGCACAAGGTGGTGGCAATTTAGAGCAACTCCAATAGTACTACCTAAAACAGACTACTCAAACTAATCCTAGTAGAGGATGACATGTGGGTCCCACATGCCACCCTCTCATGTTCTTCTCACCATAGATGGCTAGAGCTGCATCGTGGGTAGGCCGGAGGTGCGCCATGGGTAGCCTACCGCGCCGGACAGAGCCGCCCACGCCGGCGGGGGGCAGGGCGCTGCGCGCGGGTTAGAGCTGCTGCACCACCTTCCATGACAGGGCAAGCTGCTGCGCCTACCAGAGCTGCCTCGCACACCAGACAGGGAGGCGCACCTACCACACCCGTGCTGCCGAGGTAGACTGCTCGCGCCGGGAACGGCCGCCGGCTGGGATGGCTGAGGGGCGCCGGGGAGATGTCCAGAAGGAACCATGCCGGCGGTGAACCGCCAAATCCTGTGGCCCGAGGTCCGGCGGCGCATCGGGGCGCTAGCAAGGAGGACCGACAGCGGCAAGAATCGAGCAGACGCGAGGAGGACTCGTCGCGCGAGTGAGGAAGAGCAAAGAAGAAAATAGGTAGCCTGATTTGTTGGGTGAATAGAAGTAGGTAGTGGGAGGGAAAATTTGTTGGACCAACAAATATAGGTAGCTTGCTGGAGTGCGTTTTGGCCTCCACTACCCAAATGTACGATAGGCAGTGGGTTTAGGTAGCCTCCTAGAGTTGCTCTTAGAAGTTTTTTTATGTTACTATCTCTGGCTCCTCCGTGCACTAGAGCAAAGAACTGAAGATATGACGACCAGAGCTTAGATGTATCAACAAGTATATGGACAGATTTTTGGTGGAACGGCCACGCCCCTACATCGTCCCCCAACACGGGCGACTTGGGCGGCCCCAACCCTAGTCGTCGCTGGAGCAAGCCACTGGCAAGGTCATGCGACATGCCGGGATGGCGGCGGCGGGCCCCTCCTCATGATTCGGCGGCTTGGCGGCGAGGGCTGTGGCGCCCCTCGCTCAAGCCGCATGGGGCATTCGTGTAGAAGGTCTATCTTTCGGAAGGAAATTGTGGTAGAGTTCAAATGTTCAATATTACGTAGATAGAAGGAGGATATATAGTTTCACAATTCAAAACCCACTGCTCCAGGACGGTGAAGCTAATAGTGCACTTGAATGGGTGTTGGTTTAGAATGAAGCAAACACGGTACATGCCTACTTGGAGACTGTGAATCTGATGACCTATTTATACAAAAAAGGGTTGTTTATAAAAAAAGGGTTATTTGGATGGAGGCTTCAAATATCTGCCTAGGCTAGGCAACACTCCCCCAGACGTCCGATTTTGGAGGCTTGGAACCCAGATGGATTTGTCGGACAGGCAATATGCTAGGAAGGCCTCCATCCAAACATGTCCAAAGAGCACGCAGCATGGTAGAAAAAATAGAACTCAAGAGAAACCATTCACACTAGATTAGTAGTGAAAACCAGTGAGGGAACAACTAAAATTGGCAACGGAGTAGCGAACCAAACTAATATGAGCAAGAGATTAAGGGCATGTTTGTTTTAGATTTTTTATGGCTTCTGCCAGGCAGAAGCTAGAAGCTGAAACAAACAACTTACCTAAGCTATTTTTTGTAGATAAAATTCCTCCGCCTCCGCCCACGCCACAGACAAAACCAAAAACATCTAGGTATTGGGAAGTTGGCCGGAAGAGTTTCATTGGTCTTAGAGGAATTTTCTGCCTAGAGTGGTCTAGGTCGTTTTTTAAGATAGAGGGGTTTAGGACTTGACCATGAATGGCGAAATAGACAAATGCATATTGATAAAGATGGACTATGGTCAAGGAAGCTAGTGTATGACAACGTTTTGTTTTATTGTATGTCATGCGTCCTCCATTTAACAAGAAATTACTCTATATGACATGAAAAATTACAGCATCGAAGGATCTATCATCTAGTCAACCCCTAGGTGCACCTAGGTTGTACTCCCTCCAGGCTCCTAGAAGAAGTCGTTTTGGACAGTGACACGGTCTCTAAAGCATAATTTTGACTTCTTATTTTTATAAAAATATTTATTGAAAAGTGATGTATGCATATTTTTATGAAAGTATTCTTCAAGGCAAATCTATTCATATGGTTTTCACATTTCCAAACTCAATGACTTAAAAGTTACTCATGATTTATAGTCCCAATATTTGGCCAAATTTTTGTCTAAAACAACTTTTTTTAGAACCTGCAGGGAGTAAGATAGAACTGAGTGTGTTTGTTTCGAGGAATGAGTTAGTCTATCGCCTTGTCACTCCTTACATTTTTTTTAATTTGTTGGGTTTGTAAAATGTAATGGATTGATCTATCGTTAACTGCTTAACTCGTCCCTTGTAAGCTAATAATTAATATTAGTATAAAGACTATAATTATTTTGTCAAATTTAAAAAATGGACTCACGATGATTTCTCAAACCAAACAATCCTGTGTGCCCTGGTTCTAACGCTTTTTGAAACATTGTTCGTATTACAAATTGGTCGAGTTGTTCCAAGCTGAGTTGATCAATCCATTTACATTATGACACTCGTACCTATACAGTGTTTTTTATTACAGTTCCACTGGTGTAGCCTAGCTAGTACATACATGTCCAAATGCTTTCAAACTAAATATTTAAAATGTCTCTGGTGTTTGTAGAGGTTTGGCTAAATCGCTCATGATTTTATGAACGAAGATTGTTCCAAACAGGGGTCCACCATAGGGAAATTTTTTACTGCATGCATCTCGAACGAGCAGACAGACGTACACAGTGCGTGCACTATACATCGACAGTTAAAACAGCTGACCGAAGTCATATACACTGTATATCATCACGGCTGTGACCGCGTGCACTTGGGCCGTCGATCGACGGATCGAGGCATGCAGGTGGACGCAACAGTTAAAACAGTGTCAGCACTGCACGGCAGCATTAAAATTGATACAGCCTTAATTTATGAGCCTTCACCAAGCCTCTGCCTACCCACCCACACCCACTGCTAGCTGCATGCTGTATCGATCTGTCTCCACGGCACGCGGAGTATTGATGGGTGTTTGGGGCCGCCATGACAGTACTCTACTCCCTTTATACTTAAAAAATAAAGTTGTTTTTGGCAGCGATAAAGTATAATTTTGAGTTTTTATTTTTATATAAAAATATCTATCGAAAAGTTATATATATATATATATATATTTATGAAAGTATTTTGAAGACAAATCTATTCATTATAGTTTTCACATTCCTAGACTCCACAACTTAAAAATTATTTATGATTTATATTTATAATGTTTGACCTAAGCATTACCTAAAACGACTTCATTTTTAAGTACGGATCGAAGGGAGCAGACGTTATCTGTTGGCCGATCGATCGAGGGCATGCATGCATCATGGGCAGCCGTCACTATGGATCTTAGCATTGATGGATTACTTGCAAGGTACTAAATAGCGTATTGCGGGTTAGTAGCGGATTAGCGTCGAGGTAGCGGATTGCGGATAGCGGGCGATATTGCGGACGATAAGTTCCAATAACGGCACCCCAATAGTCCCATATAATTTTAAGCACATATATCATAAATAATGAGTATAAATAATTTTAAGTGTATATATCATGAATAATTTTAAGTTCCACAACCGATGCGTGAGTTTTGAATTTGGGGTGTGAGTCATAGTGAGCTGGACTAATTAGGGATATTTGCTTCCATGCTATTGCGGCCTGCTACGCGCAATTGCGGCCGCAATATCGGCCCACTATTCAAAATTGCGGCCGCAAAGTTCCAGGATGCAAAGTTCAGAACGCTACCTCATAGCGGTAGCGGCAATGGACCGCTACCGCTATTGCGGGTGCAATTACGGCCACTACCACCGCTATTTATTTCCTTGATTACTTGTTTACCAATCGCATGACAAGCGAAGCGATGGAGACGCGGTCGGCCCCTCCATGTGCAGAAGGATTATGGGTAGAGACGGCGAGGTGTCGAATACCGAGGGGGAACAGCCAACCAAATGATGAACAGAGCTCGTCAGCTCGCTCGTGGAGCTCCGTCCGGACTCCGGCGGCCAGCCGAGCCGACCCTTCTTCTCGATTCGGATTCTCCCTCCGTGTCGTTAAAAAAAGTTGGTGCTCGATTGGCAGGTGGCAACGGGCATCATGGCGCATCTGATGCAATGCAACGGCCTTAATATTGGAGCCGTTCGGCTATGCTGATAAGCCGGTTGAAAAACATCGTTGACTGATTTATTGTGAGAGAAAAATATTGTTCCGACTGAAAAAACAGGTTGAAAAAGACAGATTATAAGCCAAATCAACAGGACCATTAACGCCCGAGAGCCCGTATCGCATTAATTATTTTGCACGACTCCATTAAACTATAGCACGGAGCCGGCCAAAGTTGGTGCATGTGGATCGATCGATCCGCCGGCGTCCGTTAGATATCGCTCGTCGCCTACCTCTAGCAGGGTCTGCCATGCTGCTGCCACAAACGCAGCAATCATTGACGCATGGCCGGCCATGGCTAGGGCCTAGCAGGGCGGTCGTCGATGACCGTGACGCAGAGGTCGGTCCATCCACAAGCTCCGGCGCAGGCCATGTGTGCATTCAAGCCCTGGTTTAGTTTCCAACTTCTTCCCCAAATTTCACTATAAAAAAGAAGATTCCCCATCACATCGAAATATCGGCACATGCATGGAGTACTAAACGTAGATAAAATCAAAAACTAATTGCACAGTTATAGAGTACTTTGCGAGACGAACATTTTGAGCCTAATTAATCAATGTTTGGACAATTATTACCAAATAAAAACAAAAATGCTACAGTACCAAAAGGGGTTGCTACAGGAATTCGGATGCTCCCTAATTCAGTATCTAAACAAGGCCCAAAAGTTTGGAGGGAGGGGACGGCGTGTGGCAGTGGCAGGACTTAGCTGTAGCTCCTGCTGCGCCCGAGACTGTCCGCACTCATTGACATCTATATTCATTTTTTAAAAGGGATATTTTATCCTAGTCACCACAAAATATATAGTTTTCTCGTATCTATTCATCTTCTATATCATCCTCTATCCACTATGGGGTCCACTTGTCACTTTATCTAAATATATCCATGTGACATCTTATTTTAAAGTATTTATTGAAACGAATTTAATGGTATAATCAGAATTTAATTTGGATTTTTGGTTCGTGAGTTATAACATTTTTTGCTTGTTTAAAATCATGGAGCCCACTCTTACCTCCTCCTCTCTCTCCTGCATGCTCTGCGCGCGCGTGACAGGTGGGCAGCGCACGCCCGCCATAGGCCGGTCGGTGCGCCATATTTAGCGCGCTTTAACTGATAGCGTAGGCTTTAGCGTCTCCCGCTGCAGGCGCATATCTGCTATTTCTGCTGAGCTGGAGCTATGCCAGATGATATACCGTGCCGGATGATATATCGTGCAGCAGTGCAGCTAGCCTGACATGTCGCGCTCTCTCCTCTAGGGACGACGATGGCCATGCCTCTGCTGCCGTGTCGTGACGACGCAGACTCTCTCGCCCATCTTCTTGGAGAGGTGCACTAGCTACTATACGGAGTACGTCCCACCCACCTTGCAAGAGAGGCCTGTAATAAATAAAATAAAAAGAAGATAAATTCATTTAGGGCCACTCGAATTTACCTTCTTCTCTCTATGGGGTGTTTGGTTTCCAGTCGGAACCGGCCATGAGCGCTGTGACGCCACACTTTGTAGCGCCAAAAACGGGCACCTCACCTGTAGCGTGGTTTTACACTAACAAAAGTATGGCTATCAAACACCAGCTTTTGCATACATGTCGTGCCACAAGTAAGGTGTGACATCAAATTTGTATACTATAAAAATATAATTAATGAAGAATCTATTTATACTTATTTGGTACCATAAATTAAATATTACTATTTTATTATATAAATTTAGTAACACTTGAGGTGCTTTTTACTCTATAATTTAAGATGGAGGGAGTACATTCTAAAAAGCCCCTAAATATTCATTATTCATGAGATAGGTGGGACCCTCCGACAACGCCTGTGTTTCTAAGACTATCCGCACTCGTGGACCTCTATATTCATCCTCTAAAAGGAATATTCTATCCTAGTCATCACAAAATATACAGTTTTTCCACATCCATCCATCCTCTATATCATTCTCTATCCACTGTAGAGCTCACTTGTCACTTTATCTAAATATATCCATGTGAGATCTAGTTTTGAAGAATTTATTGAAACGAATTTAATGGTGCAGTCGGAATTTAATTTGGTTTTATGGTTTGTAATTTATAACATTTTTTAGATAGATAAAACTGTGGGGCCCGCCACTGAGATTCCTTGCGCACACGCACACTCTCTCTGGATTGGCCGCTCGTGATCACGTGGTGGAGCCGTCCGACCGGTACCATAACCCGGTATCCCTTCAAATTTACCAGAGAAAGACACATGCAGGGCAGTTTACCGTTTCCCGCTGCAGCTGCTTGCGAACGCTATAAGCCGACGTGTACCTATACCGGTTGCCTTTAGAGGCACCGGTGCAGAAGGTCTAATAATGGTCTAAAGGAAGCACGCCATGTCACGTTTGGATCATGCTTACTGTGTTTGGATAATGGGCCGTCCCATACCACCCGTTGGGCCTGGCACATCTGCTTCATCTTCTATAGCAGCCCAATAATGAATTTTATCGCACAGGGTCCGCCGACCGCCGAGGCCTTAACGAAAACAGACGGCTCGTGAACCCAGGACCGCCGGCGACCCTCCGCCCGCCACCGCAATGCTCCGTCGCCTCCCCACACTCGTCCGCGCCGCCTCCCAGCTCCCCTCCCTTATCCACCATGGCAACTGTCGCCTCCTCCTCTCCATCTCCCCCGCCCCTTTCTCCCTCGAGGCGTACCTCGTGGCCTCCTGCGGCCTCACCCGCGCCCAGGCCAGGAGCGCATCCAAGAAGGCGCTCGCCGAGGCATCCAAGTTGTCCGAGAGGGCATTCAACGATCTCTCCTCCACCCGCCTCCACTCCGGCTTCGACCCCGACGCCGTCCTCGCCCTGCTCTCCAGCATCGGCCTCTCCCGCGCCGACATCGCCGACATCGTCGCTGCTGACCCGCTGCTCCTCCGGTCCCGGGTGCACAGACTCGAGCCACGCATCCTCGCCCTCCGCGACCGCGTCGGCCTGTCCGTTCCCCAGATCGCCCGCTTCCTCGTGCTCGGCTCCTGGGAGCTCCGCAACTGCGGCGACATCGCGCCCAAGATCCAGTTCTTTGTCTCCTTGTACGGCTCGTTCGATCAGTTCCTAGTGGTCATGAAGAGGACCCGAACACTTCTTGCCATGAACGTTGATAGGGTTATCAAGCCGAACATCGCCCTGCTTCTCCAGTGTGGCCTAAGTGTTCGAGATATTGCCCAGCTGTGTTCGAGGATGACCTGGCTGCTTACGTTCAGCCCGGAGCGTGTGAAAGAGCTCGTGCTGCGCGCGGAAGAGCTTGGGGTGCCCCGCAGCTCGGGAATGTTCAAGCAAGCGTTGGCTACTGTAGCCTCTACATCCAAAGAGAACTGTGCTGCCAGGCTTGACTTCTTGAAGAGGAGTCTTGGCTGCTCCAAGAGTGAAGTTGCCACTGCTGTGTCCAAGAAGCCAAGCATTATATCAATATCTGACGAAAGTCTTCTCCGCAAGATTCACTTCTTCATCAACGAGGTTGGACTGGATCCACAATCCATTTTGCAAAGGCCTGTCCTCTTCACATTCAGCCTGGAGAAGCGACTAGTGCCTCGGCATTGTGTCATGAAGGCCCTGCTGGCAAAGGGATTGCTCAACAGAAATGTGAGCTTTTACACATTGGCTCGAATTGGAGAGGAGACTTTCAGGTTGAAATTTGTGGAGCCTCACAAGGACTCTGTTACTGGGCTTGCAGATGCTTATGCCACTGCACGTGGTGGCAGTGTGCCCCCATAGTTCAGCTTTAACATCTTGAAGTGTTTTAATATTCTCAATACTATTCAGGCAGATGATAGAATTTCTATTCATGCTCATTGGGAACTGTCCATGCTACAGACTGCTTTTGGTTTCTGTAATGGAACTACTGATCTTTAACTGCTCATAGTCCCAGTTCAGGATTTGGTCATATATGAGAAACTGGTTTGAGCTATTCTGGGTCCTTACTGTTTGAGTGTAGTAGACTAGTAGTCACTTCTTTTGTCTAGCACATGGCTGAAGCTTATTCTCAAGTTAGTTGTTCTTCCGCTGATAGGTCCTTATTATACTAGTTAAGCTACTAGGGATTTATCATTCTTAGCTTGCTACTAGGAATTTGTTCACACTAGTCGCTGATACTTTTATGAGGCTTGCCCATTTCATATTTAGTTGAATTCGTTACTCTCACTTCTTCTGTCGTTTACATTGAATTACTTCATTGAGGCTTGGCTAGGCTGTGGCCAAAATTTCTACAGAGAAGGAACTCTCTATAAAACATTAGTGTAAAAAACTATGTTTTGAGGACCGATGAAATACTCATACTTTCCATCAAACTATGTTGTTACCAACGATATTAGCCCAATCGGCAAAGGTGTTTGCCTGTATGTCCTCAAGGGAATGAGTTACTAATAGTAATAGGCTGGTTGTTTTATAATTCTATATGCTAAAAGCAGTTTTACTTGCATATCAACATATGAAAAGTTACATTGATTCACAACACATGTTTGATGTTACTAGATTAATCGTGCGAGACAAATTTCGTAATAAACATTTTCACTATTTAGAGTGGTCTACATTTAAAAGAATCACAAGTCAAAGTACCTCACATGGGAAATTGTGTTGTCACCCTGAATGGTTTATATTTGGAATAAAAGGGAGTAGAAATGTGTAGTTTGTAACCATGCCCAATCACCACAAACAAAAAGTTATTGGTATGATGTTGACATGACAACTATGGCCAAACCTTGTTAAGGAGAGTGTACTTAACCATAAGAGTACTCAGTGTGGTGTTTGATTAATGGTCAGGAGCTGCATCATCTGTCTTGATGGAGCAGGAACGACAGCACACTGGAGGCACACAGAACCAGGAAAGCAGATTTTATTGACTTTGAATAAAATAGGTGGATGTAAACAAGGTAACACTTCCCTTCTAAACAGATTTCAATTTTGTAGGGCTCAATCTCAAAGCAGAGGCACCAGCAATGGGCAAATGCGGCTGCCGCCTACACATACAAATGGGATTGGTTTGGTTCTAAAAAGCAACAATAAGTAATATAAAAGTAGAGATATCTGCAGTTCCCTGCTTGGCCGGATGGTAAGGTCGAAGACATAGTTGTAAGAACCAAGAACACAGGAGCCGTTAAGCACACAATCCTCATCGTGTTGCTCTTGATGGCTGCCATGAGCAAGAGAATATCACTTCTATTTTGCTTTCTTTTTTCCCCTTAGGAGCAAGAGGAGGACTGCTTGTATCTGTATAACTTCTAGGTTTAAGTGCTGCAAGTATTCATATACAAGCATGGCCAATCAATGTGCTACATGTATATGTATTATCTCACAATTAAATGTCCTCGTCAATAATATACCATGCTAATATTTTGATATCCTTAGACTCCAATAAATATGTGGGCATCCAAACCAATCCTAAGTGCAATGTTAGACAGAACAAATACTTGATTACAGAAACCAATCTAAGTATAATATATATGTACCATAATTGCTTATGTATCTCAGCAATCTATTAATTATTTGCTCTTGCCACTTGGAGTCAGGGTATGCTCAGATTACAAATTGATGGCATTGCCTTTGCACTCTTGTCCTGTTGTCCTTTATGCATTATTCGACTGCTGGTAGCATACATGAGAGACATCTTAATCTTACTATGTGCAGACAAAACATGGGTCAGGTTTTCGGTTTAGTGCAGGTTGATCAGCCAACTGAGTCCGTCAAAGAAAATTTTGGCACGTTCAGTGAAGTCCTGTAGCCTGGTTCCCACTTCCTACCCTGGTGCATAGGGCAGCAGATTGCTGGTTACCTCTCCTTGTGTGTGTGCCAGCTGGATGGATGTCCACTGTGAAACAAAGACAAAGGTTTTCTCCATTACATTCTGTTTTATGTCTGACTTGTGCTTTTCTGAAGCTATTGGCATGATCAAAGAACATTTCTGTGAAGCTCCAGTATAAGAAAGAACCTTTCTGAACTCTATTGCCTGGATTGACAATGTCTTGTTCACTGTTGTTTGCATCTGTCTAATATGCTCTTGTTGATAAGGCACCTGATGCCTTCTACAAAATGAACACCACCAGGGAACAAATTCAGTCGCATGTATTTGATGGTAAGTGTTCCCTCTGTTTCAAATTGTATCTTATGTGTTTATTATGTCATGTATGCTATCTTGTACTCGTGCTTGTCCTGTCTCCGTTATTATGTATTTGTTCTCCTCAAGTCCTTGCATACCCTATGCCAATTGACTGTTTTTTATTCTTGTTAATATACCAAGATAATGTTTACCTTCTTGTAATATGCTCATTAGCATTATTATTTAGTTTTTTTATTGGTGCCAGGAGAGAAAATTATGTCTCTATACTGCACAAATCAAATGAACCAGTTCTCATTGCTTATTCCAGTCATCAGAGCTACTGTTCCAAAGCTGGACTCGGACGATGCATTTGAGCAGAAGAATGACATCACAAAAACTGTCAAAGAGGAGCTTGGAAAGGTTTCTGTCAAGCATTTGCTTTTGTTTAATTGTCGTGTTGAATTTGCTTTAGAGCATGTAGAATCTTTTGATTGATCTGGCTTGTTTGTGGTGTAGGCTGTCTATGTATGGCTATGAGATCGTGCAAAATGCTGATTGTTGATATTAAGCATGATGACCGTGCCCAGAGAGCAATTAACAAGATCATTGCAGGGTAGTACTTTTCCTTTCATATAAGTATTGCATCAGATTAAATTGCCAATACAAAATTTGCTCAGCCACAAGCATCTACTAGTTATATCGATTAATCTCACATGCTACCCATGAGCGGACTGTGGATGATTGGCGTCAGCGGAGTTAGGGAGGCGCCCATGCCCCTGCACTCTGACGCCGCCCCGTCCCTCCTGTCTCATGGCAAGCTGCAGCAGTCACATCATTCCCTTCCTGCAAATCCTCACCCTGTTCGGCAGGCTGTTTTTCGGCTTATAAGCCGGCTGTGGCTGTTTTGCTGTGAGAGAAAAATACTGTTCTACGGCTGATAAGCCGTGCTGATAAGCTCAGCCGTACTATCTGAAAACAGTCAATAAAATATATATGCCTCAAATCAAAGTGACATCACAATGATGGTTGGTGCTAATTTTATTTCCATGTGGGCATTCCAATTTGCAGCTTGAGGTTTTCTCAAACACTGTAATTGTAGGGTAGTCATGGTGGCTCAAATAATTCTAGGCTATGGTCTTCTGTCTTCTCACATTGGATGCAATCATGAAGGTAGTAAGTCTGATTCGGTGCTGTTATGTGCTGAAGAATATGTCTATATTCAAGGTACAAGCCAAATATTTGAGATTTTATCTGTTTCGAGATTATAGAATCTGACATATTTTGTGCATTAGCAGAAATTCCAGGCGTATTATGGGAATGCAGTTTTCCAAGGATGAGCTGGTGAGCTGGTGACCTAGAAGGCATTGACAGTCAAGCTTTTTATTTATTTTGGATATTGAGAAATAGGAGTCTTATGTATTTATTTTTATATTGCTTTATTTAAAACAAGCACATTCTAATTTGTACTTATTGCAAAGATAGGTAGGTGGATGATTGACTAGAAATCTAGAATAGATTGTGTAAAGCCTATCTGGCGGACTTTTGATCTCTGGGTATGAAGCGCCCCTGGTTAACCAGGAACTCAAATGTGATACAATACTAGTCCTAGGAGACTAGTAACACAGTTATTACATCAGATAAATCTCAGTGCAGTAGTCTCGATAAGCGTGAGCAATGAAGACATGCCACGATTAAAAGTAACCACAACACAATACAGGTCCAACAGATCTAGAAAAAGGTCTCGCTAATACATATCATCTGACGGATCTCAATGCCACAGGCTAGCTGGGTGTAGACATGACCTTAAACGTAGCTTCAGGATCGAAGTTCGGATCTTTCTCTGTCCAACAAAGCAATGGTGAGTACAGAGTATTCAGTAAGTTCAACCTTGCCCTATGGAATGGGATGACAGTATATGCATATGAATATGTATCAAGGATAAGGCTTGATTTATTTGCATAAAGTTATCTTTTTACACATGTAGGTTTCATTTTATAAATACCTTTGCAACAGACATGTTTTTCATATATGATAGTATTTTTGAAAAAGGGGTTGGTCACAATTTTAAGTGTTGTTGAACCCTTGTTTCCACAACACATGGCAGACAATCATTCATTTCCAAAATCACACTCACTCTTATGTTTTCACTCATTCCAACCCATCTAGTTGTTGAAACCAAATCATAACTCGTCCGATACCGCGGACACGTCTATCAGAATAAATTTTACACTCCGCAGAGATTGTACACTTTCCCCACAAGTAGGATACCGTAGCTTAATACCGTCATGTAAGCACAGATCCATCAAATTCATTACCCTCCATAGCTAGCACTGACACTCACCACAGGAACACTAAGGCCATATCTCATAATACAATAATTTACAGAGCTCTTTACATTTCATACAATTCCTCAATTTCCACATATATCTCTTAGTGTCCTGTTGCAAACCTGCCTCCAGGTGATTGCCATACCAACTAGAGGGATTTAGGCTAAGCCTTTCACATGCAAGACGAATGATTGTACGATAAATGAGTTAGGCAAGATGAATCATCAACTCAGTCCTTAATTGAGACAAGACAGATATCTTCATGTTTAACCACAAAAGGTACAAGCCCCAACACCATGGCATCCCACAAAAGGAACACAAATCCGCTCCATCTCTAGGGTAATCATCATCTATAACTTGATCATTAACTCTTTCATAATACCCACAATTTATTATCACAATTCACACCATTTTGCATTTAAAATCATTGCATTTGAGGAAACATAGTAATAAGTATCCATGATGAATGTCAAGTCCTAAGCATACTAAATAATAATATTTTATCATAGCATATTATTTGTTCATAAGTTTGAACAAGACAACTATCAGGTAATGTCAATTTAAGGATGGCTATCCAACGGGTTTAACTAAGCAGCGAAAATATCTCGTATGTATAATCGTATATGCAACATTTAAAACGGCCTCTACGGGTTGTGTTTAAAAATAGGATCAACATGTATCAAAAGGGATTAGATCGGACTTCCGTCAGTGTCCTCGGCAAACTCCTGTTGACCGTCCGGATCCTCGGCGTCGAACTCGCGGTACTCGCCTCCGACGTCCTCGTTCTCTGGCTCGTTCACTCTGTCAGCTAAAAGTACGCAACGAGCGCAACAGACAAATAAGCACAGATAAATAATCACATAAATTTAAATGAGCTCTAAAAATCATGAAATTTATATGGGAGATAGATCATGATTTTAGATGAATTTAGAAAGAATAATATTTGCAATCGGAGTTGGCATGTGACTCTGCAAGATGGCCAAAATTTAATCACGTGAAAAAGAATAATACGCGATTAAGGAATGGGTGATCACGTGGACATTTGGCTTGACTGGTAGTGCATGGTGTATAGTATGCGTGTACTATTTGATGAAGTTATTGGTTAGGGTCCACGTGTCATATACACATGTACGGGAAGGGAGAGAAGCTAGCACAAGCTTTCTTCTTGCTTCATGCTTGCTGGACGTCATGGCTGAGCTCTCGTAGAGCTCTAGAGTGGCTCGGCACAACAAAGGCAAGGAGAGAAGCAAAGAGAAAACCACAAGGAGAGTGGGAAGAGCAAGGGGATGCTCATGGGCTGCTCATCTTGTCGTGCAACGACGGTCGAGCCCGGCTCGTGCGCACAACCGTATACGGTATACGCGAGACAAGTGAAGCGAGAGCAGGCAAGCGAGTGACGAGCTGAGCGTGGTGCTGCGCGAGAGCAACCCGGTGTGCCTTTTTATAGGCCGGGACACGGGCTGTGCCACCAGCTTGCTTTCAGTGTCCTTTCGCATGCAACAATGGTGCTAAGAGGACGGTAGACGGTGGTGGACGGTGCGGCGCGTAGCAGGGGACGGTGGATTCTCGCATGCACGGCTGGTGCGTAACTTTGCAATGTGGTCGGCATGCATGCGAGTATGCATGTGTGCATACTACTAAGGCTTTGCTGGTTTTGCATGCATGCATGACCTATCTGTATGTGTGTATGTGTGGGTGCACTGACACTTGTTTGTTTGTACTTTGCATGATGTTGGTATATGCACGCTGCCTGTGTGCCTTGCTTGTTTGCGTGGTAAATGGTAAAAGTGGATGTTGCCTCGGTTTGTGTTTTGTCTTGCACTATTTGCTGTGCATATACGAATGTGCTATTGCCAGAAGAGAAAGGTGAGAGGTGGAACCCGCCGTCGTGGTGGCGTGCGAGCTGCCGCAGTCAGCGAGGGGGTCCGAGTGTGGGTGCACTGTGGCGGCGATGGTGGTGGGGTCGGCGCACGCGCCGTTGTCGAGCATCGGGCGAAGCGAGAGAGAGGGAGAGAGGTGAGGAACAGACGGGTGATACCGATGTCATGGAGCAGGATATAAATTGAAGAGAGGTAATTATGATGGATATAAGATGGACAAGATTTGGAAGGATATAGAGCTCAGATGACTTATAGTTTTTTAAATGCATTTGAATTTTTTTAATATGAGTGATTTTTGAATGTAAATTTTTGGGATGTTACAGGGTATAGACGACGCAAGGAGTTTAGGTTGTTTATTAGCCAGAGTAATACACGAGAGATTCAGCCTTGGGCGGGCTTGAGCTTAGTTGCAAATCATGTAAAGCCTGGGACGCCACTTGAGTGCCTTGTAGTCAAACTATTTATATCTTAATACAAAGATGCACAAGTCTTTTTGCGTGATTGAGAAAAAAGATGCACAGTTAGCATAAATATTACAGAGTCATCTGAAGCCGATAGCAGGCAATGTCCTTGTGGTTCTCTAGGCAAACGCTGACGTCGCTGGTGAGTACTGCTTGCCGCCTCCTTTGCTCTATGTGGCCTCTTACCGTGTCCTGTTCTTCAAATTCTTCCTGTACTATATATTTATGACTGATGCCTCATCTCACACATTTAACATATATGAAATTTTGACTTTTTAGACTTTGAGAGGATGCAGAGGCAGGACGAGTTGGACCAACCTCCTTGCAGCCACAGGGAAGAAACTAGAAGGGCAGTGTTGTTTCAGCTTTTGCTGTAACAACATGCTTGTGTTAAGCAAAATTTCAGATAGCAGCACAATCTCTGGTGGTCAATTTAACTCACTTCATTCAAGTTTTATTTCAGATAGCATGTAAGACTTGTTAACTTCCTTTCATTTGTGTTTCTTCATCTATTTGTCCTTCCATGCTACCAGGATATTCTCTATAACTAAATTTGTAAGACCCCTTACTCCACTAAATTTTGGGATTGAGAGATAATTTTGCATAGTCAAATAATTTGATAATTTCAACCACTGCTTCTTCAAAGATGTGCAGCTCTCCTGCGTGTTTGTTTGATAATTTCAACCTAAATTGCCCCACCACTTGCTCACCCAAAAACAAAGGGGGTTTGGGGATCCTAGACTTGTAGAGGTTCACTAGAGCACTCAGATTTCTTTGGTTATGGTATCAATGGACGCAGCCGGAAAGGGCGTGGAGCAAACTAGAGGTGCCCTGTGATGCAGTGGACCGAGATCTTTTCAACGCTTCAACGGTTATGACAGTAGGCAATGGGAAGAAAGCTCTCTTCTGGACATCAAGCTGGTTAAATGGAACAACGGCCAAATTGATTGCTCCAAGTCTTTACCGAAAGTCCAAAAGGAAAAAGTTCACGGTTCATCAGGGACTGTTGAACCGCAAATGGATAGATCATATTTTTCCTCCGACATCACCTGAAGTAGGAGAGTTTATTAAACTCTGGGAGGCCATTGGCGCAGTCCCAATCAATGATGCGGTAGAAGACGAGGTAAGGTGGAGATGGACAACAGATGGGGAATACTCCACAAAAAGCGCTTACCTCATTCAGTTTGCCGGAAGATTTTCCAAAATCAAAATCACAGCCATTTGGAAGGCCAAAGCAGAAGCAAAGTGTCGCTTTTTTGTGTGGACTCTCCTACATAATGGGATTCTCACAGCAAACAATCTGCTCAAACGGGGATGGACAAATGACACAGACTGCAGGCTATGTGGGAACTGGGAATGACCTTGAAACACCCGTGCATTTATGCAAAGATTGTCCACACGCAAGGAAGTGTGGGACATCCTAACACAGTGGTTGCAGTTAACAGTGATACAGTCGATAAATTCCTCAGGCTCCTTAAACAGCTTCTGGTGGAGATGAAGACACAAATTTGATAAGAATGAGAGGAGAAAAGTGGATGGGATCTTCATCTATTTTTAGTGGAATATTTGGAAGGAGAGAAATACGAGACAATTTCAGCAGAAGGCCCTCAACCCAATTCAGGTGGCCACACTATGCAAGGATGACATTATGCAGCACAGGATCGCCATGGCACCAAGGGCAGTTGCAGATGATGTTTAGGATCTTCAGAGTGCCTGCTTTCTTTCCCTGTTGTCCCTCTCGTGCCTTGGCTGTCTTTCGTTCTTCAGTAGTCTTTCTTTTGTTCCCCTTTTTCAGTAGTCACGCTCAAGGGGGGTGGTTTAGTGTTGTAAATACTTGTAAGGGCCTTGCTAAGGTACACCCATTACCCCATAGGAGGTAAGATCTCAAACAAATCTTAGCCCTTGATTTTTTAAGTGTATATAATAATTAAGTAATTATTAATTAATTAAAATATTTATAAAACAGAAAATAGAAAAGGCAACAAACCAACAAATGTATACAAGATATCTGCTATTCAAAGCTTGTTTCTTGCCATATACTACGTGTGCCCGTGTACAGCATGCAACAACGGCGCAACGCATATACGGGTGCATGCAACAGCGGCATACTCCTATACTGGTGTACCGACCTTGTGCCCGTGCTAGACGAGGCAACGTAGAGGTACATCACGTACCTGAACATGTCACGTGTACACATCTAATGGTATAAATCTAATAATTCAATGTCAAAAGCTAATGACTGATAGTAGAATTCGGTTACCAACATACGTTTGCAAAATACTAAGTCACAAAAATACTAATGTTGGGATTATGAAAATAAATAAATCATTCAAATGCCAATACGTTCAAGACTGATGTTCACATTACCAACACTTTAACGTTCCAGATTAAATAAAAAACTAAAACGCACCTCTAATTTTGCCTCATGTGGTTGCATGCATGTTAGATCCAAAATATAGATATTTTTCCTAAAATTTTGCTCACTTTCACATTTCTCAAAATTAAAAAATACATTTATTTTATTACCTCTCAGGAGGTAATATGTGATTATAACCATCCAGATCGACGGTCCACGGTTATTTGAGTGTACCATAGCAAAACCCTACTTGTAAACCACTTTTTTCTCTTTTCTATCGTCTAATAAAATCTGCGGCAAAGCTTTTGCCGTCCTTTCTAAAAAAACCTAAAAGATGTTTACAGGATGAATATTGATATTACTTGCCGCAGATCTGGCTTGTTTGTACCTTCTGAAATGACAATGTAATTCGAACTTGTGTCTCAGTACAGGTAGAACTACCGGAACAAATATTTTGGGGCTTCAGATGCTTGGACAGAGGGATGGGCAGACACAATCTCGAATAACTTCTGGAAACCTGCTAATGGTCTACATACTTCCTTCTGTTTCATTTGTAGAAGTAAATGGTTTGGTCTAGCCCAACTTGCTTGGGACTAAAAGACTCTGTTGTTTTTGTATAATGTTTTGCGTATATCAAGCTTATAGCACATTGTAAGATACATAGTTGTGTTCTCTTTGTAAGCCTGTGTTTCGTTAATATTGAAATCCCCTAATGCATCGTTGCTACGTTGGACCATATGTATGCAGGGGGTGGCCACAAAGATTTCTGTCCATTCGAGGAGTTAAGGTACATGGCCTCTTCAATTCTTCATGCCTTCTGTTTTGGGGAAGACCACTCATATTTCAGGATCATAGCCAAGAGGCACAGGACGTATTTCACTTACAGTCATTTTAAGGAATGTTTGTTGTTCATAAGTTTGTCTATTAATAACTTTGTCTGGCGTACAGGAGAAGATTGTAAAACCGCACCTGAAGCACAGACTGCAATATATGATATGTGCGGCAAGTGAGGGTGTCCAATTTCTTCATAGGATTCTTCTCGCAAAAAGGGTGCTGCGTCGTGGACGCTGAAGGCGACAAAGACCGATTTGTAGGTCACACACTCACACTACCAACCATCTGCCACCTCTCACCATCTGATGCAACTGCATCTTTGTGCACCCTGCAAGGACAAACAAAGAACCAGACTAATCGACGCACTAACCTGCTGTGTGTTTTTGTACCGAGCGAGTCCAATATGTAGGAGGGATCACCAGTTCTCTAGGACAAGATGCCTCTGATAATGAAAATTCTGTTTCAATTCTCATGCCGAAAGAAATGCACGTTGTCGAGGCACGTGTAGCTTTTTCGACGCTGCACTGAAAGACTTAGTTCGATTTCGGAGCTGGATTTATCAGAACAGGCTATAAACTGATGTTGTGAACATCACACACTCAAATAATCGTTTGTTTAATAATACAGTACACATTGAAACTTAAATTATCGTGGTATTAATTTATTCTCATTGCAAGGCACGGGATCATGCTAGTAAGGCAAAAAAATAGAGTTTTTCTCTGTGTGATATTATAAAAGTTTTAAATTCCATATGTGACATTAAAAAAGTTGAGTGGACACTGGTGCCACTAGTCCATAATTTATTGTCGCCCTCCACACCACTTTATCCACGTTCCTTTGTGTTTTCACGGTTTGGCAACCTTGACATGTGGGTCGGGCCTCTCAAGATGTTAAAAAATACCCTCTCTCCCAATCCTATCTTCTACACCAGGGATGAAAATGGATTGGATCAGAGCGGATAGTGCCTTTCCCATATCCTAATCTGCTTTTCTTTATCGGATCCAGAGCGGAGTAGATAATAATCCCTCTGTCCAAATTTAAGTGCTCGTTTGCACTTCAAAAATTTTCTCGAAATAATCGGTATGCATAGGTCTGAATGTGGCATATCAGTGCAGCAATAGCTTGAAACAGGCAGAGACAGACAGAGCATGCAACACTATTTTATTTCCTTTATAGGGACGAGTCCAACGATGGTATTAAAAGAAAAAGAAAACCTAGAGCTCTCGATTTCTCTCGTCCACTCATTCAACCTTTGCTCACCGAGGCTTGTATGCTCATCTGCCTGTGCTGACACGTGTTACAATATGAACTTGGGCTAGATTTGTGCTGGGTTTATTTTATTTGCATGGGCACTGTTATGGTAATCATTACTGATTGACATGAAGAGATGACAGACCCTTTTTATAGGGGTATTGTGGTAATTTTGCAGCTGGACTAAGTTGGCTCGTTTGAACTTATACGAGCACTTATTCTCGGACGGAGGGAGTAGACGGATACGGATGCGAATGCGGATTTGGTCATGGTAGTATTAATTAGCTTGGCAATGTAATGTTCATCTAGTGTAATGGGCATGCGCTATAGGAATCTTATCAAGGATCTTACACTGGATTTGAAAGCATCTAGGCCCCTAGTGGGTTTTGGTGATTAATGACGACATAAGATTATTGTGACTAACATGTGTTTTGGAGAGGCAATTTGAGTTAGGTCATGACAATGGCGATTGTTTTGGGCACTCAATGGTTTTCATGCTCCTATCGATGGAAGTCATTTCGGTTTTTAAAGAATGATAGACAAGGTTAAGGACAGACTAGTTCTAAGTGTCATTTGGCGTTGAGAGACACTTAAAGTAGTTTAGGACTTTGTTTTTTCCTTAGCCGTACTATAAAGGGGGGTATGAACTAGTAGTTTAGGACTTTATTTTTTCCTTGGTTGTACTATAAAGGGGGTATGAACTAGTAGCTTGACCTAGGTGAGTCTAACATCTTAGGTGTGCACACTTGTCAAACTTAGCACTATGTAGCTCAGGGTTAGCCCAAAGATCAAGTGGAACAATCCCCGTTCACAAAGATTTTGAATTTGAAGTGAAAGGAGGGGTTGGTTAGGCGTCGGACCGTGCTGCGGCGTGGTCGTCGGACCAATCTACCTAGGTCCGATGATCTACATGGCGCTTCCAGAACGCAGCTTTGGCAGGATGAACCGTGAGGGAGATGTTCAACGCAGCGTCGGACTAAGAAACTGTGGAGCGTCGGACTATACTGTGTCTCGGTCCAACGGCCTTTAGAAACAACATCGAAAGGTTTTTTAGGCATCGGACTAGGCCGACGGGAGGCCGTCGGACTACACTATAGCACTGGGCGGCCAACTGATGTTTCTAACATAGGACCAGCACTGTTGCCGTTGTGAGGGTTAGGCCATGCGTCATTGGTCCGACGCCTCACAGAGGCCGGTCTGATGGTCCTTTGGCTGCTGAGACTTGGCTCCAATGCCATGTGTTTGAGTGGGGAGTATATATACATGTCCTACTCGACCAACTTAGCTCTCTTATTCATTTGTTCAGCTGAGGAAACACTTTGGAGTGCAAGGGAGAGCAAGAGCTTAGTGGGGTGATTGAGATTTGATAATCCAAGATTAAGGATCTCATTAGTGCATAGGAAGTAGCAAGTGTTCATGCACCTTTCTCATTAGGCTTGTCTTGGTCAAGTGAGAGTTTGTGCTTGTTACTTTTGGTGATCGCCATCACCTAGACGGCTTGGTGGTGATTAGAAGCTTGGTAATCTTCCAACGGAGCTTGTGGATGACCCAAGTCATCTTGTGAGCGGTTGTGGGCGATTCACCACGATGGAGTGTCGAAGAATTAGTCCATAGAGAGCACTTAATCCTTTTGCGGATCAAGGGGAAGCTACACCCTTGCGTGGGTGCTCTAATGAGGACTAGTGGGGAGTGACGACTCTCTGATACCTCAGAAAAACATCACCGTGTTCCTCTTCCTCTCTTTACTTTGAGCAATTTGTCGTGGGGTCAGAACCGCCGCATGCATGTTGTTTGAGTTGGTGTTAGAGTATGGGTCTCTGGTGGCTCCGGTGGACTCAAGAACATAAGAATCACAAAGAGGACGCAATGGTTTATCCTAGTTCGGGCCGATTGATGCCCTATGTCCAGCAACTGATGATCCTTATACTCAAAAGCACCCAAAATCGGGGGTTACAATAGGGTTGTAGAGAGATTTGGTAGGGGCCTAGCTCAGTGCTAATCCTAAGGTTGCCTTGCCACTGGTGGAGCCTTTCCCTTTGTCGAAGAGGAGGAAGAAGACAGGATCTGGTGGAGGAGCTCTCAGTGCCCCTCCATAGGCTGCCTTGCTCTTGATGCTAAGCAGAGGCCAAGGGATGGAATGGAATGATCTGTCTGGTTATCCCCTTCCCCCTCTAGGTCTGACCTTATCCCTTATATAACGAGAATGGTTGGGTACATGGCGGTTTGGGGGAACTAGTCTATGGTCTACATGAGTCAGAGTCTAGGAAGGCCTTGCAGCGACGCGCTGTGGACCGTGGTGATGTCGTGGAGCCGAAGAAGCCTTGGGCATCCTCCGGCTGCTCTATTATGTCACTCTACGTGTCAAGCTATGTTGGCTTGGACTGGCCTCCCCCAGGTGGACCTTCTGAAGTTTTCTTAGCGGTGAAGGAGGTCGACTCTAGGGGCTAACCCACGGGCCTGGGAGCCCCCTGGCCTCTAAAGGCCACTGGAAAGCTATCTTCTTGTGTCACGCCCTGTGCATGACCTTGTCAGGAAAGTGGCTGGCAATGCCATGCCCAAGGGGCAGCGTCGGGGAGCCCTTGAGCCTCAGTAGCTCGGGGCTTATCTTCTTGTGCCCAGACCTTTGCTGGTGTAGTTTGCCGGGCAGGAGCCAAGGGCCGGACTAGAGTGTCAGCGTAGATCGGGAGCCTAAGGGCTCAGCAAGCCCCCAAGCCCCAAGCGAAGGTCGTGGTGGGGTCAGGCTCGACCGGGTTTCTTCTTAGAGGGTGCGCGCGAGCATACCCGATGGGTATAGCCCCCGAGCCCCTAGGCGATCCCAGAAGGGTCGGTCGGGGGGTCTTCTTCATTCGGGGACCACTAGGCCCGAGGCTTAACATACCCATATGTTAGGATCGTCAGGAGCCCCTGGGCCCTTCGTGGCCTCACTTGGCATGATGATGACGAAGGGTTGAATTCAATCTTCTAGTGACCGAACCCTCCTTGTCGGGAACGGCTTCCGCTGACATGGGTGTTATGCCCTACTCGGGGTCGTCTTCTTCCAACGTGATGGGTGTTGCTCGGCTGTTAAGGTCGGGTGATGATGGTGCTGATCCCCTCATGAGTCTATGTCACCCAGGTCTTTGACTCGAGCGAGGGCTCGATGAACTCATTTGGGAGTTACTGTCCTTAGGCCCGAGGGCACCCTCCTTTTTGACCAGGGCTTGCCGTGGGTCGGGCGATCGAGAGCGTCTGGGCTCTGGCTCGGGGCCAACTGATCATCCGGAGCACCACGCCCTTCTGAGGGTTGCGATAATAGGTCTTGATCCTCTCGAGTTGACCTTTTGGGGCTGACCTTTTATAGCCATAGATCGAGGTGTGGGGAGCGCGCCAAGCCTTGGATAGAGGCCCCCGTTGGGCCCGCTGCTCAGCGGCTCCCGACCTAACTATAGGGAGTTGATTGGTTTTGGGGGATGCTCCACCCGAGTGCCCATCATTCGGGGGGTCGGGTTGCTCCATCTGTGGAGCTGGTGAAGCCCCTGAGGCCATTGTGGAGCCTCCCTGCTAGCGGGAGTGGCGACTTTTAGGCACATCCCTTCTGTTGACGTCTAATGCAGGCAGTTGATGGCGTCTGGGCTGTCGTACCTAGTGGAGAAGTTAAGGCGTGCACTCCCGTGCTGTCCTACCTCATTTAGGAGATGGAAAGTTGGGGCCACATGGAGCAGATTTGGTGAAAGAGGAGCCACAGCACTTGGTGCGCGTGAATCTAGGTCGTTGATGGTAGCTGATGGGCCCGAGGGGAGTTGGATCCCCTTAAGTCCTGTGAGGAGGCATGCACGGAGTGGGTGGCGCGTGTGGGTGGGCTCAACATGGTCGGGCCAATAGGGAGGCGGCGGTTCGCCTCTGTCTCAGGTCTAGCAACCACCGCCGCGCCATACGGTCATGCCACGGAGTACTAAAGCGGAAGTAAAAGAGGTGGAGAGGGGGAGTTACCTTCTGCTTCCAGTGAAACCATTCCCCTTCCAAAAATCCTCAGCCTTCACCTGCCTTTGCGCGCCTACTCGCCATCACTTGCTTCTGCTTACCTTCCCCCAAGCGGAATGAGAGCCCTCGGGGGTGACTAAGGCGGAGATCCAGAGGATGGAGGAGGATGGTATAGCCTCGGAGAACCCCCTGGTGGTGGGCTGGCACCCTCCTATCGTCAGGGCACTGGCGCTAGCACCCGATGACCAGGAGATTGTCTCCTTCACCGACTTCCTCTGGCTGGGGCTCAGCCTCTCTCTGCACCCCTTCGTGCGGGGGCTTTTGTTCTTCTACGGTCTCCGTCTTCACGACCTGACACCAGAGGGGATCCTCCATATCATGACCTTCATCATGCTATGCGAGGCCTTCTTGGGGATCACCCCCCACTTCGCCTTGTGGAGGTGGGTGTTCTAGGTGGTGCCGTCATTTCTCGATGGTGCGTTCCCGACGATTGGGGGTGCCTGGATCTAGGTGTGTCTGCATGCTACTAGTTGGTACCTTGCCCTCGCCTGCCCGTCAGGGTTCGGTGACCAAGCGCGCTAGCAGGAGAACTGGTTCTAGCTCCCCAACTTGGTCCCAGTATCGCCCTCTTTCGCAAAGGAGAGGACGGCTGGAGCCGCCCTAGAGTTGTGGCGGTTGTCCCCCCCTGGCGAAGGAGGCCGTGGACGTCCCTACTCTCATTGGGGCTGTCGAGGCCCTGAGGGCACAAGGGCTGACTAGGACAGTGGTGGTGCGCCCTTTCGTCCAGTGTCAGATCCTCCCGCTGAGGGAGCGGGCGCACCCATTGTGGCTGCACCAGGGGATCACTGACCTGATGATGGAGTTCCCCTACCCCATCTCGTCAGAGCTACTCAGGGTGTTGATGATCGGGGCCATCGGTGTGGAGTACCCGGGGGAGGGCATCGGGCCTTCCCCTTCGACGCTGAACATCCTCCTCCCGTGGGTCAAATTCGCCGGGATGGTGTCGGAGCCCCTGTTCCCCCTTTTAGGGTGGAGTGGATGACGATGCCCCCGATGGTGATGCTAGAGGTGTCCGTGCTAGCCTTCGGTCTGCCCGACAGTGGCTCTGGCTTTGGCGGTGGCCCCGACCCCAGTGGTGGTTCCGGCTCCGGTGGTCTGTGCGGTGATGGTCGACGGAGGGTCTCGGAGGTGCTAGAGGAGTCCTGCTAGGTGCAGGCGGAGTCCGCCCTGCCCATCGTCCCCTCGGAGGGACAGGTAGGAGTCATCCTTGGTTCTCTTCATCTTCGTCACTGCCTCTGATGCAGGTGTTGTTGCCATGTGTAGGAGCTCCCCTAGGAGGACGTTCGTCGAGGTCGGTTCTTCGAGAAGCGGCGGCGAGCCTCCCCAATGCCAGGCCCACCTGCTGCCTCCTTCTCTGTCGGTGGCTAGATTAGAATGGCACACTCCTTCATCAGGGGCGCTTTTGTGCGGTGCCTCAATCACACTCCCCGTAGCGGCAGTCGAGGCGTTGCGAAAAGAGCAGGAGGATGCCCTCGGGGCCACCGAGGATGCTCGTAGGGAGGTCAAAGAGGAGTGGTTGGCAATGATGACAGCGGAGAACATTCATGATGTGGCACAGGTGGAGGCGGCCCATCTGAGGATGGAGCTTCAAGGTATGGGCCATTCCCTTTCCCTCTTGCTTCCTGCTGGTGCCAGCCTGTGGGCCACGTTCCCGACGCTCAGTCTTGATGCTCCACGTCCTTGTTGATGCAGAGTCGAGGATGGAGGTCTGTTGCTTGATAGAGTTGCTTCACGGGGCCCAGGAGGAGGCAGGCAGGCTATGGGCCCGCCTCGAGTCCCATGGCATGGAGTCTAGGGAGCTCTGTGTCGTGGCTCTGGGGGCTTACCATGCACTATTCCCACGGGGGGTGCGCGACAACACGACGAAGGTGAACGAGCATCTCCGCGCCGCGTTGGTGCACTTTCACGAGCCCATGGAGGATGGTATTTGGTAGGGGGTGGCCTCAGCGGTGGTCGTGGTGTACTCCTACTTCTCTGACCTGGTGGACGTTGGTGAAGTGGCGGAGGGACTCTCCTAGGGCACTAGGGATTCTGACATGGTGTTGCTGATGCCCTGCCTGGAGGAAGTCATCGATGCCGTCCTAGCGATCACCCCACTAGAGGCAGTCTTTCGCGGCCTTTCTTAGGACCACGAAGGGTGATGGTTGCACACGGTGCCTCCTCCGTGCCTGTGAGAGAAGAGAGATAATATAGCGTGTGTTCTATGGTCGAACTGTGCGGTGCTGCCCCTGGAACAATTTAATGTTTTTGTAAATACTAAGTTCATTTGTTTGTCACTTTTTTACTGCCCCTATTTTTCTGCTTCTTGGGTGCGTTCGACCCTCTTTCGATTGGCATTTGGGGACTCTTTTCCCTCAAGTTCCTTGGCTATGCCATGGGAGGCTAGGGTACATGACCCCTTTCGATGGCGCACAGGTGTTGGCGCTAGGTCAGGGAGTCGAGGAGCGCAAATGGACCAGGACAAGGAGGTCGAGTTGGCTCGACGAGCGGTGTGCGTGTGGCACTTTGCGCTTACTAGAAGCAGGGGATTGGTGGCAACCAGGAAGCGAACTTAGCACTTAATCAAGGAATGTAGAGGGTAGGGACAGAAAGTGAGAGGATGGGGAAAGGCACGTAGCTTTGTGTACTCCCTTAGGCGCTCGGTCGAGGAGAGAGGCAGGGATGACGCGGTCCGGATTAGGCGTCAGGCCCCAGGTGACTGACTTGGCAAAGGTCTTCCTTTGCGGGGAAGGGCCAGAGCTCCTCTCGACCGGGCCGGCCCCCCGGAGGGGCCAGGCTCCCGGGTGGAGAGACCTACCATGCCACCGTCACCGCTGGATGCGTCGAGCGTGTTCCTGGGGCCCGGTTGACCGAGCGTCACCACCATCTTAACTTCCCTTTCGTCCTCTTGAACCTTCGGAGGCGTCGATGTGGTCATCGCCATCACCCGCAGGGGGACGCATGGAGTGTTGTCATGCCAGCTTCCACCTCTGGAGCCCATACTCTACCTCGATGGTCTCCAGGACCCCTTGCCACGCCAATAGGCGATTAGCCTCCTCCCTAAGGCAGTTTGCGTGGCTGTGAGGCTCCTGGTTAGGCAGCGTGGGCTCGCACGTCTCCCCGGTAGGGATCTTGCCGTCAATGCAAAGATGTTCGTGGGGAGTCACGTCACGTTCGGCATCCCCAGAATGATACCCCGAATCGCTCCCTTGGAGAGTCATGAGGAAGGCGCACAGCAAGGGGGTGTCGGCCCCCACTGCGTTGGAGAGGATGGGGCTCGCGGACGATGAGGCGCTCTAGCTCCATCTGGAAGGATACTACCACATTTCAAATCCCATAGGGGAATCCAAGAGGCAGTACCAGAAGTGGTCCAGCGACGGGAGCACCTCACCGGTGGTGGTCTAGTGGTGAACGTTGGCCAGCATGTAGAACATCTGGTGGCGATTCAACATGATGGGATTTGGGCCCAAGCTATGCCAACTCTATTGGGCCAGAACTTCGAGATCTGCTCTTGAGAACCAAGGCGGAGGGGGCGACGTCGGGGGCTCGCTGCTTGCCGGCGTAGCCCTATGAAGCGGACAAGGCTCGTCATCGCAGTCAGTGATGTAGCCCAGGCTCCCAAAGTTGAGGACCTAGCCCAGAGCGAAGGCGCCTGTAACACTCTCGGTGTTACCACATAAAACACTTACTAAAGCATGTCATGAGCATCATGTCTATGTGATTTTGCATGTGTTGTAGTGCGTAGAACAATTTTGACAACCGAAAATAATTAATAAAAATGTTAAATGGAAGTTGACGCAATCGTCCTTGTTATATCACTTAAGGTTGAAAACTAATTTTTATTGAGCAAAATGCTATAGAACATGTGTGTGACCCTTACATGAAGTTTGAAGTGCGAACTTTATAGGTGATAATGCAACTTTTGTCTTAGCAAAGTGTTATTGCTAGCTAGTGTTTCTAGTAGCTTGGAAATTGAACTTGCAAACAAAATCAGCCTAAGACTTAGGGAAATTCTCAAGTTCAAAAGCAGCAGGACAACACAAAGTTCACAGATTGTTTCTATGAGTTTGAGCTTAGGAAGGGTATCATGTTTTCACCCTTGTCGATAGTCTGATATACCACGTGCAGTATGGTTTAGGTGGTTGAGCTCCGTTTGCTTCGAGCTAGTCTTTACGCGTGCTTTAAAATTCATGCTCGTGCTCAGTCTTGGCCTGTGGGCCAGCTGTGCGCGGTCACCACGTCGTCGTGCTCGGCGTTGCCTGGCCGAGCTACACACATGCACACGCACGCCGTGTGTAGGCAGGGTGAGGCCGTCCCGGCCTAGCCATGGCTCGGTTGCGCCTTGGCTGCTCTGGTCGTAACGCTTGCTGCCGGTCACCCGCAGGCCACCATGCCCCACTGCCGCTGCCGCCCTGCACGCTGCCACTCTACTTCGCGTTGCTGCTGTCGACTCCTCTAGGCAGCTCGCGTGTCCACGCTGCCCCGCTGCCCCCTCCATGTTGTGCGTGGTGATGCAGTGGCTGCCCAAGGTCAACGAGTGTCACATCCGTGCCCTGGCCCCGCGCCGCTGGCTGACGCGCAGGCCTAGGAGCCCCTGAGCCTCTAGAAGCACTGGGAAGCTTTGTCTTCTTGTGTCACACCTCGTGCGTGACCTTATCAGGAAAGTGGCCAGCAATGCCATGCCCAAGGGGCAGCGCCATGGAGCCCCTGAGCCTCGGTAGCTCGGGGCTTGTCTTCTTGTGCCTGGGCCTTGGCTAGCATCGTTTGCTGGGCAGGAGCCAAGGGCTAGACCGGAGTGCTGGCATAGATCGGGAGCCTGGGGGCTCGGGAAAGCCCCCGAGCCCCAAGCGGAGGTTGTGGCGGAGTTAGGCTCGATCGGGTTTCTTCTCAGAGGGTGTGTGCGAGCATACCCGATGGGTATAGCCCCCGAGCCCCCGAGTGATCCCGGAGGGGTTGGTCGGGGGGTCTTCTTCATTCGGGAACCACTGGACCCAAGGCTTAATATACCCATATGTTAGGATCTTGTCACAATTCAATTTATATCTTTACATTCTTAGAATTGCCATGCTAGAGTAGAATTGGAACCTTGGGTGCTAAGCTTTTTGTGTGATAGAAAAATAGAGAACACGTTTAGGCACTAGGGGTGAAATGGGCTAAGTGTAGGGCTTAATTATTGAAAGAAATTTTAGATTATCCCAATTCACACCCCCTCTCTTCGGCATCTTGATCCTTTTAATTGGTATCGGAGCTGAGTTCTCCTTAAATTAGGCTTAACTGCCTAGAGCAAGATGCCCCATAGGGATGGACCCCCTCCCTTCTTTGGGGGAGATGATTTTCCTTATTGAAAAATTCACACAGAGGCGTACCTGAGACTATAGATGTTGGAGTGCTTAGAGTGACCACACAAGGATTCCCAAAACCTAAGGACCTCACCAACCCGGTTGGTGATGAGGCAAATTACGAGAAGTGGAATGCAAAAACTAAAAACACTCTCTTTAGAGGCCTTTGTAAGGATGTCTTTTACCATATGCGGAACCACAAAGACTCTTGTGCACTATGGTCGAATATTTGTGCGCTCCATGAGGGAACTAAGAGTGAGCATGAGAAACACTATCACCTTGTGATCAAAAAGCTCAATTCATTTAAGATGCTTCCTAATGAATATGCTAATAAAATGTATTCTCGCTTGAATATTCTTGTAGAGGAGATCAATGGGCTTGGACTCACTCAAATGCAACCATCCGATATTGTGAGAAAAATCATGAGTGTCCTCCCCATTGAAAAATATGGGCATATTGTCACCGTGCTTCATCAAGGTCATCTTTCCACCGCTACTCCAACTCAAATATTGGGAAAGTTCAATGCACATGAGACATACATGCACATCACTCCACAAGATGGCTCTTCTTCCACCAAGAAGAAGGATTTGGCATTCAAGGCTAGCCAAGAGAAGAGGGGTAAAGCAAAAGTTGAACATGATAGCTCAAGTGATGATGAGATCGATGATGCAAGTGTTGCTCTCATAGTGAGAAGAACCGCCAAGATGCTCAAAAGGCTCAACAAGAATGGTGTCAAGTTTGATGGAAAGAAGAAATTCTTCACTAGTAGCAAGAGGAAGCCCATCCCTGAAATAGATTGCTATAATTATGGAGAGCTTGGTCATCTAGCTCATCAATGTTCTAAATCCAAGAAAAACAAGTACAAGACGAAGAATAAGGACAAGAAAGATGATTCAAGTGATGAAGATGACAAGAATAAGAACAAGCCATAAAAGAAGAAAGATGGCAAGAAGAAGGAATACCACAAGAAGAAGAATATCAAGGCTTATATCGTTGGTGATTGGCTCACGGACATTAAATCATCAAGTGACTCATCCAGTGATGAAAGTGATAATGAGAAGGAGAAGGTGTCTGCTCTTGTGATTGGCACTTCACTACCTCCACCGCCACTGCCGCCATCATCCTCTACACACCTATGCCTTATGGCTAAGGGTGAACAAAAGGTACAAAAGTGACGATGATGGTAGTGGTGATGAAAATGGTAGTGATAGTGATGAAGAATTTGAATCATCCTCCTATGATGATCTAGTTGTCTTGCTAAATGACTACACTAAAATCATAAAAAAGACAAGAGATAAAAATAAAAAGCTAAAACTTGGGAATGAATCTCTTTTAGCAAAATATGACATAGTCTAAAAAGCTAGTGATGAGCTTAGAGAAGAAAATGAAATTGTGTCATCCAAGCTTAAGGAGCTCAAAACTTTTAAAAGGGAACTTAGAGAAAAATATGATAAACTTGAGGGGATACACAATGAGCTCACCACTAAATACAACTTGCTAAAAGAAGAATACACCACTCTCAAAGTTAATCATGCATGATAATCTTGTGCTTTCTCATGAGTATTTATCCAATGAACCGCATGATGTTACTAACCAAGTTGTTAAGATTGATATAACCACATCATGTGATGACTTGATTGTTGAGAGCATTGAGCAAGGTTCTAGTAGCAAAGGCAAGAAAGTGGTTGAGTCCGATAACTATGATGATTATGTCAAGCTCAAGAATAAGAATGAGAAGCTTAAAAGATCTTGAGAAGCTAGCAACCACCAACACAATGGTCTTGGAGACACTTGACAATGATCATGACATGGCTCTTCAGAATGAGATGCTTAGAGAAGAGAATAAGAGGCTCAAGATGGAGAAGAATCTTGAGAGGCTATCAACTCATGATAAACTTAGAGAAGAAAACAAGAAACTCAAGTTGGAGAAAGAGCATCTCAAGACCGGTTTGAGCAAGTTCACAAAGAGGCCAATGCCTTCAAAGTGAGCTACTTATGAACACCGTGATGAAGATGGATAGAAGTGGTAATAGATTCTTGGCAAATCAAGAAAATAAAGTGAAAGCTCAAGATCAACAATACAAGTCAAAGCCCAAGCTAAAGAGATGCTTTGAGTATGGACAAGAAGATCACTTTGCTCATGAGTATGAAACTCCACCACCACAACCCTTGCCCAAGCATGCTAGACCCTTTGCTTTCAATGCTCACTACATGCTTAGAAAGAATTCTAGTGGAAAGATGAAAGTCATGTTCTTAGATCCACCAAACAAGAATAAGCCTAAGCAAATTTAGGTTGCTAAGTCACTAGTTGAGAAAGTCAAGGGCCCTCATCAAGTTTGGGTCCCTAAACAAGCTTGATCTCTTGTGTGGGTAGGTGAACTACAAGACCGGTGAAAGTCATTGGGTTATTGATAGTGGTTGCACTCAACATATGACCGGTAATCCTTGTATGTTCACCTCACTAGCTGAAGATGTGGATGGTCCAGAAAGAATTACATTTGGTGACAATTCAAAGGGCAAAGTACAAGGGTTGGGCAAAGTTGCAATATCAAATGACCACTCAATTTCAAATGCGCTTTATGTTGCTTCATTGAGTTTCAACTTGCTATCCGTTAGATAATTGTGTGATCATGGCTTTCAATGTTTATTCACCGAGAAGAAAGTGGGTGTGTCTAAGAAAGATGATGATCAAGTTATATTCAAGGGCTTTAGATACAATAACCTATATCTAGTAGATTTCACCTCCGAAGATGCTAACTTGAAGACATGCTTATTCACCAAGACATCACTTGTGTGGCTTTGGCATAGAAGACATCACTTGAGTGGCTTTGGCATAGAATGAGTTGGTGAGAGGTTTGAAGGATGTGAAGTTTAAGAAGGATAAGATTTGTAGTGCATGTCAAGCCGGCAATCAAGTTGCTAATACTCATCTAACCAAAGCTTATATGTCAACAACAAGAGTGCTAGAGCTTCTCCATATGGATCTATTTGTACCAACAACTTATAAGAGTTTGGGAGGCAACCTCTATTGTCTTGTGATAGTTAATGATTACTCTAGATACACTTGGGTGTTCTTCCTTCATGACAAGACCGAAGTTGTGGCATGTTTCAAGAAGTTTGCTAAGAGAGCACACAATGAATTTGAAGTCAGGCTCAAGAAGATAAGAAGTGACAATGGAAAAGAATTTATCAACACAAACATTGAGGAGTATTGTGACGAAGTTGGGATCAAGCATGAGGTCTCCACAACCTACACCCCTCAACAAAATGGTGTAGTAGAGAGAAAGAACTGGATACTAATCACCCTCGCAAGAACAATGATTGATGAGTACAATACATCGCAAGACTTATGGGCGAAAGCTATCAACACCACATTCTATGCATCCAACCGCTTATTTCTTTAAAAGTTTCTGTAACGCCCCAGAGTCCAAACGGCTTAGATCCACTCTGCACGCTGGATGAACCACACCTACCACCATCCCACTTACGCTTTCGTCCTCGCTTCGCGTAAAAGGATTAACCCGGGGATGGTGAGATGGACTCTAGAAGCCTTATATGTTGGTCTATCCCACTCTAAACAACCAAGGTGGGACTAAACTCTCCACAATATCTCATAACATTCGCATGGGCCACTATGGGCCAAATTCCAAATCGGGCCGGGTGTGACATACACCCCCCCTCAAAGAACCCGACGTCCTCGTCGGGCCCAACATACCCACAATCAGGCAAACGATAACCAGGAACGTTCCCTCTTAGCACACGCGACCGTGCGCCCAGTGCCGGTACATGTGCCACGCCGTGCACTCCGCAGAGCCTACACGCGCAATGAACCCCATGTCCAGCCCCTGGCCCGCACGCGCCCGTGGCCGCGAAGGTCGGCTCTGATACCATTTGTAACGCCCCAGAGTCCAAACGGCTTAGATCCACTCTGCACGCTGGATGAACCACACCTACCACCATCCCACTTACGCTTTCGTCCTCGCTTCGCGTAAAAGGATTAACCCGGGGATGGTGAGATGGACTCTAGAAGCCTTATATGTTGGTCTATCCCACTCTAAACAACCAAGGTGGGACTAAACTCTCCACAATATCTCATAACATTCGCATGGGCCACTATGGGCCAAATTCCAAATCGGGCCGGGTGTGACTGTCACACCCATTTTTAAGGACAAAAATAGGATGCATAAAGTACTCATGTGCGCCCCAGGTCATGATCGCACACATAAGCAGACAAATTACATAGTATCATCACAGTGCTTATTACATAACGAATATATGTTTAAAACATAGTCTTGAACAATAAATAATAATATCTAGTAATAATCTTCAGCGGAAACTCCACACAGGGACACGGTTGACTGGTTGACACCAAGACTAGTACTCATTACGGTAATCCTCATCATAATCTTCATCTGTTATGGTGGAAATAGCAAGAGTGAGTCCATGTCGAACTCAACAAATATAACACAGGGTTCATGAGGCTCAAATGGCTAGACACTGTTTAACTGCGGTTAGCTTTTAATCTTATAACTTTCATTTGAGTAGCATCAAGATAAACCACTTCCCATTAAAGAACCAATGATCAATTGCAATAATGATAACGAATAACATTAACAAGAGCATAATATTAATCAACAATAATTAAGCATGATATAACAGGTATGATCACTATTCCATAAGAATCCCCAAGGCCGCTCGTATCCGTGAGCACGGCTAGTATACCAGTTTTTAACTCTGCGCAGAGGTGTACACTTTCACTGTGAGTCATGATTTCCAAATGAGTGGGGAGATCAAGCCCAAACACCCAAAAACCATATAAAGCCACTCAAGAGTTCGTCTAACAAGTTAGGGCCATTAGATTTACTCGGCAGGCAGATGTAGAACCCCCCTTCCCTGTGGCACAACAACCGCAGCCTATACACACTAAGGACAGGGGCTCGCACTACACCCAACGTGGCAAGCCATTCTTACGCCATTTAAGGTAACCTCTAACAAGCTAGAAAAGGTCTCTTGAACAACTAGAGCCAGAGCCATATAGCCCTCACAGCTGTACTGTATATCCCGGTTATCACTTACAGATAAGTCCTTAGGGAGAGAAACCAGAGCATCAAAATAAGTACACATGCTCTAGCCCCCTTTTTACAGTAATAAGATCATCTTAATGATTGATTACTTGATCCATTAATCATATTACAAGATCATTGTTCTTAAATTTAAGCACTAGCCACAGCTACCCATATGCATACCCAAGGTTGTCAAGGAATCAAGACATCAAACACTAAGTTATAATCTCTAGGGTTGTCAAGGTAAGCATATGCATATGTATGATAATTTTAATGAATAGGTAACAAGGATAGTCCTGTGTTATACTTGCCTTGATCAAAGCTCTCCAAGTAGTACTGCTGACTTGGCTCAAAGTAATACTCCGAATCGTCCAAATACTGCTCACCTTCTATACTCGATCATCAATCAACAACATACATGCATCCAATCAAACATACACGAAGCAAACAAATAGATATAATTAGAACAGTACACCAACAGTAACAAAACAGTAATAAAAGTTTATAAAACTCTTCTACACGTTTCTACGATCACACAGACGCAAAGATCACCAAAATCGGAGTTAAAACGTAGAAGTTATGAATTTTCTAAGATTTCCTATAGATCAATAAATACTTAATTATAAGCTCGAAAAATAAATTATCAAAACTAACTGTAAAATTATACTAACATGTAGAGTTCGCAATTACGAACCTAACGCAATTTGAATGGATCAAATCGGAGTTAAAACGAAGTTTTTATGGCTAAAACAGTGCTAGTGGCAAAACTGTAAATTGCTGAAAACGTATTTTTGAATTACCCGATTGAAAATACGTTTCCAAAATAGAAAAGCGTATTCTCAGCGTTACGCCTTGGGACCGCGGGTTGTTTACTAAAAAGTGCAGGGTCTCTTTAGAAAGATTCACAGCGAAGGGGTATCTTCTATTTTCAGCCGTCGATCTCAAGATGGACGGCTCTCGTTCACCAGCGAGTCTACAGTACAAGACCCGACCTTCTCTTCCCCAACACCGGCCGCCGGCCACCGCGCCCGCCATGGAACCTCGCCGGAGTTTTCTCGAGAATGAGTTTCCGGCCACCATTCTTCCCCCTACCATCTCCAATCGGTGGAGGAGCTCCACGCGATCACATCTACGCGAAAACCAACTATCTACGGTCGCCGAACGCAATCCGCGACGACAAGGGGGCGGCGGCGCCATTGACGACCCCGGGAAACTCCAATACCTCACGAGATAGCCCGAACGCTTAAAGGAAAAGCATGAAGAGAGAGAGGAGAAGATGGCAAACTCACTCAATTGGAAAAATTACCCACCGAAGCTCCCGAAGATCGCTGCCTCCTCCAACCGAACCCGCCGACTTCTCCCAAGCCCTAGTGCCCTAAATCCCGTGGCTAACCTGATGTTTTAGATGAAAAACGGAACATAGGAGGTCCCCTCTTCCTATTTATAGCTTCAATTCACCGATTACAGTTAGGAAATCAAGGATTCGATTCGGTTGAGATCGTGCTCGAGTCCTTCCCGGTTACGACCGGAGGTGGAAGATGAACTAGAGACTGACTAGTGGGACCCACCCGTCAGCGAAACGAAAAGGAAAAGAAGGGCGCGGCTTCGGGCTGGCCGACTCGGGCCGCTGCAGGCCGACGGAAGCAGGCCGCGCAGCAAGCTGGGCCGTCCCACCGACGCTAGCAGGAAAACCAGCTTGGGCCGCCGGTCGCTGGCTGCCGAGCCCAGCAGGTAAGTTTCCTCTTCTCTCTTTTTTTTATTAACTTGTTTCCAAAAATATTTCAGATACTTTCTAAACCAAAATAAAATCAAATAAAACAAATACAGTACCACACAATAAAATATATGCAACAGCATGAATGCAACACAAAATTTATTTTGTTATTATTTTAGTTTTGTAATTATTTATTATCTAACTCATTCAAATTTTGTTATCTCAAAAATTGGGGTGTTACAAATTCTACCCCCCTTAAAAGAATCTCGTCCTCGAGATTGGATTGCTTACTCAAACAACTGCGGATATGATTTCCTCAATTCATCCTCTCTTTCCCAAGTTGCTTCTGCCTCTGAATACCGATTCCACTGTACTTTGCACATCTTAATAACCCGACTTCGAGTAACCCTCTCAGCAGTCTCTAAAATCTTAATCGGAATCTCTTCATATGTAAGATCCTCCTTAACAGTCAATTCTTCCAAAGGTATCTGCTCCTCAGGCACCCTCAAACACTTCTTAAGTTGTGAAACATGAAACACATCATGCACCCCAGCTAAATTCTCAGGCAACTCTAATTGATAAGCAACTTCCCCACGTCTAGCAACAACTTTAAATGGTCCAACATACCTTGGTGCTAGTTTACCTTTCATGTTAAATCTCTTCACACTTCTCATAGGTGACACCTTCAAATAAACATAATCACCTTCTTCAAAAACTAGATCTCTTCTCCTATTATCAGCATAACTCTTCTGACGAGACTGTGCCACTCTCAAATTCTCACGAATCACTCGCACTTGATCTTCTGCGTTTCTAAGAACATCTGTACCAAACACCTGAGATTCACCTGTCTGATCCCAAAACAATGGAGTTCTACACTTACGTCCATACAAAGCTTCAAACGGTGCCATCTTAAGACTCTGTTGATAACTGTTATTGTAAGAAAATTCTGCATAAGGCAAACTCTTATCCCAACTAGTTCCATATTGCAATGCACAGGCTCTCAACATATCCTCTAATACCTGGTTGGTCCTTTCAGTCTGTCCATCTGTCTGTGGATGATATGCTGTACTAAAGTTCAATTTAGTTCCTAAAGATTCATGCACAGCTTGCCAAAAATGCGATGTAAACTGCGATCCTCGATCAGATACAATCTTCTTTGGAACCCCATGCAAACATACTACCTTCTCCATATACAACTCTGCCAATTTTGGTCCATGGTATGTGGTCTTAACTGGTATAAAATGAGCAACCTTAGTCAACCTATCCACTATCACCCAAATAGAATCATAACCTCTCTGAGTACGCGGTAACCCCACTATAAAATCCATACCAACTTCCTCCCACTTCCATTCAGGAATTCTCATTGGTTGCAATAATCCTGCAGGTCTCTGATGCTCAGCTTTTACCCTCTGACAAGTATCACACAATGCCACATACTCAGCCACATCTCGCTTTAATCCAACCCACCAATATTTCTGTTTAAGATCCAGATACATCTTAGTACTACCAGGATGAATAGAATAAACTGACTCATGAGCTTCTCGAAGAATTGCCTGTCTAATAGCTTGATCCTCAGGTACACACAGCCTCTTTCCAAACCACAAAATTCCATTATCATCCATTCTAAAGCCTGGTGACTTACCAATCACTATATCCTCCGCTATCTTCTTTAGTTTCTCATCCTTTAATTGACCCTTATAGATCTCTTGCTCTAAAGTAGGCTCTATTACTAATTCCATTGCATTAGTAACAATTCCCAAGTTTAAATATTCAAATTCAGCACATAACTCACTAGTCATAGACAATGTTCTTATCTCATTGGCATAACTCTTCCTACTAAGAGCATCAGCTACTACATTAGCCTTACCAGGATGATAGTGTATCTCAATGTCATAATCCTTAATCAACTCTAACCATCTGCGTTGCCTCAAATTCAGATCTGACTGAGTGAAAATATACTTCAAACTCTTATGATCAGTGTATATATCACTCTTATGTCCAATCAAATAATGTCTCCAAATCTTTAAAGCATGAACAACAGCTGCTAACTCCAAATCATGTGTAGGATAATTCAACTCATGCTTTCTCAACTGTCTAGATGCATAAGCCACAACTCTGCCTTCTTGCATAAGAACACATCCCAAACCTTGACGAGAAGCATCACAATAAATAGAAAACTTCTTACTCAAATCTGGTAAAACCAAAACAGGCGCTGTAGTCAACCTCTTCTTCAACTCCTCAAAACTAGCTTGACATTTATCAGACCACACAAATTTAGCATTCTTTTCTAACAGAGATGTCATAGGTTTAGCAAGTTTAGAAAACCCTTCAATGAACCGTCTATAATATCCAGCTAAACCCAAGAAACTGCGAATCTCACTAACATCTGTAGGTGGTTTCCAATTCAATACATCTTTCACCTTGCCTGGATCCACCGATATACCTCCATTAGAAACAATATGACCAAGAAAAGAAACTTCCTTCAACCAAAACTCACATTTACTTCGCTTCGCATACAGTTTATGCTCTCTAAGCTTCTGCAATACCAACCTCAAATGTTCAGCATGCTCTACCTCGGTCTTGGAAAATACCAGTATATCATCAATAAACACTACCACAAACTTATCCAAGTATTCCATGAACACCTTATTCATCATATACATAAAGTATGCAGGTGCATTGGTCAATCCAAACGACATAACAGTATACTCATACAATCCATACCTTGTAGTAAAAGCTGTCTTTGGAATATCAGAGGCACGAATCTTCAACTGATGATATCCAGAACGTAAATCAATCTTAGAGAACACACAAGCACCTCTCAACTGATCAAACAAGTCATCAATCCGGGGCAAAGGATACTTATTCTTGATAGTTACTTCATTTAGTGACCGATAATCAACACACATCCTCTGACCACCATCTTTCTTATCAACAAAAATAACTGGTGCTCCCCAAGGTGATGAACTAGGTCGAATAAAACCTTTTTCTTGTAATTCTTTAATTTGTTTCTTAAGTTCTTCTAATTCATCTACTCCCATCCTATATGGTCGTTTGGCTATAGGTGCAGTTTCAGGTAATAATTCAATAAGAAATTCAATGTCTCGGTCAGGTGGCATACCTGGCAATTCATCAGGGAAGACATCCGGAAATTCCTCAATCACTGAATTCTCCTTAATAGTATCCTCAATCTGATTCACCACCGCGGTTGGTTGCTTCTGCATTGCTACATCCACATTGATTTTATCTCCATTAGGCGCAGTCACAACTACCACTTTCTGCTGACACTGAATCTCTGCCTGATTTTGCTTCATCCAGTCCATACCCAATATCACATCAATTCCAGATGTTCTCAACACTATAGGAGTTATCTTAAACTCTACCCCCCTTAATACCATACTAATTGGAAGACAACGATTACTGGTTTGCATGGTACCTCCAGGTGAATTTACTAAGAGAGGTTCTTTCATAGCTAGCATGGGTATACTATGCATTTTAACAAAAATATTGGATATGAATGTATGAGATGCTCCAGAGTCAAAAAGAATAGTTGCGGGAGTGGAATGTACATTGAACGTACCAATCATAACTTCTGGTGCACCATGAGCTGTATCAGAAGACACGTGATTCACCCTTCCAGTACCCGAGTGCCTCTGGTTGCTCTTCTGGCTCTGAGGAGTCTGTTGATTCTGCTTCTCAGGACAATTATAAGACAAATGGCCCTCTTTACCACAGACAAAGCATCTAATAGGAGTACTGGGAGAATTATTCTTCATGGGGGTAGCATTGGGATTCCCAGTGCGAGGAGTCTGTTGCCCACTCTGCTGATACTGTTGACGCTGTGGATATGATGAACGCTGTTGCGACTGATTGTTTTGCCAATTTTGGGACCACCTCTGATTTGAATTGCGATTCCCCTGGCTAACCGGTCCCTGAAACTTCTGATGAAAGCCATGCTGAGAATTTGTGCGCTGACGGTTGTTGCTTCCTGAGCCTTGCACCTTCATCTTTCTCTTCCTATCCATCTCCTTACGCTCATTATCCAGCACAATAGCCTTGTTCACCAGCTCTTGAAAGCTAGCATAGCTATTCCCCTTCAGTTGCAAGCGAAGATCATAATAAATTCCCTTCAAGAAAAGACGTTGCTTGTCTGCATCTTCCCTAACTTCATTGGGAGCATAGCGAGCCAACTGAGTAAACTTGTCATGATATTCACTCACACTCATCTGTCCCATCCTCAGGTTTCTGAATTCTTCTTGCTTCAGCTCAATTATACCTTCAGGAATATGACGAGCTCGAAAATCTCTAACAAACTCATTCCAAGTGATAGGAGAAGCATTGTCAGGGCGTGCAGCCTGGTACGACTCCCACCAAGTCTGAGCTGTTCCCTGTAACTGACCAGATGCATACAACACCTTCTCCATATCATTGCATTGGGCTATGTTCAGCTGTTTCTCCACCGCCCTCACCCAATCATCTGCTTCTAAAGGATCAGCAGCATGAGAAAACACTGGAGGGCGTCCCTTCAAAAATTCTCCACGCTTATCCCTTACTTGAACAGGTGGTGGTCCTCCAACAGGGGGATTGTTCTGCATATGCTGCATAAACATCTGCATCAACTGATTCTGGGTTTGCATGAGTTCCTCCATAGTAACGGGTGGATTAGCACCCCCACGACCTCTGCCACGACCTCTGCCTGACATCTGTTTCCAAAACACAGAAGATGGATTTTTAGTACAAACCGAGATGATATATACAATAGATAAACAAAATCTGATTTTCTGGGCGAACTCCAATTTCAGCAACTCAGTAAAACTGTCATATCTCGAGCTACAGACGTCCAAATCAGATGATCTTTACATGGTTGGAAAGCTTATAAAATTATCTACAACTCGTATTCACAACACTTTTTCTGATTCTGCCAATAAATTGGTCAAAAACTGAACTTAACAGAAACTGTTCCCGAATTCCAGACTGTGCAGTAACTCCAACTTGAAACAGGTATATCTCTTAACTCATAATAGATATTAAGGTGATTCTTGTGGGATTAGAAAGATACAGGAGTCTATTTATTCCCAGTAAAATTTCTTAAATTTCTCATGAACGGATTTTAAGTTATTTCTAAAACATCCCAGACTGATCCAGAAATCAGCAAAGGACAGAACTAAGTTAACCTCATGTTCACTAATATATCTTGATCAAACTTAATATTCTTAACAATAGAATTTGTAAGCATGTCAACAAAACTCCAGCACACATTACAAAGATCCAAATCACACATTATCATAATAACAATCCATCAATCACACAATTGTTCACACCACAAACTGACTCTTAAAACAATCCAAACTCGAAATTAACTCGCAACTACTATCGTTCTTATTACATAGGGATTTTTCCTATTTCCTAATTAAGCTTCTCATAAATCGTAGGACGACCTAACTCCGCCCTTAATTGGTCAATCTCCTTGTAAGCTTGCTCCTTAAGTTCCTTTTCCTTCAGCAACTCATCCTTCAAGTCCGCCTCATGAAGAGCCAATTCACGAGCTAATGCCACCGTTGCTTGCAAAGTCAAGGAGGAATCATCTGCAAGTGGCACGGTCCAAATTCCCTTGTCATGCAAGAAACAAGGAAAATGCCGAAGTGCACCCTTTAGCGTCTTGTCCGAGCGTAGACCATGGTAGTAAACAAATGCATTGAAAGCGACATCCTCCATACTTGTCTCCACGGTTGCCCGGCTCACTCGGGTAATAAACTTTGACTCCACTTTAGGCTCCTTAGTGGTAGGATCCCTTTTCTTGACCCATAACTCTGTCTTCCAATAGGAATCCATCCATGGATGACTATACTCCGCACTGCGATACTCTAAAGTAGCCTCCCAGTCGTAGTAGTAGTTGTCCAAAGTTCTTGTCAACATATCATGGAAGAAAGCATCAGCCTTAGGAACCATGATATGAAACTTCGTGGTCCACCCCATAACTACATCCTCCATAGGTGTATCACCAACTCTTGATTCAGCATCAGATAGCTCTTGATCACCCTCTTCCTTTGGCTCCTGGGGTTTGAAACGAGCAACATATTGTGCAGCTGACAGACGAGGATGAGGAGGCATCTACAAGATTTAGACATAGATTAGATAGAATCAATGTATTTTCGCAATAGAATAAAGTAGAGGAAGCATAAAACTTTAGTAATTAACAAGGTAAAAAGAGGAAGCATGAATTAGGTGAAGTATGGATGCTATCAACGACCATTCTAACTAGGCTTGCGTCCTACAGTCAACACGGCTCCGATACCAATCTGTCACACCCATTTTTAAGGACAAAAATAGGATGCATAAAGTACTCATGTGCGCCCCAGGTCATGATCGCACACATAAGCAGACAAATTACATAGTATCATCACAGTGCTTATTACATAACGAATATATGTTTAAAACATAGTCTTGAACAATAAATAATAATATCTAGTAATAATCTTCAGCGGAAACTCCACACAGGGACACGGTTGACTGGTTGACACCAAGACTAGTACTCATTACGGTAATCCTCATCATAATCTTCATCTGTTATGGTGGAAATAGCAAGAGTGAGTCCATGTCGAACTCAACAAATATAACACAGGGTTCATGAGGCTCAAATGGCTAGACACTGTTTAACTGCGGTTAGCTTTTAATCTTATAACTTTCATTTGAGTAGCATCAAGATAAACCACTTCCCATTAAAGAACCAATGATCAATTGCAATAATGATAACGAATAACATTAACAAGAGCATAATATTAATCAACAATAATTAAGCATGATATAACAGGTATGATCACTATTCCATAAGAATCCCCAAGGCCGCTCGTATCCGTGAGCACGGCTAGTATACCAGTTTTTAACTCTGCGCAGAGGTGTACACTTTCACTGTGAGTCATGATTTCCAAATGAGTGGGGAGATCAAGCCCAAACACCCAAAAACCATATAAAGCCACTCAAGAGTTCGTCTAACAAGTTAGGGCCATTAGATTTACTCGGCAGGCAGATGTAGAACCCCCCTTCCCTGTGGCACAACAACCGCAGCCTATACACACTAAGGACAGGGGCTCGCACTACACCCAACGTGGCAAGCCATTCTTACGCCATTTAAGGTAACCTCTAACAAGCTAGAAAAGGTCTCTTGAACAACTAGAGCCAGAGCCATATAGCCCTCACAGCTGTACTGTATATCCCGGTTATCACTTACAGATAAGTCCTTAGGGAGAGAAACCAGAGCATCAAAATAAGTACACATGCTCTAGCCCCCTTTTTACAGTAATAAGATCATCTTAATGATTGATTACTTGATCCATTAATCATATTACAAGATCATTGTTCTTAAATTTAAGCACTAGCCACAGCTACCCATATGCATACCCAAGGTTGTCAAGGAATCAAGACATCAAACACTAAGTTATAATCTCTAGGGTTGTCAAGGTAAGCATATGCATATGTATGATAATTTTAATGAATAGGTAACAAGGATAGTCCTGTGTTATACTTGCCTTGATCAAAGCTCTCCAAGTAGTACTGCTGACTTGGCTCAAAGTAATACTCCGAATCGTCCAAATACTGCTCACCTTCTATACTCGATCATCAATCAACAACATACATGCATCCAATCAAACATACACGAAGCAAACAAATAGATATAATTAGAACAGTACACCAACAGTAACAAAACAGTAATAAAAGTTTATAAAACTCTTCTACACGTTTCTACGATCACACAGACGCAAAGATCACCAAAATCGGAGTTAAAACGTAGAAGTTATGAATTTTCTAAGATTTCCTATAGATCAATAAATACTTAATTATAAGCTCGAAAAATAAATTATCAAAAACTAACTGTAAAATTATACTAACATGTAGAGTTCGCAATTACGAACCTAACGCAATTTGAATGGATCAAATCGGAGTTAAAACGAAGTTTTTATGGCTAAAACAGTGCTAGTGGCAAAACTGTAAATTGCTGAAAACGTATTTTTGAATTACCCGATTGAAAATACGTTTCCAAAATAGAAAAGCGTATTCTCAGCGTTACGCCTTGGGACCGCGGGTTGTTTACTAAAAAGTGCAGGGTCTCTTTAGAAAGATTCACAGCGAAGGGGTATCTTCTATTTTCAGCCGTCGATCTCAAGATGGACGGCTCTCGTTCACCAGCGAGTCTACAGTACAAGACCCGACCTTCTCTTCCCCAACACCGGCCGCCGGCCACCGCGCCCGCCATGGAACCTCGCCGGAGTTTTCTCGAGAATGAGTTTCCGGCCACCATTCTTCCCCCTACCATCTCCAATCGGTGGAGGAGCTCCACGCGATCACATCTACGCGAAAACCAACTATCTACGGTCGCCGAACGCAATCCGCGACGACAAGGGGGCGGCGGCGCCATTGACGACCCCGGGAAACTCCAATACCTCACGAGATAGCCCGAACGCTTAAAGGAAAAGCATGAAGAGAGAGAGGAGAAGATGGCAAACTCACTCAATTGGAAAAATTACCCACCGAAGCTCCCGAAGATCGCTGCCTCCTCCAACCGAACCCGCCGACTTCTCCCAAGCCCTAGTGCCCCTAAATCCCGTGGCTAACCTGATGTTTTAGATGAAAAACGGAACATAGGAGGTCCCCTCTTCCTATTTATAGCTTCAATTCACCGATTACAGTTAGGAAATCAAGGATTCGATTCGGTTGAGATCGTGCTCGAGTCCTTCCCGGTTACGACCGGAGGTGGAAGATGAACTAGAGACTGACTAGTGGGACCCACCCGTCAGCGAAACGAAAAGGAAAAGAAGGGCGCGGCTTCGGGATGGCCGACTCGGGCCGCTGCAGGCCGACGGAAGCAGGCCGCGCAGCAAGCTGGGCCGTCCCACCGACGCTAGCAGGAAAACCAGCTTGGGCCGCCGGTCG